>CM062868.1:17701609-18387534 GCA_031772225.1 Eubasilissa splendida
CTATCATGCTCCAATTTTGTATGCAAAAATTAATTAATTATAATGTTGTAAACTAAAACTTATTCTATTATTTTTTTCCATGAGAATGATTACTAATGTGGATGGGAGACGGTGTGGTGAATTATGTGCATCTCATGCTTTCCCTTGAGTGAATCCGGAGGACGAAGATGTCACATGTTGGCGCATCCTGCTTGGGACAAGGTCTGGTCAATTACAATTCGCTAATTTACTTTAAATCTGTTATGCCTCTACACCATGAATCAATATTGCAGAATGTTTTTAATCATTTCAAATGTAACTATGAAAATAATAAATATATAAGTATAATTACTGTGTGTCAAATAGCATTAAGAAAGAATAAGTATAATACATAATAGTTTTACTATTTTATAATTATTTTCCAGTGCTATAAATAAAAGACTCGGATGGGCGATATTGAGATTCAAAACCTTCGACCTTTGATAGCTATCGCAGCATAAAATTATTGATTGTATTCACAATTTAAAAAAAACTGGTTTTAAAATGATAAAATATAACTAATTGTAATTAGTCACAAATAATTATTTATGAAAATTATGCCACGAGATATCAATGAGAAATTACTGTAAATTAAAATAATTATAATAACACGATTTTCTAGATATAATTAAAGTCTAACCACGATCTAACAATAATATAATTATAATTAATGGAAAACAAAATTTCCTTCGGCAACAATAAATGTCAATAATGCATTATGAAAAAAGTTTTAATTTACATACAGGGTGAGGCAGAGAGTACTGAAAAGTATTATATTTATTTGTCACCGCCTGGTATTTTCTTTAGTGCGGAGTAATCGTGTAGCGTTAGCGCACTTTGTGATAACTCTTGTGATTCCACTAAACTAATTCAAAAAACGTAGTGATGTTTTAGCAGTGATTAATTAAATAATTAAATGTATTTACATAAGCTCACGATCTGTTCAATGTATTATATTACTAAAATCACAATATTCAAGAAATACACAAATCTTCATATTTCTTCAATATTGGTAAAATTACTTTGTGACAACGTTTTATATAAATAACAATTATTTATATAACATGCTTTATTTTTATCTACGCTTGTATTTTTAATTTTAGTATGCATTGTTTTCTGAAGAAGATACCGGTAAGTACAGAAACATGTCGATGTATAAAAAAATAGTGGTTTCAAACAAAGTGTTTTTCTTATTATTTATAAATCTACACACATTACACATTTTATTTTGAAAAACTAACTTGTTTAGGTGATGTTTCTTTATGATAATTAATTTTAAAAAATACAAAGTAAAATCTAAACGAGTGTCATTTAAAATAAGTAAAACAAATATTACTCGCAATGTATATATTAATAAACTTCTTTTTTAGGCTTTTTATCTTTTTAATTTATAGAAATATAATTTGCGCATACATTTCCCCGGGGTGAGTGTGTGCACAGGTACCTAAAAAGCATTAGACTAATACTCGCCGAGTGAAATCAACATTACATCGGTCACATTGACCTGTTGACAATCTGCTACATATTATTACATCATTACTTAATGCCATACTAAGACACAGGGTCATTAATGACTTATTGACAATCTATACATTAAAAATAAATAACATTAGTTCTAGCTATTTGATTTGAAAACATTTAACGGTTTAATTCATTTCCTTTCATCGACTATTATCGAAAATTTACACTATGAGTGTTTCAAAGATGACTAAAACTCGATCTAGCCAAATTGAAATGTAACTATTGCTAATTTAACGTGATACTCGCCTAGTGATCAAGTGTCCGGGGGTTCGGGGTTCATTCATATTTTCATAGAACAAGCGTTTAGCTTAATTAAAACAATATATTTTAAGGAAATAATAGCAATGAAATAAACCGTTGAAATAATTATGGAAAAAAAGTTGGTCCAAAGTGCAAAATTAAAAAAACTCACTCATTTTTCGAATAATTTACCATAAATAAAAAATTTAATATAAGTTGAAAGGTCCTCACGAAAATGTCGAGGATCTATCAATAAACAAGGAAATTAATAATGAACAAAAAAAAACACATTTACAACGTACCCGGCGTATTGTATCTTGTGTGTCAGTTGTGCAACTGATACTACGGTGCGGTTGTCAGTGTCAAGGGCGCGAAAAGCTATTTAAACTTGAACGGGGTGGTATACGCGATCACTGTCCGGCCCGCCAGCCAGCACGATCCATCCGCCTAGCTCGCCTGGCTCGAAACAACAATCGCAACTTGAAAAGCCGACTTGAACGATAGTAATCGCGCATGTAAACATTACTCCAAAAAGTTAACAATTTCGATAAGCGGCACAAAATATTCAAAAAATATTTTTTGTGTAATTTCTCTTCTAGCGGACTACATTTATAGTGTTTAAAAGTTTTAACCACATTCTTTTAGAAACAATTTAAAATATATTAATTTATTGCGTGTAATTATGAAATTCGACTACACCAGTTAGACGTGTATATTCACAGCGTTAAAAATATAAAAAACTGTTTTCTTTAATACCGTGATATTCTTCGGAACCTGGCAACATTTTCATCAGATTAAATGCAATTCAGACATTTACATATAAAACACAGTGCATACGACAGTTGGACTGGCAAATAATCATTATATTAAATAATTATTATATTAAAGAGCAGATCTACAATTATCATTACGGGTGCATATTTTAAAAGTGATTTCTGTGAACGTGAGTGCTATATAAATATAGAATAAATTATTAAAGGTTGCAGAGAATAGAAATTACCATCAAACGACGCGGAAATCAGTGTAGGCTAATGACCACTGACACAAGGGTGATTACCATTTAAACTAATCTCGGTGAGTAATTAAGTAAATAATACTGGATATATATTGTAATATATTGGCGGTTAAGAGCGAAAAGTAGCTAACTGATATGTTTTCCAAATTTAATTTGTATGTCAAAGTGTGCTTTATGACAATCATTACCATTAGAAAAATGAATGAATAATAATTTAATAAGATTATTTTAACAATTTCCTGACTATTAAGAGAGACAAAAATAAAGAACGATGTTTTTATGAAAGTTTAGTTTTCTAAAAAATAACCATACATAGTAGAATCTCACTAAACCGACACCATATTAAACCTTTTGATGCCGGATTACTGGAAAGTATGAAAAAATTGTATAGTAAAAAAACTTGAAAGTGCGTTAGTATTTGTGCTTTATTAAACATAATGTATATGAATTTTAAAATTAATGAAGTTTTATGGCGTGACATAATATTTGACATGAAATGACATTATGACATAAATAGTCGCGGGACAAAATCACCCGCCTCTCGCCCAATTAATGAGATTCTACTATACTTAATCCAAAGTATAAAAAAACAAAAAAAAAAATTGTTTTGATTAAACCACAGAATGATGAAATCGCAGTTAGTCACTTTTCGCTCTTGACCGACAATATCTGAATTGGTAATAAACTTGTTCTGTGCATAATGTATATAGTCTATTCACATTACCAGAAACCTATTAGAATATTTGTATAATTTATTCTTATACATTTAAAAATGTTGACATATCAAATAACAGCTGAGAATCCTCTGCAAAAGGAATATAAAACAAAATCATTTAAATGTATTAAATGTATCAAGTAGAAAGATATACAGGAAAATTCAATTTATTTAGTACTATGTTCTGAAAAACTGCAACCTCACAATACTAATGTGTTCTCCTTAACAATAAAACTGTTCCAAAACGAACCTAACGCTAACCGATATTTCCGCAAAGAAGATTGGGAATTTTAATATGAGATCTGTTCCATGTGCTTCATATGTTGACATGTCGATTTGGAGTTGATGTTAAAATGTTGTTGATTTGATATTCACCCACTCAGAACAATGTACTGTATTACCTTCCTTCATCTAAGTGAGGTGTTACCTAATCTTCCATTTGAGCATAGTGATACACAACTTGGAAAAAAAGGCTATTCTTTTTTTTAAAGTTTTTTCTTCTCTTTTTATAATATATTTTTTTATTATTTAAAGTTATTAAAGTGTTTGCTACTATTTCTAAAACAAGTTGATTAATTTTATTTTCTCAAATTTAAAAAAATAATTATTATGTAGTGCTCGTCGTTAGTTCCCCTTTATATCATCTCGTTGTCTAATTCTTTAATCCATTTTATAATTCTAATAATTGTTCCATTTTTCTTATCTTTTATTTGCATTTGCAGTTTGTTATATAATTTAGTGGATTAATATTTAATGGTACTGTAGTTTTTTGTAGACGGTATTATATACACGATAAATTTTTCAGCAAATTATTTGTTTTATTAGTGATATTATAGAGATACCTTATACCTATCGAGTCTCTTCCAAATGCTCCAATTATGCTGGCATACATTTTAATTTTTTTTAAAAGTAGAAACAGTTTTGGATTAACGGTTTTGTATATATTATAAATTATTTTTATTAACTGTTGATAATGCAAAATTAAAATAAAAAATCGTCCATATCTTAAAGAAATACTAGATGAATCGAACATAATCGATCAGTTTTAGCATGTAATAAAATGTATCGAGTTTAATATTTATTAAAATTAAAAATTATTATTAAAAAAAAATAAAGCATTATATGTTTAACATCGCATGGATGTACATATGCTTAAATGTTCATTTTTTTCAATGATATACGTTCTATAAGATAAGGGA
Source organism: Eubasilissa splendida (assembly GCA_031772225.1). Lineage (NCBI taxonomy): Eukaryota > Metazoa > Arthropoda > Insecta > Trichoptera > Phryganeidae > Eubasilissa > Eubasilissa splendida. Next base: position 17,706,318 of record CM062868.1, read on the forward strand.
TCCAACCTCTAAACCATTAAATATATTAATTATAAAGATATACATATAAAATCAATTTTATCCCGGTGGCGCAACAACAATATTTTTCGATAAAATTGATTTTATATGTATATCTTTCTAATTAATATATTTAATTCATATTTAAAATATCACAGACCTGTGTTCTGAATAATTACAACTTCACAATAAGAATGTGTTCTCCTGACTTTAAACCATTGTTTGCTACGCAAATAATATTTTTAATCTATCAAAGATGACGGTAGCCAATTCGTGAACCTGAACCAAAAAATATGCTTGTGTCACTAAGACACTTCCAAATATAATACAATACACAACACAGCATACAAAATGCATGGCGTATAAAGTGATGTATAAATTATGTTTTGTCGTACAAAAATCGAATCACCTCTAGATCAAAAGGATCATTTTCAAAATGACCTCGAAACGTATTATACACAATTAAAGGGTGGAATTTCACCGACTGACTAACGATTAGCATATTTTATACATGTGTCTTAAAACAATTCAAATTCAGTGTGGTGCACACGCGCCCGTCTAACGCATCAGATACGAGAATGTACCACATATTATTATTAACATGGCGAGTGTGGCTACGAAAGAGCAACACGAGATGAATTTCAACTGGCAATTTGGTTCTCAGATTTATGTTAATTGAGACAATTTACTAAACATTATGATGTTGGCGGAATATATATATACACAACGGAATACGTCGCAGCTGTTTGTGAGTTGACATCATGTTAGATTACGTTAAAAAGGCGAAGGTTAGATGTCGACGAACCGGGTTGGGGCTGAAGCAATGTAGACATGACCAAACCAGAAATACGTAGACTGAAATATTTGACTTCCGAAAAAGAAGTCATTTCAAACCACGCTAACTACATATGACAGTTTTTTAAGAAGGATCACCATCATGGCACCAGCCACTGCGGAACGGCGGTCAAACATGATGGTTTAGATACGATTATGATTATCCAAGAATCTGAACTGCCGTGAACACCACATTTGTGTGCGGAGTCATTCATCAATATTTTGTTCCCGTTTTACGAGATGACAAGTCAATTATATTACTCGATACTAAAGATCAACAACAGTCGGTTCGATCATATCTCCGTACAAAATGCAAAGACAATGTAAAAATATTACAATGAACTCCAACATACAAAATGAACAGAAATAAAATTCTCTTAAGAAAAACAAATATTGTTAAAAGTATCCAATCAACTGACATTTAAAATAATAATCATATTATTAAGAAGAACACAGCATTATTGTGAAGTTGTAATTATTCAGAACATAGGTGTGTGATATTTTAAATATGAATTAAATATATTAATTAGAAAGATATACATATAAAATCAATTAAACCGAAAAATACTGTTGTTGCGCCACCGAAATTCGAATCTGGATCTCTTTCCAAACCGGTGAAGGTGCATTATTATGATTAAATGTATTAATCTCAAAAAGGTAACATATAAGTTCGAAAATTTGTCGCTAAAACTATCGTCGCTGTAGCATAGTTGGATAATGCACCTTCCCCGGTTTGGAAAGAGATCCAGGTTCGAATCCCGGTGGCGCAACAACAATATTTTTCGATAAAATTGATTTTACACGTATATCTTTCTAATTAATATATTTAATTCATATTTAATAATCAGATTCTCCATAGATTTCATTTCTTCATTTTAATTAATAAAAAAATATAAATATTTACTTAACTGTATTTTTTTATAATAAATTATTGTAATATATTTTTATTAACGCTTTTAAATTCACGGAAACGGGCGATAAACATATTTTAAACACAAGGTTCTTATTTCGGAAGAGGAATACAATTTTTCGTATATTGTTCCTTATGTCTTTAACAACCTTCTATATGTTAATAGCAGAATTGAATGATTCAGCTGCTGCCTACTGACACGTATCATCCAGCTTAGCAAAAAAAAAGTTTAATCTTACAATAATCTCTTTTGTGTAACACGCGTAGGGAAATTTAAAAGGAAATTGATAACTGATCGTGTCAGTTTCTTTTACTATACACGGTTCCCTCTCCAAGCACAAAATCTAGTCTCTCTTTTGAAGAGGTACAGAGATATACAAAAAAAAAATGTATCTTTACTTTATAATATAATCAAGTAATTCATATATAAAATTGTAAAAATTACAAAAAAAAAACAATTAAAATAAAACAGTAAAACTGTAATGCTGCTGAACTATAGGTATATAATTATTTAAATTATATACCTGTAGCAGCACGTAGATTGGTAATCATTCAAATTACTAGTGTTCAAACTCCATCCTACGACATTGGATGGTTGATGCGGTAGAGTACATCTAATGATTTACAATTCTATCAACATTTTTCCTTACGCAGTGTCGTTACTTTATCGAGCATGCAATTTTTGTTATCTGAGCGTCGCTTAAGCTGGATCGTTGTCTATATTAATGAAACATCACAAACTAAACACCATAAACACTATTTAATGTTCAACGTCAAATTGAAACGTGGAGAAAAGTAATTTAATTTTAAAAACAGATCATAGTGAAATGTATGAGCGAGGAGGGGATGGTAAAGAAAATATATATGGTGAGAATCAAAGGCATCAGGGACAGAGGGTGTGCACGAAAGACCCGGCACGATCAACCAAATGTTAGAGAACGGTCTTGTCAAATGCATCAACAACCGAAGAGTGCACGAGAAGACGTGTGAAAGAGAACGAGGCAAGAACGATGTGCCAGGACAGACGAGTGTGGCGTTCTATCATCTCTGCTTAACCTGTCGGAGAAACGGGGTGATGGTAAGTTAGTTAGGCAACATCACAATATTTTTAATTCATATTAATTTAAATTCACACCTTCGTGACGCGCTTGTGACCTAGTGGTTACGATACTCGTCTAGTGATCTAGTGGTCGGGGTTCGAGCCTCGATTCAGGATGTCATCAAGTTCTATGAAAATATACAGTAAGAATATTGATGCGACATGTATTCCGTATTCGCATCGAATGTTTCATTTTTTAAATATCTGACAGTAGATTTATTTGTTTACTATTTTGAAATAATGTACCTTCAGAACAAAAAGGTATTCATATTTATTTATTTAATCCTTGTTAATCTTTCTTTTTTTACAATTTTACAAGTGAAACAGTGTTACATGGCATTCTAAAATTTAATAAAAAATGAATTGATAATTCTGGCGTCTGCTAACTATTTGCTAGGTATTTGAGATTCCGTAAAAATAAGGTAGATATGTTCGAAAATTTGTCGCTAAAAATATCGTCGCTGTAGCATGGTTGGATAATGCACCTTCTTCGGTCTGGAAAGAGATCCAGATTCAAATGCCAGTGGCGCAACAACAATATTTTTGGATAAAATTGATTGTATATGTATATCTTTCTAATTAACATATTTAATTCATATTTAAACTAGGCAACACAAGTATCAAAGCAACCTGATTATATTTGATTTATGTCATTGTAATTCGTCATTCACATTGATGAAAACACGTTATGCTAAGGGATGTGATCCTTTTCTTCAATGAAATGTGTAAATTTCCCATTAAATTTTCATGTGACAAACAAATTTTAAGTTTATTTGCAAGACAGGCGGCACCTAGGTTGGTAATTATTTAAATTAGTACAATTTGTAAGCAAGAATATTAAATGTGTCATACAAAAGAAATCAACCCTTATACGTGTGGTTCATGAACGAATGGGTCCCACCTACAGAACCTCGCTGGTTCGAGACAGTCGTGGATTGCGCAACACGGCAGAGGTAGTGGTCCGGCGACCTACTGCGCGCGCATGTAACGGCGGCCCCTCGGAGAAATGATTACTACTGACGTTGTTTGACATTGAAAATGTGACTGAACCTGTTGGCCGAAGTGGTGAAGAACCTTCTCCACGACAAGGCTGTATACACTTTTATAATGAAAACACATTTTGTTGTGATGTTGCAATTTCATAACACAGTTATGTGTCATTTTTAACACAAATTCAATTAATAAATTAGAAAGATATACAGAAAAAATCTATCTACAGATAAAAATACACTAGACTGATTTAATTCTGGCGTATCCAAGAGTGCATTACACACATGTATTTGGGATTCATCGCAGTATAAAAATAATTGCTTTTAAAAATGGAATAATAGATGTATCAATTGGAAAGCCTATAAGAACATGAATTCAAAATTTGTCGAAAACGTGTTCGGTTAATTCGGGCGAATTCGGTGTTTCCCAGGATAATATTTATTTATCAAATATTTTTTCTGCAATTTGCTTTAATTTGTGTTATATATTATTTATTATTGTTATCAACCAGGCATTAACATAATTTATAAAATAGCAGAACATTTCATCAGAAGTGCAATACACAAAGAAAAAAATTATATAATGTCAGCAAAAATGTCGACTACCTCCGCATATTCATTCCCCAAACAGTGCAATCTGGGGACTGAGGAGATAGCTAATGCATGAGTTCTGACATTACCGCTGTAATAGAACAATGAATTGTGTCTCGATAACCTCAATGGTGCGTGAAAGTTAAGCAGACCAACCATCTGGGGTCAGTCTATCATACCATTGATGATCCTGTATAGAAATACAAGGTCGGTGATCGTACGTCTCACTGATAATTTGAACAATTTCAGACGGCTAAGGAGATAGTCATAATTGATATCCTCAGAGCGTATATTTAATTTAAAATTAATGAATCTTAGAAACTTTCTATGGATTCTTTCAACCGCCGTCGAGTGAACAATGAAGTGGGGCGACCATGTGACCGAATTATATTCTACCCGAGGTCTACCTAGAGGAGTGTAGAGGACTTTATAAGTGTGCAGATCTGAAAAGTCTTAACGTGGGGAATGAATGTTAATTAACTGTCAAATATTACACCCAGATCATTGATCTCCCTAACTGATATCAGAGTACGAAAATTTCACAGGATATTTTTTTTATGTAAAACTAATAGATTGGCACTTGGAGATAATAAAACATAGGTGATTATTTAAACACCATTTAAATAAGGAATTCAAATTACTTTATATTATCATGCAATCAGACACACTATTCGCTGATCTAAATACCTTCAAGTCGTCAGCAAAAATTATAATTTGTAAATCTTCAAAGACATCGGCAATATCATAAATAAAAATAATATAGGTCCAAGATGGGAACCCTGTGGAACACCACTCAAACCAATGAATTCATCAAATAATGAGTTAATCTTTACCGAAAGTCTTTTGTCGAAAAGATAGCTACCGAACCACTGCAATAAATGTCTATGAATGCCCAACCTCTGGAGTTTAACTATCAAGATATAATTGTCAAATGCTTTAGAGAAATTAGTATAAATTGAATCTACTTGGTATCCCTTTCGTAACTCTTTTGGTTATGTAATTTTCATACAATAATAAGTTAGTAGCAGTTAACCTTCCTGAGAGAAGTCATGTTGGAACGGTGAGATTAATGGTTTAATCAGGGACATCGTCTTATTAAAAAAAAAAAGTTTTTCAATTAATTTCGGTATTGAAGATTGCATACAGATAGGTCTATAATTTTTAATGTCGCTCTTTTCACCCTTTTTAAAAATCGGCGACAAAAAGCTACTTTTCCAGACATCAGAATAACGTATATACTCTATTACAAAAGACATATAATAAAATCATTTTTTTAAGCCAAGCTTACTTCTTCAATGAAGACTAAAACGGATAGGACATGTCATATATTACAACTAAATACAATATTTATTTGATCTTGGTGTATTAAGTATGTCGGTTCACGGACAAATAATTAAAAATTCTCATGTTTAACTATAATTATCTAGCGGAAAAATTAGAAATGACGCTGTGAATGTGCCAACTAAACTCAACACTTCAGTCTCTCGCGTCGCGCGGTGTTCTGAATACACACCTCAACTTGAATAGACGTGTTATAAAACAGCGCAAATGTGTATTTGAAGCGGATTTGTAAAAAATGCGTTCCTATACAATTTTAACATGAAGTATTTTCCAATAATAATATTATAATTTTTCTTAAAAATTGTATATAAGTGACAAATCGGCCCACCATACTTATATCTCTGTTAAAAAAATATATACGCAATGATTTCAATACGCAGGTATATGTAAATAAATAAAAAAGATTTCCAATCAAGGAAATACATCGATACACACTTGAAAACGAATCACACAGATGGACACGAAAATTATTTTAAATATTCAATTTATTAGTCAGACGTGGAAACATCGAAACGAGAATTGATTATCAACAACCGATCACCCAAGGTCGAGGGTCAATCCGACACGTGAAGTGTCATTGGTGCTGTAAAGGTTGTCGACCACCCGCTTCTATAAATCGCAACTTGATCGCAGGCTTCGTTGGTAAATCGGAACCGGAGTATTTCAGCACAAGGTCGTGCAATGCCCGCATGTCCAAACGCCGGCTGCAGAACAATTTTCAGATAAAAGTTAAGCATACTCGGCAAATTATTGGGTTAATGTTACTTTAATATATAAAAAAAATCATTTTGAAAACTACCTAGTTTCTTGATAATATAATAAAATATATAGTTTAAACACTTTCCTAATATAGCGTTGTAAAAACAATGACAATTTTTTTTTTTAATTCTGCAAATAATGCAAAGATGCACATTAAATCATCCATTTTGTTTCAATTTAAAAATGTTATGTAACTGCTACGTGACCGATAATCACTGGCCGCTGCATGCATGATATATATATATATTTATTCTTAATATAGTGCATGCATTTGTAAATATATTATATATTATTAACGAGTATTAATGTTGTATCAATGTGTCCAAAATTTAATAAAAATGAATTGATAATTCAGGCGTCTGCTATCAGTTTACTCAAAGGTATTTGAGATTCTGTAAAAATAAGGTAGATGGCTCTGTCAAATGATGGAACGATTAAATGTATTAATATCAAAAAGGTAACATATAGGGTCGAAAATTGTCGCTATAGCTTAGTTGGATAAAGCACCTTCCCCGGTTAGGAAAGAGATCCAGGTTCGAATCCCGGTGGCACAACAACAATATTTTTCGACAAAATTGATTTTATATGTATATCTTTATAATTAATATATTTAATTCATATTTAGAGTATTAATGTGTCTAAAATTTAACAAAAATGAATTGACTGGAGTCTCCCATCGGATTACTCAAAGGTATTTTTTGCGATTCCGTAAAAATAAAGAAGATGGCTTTCAAATAATGGAACGATAGATGTATTAATTTGAAAAGTGTAACATACAGGTTCGAAAATTTATCGTCAATGCACTGTCTTGCTATAGCATTATCGATTAATGCACATTCCTCGGATCCAGGTTCGAATCCCGGTAGCAACAACAATATTTTTTGATTAAATTGATTTTATATGTATATCTTTCTAACTAATACATTTAATTTGTTAGGAGAACACGTTATTATTGTAAAGTTGTAATTATTCAGAACATAGGTGTGTGATATTTTAAATACGAATTAAATATATTAATTACATATATATTAATACATATAAAATCAATTAAACCGAAAAATACTGTTGTTGCGCCACCGAAATTCGAACCTGGATCTCTTTCCAAACCGGCGAAGGTGCATGATTACGATTAAATGTATTAATATCAAAAAGGTAACATATAAGTTCGAAAATTTGTCGTTAAAAATATTGTCGCTGTAGCATAGTTGGATAATGCACCTTCCCCGGTTTGGAAAGAGATCCAGGTTCGAATCTCGGTAGAACAACAACAATATTTTTCGATTAAATTGATTTTATATGTATAACTTTCTAATTAATATATTTAATTCACATATATACGCATGCTCAAATATAAACAATATGATAATTTTCCCTTTTACAAATAACTTATCTTGCACGTTTAATTTTGAATCTATGTAGTTTTTCTTTCTTTTTTATATCATCTATACCTGCCTCAATTTTTCTTTAAAGTTCTGTTGATATTTTTTAAAGAGGATTTTGAAAATAACTACCATAACACAGAAATATATTTTCTGCTTAAGGTCATCATATTAAAATCATTAAAGCATTGTAATGATCCGAGTACATTTAATTAATCTCAAAAATTTATTTTTCTTTTGAATGAATTTCTTTTTTTGTGTCGAAAAAGTAACAACTCATTTTTGATATTTTTGATGTGCTGATTCCAAAAATACCCCGACTTTTGTTACCAAGCTTTTTAGTTCGGATAAAAGGCAAAAATAATGAAATAATGATATCTTTAGAGGCCAAAATTGATTTTTATTACCAACCTAAAATTAAAATCTAATTAGTCAGTTTCAATTACTTAGTATCCCATGACCTTAAAACCCGACATTCTTATATCTGGGTAACCCTCACCACGAACTAATTTTTCGGCGTTATTTAGTAATGCTGTAATTCAGTAGCTGTGTGAATCACCCAGACGTTTTTTAGAAAGTAGAAAACCTATTTTTAATTTAATTTGGCGTCCACTTGGGAGACCAGGATAAATCTTGGTCTCCACATTTCGTATGTAAAACATGCATTGAACATTTTCGACAGTGGACAATTAAAAAACGGAAGTGTCTAAAGTTCGAAGTACCAAAGTTTAGGAGGGAACCCAGAAACCAAGTACGAAGAACATTGGTGGGTGATATGTGTCGATCTAAAAATGGTTAACTTCCCTCTTGTACAGCAAAGTGGATATACATAATATTCTTGTTTTTCGTGTATTTGGGACAGCAGAGCTAAGGATCAGCACTGGGTTGACAGAAATGTCATAACCCGAGGAAAACAAAACTTAATCAACAAACATTTGGTTGCGAGAGAGAAAATCATATTTCCACTTACTTATAAAGCAATTTGCGAAGGCTTTAAATCGAGATGGACTTTGTTTTGGCTACTTGACACAAAAACTTCCCGGGATTAGCACATAAAAACTGTAAGTCGGAATATTTGATGGTCCTCAGATAAGGCAGCTATTGGATGATTGAATCTAAAGCGTGGTGTTCATTTGTTCAAGTTGTAAAAAAAATTCTTGGAAATTATAAGGCAGAAAATTACATAGAATTAGTGGAAAATATGATTTCCTACTTTAATATTCTCGGTTGCAACATGAGCATAAAAGTTTTACTATCTGCACAACCACTTAGATCGGTTTCCAGAAAACCTAGGTGATTTTAGTGAAGGACTGGGGGATAGATTCCATCATGATATTAAAACTATAGAACATCGATACCAAGGAAGATGGGATAGCCACATGATGGCCGACTACTGTTGAAGTCTTCAGCGAGTCTGTCCCGGTAAACTCCACGCTAGAAAGTCGTATAAAGAAAAACTATAAATGTAAAGTGATGAAACTATATTTATATTTTTATTTATTATCTTTGTTTTATTAATCACTAAATTTAGTGGTTTATAAAACAAAGATAATAAATAAAAATATAATATATTAATTAATTTTTTCAAATGCTACTGAAAGCTAAATATGTTATACATTGAGATTTAAACTTTTCAACTTCTTCTTCTTATTATAAAGCATAAATTAAAAATAATATGATTTTATTCTAAAAGAGGCCGATATAGCATATCTCAAAAACTGGATCTGATAGACCAAATCTGATGGCTATTTTGGATTCTGCATTCCAAAATTACCTAGAAACAATTAAAAAAAATCGCCGACACCAAAAGGTGTGTTGCATTTCTTCTTTATTAGTCAAAAATAAAATGCTGCTGCAGAAATTTTACAGTACTCTGGTACTATGAATCAACCCATTTACAAAAAACAACGTACCGTTTCGTAACTGATGATCATCCAACTACCTGCTGCAAGAATTTATATATTTAGACTGTATTGACATACATGTTTTACATTACATTATTAAGATATTTATTTTTAAGAAATAATTAACGTCACATATTTATAAATCAAACCCAATGTACACCATACAGAGATTATTAAACACGCGTCTATTTTTAATAACTTAAAAATTAGTTTGACATAATTACTACCATTTACGTGGTGCGTGACGTATGTTGTATCAAGAAATAACGTGTCAGTAATATTGAAACGGTCACAGTATATTATTACATTCACCTAGAATTATCGAACAAAGTATTATGGAACTGACTAAAATTTACGCAAGTCTCACCCACAATCGGCTTACGAATGTGAAAAAACAATACAATAGAGAAAATATGAAATATGATTTTTAACAAATTATTCAAATTATATATTTATCACCAGGGGGATAAAGGAGGTGTCCAAAGTATTCGGCAATTAAGTATTTTGAAAATATTGATTATTCGGTAAAAAAATTAATGCGGTAAATTGCTATGACGAGGATAAAAAGGAGGTATAAAAACAAAAATATATTATATATAATCATTTCTATTACTTTGGACCCGCTGTCAGTAAATCGATCTTGGTCAGTCCATCGTACTGGCGGTCTACCTCTTGTTCAGCGGTTTCCTACACCTCTTCTAAATTTGTGCATTTTTTGTATGCATTTTGTATTGCATTTTGGTTGATGTACTAAGGCCAGTGTGGTCGGCAAACTCATCAGTCATATATCAGTAGTAAACCGATTTAAATTTCTTTTGAGAGCCAAATTTCTTTAGTTTTTATAAGTATTTATAATCTTATTTATTGATAAAAATCACATTTTTATTATTAAAATTAAAACATTGTCATGTTTAATGTGAACAATGGCCTTGCTTTTTTTTTGGAAAATTTGGATAAGCCAGGTTTGTATGTTATTGTTTTTAATATCAGTCACAATTTCAGGTTCTCATCAATAAGACGATTTCTCAATTTACTTTTGATAAGGTTCATGCTTGAAAAAAGATTGTTCGCATGAATATGTAGAGCCTAATAGTGAAAGAACAGCAAATGCTAATAATCGTATAATTCAGGATTTCTATTCCAGGTATTAAAAATTATCATATATTCATTCTCAAAGTCTTTCAAAGCGGACCACTTGTAAAAAAAAAAACTAATCGGGAATTTACTGTAACACACTGACTAATTGAAAATTGTATTAAAATACTATTAATAACTGGATTATGCTTTTGTAAATTGAGAATGTGCCGAGCTTGCGATGATTTGTTCACTGACACTGATATATTTTCTGTTTTATTTCCATTATTCAAAAACCTAATTAACAATATTCTTCGATGCAACATGTAAATTATTTTTCCTTGTTTTTGTTTTTATTTTTATCCCTTTTTTACATACTACTATTTTTTTTTTTCGTATCGTTTTCATGTCCATGTGAAATATGTTTGGATATAAGTTATTTGTCACCATTTAGTTTTTCTATGTCCAATACAGACGGTATTCATTTTATAGAACTCCATTGTTAATCAACACAATAAATCAAACACGATTTTTTTGGTTCTGTATTAAATTTTTCCAAATAATTGTGCTAATGATAATTAAACACATAAAATTTTGTTTTTTCCCAACATTAATGTATGCTAGTAATGACATGTAACTAAAGATATTATCATTGGTATTTCCAAAATTGTCAATATTAGCACAAATGGAATGTTGTATTATTAATCACCTAATGTCCTAATATCTAATACCCAACTTTGTATGTTTTTCGTAGACAGCCGAAACGATCGTCCAAGTATATGGAAAAATTAAATATTGAACCAAAATATCGTATTGTGTTGATTAAATAAATAAATAAGCTTTAATAAACAAATTTCATTCTTTAATATTTTAAAGAAATATACCTTTAAAACAAGGCTGTCTCATATAGGGTGTCCAGCGGGAAATTTTCAAGTTTAATATTAAATAATAAAAAAAATACAATGTTATTCTTACACTTGATTCATACAAAATGGAGTTTAACGATGCTTGTTTTACGTTTTATAAACAATATCGTCTAAATGCCGTCCATTTCTCTCGAGACACTCTTGCAATCGGACTCTTAAATTTGCGAACACGCGAGAGCTAAGCGTTGGTTCAATGGCAGCGCGGCGGATAATTTCGGAATTGTTCGAGGATTGTTGCTCTAAACTCCCCACAAAAAAAAGTCGCACAGTGTATGGTCCAGTGACCGAGGTGCCCAGGGTATATCTCCGTACTTGCTGATTAATTTATTGGTAAAAATTCCCCTCAGCTTTTCCATTGACACTCTAGTTGCGGTACCAAAAACTCGTCGATCATTCGGCAATACACGTCAGCAGTGACTGTCTCTCGCTGGTTAACGAAATGCATGAATTTCCCATTCATTTTTCATTTTGTGATGAATAGACTTTAGAGCACATTCCATCTTTGAATGGTGTGATCAAGGAAGGAGTCAAAACTACTAAGTGAACTAATTTAATCATACTCAGCACAATCATATTACAGATAGTTAATTAAACAGTAATGATAATTGAAAAGGTGCATTGTCTTAAACAAACCTACCACAAATGTATTGAAAACGAAAATGATTCTATCGCAGAAATTAAAGACGTTTGACTATAGACTGTTCAATCCGCTGATCGATAATAATTGTGGATTTGTTTGACTACATTTGATATTTGTATCATGTACTTCGCTAATTAAGAAACTGCACGTTGGTCGGGGCGTATGTATTTATTTTACATAATTAAAATAATTTTATAAAGATTTTTTTTTTTTGTAAATTACAACATATATCCTTAACTAGAAGAAGACATTGCCATCCATACAATTTTTAGATGATAATTCGAATATTATCACTTCAATAACCAACAAAATAAAAAAAAAACGTTTTCACTATATACGAGGCGCTTTTTTTAATTACGGGATTAATTTTTTAAAGAAACATAATATCATTTTTACAACACTTTACTTTTTCGGACGCTACACACCTTAAACTACATCTCAACATTGTCGCCACCATAATTAAGATACTTGTCATAACGGGGCACCAATTTTTGTATACCTTAGTCATAGAACGACGCCGCCTGGGATGAAAACCATGCCTGTACTCCGTCTTTGAGAACATCATCGTCATCAAAACGCTTGCCACCGAGGAACCGCTTCAGATGAAGGAAAATACAGAAATCACTAAAGTCCGACCGCAACTTCGGCTTTGACTAAAATCTGCCGAAGGTTTGGCCAAAGCCTAAATTTTGTATATAGCCGCTGAAAAGTGCCAAAAACACAACCATTATGAATGAAATAAAATTCAGTTTATTATTTATTTAATGGAAATATTTACAATAATTATCAACACCATAACGCAGAAAACTAAGTATGGGTGTAGAATTTGTATTGATATGTAAACTTTTTAGTCGGTGTTTAGATGTTCAGATGATTAGAAGGCAGACAAATCTAAATTTTTATCAAAAGTATAATCATTTTCCATTTTGCGGCTTTAAATATGAAAAAAAAAAATCATTATTCAATTTTTAAAATTTACAAACAAAAAAAAAATAGTGTATGAAACGTTTTAATTAATTTAACGATGACCGGTTTCGATACTTTATCCAAGAATTTTTCATATTAAGGCAATTTTGTGGCACGCGGAAAATGGTCGCGGTCTTTTTTTATAATGCTTGTATTTTCTTAATTATGGCAAATAACATTCAGTCTATTAGTTTTACATTAGTGTAAAGATCCTATCTAAGTAATAGTTTTAAAAAAAAGTCAAATCTAGTGTATAACTTCTGATATAAATGAATAATAAAAACCCACATATTTGTAAAAATCGCGAAAATATTAATTATTTTTGAAAGTACGCCCTTAATAGTATTCTGCGTTCATGAGATAGATCAATATAGTAAATTATATAGAGAAGTGCGTACGTAAATCAATAAATTCAAGGAGTGACGAAACAGGTGAAACAAATGAAAAGTTTATGGGATAATATCAACGAAGGTGACGGGCGAAAGAACCAATTTTTGCGCTCGATGGCCCAGTTTAATTAAATATTTTCCACGTGTCTCCCCGACCGGACACGATTGCACAAATCATTGGCGTCAGTTGAAGAAAACATATGAAAAATTAAAAATATTGAACGGATACAACGGAAGCATAACTAATCAATCATGCACCTATTAACTCGACGGATCAAACGGAATCGCGTGTTAAGTTGTCTCGCAAACACTAGGCAAAAGTATACCGATCATTAAGACAATCGAAAGTGGCACGCTGACGCAGAAGCACGTACATAATTGGACACACGCGTGCCAGTTTACTTGCCACAAAATGTATTAATTCGCATGCGACACGACTGGAACGCAAAACGAGGAATCACAGAAAATATTACACAATACGGAATAATAGGTCAGGGAGAAACATGTCCCGCACATGTCAAATCTATAATTACAACTCAAAAAATATTATTGAAAAAAGGCAGAGATTACCTATAAAAGGCAGTGATGAGTTCAAAATCGCGAACCGTGAGTCAATCACTGATATCTTTGAATCACACTATCAGTGATTGAATATCTGGAAATATCGTGGTTCTTGAATAAATTTATTTATATTTGGTTATTTGAATGCATATGAAAATATCATGAGGCAATGACGTTATAATTAGTGATAAGCTCCATCTAAGTAAGTAGATTTTGCCAAATGCTGAGAATTTAACCCGAAACATAAATTAAATTTTTTTCAAGGGTTTTCATTCCCTTTGTGATGATATTAAATTAGACATACATTAATTATATTTGCTAGAATATATTTTTTATGCAAATGAAGTTTGAATAATATAAGTAAATACGCTCAAAATTATGTTATTTTATTAATTAATTGATTTCGTGTATTGTTAAATCGTGTGGCGCACGCCGTGTTAGTAATGAAACTGTGATCACAGTCACAGTTTTCAATCACTGACATTATCGAGTAGCAATCACAATCATACACCAGTGAGTTAATAGTAGCATTTTTTATCATCACTATTAACTAGTTTTCAAAGATTCTATTATTTTCAATGTATTATATCTTCTTGAGGACAAAATTAAAATTCACCATAATAGTAAAATGTAATGAGTATGCAATTCTAAAAAAAGTCCAAAATATGAATCGGACAAATATATGCATTGTATATTACATTGCTTGATAAAAAAATCAGATATAAATGTAAACTTATATATAGAAAAGAGAACTAAAAGTGGCTGAAATGTCCTACAATAAAAATAATTAAATAATATATTTAATACATTGTCTCTAAAGTTCAAATATGATCGATTTTTTTCTTACATATTCAATATTAATTACATATAACATTTATTTTATTGTTTTATTATCGAAATTTAATCATCTTTAATGGATGTGTCATAAATTCGTAAAAGGCCGATATGTAAGAACTATTTCACCGATCTGACTCAAATTTTGATAGCTCATTCTACATATGGAAGATTACTAAATTATTGAAAGATTTTTTTTTCCGATGGAAACTTGCTATTTTAATAAGGAAAAGCGAGAATTTTGAAAGACAAAAACGTGATTTTTTAGGAAAACCATTATTGTCATCAAAATTTCGAAAAATTCTTCGATCATTCAGCAAACGTTGACATCTTTTAACAGAAATATTATTTTCGTATGTTTCAAATGCGTTCTTGAGTTATCATGTACACCGCAAAAAAAAAGTTTTCTGAGATTTTCCATATCTCGCCCATTTTTAAATGTATAAAATAATCTATACATTAAATATATTAATTAGAAAGATATACATATAAAATCAATTTTATCGAAAAATATTGTTGTTGCGCCACCGAGATTCTAACCTGGATCTCTTTCCAAACCGGGGAAGGTGCATTATCCAACTATGCTACAGCGACGATATTTTTAGCGACAAATTTTCGAAACTATATGTTACCTTTTTGATACATTTTTAATACATTTAATCGTTCCATTATTTGGAAGAGCCATCTATCTACCTTATTTTATTATGTATATCTTTCTAATTAATATATTTAATTCATATTTAAAATATCACAGACCTATGTTCTGAATAATTACAACTTCACAATAAGAATGTGTTCTCCTAATAATTTATATATATATTAAGTTTAATACTGGCTTATACTATAAAAACTGTTTTATGTTTCGGATTAAAATATGCATTTAAAATGTGAAAATAATTCTCGAATTTTGCCTACGACAAGAACATAAAAACAAACCAATGGTATATAGAATAAAAATATGTTTAGAACCCTTTGTCCTAAAGCCTGCAGTCAGTGTACGCTCCCAGTACTTTCACAGACCCTCATCGTCAATGTCAGACACATATTGAAAGTTGTCCCAAAATGAAAATGGCATGAATATCTTCGAAATGGTGTACCTAATGTTGCAATTCGCCAGAGAACCAAGGTCACACACGTTGCCCAACCAATCTGAATAGTGAAGTGGCAGCAATGGACCGGTCATATCAGCCGGTGGAAAGAAAAGGTCTTAAGAGTTGAGGAGACAAATAAAAATATCATTTTACTACTGAAAACCGTACTAGGATTAAACAGGAAAAAATATATTTAACAGCTAACAGCGAAAACATCAGGAAAATTAATGATAATAAAGAACTAATAAATGCTATTAAAAAAAAAAACATGTACTCCTAAACTTATAATATTTTTACATCACTATTGCTATTATTTTATTATATGCGAATTATTATAAACAATATATTTTATTATCCACTTTTCTGCACAAGTCTATGCTTTCAAAATAAGAATAGCATGAAAAAAAAAAAAGTATTGTATCATTGTACTTATATCAGATTAAAAAATGAATAAAAAATATTAATAATATATATATATATATATATTGTCACGTTACGAATCCTAGGCGAAATAATAAGGTGACGTGACTACCTAATTTATGAAGTGAACACCCTGGTTGTATATTTTCGCCTAGCGCAAATTCTCTTCGTTAATTAGGTAGTCACGTCACCTTATTCGTAACGTGACAATATATATATATATATATATTTGGTAGTCGTGGTTTCCATTAGAATATATATTTAATGTTACGTAATCAACGACTTCGTACGCGAACATCAAGGTTAGTCACAAGTTAATAGTAAAAAAAAAAAATGTATATGTACGCATTTAATTACGTGAGAAAATTAAAATATCAAAAACTCGTAATAAATTAAAGCATTGTGCATTCCAATAACCATTGTCGCTTAATTTCCTTGGCCCCAAAACCGTACATCATATGAGAAATGTTGCGATCATACTTTAAATACCATTCGATGTTCACCAACAGCGCTTTACGAGTTGGAAACTTTCCGTTGTGGCATTGGAAACCGGAACACGTGCAAAAATCGTAAACCGACCAATCAAAATACCGGGATCGGTGTTGTGCTCGAGGTGCGACAAGCGAATAACCGAAAACAGGATCTGGAGTCTGGCCGCCCAGAGACACAAAAATGTGGCATTGAATTATTTATTATCAGTAACTGTATAATACTATGTGCAAATCAGTTTGGACTGTGCCCGTCTCACTAGAGAAATTATGTGTCTTGTACATTGTAATCGTCGGATAACATCTAAACAAGCCAACAGAGAAACGTTAAAGATGAGATAATGGGATGCATTTAACTGAGCTGGTCAGAATTTGGATCATTCCTCAAAGACAAAACGTCATAGTCATAGTTGAGACTAAATAGTGCAACTGGCGAAAACAGTACGTGCAACCTACTTTTTTACACTAATAACAAATTAAAAAATTACATATTAAATAACAAGGACAAAGATAAGTAAAACTTTCAGAAATTTTGATATGAGAATTAAGAAGCATTTAGATGAATAAATAACAATAACTATTCAGAATTTTCTAATGACCTTTTGGAAACAAACCATTCCTTTGACATTAATAAGGGTTTAGAAATTATATATACAAATACGAGAGGTTTACAGTCAGATAAATTTTAAATTATAGAAAGAAAATAAAGTGTTTATAGCAAGCTTAATATTATAAATAACCAAATCCTCTTTGCAAAAAGTCACCTTCTAAATGTGTTTTCATATTAGTTCTTACTTATTCACCATTTTGTAATTTTGTTTTTATCTATGCTTGTATTTTTTAATTTCAGTATACATTGTTTCCTGAAGATACCATAGGTATCGAAACGTGTAAAATAATTAATAAATAGTGGTTTAAACAAAATATTTTGTATAATCAATAAAACATTTGTTTAAATTTAACCAAAATACATGTTTTCCGGTTGACTCGAGTGCCCTGCTCTCAAAAATGAATAAAAATTGATTGACCGATTTTGTTTGTTTCAATTGAATTCTTTAATTTTTTTTTTGTTTTTCTGCTTACGCGCATAATACAGCGATTTTATCACTTAACTAAGTATGTAAGGTAGGTGATACTGTGTATTATGCGCATAAGCAGAAAAACAAAAAAACTTTCAAGAATTCAATTGAAAATGCTACGCGTATAATACAGTGATTTTATCACCTACCTTACATACATGGTATAACTCAAGATCGTGACCACTGTATTATACGCGTAAGCAGAAACAAAAAGTTTTCTACAATTCAATTGAAAATGCTACGCGTATAATACAGTGGCTTTATCACCTACCTTACATACATGGTATAACTCAAGATCGTGACCACTGTATTATACGCGTAAGCAGAAACAAAAAGTTTTCAACAATTCAATTGAAAATGCTACGCGTATAATACAGTGGTTTTATCACCTACCTTACATACATGGCTATAACTCAAGATCGTGACCACTGTATTGTACGCGTAAGCAGAAAAAAAAAAGTTTTCGCGAATTCAATTGAAAATGCTACGCGTATAATACAGTGATTTTATCACCTACCTTACATACATGGTATAACTCAAGATCGTGACCACTGTATTGTACGCGTAAGCAGAAAAAAAAAAGTTTTCGCGAATTCAATTGAAAATGCTACGCGTATAATACAGTGATTTTATCACCTACCTTACATACATGGTATAACTCAAGATCGTGACCACTGTATTATACGCGTAAGCAGAAACAAAAAGTTTTCAACAATTCAATTGAAAATGCTACGCGTACAATACAGTGGTTTTATCACCTACCTTACATACATGGTATAACTCAAGATCGTGACCACTGTATTGTACGCGTAAGCAGAAAAAAAAAAGTTTTCGCGAATTCAATTGAAAATGCTACGCGTATAATACAGTGATTTTATCACCTACATTACATACATGGTATAACTCAAGATCGTGACCACTGTATTATACGCGTGAGCAGAAAAAAAAAAGTTTTCAAGAATTCAATTGAAAATGCTATTATTGCGTTGTTTCGTCATAAAGATCAGGAAGTATCATAAATAAATTAATTTAAATGACACGATGTACAACAAATACTTATGTAAATAGCAATTTTTTTTTTGTGTAATTTTAATCTGACGCACAATATATTTGATGGGCAATTAAATGTAGTGGTTGATTGGAATATACTTCTACCTGAGTGGAAGATACTTCTGTATCGCCTACCAGAATACAACTAAACATATACGATTATTAGGAGAACACATTCTTATTGTGAAGTTGTAATTATTCAGAACAGACGGTCTGCGATATTTTTAAATACTAATTAAACGTATTAATTAGAACGATACACATATAAAATCAATTTTATCGAAAAATAAGAGCTCTTTCAAATAATGGAACGATAAATGTATTAATTTGAAAAGGTGTAACATATAGGTTCGGAAATTTGTCGTCAAAAATAATGTGGCTGTGGCATAGTTGGATAATGCACCTTCCGGGGTTCGAATCCCGGTGGCGCAACGACAATATTTTTCGATAAAAAAAATTATATTATCTTTCTAATTAATATTTAATTAGTGTTTAACATATACGCATATATTACACTTCCCGTCCATATATGACTTCAGATGGCGCTCGGTAGCGTCATTTGCTACAGTAGGCTGTAAAGTACTTGCTTAAACGGCCAGATCTGTGAGACTCCTGTCATAGATAAGAAAAGCATCCAGTCATCTCATTTATTTCTCATGGTAATATCACATCGCACTCTATGGTCAGTTTCTTATCTATGATAGAACTGTCAAATAATGACAATTCGAATCTATTGTTCGTATTTTTTAAGAATGTCTCTAAGTGATTTCCCGTGAGAGCAATACAGAATGCGCCAACTGACTACTAACTGACGCTACTTCCGCAGAATCCATATTTCATCTAAAGCAATATAATAAAGATGCACAATGCATTATCGTTAAAGTGATATAATAAGAGATTTCCCGCATTGAAATATATATTTTAGATTCTACTAAGACCCTGACAGCGTAGCGGCCACAATAACCGCCCTCAGGGCCTAGCGGCAAGCGATCAGTATTAGCCGATTGCTTATCTACTAGTTTCTTAACAATAGCATTTCCATGACGGATTCTATCAGCCAATAGATGCTCCATTGCTCTCCAAAAATACCTACCCAAAATCCATCTGTGTATCAGAAGAACCAAAATTCGTCTATACAATATGAGCTCTGAGCTATGTCGACTCTATGAAATTTCAGGTGCTTGAACGCAAAATTTTGAAAAGAATCTTTGATCCAATTTGCGTTGATAATAAATATCTGGCGTCGTACACAGACTACAAAATACATAGGCATCAACTAACGCAAACTCTTCATTTCAATATTTTCATTTTGGTGTGATCACTTTGGTACAAATAGTTCAGCGACTTTTTTTAAATATATGACTCGATTAATGTAATAAATACGTCTTGTTTACATAAAGATTTAATTATCGAAAAGTAAACATTTTTACTGTTGCATAAATGCGTCGCAAACTATCGGATTTATGTTTCCACGAAGAATGTGTGTAGAATGCCCCTCGTCCCGCAACTAATGTTCCAAACCCATCTCCTATATGTACACTTTATTCCATGTCTATTCATTCATTTACTGGTCTGTGACGTCGTCACTATAGCACACTAAAGTTTATGGGCTATGTGATGCGCCTGACGTCGTGTATCAAGGTCCAGCGACCACGATGGACTGGACATTTCATAATATGCTTTCAAAATAAGTAACCGTTACTGAATCATGTGGGGACTCTTTTTGGTAATGGCGAACTATTTAAATGATAGCTGTCAAATATCAACACCAAAAAAGCTGCGCCGGAAAAATGGCAGCGATATCAAATCGGATACTTCGTGTCTCGTGTCAGAATACCCCAATTTTGTTGTTATAAAATATTAATAAAATTTCCTATTCGAGGCAACGAACAACTTTAAATTACATTATTAATTTAAATTCTGACATGCAACATCACGAACGAATAACTAATTATTTATATATTATTTACATATATTTAATAATTTAAGTCAACCAAATCTAAAATTATATAAAATATTAAACATAATTAATTCTAAATGTGAATTAAATATATTTATTTGAAAGATATACACATAAAATCAATTTTATCGAAAAATATTGTTGTTGCGCCACCGGGATTCGAACCTGGATCTCTTTCCAAACCGGGGAAGGTGCATTATCCAACTATGCTACAGCGATAATATTTTTAGCTACAAATTTTTGAACCTATATGTTACCTTTTTGATATGAATACATTTAATCGTTCCATTATTTGAAAGAGCCAACTATCTTATTTTTACAGAATCTCAAATACCTTTGAGTAGTATGTTAGCAGACGATTATTTTTCGATAAAATTGATTTTATATGTATATCTTTCTAATTAATATATTTAATTCATATTTAAAATATCACAGACCTGCGTTCTGAATAATTACAACTTCACAATAAGAATGTGTTCTCCTAATAATTAATTCTACGTACTCAAAATATACTGAAACCTAACTATTAATAATAAGTACAAGAAGCAGGAACAATCTTAACTAAATAAACTTTTGGTAATTTTCTAAAGTGAGAAGATTTAAAAAAAAACTTTAGATCGAGACAAATTATGTAAATTTAAATATCATAATAATGAATATTATACCCTGTCATTAAAAATATATTTTATTATTAGTCGTGACAACATTATTGATTGAATACCATAAATAAGCGTATTATTGTATTAATATAATAATTACTGTACAAACAGATACTAAATTGGAAAAATATATTGAGAAAAATTCATACAAACGTTTGTATGTAATAATAATAATATTATAATACATCGAGGTCGATTGTCGTCAAAACACGAATATGTATTTAAAAAAAATTGCGTGAAAATAAATTTAAGAAGTTTTCAAGATAATATTATTAAGTTTTTTTTTTACCACTTAAAATACGAACTTCGTTGCTCAATTTATGATCCAAGGTTGTGTGATGTTACTATGAAATATTATACGCGTCTCGGATAGGAACAAAAAAAAATAACTGAGCATACGAAAATGTCTTCTTCCTACAAGATTTTTAACCCTACACCAATCACTCTCTCAACGACTTAAATTCTTAATGTAAGAATTTCAGTTGCAATCTCAAAAATCTTCATATATTTTATGTTAAAAACTGATAAGAGCTTAAAGAACAATACTTTTAGTAATGCATTTTTATAATGAATTATAATCCCTACAATCTGGTTTAAAATACAAAATCTTCTTCAGTTACTATACTGGCGGCCATTTCAATTTCAGGATAGCGAAGACTGCTATTCTAATAATAAATGGCAGCTACTGATTTTGCAACCAACACCGATTTTGAGAGACAAATTTACATATAAAAAAAAATTCCGTAATTACCCTTCGGTAGCTAGTCCTGGGTTTTCTATTGGTAATGTTGAACACATTCATTCAATCCATACAAATAAAAATACACTAACCTTTGTGAAACTGGGCTGTTAGACGCCGATGGTAGCTCTCCTTGCAGTCTTGAAACTTTTAAACTCTGCTGGCCAGCCTCCAAAACTTTATCACAATCGATAATTCAAAAAAATACAATATAAAATGTTTTTACATCACCGCCGTAAATATATCCGATCGAACCGAAAATCGTCTCTCATCAGAAGCAGTTTCGCTTTTGTTCGCTGTTTTAAGTTTACACAAATAGAATGCACATATTCAAATTTTTTACCAGGCCTACCTATCGAAGTATTAAATCGCGTATTGACTAAATCCGTATAATATAAAATTAACGCAATGTGTAAAAACTATGAGAAAGCAACCGCATTAAGTTAGAAAAGAAAGAAAGAGTGGAGCTTGTTGGCTTTGCAACTGGTACCCTCCCTGCAAGGTCCATCCCAGCACAATCCTTCTTGTAGATGTCCAAATTTCTGCACCGTAGATCAGAACTACGTGGACGCGATTTCAGGCATTGCATATGTTGTTATTATAGACTACCAACTAGGAAACAATCTAATAAATTTAAGTTTTTAAATCTTTATTAAAGCTTATAAATTCTGCCACTCGCAAAGATCCCTATCACTGGTTCAGATGTTCTAAGAATTATATTAATTTATTAATACAAATCTAAAGTGTTGGATGAAATAGTTATTGATTCATAGGGTCAATTAAATTAAATTAAGCTTACACTTAATATACCGATTACTGTTACATGTTTAACTCGTGCTGATAATGATGTTGACTCTTTGTGTATGGGAATGTATCGTCAGAATAATACAAGATGTTAGGTTTACATTTATCTCTTTCACACACTCATTATCGTACCAACTTATGCGCGCTCACGCATTCGCGCCATAGATACATCACAGTTACAAAAACAAGTACATCAATAAAAAATACAAAACACAAACTATTTTTAAAAAATATAATAAAGAAACACATCGGAAGACTGTAATGTATGTATTTGGCAACTGAAATTCTTTTAATAAAATTTATCGAAAAATATTCTTATTAAAATATTGTTCCGTCAAAAGATGACATGAAACGTAATTCCCTGTTAACCGAGAAAACTATTTAATATAGAATTGTAAACTTTCCTTTTTATACCTATACTTACACATGCACTAGGATTAACTTGTTTATACCTCTACCCCTACCCACTACCTATAAACACATCTTGCTCTCCTTTTACCGCAACAATAGTTGCAACCTCTCCACCCTTTCTCCCTCTTTTTCTCTTTTCATTTATTTTTTGCATCTAAACACAACTATGTATCTAAATATTTTTGTAGATTTTCACTATTAGTATCACATGTTAAATAATTATTATGTTAGTTATAATATATTCACACTGTCAAAAATCCTCAATAAAATAAAATTAATTAATTTCAGGAAAAATTGGCGTCTCAAGTTTCGGGTTATTTTTTTTTAAAGACCCCGGACTCGATACACTAAAAAAAAATTATGCAATTCCCGGGTTATCTCGACACAGAATCCCTAAATCCACTCATCATCATCTTCATTCCATTCCAAAATAACCAATTTAATTTTTTTGAATTTTTTATCGTCTTTTTTTATTCGCAATTCTTTAACCTTTTTAACGTCATGAGCACGTTAACACGCCAAACTTTGTATGTGACGCCAAACTATAAGCGTGTTAACACGCACTTTTGGACCTTACAGTCATAATTTTGAATCATTTTGCCATCTGTGGACGACATGACCCATCTTTTGATAGATAAGTCAAGACCCCTAAAGCCTAGTCTGACCCTATGTGGTGTCATCCATTTCAAATAGAGTTGGCAGTTAAAAGCTTAAGTTGAGGACTGCGCACTCGGCATCCAGCTGAGCTACACGCATTTGTCGGGGATGCGCCCGTGGCTACACAGAGCGAGAGTTAACTGTGCCTACCAGTCACCACGAGCCACGCCATGTTGTTTGTTCTCTTCTGGCGACACGTCGCAAGAATTGCAAGAAACGTCGCAAGCATTGTAATGAGAGTCCTTCGCGTGTATCAACTTCCTGGACAATACATACGTTGGTGGGTCTAGTCGTTAATGTCAAGCATAACAAATATCACCTATTTGGAATTTATCTCATCCGTAACGACGCAACTGAAATGTATTTGCATCTCGTTCTGCGCAATAACCGAACTATTGTTACGGGTAAGACCAGAGTTTTGTATTAATAACTCTGCACCTCGGAGCATAAGACATATACGGATTCGTGTTTATTAGTTATCATAGACTCGAAAGGATCATTGTATATATGATGTATCAGAAGGATGTGTACGGGGAGAATCGAGGCCCTATACCTCCTCGAATTCTCCCGTATGTACAATATATGAAATGTTACCAATATAGAAGCTGGTATTTGTGGCTAGAGCAGGCTTATTATGAGTGCAGCAGTACTTAACGATAGTTGCATTTATTAACAGATGAAGCACAGTTGAAATTTAAATTAAATTAACTTAAAGTGCAGGCAGTGCCGAGATGCGTGCGAGAAGATGTGTCCGAGGAGTTGATCAGGCTTCTAGGACTCGTCCGTCGCGATGTACCGTCTGGTTTTCTGCGGGTACCAGATGGACTGTATAGCTCCACAGACATGATGTCCATTTTGATCAAAAAATAAATTTAAACACAGAACTAATGTAAGTTCCCTTTACAAGCGGTATATAACTTTAGCGCCATGTACATTTCCGAATGGATATAAATGAAACGATGTTATAGCTCTTTTTGAGTTTATTAGCACAACTCAGGTTTCCACTCTCATCGACAGGTGAAATATTAAACTAACTACACATCTCCTATATCTAGATATAGATGAATTACTAAACAAACTACAGATATAAGAGATGTGTAGTTAGTTTAATACTTCACCTATCGATGAGAGTTACTGTTTCTCACGAATCAGTAAATGTTATAACTCTACTTGAGTTTTAATAAACTACTACACAACTCGAGTTTCGAGAGGAACAGTAACTCTCATCGACAGGTGAAGTATTAAACTAACTACACATCTCCTATATTTGTATGTAGTTACTGTTTCTCTCGAAACTCGAGTAGTGCTAATAAACTCAAGTAGAGTTATAACATTGTTTCATTTATATCCATCTATTATGATGAAACTTTACATAGTTAACGCCGATTCTATCAATAATATAATCTTCATTTCTGTTCAGGGGCATAAAATACCATGTGGACATGTCCAGTTGTATGCCTTTAATTACATTATTGTTCAGTGACGTCATATCCGAATTTCGTTCTATGAAAGAACAATTAATTCAAGGTTTTTCGTTTATCTAAAAACTCATTTTTCTGCCATCCTGTAAAGCTGTCTAAATGGATGATTCCCAAGTACAGAACTGAAGAAGCTGAAGAGTCATCAGCTCTACACTGCATTTGACACCGAATGCATTTCATCCTTGAGAACAACCTGACTGACTATAAATATCATTAAATATCGTTTACATGATATAAAGGAGTCTGCGATTCTAATATCACGGTCGTAAACCACAATTACGCATTTTTGCGATTCTACTAATATGGATATATTATAGTATAACTACGATGGCAATACAGAAATAAACACCTTTTAGATTTTTATAATTAAGAAAATATTTTATTACACATTTGAGTATTTTTTATACATTCATGCATTTATGATATGTGCCAATTATTATGAAAGTGAAGTTGAAAAAAATGAGTTTATTAATAATTTCGTACAGCATTGTTTTAAATTGATGTAATATGATGCAAATTGTTAAAAATTTGAAGCGTTATATTCAGTGTATTATTAAGACGTTCAACGATATTCCGCTAGAGTTTATTTTGATAATAGAGTAAGTCGTTTCAACCTTAAAATGTTTTATTTTCATATAAGTTACATGCAACATTTATATATCGAATTAAAATATAAATCTAGTACACTAAATACATTTATTCAATTCAATCAATCAATTCAAACGCAAACCTTTAAATATCTCGAAACGAAAGAAACACGACTTGGACCACTTTCATAAGTAGGAAGTGATTATATGAAGAAATCACAGACCAATAAATGAATAGACATGAAATAAAGTGTACATATAGGAGAGAGGTTTGGAACATTAGTTGTGGGACGAGGGGCATTCTACACACATTAATGGTGAAAAAATAAATCCAATAGTTTATGACACATTTATGCAAACAGTAAAAGTATTTCAACTTCAAAAATTATTTTTTTGTGTAAACAGAATGTATTTTTTTTACATCAATGCATATTATATTGTCAGCGTTTAAATTTTCGTTGAAATCGAGTCATATTTTTAAAAAAAGTCGCGGAGCTATTTGATTGCGTAAATAGTACCAAAGTGATCACGTGGGTGACATAAAAATTTAAATATTGGGGCAAGAAATTTGCGTTAGTTTATGTATATAGTCTTAAATAGATGCTTTCTTAATTTTATAAAGCTAAATCATCTTTACTTTCTAAATAGATAGTATAACGAAGATAACAAAGCAGTAATCAAATCGACATAATCTTGGACATGCGCATTAGTTATCAGAAAGACTAGCGGTAATTGTAAAAAAAACACGCATCTGATTGGTCTGATTACTTCATCGACGAGGTATCACGTACATAGCATATTCGGTAGATCTTCTGGTTAACACGCACGGTGAGTGCATAATCACATTATTAAACTGTCGGTGTGTAAAATTAATCTACCAGTCTAAGAATTAACGATTATTTATGAATTTAAAAAAATACACAAGACCTCGCTAATAATATAAATAACTAAAATAATCAACCATTCGCTATCAGAGATGTAAGTTACCGAGTTTGGGTCTTGATATCTCAATAAATATCCAAAACGCAATTCCCATAGCACTAAAAAAGAAAGTGTCGATTTTCAATTCTTTAGATGATTCTAATACAGTGAAACCTCTATCTATCGCTTTTGAAGGAACGTATTGAAATAAACTACGAATGCGGAAATTTCATACATAAATGTTTAATATATAATTCTAAAAAAGATACATACTTCACATGTACATGAATGTGTTTATATAAAAATAAAATTAGAAAGCTGTACAGAAACAAAAAAATAATAATTATTAGGAGAATACATTCTTATTGTGAAGTTGTAATTATTCAGAACAGACGGTCTGTGATATTTTAAATATTAATTAAATATATTAATTAGAAAGATATACATATAAAATATATACATATATTCTTTCAAATAATGGAAAGATTAAATGTATTAATATCAAAAAGGTAACATATGGGTTCGAAAATTGCCGCTAAAAATATTGTCACTGTGTCATAGTTGGACAATGCACCTTCCCCGGTTAGGAAAGAGATCCAGGATCGAAACCCGGTGGCGCAATAACAATGTTTTTCGATAAAATTGATTTTATTTGTATATCTTTCTAATTAATATATTTAATACATATTTAAAATAATAATTAAACTTTGTCTACATCGCGGTCTCTTCCTATACCGTGGGAACCACGGGACCGCGTGATTCGTCCTCACACAAGAAATGTTGTGACGGGCGGGCGTGAATGACTTCTGTATCAGCCTGTAGTTCACCGCATCGATTAAGATAATTACAAACTAGGCATGTTTAAACCGTCGACCTCCAATCCGTGTCGATAGCGACATTGAAACAAACGCTACTACCGGGGCGACAGTTCAACGATTACGCCTCGGTTGATAAGAAGTTGAAGACGTCGACATGAAGGGAAGATTGCGAATCGGCTGGCAGTCTGTGATCATGCTCTGCGATCGCGCGCAGTGAGCTGTCAAATTCAAAATGTACCGAAAAATCTCAAATAGAGATAATTAATAAAATAGTCTATATAAAAAAAGTGAATTTGATTTGTGAAAGAAATCAATAATAATATTTTATTAAGGAGAACACATTCTTATTGTGAAATTGTTATTATACAGAACATAGGTCTGTGATATTTTAGATACTAATTATAAAGATATACATATAAAATCAATTTTATCGAAAAATATTTGGGAATGTCTATTAACCGATTGTAAGAGATCCAGATTATTTCTAATTAACACATTTAATTTGTATTTAAAATAAAATAAAATAATGTTTTCAGTAAAACATATTTATTATAGTGTGGGGTAGTATTGCAATAGCAATAATGCCAAGGGTCGGTGAAAAATAGGGAGGAAATAGAACGTGAATAGACACTTAAAATATAAATACATATAAAAGTTTTATAAAGAACACATTCTCACTGTGAAGTTGTAATTATTCAGAACAGACGGTATGTGATATTTTAAATACTAATTGAATGTATTAATCAAATTATACAATAAAAATTGGTGACCAAAAGTGTTTTACTACTTTAATAATGTATGAAATAGGTGAAATTAAAATAAACCGAGTCTTAGTTATTGGACTGTAAATCATGTAAGTGTCCATTGCCAGGAAGAAAAATTCTACTTAATCGCCAAAGTAGCGAAAATATCGAACGTGTTTTTATATCTCCACTAGGTTAAGATTATTTAAATGTTTTCTCTTTTATATATATTCAATAACAGTGTGTAAATTTATATTCAATTTTAAATAAAGTGCACATTGCCTTTATTAAGAATAATAAAAAACATACATTAGCGAAATCGTAAGAATTTTTACGACTGACAAGCATATTGATCATCAGTCTTATCTACGGTCAACTTGCGTCGCACCATAGAATAAAGCGTCCACTTTATTTTATTATCTTTGGTCGCATTATCAAATTCGACTGGAGATGTTAAACGTTTTCTATTTCATGATGCATTAACATAACAGTCAGAAACTAAAACTGCCGTGAATAAATGTTAATTATGATAATATAATTTTTGGTTATGTTTGCGACCCACAATTTGTTAAAATCTGCGCGGGAATAATTCGTCATAACCCTAATTTTTACTTAAATGCATATTATACTGATAAAATTGCATTTTTGTGTTTATTATTGTCTATTCGCAATTCTTACATCATCATAAACAGTTCTACTACGTATGTGTTACAAAGGTGGAATAATTTTAATAAAATCGTGTAGTTTGTTTTGAGGAAATATCTACAAAAAAAAAACCTTTATTTTAGTTAGTTTAATGCAAATGCACAATACATATTTAAAAAATATAAAACGCGTTCGACATATTTATATAAGACACGCGATCTCGCAACTGTGGTGTTTTTCTTACTGGCAATTGTAAGTTAAGAAAAGCAATCGGCAATAGCTGAAAGTAGTGATGGTAAAATCTTTATTTTGACTGTGATTTTGTCCGTAACGATGATTAATAACTTATTAACGTAATTCTTCGAGCAATGACTGGTACACTAGAAAGTAAGTCTCCGAAAATAGTCATGGTTTTGATAAAAATATGGGATTGTCTATTTTGCATGGAAACTGTGTTGGTCATAAATTAAATAATTTTGAATCGTCGGAGATAAATAAAGCGTATAAAACTAATCAAAAAAAATATATATAAATAACCAACTAAATTTAACCACAAGTCCCATTCTAAAATTATTATTGTATTTTAAAAATAGATTCTGTTAAAGAAACAGTAACATATGTTTTTGATTAGTTAATGACATCTATTCTATTAATGATTAATCTAAATGATATTTTTCAAAACCGGTAGATGTATTTTAATTATTAAGAGAACACATTCTTATTGTGAAGTTGTAATTATTCAGAACATATTTTATTTTGTAAATGGCTCTTTCAAATAATGGAACGATTAAATGTATTAATATCAAAAAAAGGTAACATATAGGTTCGAAAATTGTCGCTAAAAATATTGTCGCTGTTGCATAGTTGGATAATGCACCTTTCCCGGTTAGGAAAGAGATCCAGGTTCGAATTCCGGTGGCGCAACAATAATATTTTTCGATAAAATTGATTTTATATGTATATCTTTCTAATTAATATATTTAATTCATATTTATTGTATTTTAATTCATCAAGTGGTTAATAAAACGAAGTTAACAATTTAAAGAAAATAAAAAGCTACATGACACATCCCTTATCCTTTTTTTATCTACTAGTACTTGATTGTTTTGTTTGTTGGTTTCTTAACCAATGAGTGAAGCAACATGCAAATCAGTGCAATAAGTATTCCATGAGAGATGAATTTTTCGTTCTACATGACCTAATCATCATTTGAAGGAATACGGAATAATTGAAATATCATTAATAAAAATTAGTAAAAAAAAAGCAGCCTAAAAATGAATCCTTGTAGCGCTCCTGAGGTCGGGTTGACTAAACTTGAGGAATTCAAATGCCCGGACAATTTCGATTTCTATTATGAAGAAAACCAGATAAATTGACATTTCTCCATAAGTATCATATATTTCGTGTGCAATATGAATAAATAACTAATAAAAAATCTGTAAGTTTATTACGTGCTATGTACCTTGTAGGTTAAAAAAATTAAACCTAACCTCAATGCATACTTTATGATGTAATAAAAATATGTTTAATTTTGTAAAAACTACTCTAAAGTACAAAATATTTACAAAACAGTTACCTCATTTATAGTCAAGACGAGGTTATCCAAAGTCCAGAGAAAATATATATATATATATAGTTAGTACCAATAGAAACAGTGGAATGAAACCATTAAAATTTTACCTTTAATTAATGCAAAACAACTAAAATACTTTTATTTTTTATTTTTCAGATAAGGAACCTTATGTACAACCATGGCCCGAAACGGAGGAATACAACGCTTGATAATAATAGCTACAATCTACTCAATAGTACAGAATCAGACAACCTTAGCCCAAAGAGACATCATCAGTTCTGTTCTCAAGTTTCTGGAAGATGGACAGCGACAAATGCAAAGCGAGCCAGAAGACCAATACAAACTGCTTAGCGAGTACGATTTCATCATAGTAGGAGCAGGAACAGCTGGTTGCACTCTAGCTAACAGGCTTACCGAAGTGTCAAGTTGGAAAGTACTCCTCATCGAAGCTGGAGCGCATGAAAATTTCGTAATGGATATTCCTATAATAGCCAATTACCTTCAATTCACGAAAGCTAACTGGAAATACAAAACAGTTCCATCAAACCGAGCATGTCTAGGATTCGATAAGAAGCAGTGCAACTGGCCGAGGGGTAAAGTGATGGGTGGATCCAGCGTGCTGAATTACATGATATACACGAGGGGAAACCGGCGAGACTATGATCAGTGGGAGAGTTTTGGAAACCCTGGATGGGGATGGAAAGACGTCCTTCCTTATTTCAAAAAAATAGAAAACTTCAAAATACCAGAATTTGCCGATCCCGAATATCACAATACCGAGGGTAATTTAGACGTGGGATACGCTCCATTCAGAACCAACGTCGCCGAGGCGTGGGTCCAGTCCGCGCAAGAAGCTGGACAAAAAATAGTCGACCATAATGGTAGAACACAAACTGGAGTATCATTCTTGCAGCTGTCTCTCAGCAACGGGACCAGACACAGCTCTAACAGAGCTTACCTACTTCCCATCAGCAACAGACCGAATCTGCATGTTGTCAAAGAAAGTATGGTAACCAGATTGATCATCAACAAAAAAAATGTCGTTGTCGGGATAGAAATGCTAAAAAGAGGAATAAAATATAAAATTTCGGCTAAGAGAGAGGTCATTCTATCAGCCGGGTCGATCAATTCTCCTCAGCTCTTGATGTTATCAGGCATCGGACCCAGTGAACATTTGCGTGAGTTTAATATACCTGTGATCAAAAATTTAAAAGTAGGATACAATTTAATGGATCACATTGCCGCGGGGGGTTTGACGTTTACACTCAACCGACAAAATGTGTCACTGTCGACGAGTCACATTCTCAGTAATCCCGAATATATTTTCGATTGGATGAACAAACGGACCGGTCCGCTGTCAATTCCGGGAGGTTGCGAGGCTGTATCCTTTATAGATTTGAAAAATCCTGAAGCGACAGACGGCTGGGCGGACATGGAACTGTTGTTCATAGGCGGCTCTGTAAATAATGATCCCCTTTTGAGAAGAAACTTCGGCTTCACTGACACCATGTTTGAACAAGTGTACACTAAACTGGGCAAGCAGCAATCTTTCATGGTCTTTCCGATGCTGATGCAGCCAAAGTCCAGGGGAAGAATAAAGTTGAAGAGCAAGAATCCGCTGGCGTATCCCTTGATATATCCTAACTACTTCGCTTACGAGGAAGATGTCGAGAGGATGGTTGCCGGAATGAAGGCGGCTATCAAAATTTCGGAACAACCAGCGCTGAAGAAATTAGGAACTAAATTATACGACACCCCGATATCGACTTGCGTCCATTTGGGCTTTGGAACTGACGCTTACTGGGCGTGCCACGCGATGCACTTCACGTTCACCATATACCATCCCTCCGGCACGTGCAAGATGGGACCGAGCAGCGATCCTGACGCGGTGGTGGACCCGAGGCTGCGAGTCTACGGGATGAAGAATCTGAGGGTCATCGACGCCAGCATCATGCCGGTGATAGTGTCAGGTCATCCGAACTCCCCCGTGTACATGATAGCGGAGAAGGCGGCCGACATGATCAAGGAAGACTGGGGGCAGAGGACTAGGCGCCACGCGTGACTGTAGGAATAAACTATAACCAATGCTCGAAGTGTGATATTTTTAATAGCAAATAAATAGTGAATCATTACATAAAGTGTTACAAATAAATAATTATTCAAGTATGTACTTTGAAGGAGAAAGAAAACTATTAAATTATTGTGATATTTAATAATACATTATAGTATACGCTCGATTTGCAGGGATGAAAACTGATAAAAGACAATTCCGACTGACAAGAAAATTCGTATTTTTTTGCAATTGTACGCCTTAAAAGTAGAAAGATCATCCCAGCTCCCAAATAACATTGAGTCACTTACATTTACAATCTGATGACGCGACATCCATTTGATGGCATGTTCGTAATTTTGTCAGTTATTATTATTATTACGTACAGTCGAATAGAAAAGAACTACATTAAAAATAAAACTAATAGAAAAGTACAAAATTTTAAGTTTATTGATTCCGGCGGGCTGTGCAATTTTTTAATTCACACATTTGGTTTTACTGACCCAGTCAGTTATAATGGCCCTGTAAATAAGGTTTAATATTCATTAAATAATATTTAAAAAGTTATTAAAAATACTCTAATCTTTTAATACACCGGTTGACCCGCCATCCGGTTGATGCGACCCCGGTAAATCGAGAGTGTACTGTGCATCACAAAATATAACAATTGCTGGAAGCGATCAGAGAAAAAAGTGAATAATTAATAGAATTAAAAATAAAAAATCTTAACATAATTCATATGATACATTACCTCAGCATTTTGTTTGAACTTATTTAAATAAAATTTCACCTCCCTTCCGCATAAATAGTGAAATAGGATCATTAGTTACAATTATAGAATTTATTTTCTGTTAATAATGTTAAATTTATAATATGAAAAGTGTATAATATGTTAAAGCGAGAGAATTCTACATTATTGATAGAATCGGCGTTAACTTTGTAGAGTTTCATCATCAAAATGGATGGATATAAATAAAACGATGTTATAACTCTATTTGAGTTTATTTGCACGATAGTGAATCGGGGTAAGTGCGACATATAAATCATCGACATAAGCTTTGAACTTTTTTCAAACTTCATGAGATTATGCTATGACTTTGAAACGAAATAAATAGAATTAAACTTCACCTATCGATGAGAGTTACTGTTTCTCTCGAAACTCGAGTAGTGCTAATAAACTCAAACGGAATTATAACATTGTTTTATATTCATCCATTTTTAGAGGAAATCTATGTATTGGTCAGTATGTATTTTTATTAATTGATAGATTAATAATACTTGTGTGTAAATAAAGATGAATAAATAATATATTAAACAAATATAATAAATTGCGATGATATGATGTGGGATCCATTAAATACTGTTTTCATTTATATATGTGTGCATTTATTTATTTACCGAGAACTCCGAGCGAGAACTAGACCAACCAACCGTACATTAAATATTTGAAATACAGCGGAACCTAGATTTGTTTTCGTTCGATTCGTTCTAAGGAACAAAGTATTTGATCAAATAAAACACAAACGATTTGTATATAACTACGAATTTTATTAAACGCCAACCGGCTTCGCTTAGCTAAATCTTCGTCAGGGTATACCATATTAGATATGTTTGTTTTTAAATCAATTAAATATCCATCAACATTGTACTTTCCTCTCCCTTGATGTTCTGTCCATTGTCTTAGTTTGTCTCCCTCTTTTCTATAAATGTATATGTATTATGTCTCTCTCTTTCGCATGTAACTTTATATTCTGTCTCCCTCTTTATGAATATATAAATGCACTCTTTTTGTATTAATTGTTA
This sequence comes from Eubasilissa splendida, assembly GCA_031772225.1. Taxonomy (NCBI): domain Eukaryota; kingdom Metazoa; phylum Arthropoda; class Insecta; order Trichoptera; family Phryganeidae; genus Eubasilissa; species Eubasilissa splendida. Next base: position 17,741,490 of record CM062868.1, read on the forward strand.
GTCTATCACCTACGCAGCGCCTGCCTTCAGCAGCATACACAAAACGAAATACACGCAACTCCAAGTCATACAAAACAAATCGCTTAAAATCATCCACAACGCCTCACCCAAAACAAATTTGACGCGACTACACCACCGGCACAAGGTGAACACTATCACACAATGCTTCGATAAATTATCAGCAAGCTTCCACAAATCTTGCTCCCATCCTTCTCAAGATAATCCTCTCATCCGGAACCTCGGCTCGTACGAGCACAACATCAGCTTAATGCCTTTCAGATACAAATATAGATTGCCCAGGCACTATTTCCTGCGGCGAAGTAACGCGCTCGATCCTCCGGACTGAGTTGCACACAGAAGCGGACAGCGTCGAGAGAACTCTCCAATTTATGATATGTAAAATAATAAAACAATATATTCTTAAGTTTAGTAGTATTTATTTTAGTTTAAATATTTAAGGATTATGCTAGAATAAGGCGGCACTGTACATAAAGTGTCGCGCCTAATTAATTTGAAATACTTAACTTCCAGTAAATTGTTTAGAGGGTTTTTTATCAGTAATTTTTTACCCTTCCAATTCATGTATTAATATAAAACACTTATGATGTTTATAATAATAAGGTAGTTAGTAAAAGTGTCAAAGTGATTAGCGCTGATGCACTTGTAGTAGTAGATTAGGCGGTCTAGCCGCATGTAGAGTACTCAGAGTATCGTAGACTCTAAGGAATTGGAAAAAAAAAAAATTAATTGTTAGTGTTAAATACGCTCTGACGATGCTTGAGCTAAACGAAACCGGTTGGCATTTAATAAAAGTGACTGTGTTTTATTTACTTAAATACTTTGCACCTTAAAACGAATTATTTGTGCAAAAAAAAAAAAAAAAATTTAGCAAGATTAGGTTAGGTTTATTTATTGAATTTTTTTATTTATTATTGTAATCGTTTTAAGGAGCAAAGTATTTATTTTAATGCACTGTTAAATCGTACCGTTTAATTATTATTTTCATTAACAAACAAATTTTCCCAACTTACGCCGAAAGGTAGTAAATATAGAGCTTGTACTATAACTATTTTTTCTTTTATTTGCATAATCTACTCACAACTTTATTAAATTTAATCTGCCTAACAAATTATGGTTACACCAAAACCCGCATTTAGCTCTGCAGAGAGGAGCTGACACAAGAGTATCCACTTATATAGCAGTTCGGAGAAAGGAAGGGTGTTGTTTGTGTTTTTTATATTAAAAATAATACTATGTTGTGAGTATAAAGCACAAAGTTTTATTAAAAAATTAAAATATGCATATCTGCAGCAGTGTTCTAAATTTTGCAACAGCGACGCATATGTCGTTAACGTGAGCAGTCCAAATAATAATGTTGTATATAACGTTTGGGCTTCTAGCACGAATCCCGGAATAAGGTTGCCGATCATAATGTGTAGTAAGAATTAAATAATTATGTAAATAATAAGGAAAAAACTTTGTTTAAAAGCACTATTTATTGATAAATCAACATGTTTCGATACTTATGGTATGTATACTAAAATTAAAAATCTAAACATAGATAAAATCAAAACTATAAAAGTATAAGTGATGTGTAACTAATTAATAAACAAATTTAAAAGGTGACAATTTGCAGAAAGGATTAAAAAATTTATAATATTTAATTTAAATTCTCAAAGAAAGCAAACACGTTGTGGCTTGACATTGTAATGAATTAATAGAATGTTTTAGTTGTAAACCACATTATTATGCACACATATTAAAGTCAACTACTTTCAGTTGGACTCAACATTCTTCAGGACAATATAGTATATAGACTAACCTAAGTACAGATATTTTAATAGAAGGTTAAGAAGACAGCAACAGTATATCAGAGTGGGACAGAGTATCAGGTAGGGGGTGGGAGAAAAGAGGAGGAACAACATGGGAACAACTTTAATATCGAACTATTGGATAGATGTATTTGATTATTTAGTATGTGACTTTTATTATTGATTAATTTCTAATTCTTCTAAATTATTAAGGCGTAAACCTATTCCATTTTTATACTGATACCTGATACTCTGTCCCACTCTGATAAACTGTTGCTCTGTGTTCTTAACGTCCTATTTAAATATCTGTACTTAGGTTAGTCTATATACTATATTGTCCTGAAGAAGGTTGAGTCCAACTGAAACTAGTTGACTTTAGTATGTGTGCATAATAAAGTGGTTTACAACTAAAACATTGTATTATTTAATTTGTATAATATTCATTAATATAATATGTTGCCACACAGTAATTTTGCAAATATTGAAGAAGCGATTAAATAATTAGACTATAATTGCATCCACATTTAGTCACAGTTCAGTAATGTTCAGCTATTTTTAAAAGTGGCCTTGATGAATTTTCCTCGCCCCCTCGCGGGCGATGAAATGTATGACGATTCATCAAAATTTGAAATAACTTAAACAATTATTTATATTGGGACACAAACTGTGCACGGTCGCTGTCAAATTGAGCAAATACCTGTGTTTCGACACCTTAAAAAATGTATATCTTATGTTTAAGTGTTTATTTCCTCTTACAATGTAAAAAGGGGGAAACACGCAAAAATAAATATGATACAAGGAAAAATTATGATGAAAAGACATGTTCGCATGTGGAATTGAATAGAATTTTTAATCAATGAAGCGGAGGGGTATCAACAATATGTTTTGTTGTCTGTACCGAGAACTTTTTGATTTGCTGAGTTTGGTATATTATACAATGAACGTTCAGGATGGTTTACATGTAAAAGTAGCTTGCATCAATATAAAAATCCTTAGTACAAATATTATAATTCATTTCATTTACATTCAAGCCTATTGGCCGCTTTCTACCTCGCTAGGTACATATAAAGTACCTGTTCTGAGATAGGTAGCCATAAGGTTCCATAAGTTAGAATATAAGTTGGAAGTAACGTAACAAATTAAATTAAATGGTAAAAAAACAGAAGAATGAAAAGTAGACAAGTAGAGATAATAAGTAAATTGAACAAAGTAAATTTTTGATACAGACTAAAGATATGTAAGAAGTGAAAGAAAAGAAACGAGCAGGGAGAAAACAAAACATGATAGGATAAAACAAGGTAGGATGTAACGACAAAAAGAATTACATAAAATGAGTAGTTTCGATCATTTAAGGAACACTTCCAGCCGACTTCTTCCAATTTTGAAAAGCCATTCCTTTATAAGCACACAGAATTGAGGATACGATACCGCTACCATCTCTTATGGTAGCTTCGTGGTCCTATAAAACATGCATGTCTTTGAGCAAGTGAGATTTTCATTAACGGGACAGCTAGTTTTCTTTGAGTTTTTAACCGAGTACACTTAGAATGTGTGATAATTATATTGTTTATAGTGTGGGATAGAGTAGACTCCACCTCTGATATATACAGCATTGTCCTGGCTACTTTGCTAGACTGCCGTCTGTGTTAAAGTAGGCAGGTTTTTTCGTGCTGTTGTGGTGTTATTTATATTTCAGATAATATACAAAACATTTTACAGAAATTTTTTTTTCTGAATTCTCTAACCGTCTTTTAGAGACAGGCAAAATAAATGTATTCTGAAATCTATTCAGATAAATATACCTATAATATAAACTTTTATGTATATTATGATATATTATAGATGTTTCACAGAGACGAAGCAATTATTTATATGGGAAGGTATGAAAGTATGGGTGTCTCGGGCATTACGGGGCTTACGACCTGTCATCGGCTGGCTTAAGTGATCACTTTACACAATGTAACGTTCACCAATTCTACCCATGCTTGACTACCATAACCCTGTAATGCTCAAGACTTCCATACTCACCTTCCCATATAAATAATAGCTTTGTATCTGTGAGACATCTATAATACTATTTTGATGAAGATCCCTCGGGGGATAAAATCCAGTAATTATGTTCCTACGAAGATTTGGATATACTCAAATATTCTATATATAACATTTAATGTACTCGTAGGTAGGTATCTAATTGTACTTATAAGTAAGTTCTTTAATTGCCACCAAATCCATGTCATCATAGGTAGTATCATTCGTACATGATACTGCATCTTCTACATAATGTAAGTAACAGACTGTTTAAAAAAACATTGTATGAAATTATATTTGGAAGTTATGACACGCATAATACATTTTATGTTAGAATAGTGTGTCTTGGTGAGTTTAGATCGTTAAAAATTCGATCCAGGCAGGAGGGTGAGATTTCGGGGGTAGTTGGATGGCATTACTATATTTTCAATAGTTATATGTCAGGGTTGGGAGTGTGGTAGCGGGGAGTAGGAAGAAGGTTGCCTATGTTTTTGCCGGGACCTAGTGAAGAGAAAATGTATGTTTTCGATGATTTTCAATATATTTCCATAGTAGGAAGGGGTGCCATGTAAAGTTCAACGCGGCCCATGAAGATAACACCTGGGGAGGCCTACATCCAGTAGTTGAAAGAAAACGGCTGATAATGATGATGGCAGTGCGGTGTCCAGGGTAAGAGGATGAGTGTCCGTGTTTTGCGTAGGGTCCTAATGAGTAAGAATTTCAGAACATAGTTCTGTGGTAGTTAATACAAATTTAATTAATTAACAAGATAGATTTTTCTGTATATCTTTCCAGTTGATTAATTTAATTTGTATTATAATTATATAAAGAACCGACAAACATACAATTTTATACTAATGAAATATTATACATACATTCAATCACAACTCGAAGAGCTTGAGCATGAAAATATCAACGAATGGATAAGCACCAAAACTGTTTACTAAAAAAAAATTGCTATCGACATCAGCGAGGATAAAATTCCTAGACATTTTAAAAACAGCCCAACGCGTTTTGGAAGAGTCTCATTACAAACGGATTAAATCAACAATAATACTTCTGATAGTTTGTTGTACAGACGTGTCGCGGTGATAGATTGACCTACAGAATCTTTCTTCAAATTACAAAACGAACCTTTGCGACTGGAGACACTGAACCAGTGCTGTAGAATGACCGCTAATAATAAAAAAAAAACAAAAAATCCTGTTTAATTATTTATTCAAAGGCAAGGTGATAGGTTACGATGAGATCGAAGTTTTAGAAATGACCGAATATTAACGGGCAGACACTAGACACAGACTGAACAAGGATTATTATCAATGTTATTATTATACTTTTAAAATAAGCAATGTTATCTTTGTGGTTAAGATTCATATTTTTATTTTTTATCTTTGTTTAATTAACCACTAAAATGAGTTTAAATACATCTACCGGTTTCGAAAAATACCATTTTCTTCTTCAGGATGTCATAACTAACTAAAACATACATTGTTTCTTTGACAGAATCTATTTTTAAAAAATCTATCTATTTTTAAGTTAGTTATGACATCCTGAAGAAGAAAATGATATTTTTCGAAACCGGTAGATGTATTTAAACTCATTTTAGTGGTTAATTAAACAAAGATAAAAAAAAAATAAAAATGTTATTATTATATCAATGCAATTGACAATTGCATATAACACGAGATGAAAAACTCGCTAATCTATGAAGTTTTTTTTATATGTATAATGTAATAGTAAAAATAAATAAATGTAAAGTTGGTTTAGCGAAAATGATTTTAAAAAGGCCGCTTAGGTGGTTTAGTTAAACGGAAATGAGAAGAAAATGATCAAATATGATACATGTTTTGCACTTCAAATTCAACCATTAGCAAATCATTATTTTTCAAGCTTTAATTATTATTTATATAATCAAAAATATTTATTTAACAGTACAGTAAAAACTCGATACAACAGACTAATGCGGTTGAGAGGGTGTCCGTTATATAATAATGAGGTGATTTTCAAGTGATGTTTCTATAAATGGATTCAAAATAATGTGTGATTTAAAAAAAAATCTGATGAGGGATGTATGAAAATTGGATTTCACAGTAAAAAGTTTTCTTATCTAAATATAAATAAATAAATACATTTTTCCGAAAATACACTTCAATTTTACGTAGGTAATATAAAAACACAAACAAAATCCTACTTATTCTTCTTCTGATGATATGTACAAACACATCAGTTGCGGAGTGATCTTAATGTTCGGTGTCGAGGTACACGCTTTCAGTAATCCTATTTTAAAAAACTTTTGATTTTGAAAGATTTTTTTTTATTAACTCTCTAAAATTACGAAAATGGGTGTGGAAATTTTGTATAAATTTTATATTCCGCCCAACGCTTTCTAACGCACTTTCTAGTTATCTCGTTGAGGCTTAAGTTTTCCAAAATAAGTACCTCTCAAAATTACTTCTATAAAATAATTACATATTCCTCAGCGTTATCTTCTTTTAATTTTAGAACATTTCAAAACAAAACACCTATAAAAATGTTAATATTATTTTAAGAAAAAAACACAGCGAAACAAACCGTCGAGATCAAAGTGCAAAATACAAGATCAAAAAAAGAAACATTGAGGATATATACAACTTCTGCTAAAACCAAGTAGTAAACACATGTGACACTATTGGGTTAGAACTTAATACAACCAAAACAAAATATATGCTCAGTCTTTGTATTACTGGAACGGAATTGGAGAAGATACAAAGTATAATATACCTCGATTGCAATATAAATGAAAGATGGGATACTTCTGTTGAAATCAAATGCCGCATTGAGCAAAGCTCGTGCAACCTTTCTCTTCATGAAAAATATGTTCTTCTATCATGATCTGAACTTTTGATTGGTCAGATGCTATGTGTTATTTTATGGAATGGAAGCGTGGACGCTTACCGAAGAGATAATAAGGTGACTTAAAGTATTTGAGATGTGGATCAACAGAAGAATGCTCAAAATAAGGATAGAATTACGAATGAAAATGAAGATGGTCGAATGAATAAAGAAAAATAAGTATATAAAACAATAAAAATCCGAAAACTTCAACATTTCGGACATGTACTTAAAAAGAATTGCCTTGTTATGCAGTAAATTATTTATCTCACAGAATTAAGCTATACAAATAAAATTGGTTAACGATATTATACTTATATATCATTAATTACATATAAATTAAGGACATAATTTTGGATTTGACAATTATCGATACTGTTTATATGGATTTGACTAACGTTGATACTCGTGCATCAGGAGTGACCATTTCTAAATATTAATTTTGTACTAAAAACGCTTTACACTTTTCACACGTAATATTTTATTAGCGTCCCATTGGTTACTATGATTTGAATCATTTTCATTTTCGCGTAATGTGGATTGATTTTATATAATTATATAAAAATTGAATTTTTAAGAATTTATTGTATTGATTTTGTATTCTAATACAACAAACTTTTTATCATATTTACGGTATTAAAAATAATAAATATATATATTTTTTAAATGGATGAAAAAGGATTCGCAGATTACAAAAATTAATAAATCACTGGATCGGCATAACCCTGTCGGTGCCCTTGTCAATAACAAATACATTAATCAGGGGAAAAAAAATCTCTGACACCCACCTCTGATCACCTGTAATTTGACATGTATCAACTGTGAAAATTATCCGATGGTTCAGCAGGCAATGTCACGGACACCGAAATGTAACTATTTAAGCTTGAACAGGGTAGTGGGCTCGACCACTGTCGACCACGCCAGCCAGCACGTTACACACTCGCCTACCTCAAAACAAGAATCGAACACCGAAAGTGAGCAATTTTTATACATGAGCGCGATACACAAAAAAAAAATTATTTAACTGATTTCAGTGAATTCAAAATTATTTCTCTTTTAGTGTTAAAAATTGTGAACTTTTAACAAAAAATAGTTGATATTTTAGACTAATATGTTCGTAAAATTAAATACATTCAGTTTAATTGTAAGACAGCCAATCTGAAAAATATTGTATGTGCGTATAGATTTAAGTAAAAAGTGATTTTTAAAAACGCGAGTGCTATTATATATAATAGTTGAACGAATATTGAAATTATCATCAAACAACGTGGAAACAAGTCAGGTGACTGGACACTAATACAAGGTAGAAGATCATTCGTGACTAGTCTTAATGAGTAATTAAATAAATTATAAATTTTCAAAGAAAGCAAAGACGTTGTGGATTGACATTGCAATTAAATAATATTATATATATAATTTTAAACCACTTTATATACACACGATAAAGTGGTTTAAAATTTAAATATTATTTAAATTAAATATACGTTACGATGATCTTCATTTCCAATAAGCATTTATTAAAATCTCTAGTTTCTTATGCGGAGCGGAATAAATTTAACGTACATTACAAAAAAAAAAGGTTTATTTATTTTATTTTATTTGGAAAACAAAAAGTTAACAGATGTAAAGAAAATAATAATAATAGTTGTCTCAAACTAATTGTAATTTAAAATTATATTTATTTAGAATCGTAAAAAATATTGTACGAACCTTCAATACAACAATGAATAATTTTGATATTTTTTTAATCAAGAATATCAAATTAAATAGGTAGCTGTCCTTTTCTAGATAGACACCTAATACAAGTACGAGTCGTCAAGTTTAAATCGTTAGATTGACAATGTCATCGAAGAAAACCGCGTAGATTAACTAGTGTTTAATTTTCAGTTTAAAAAAAAACCCTCCAGTAAAAACAATGTCCTTTTTTTATGATATCAAGTATCTTCGGTTTTTTTACTTCTATCTACCTTTAGGAATTATATTAAGCGAGTAACGAATTTTATCAGTTTTTGAACAGCCAATTGTAAATGAGGCCGGTATACGTAGTTAGCAGAAATATTTACAGGGTCTATTATTCAAAATAGTTTCGTCGAAAACTCACAAGAACGACGGGCGTTTATGTGTTCGTAAAACCGATGCGCCCCATATATTGTATTATTATCATCAACCACGTCGGTCGCTCATGATTAAGAATTGTGATCTCCATGAAATCTCGCCCCTCCACTTTTATCGACATCCTGCAGATCTGTTGCTTTTTTCGCTTGATCAGTCCAACGTGTGGGGGATATTTCTCCTTCCTCCTCTTCGTCCTTCGGCGTGACCCACCACAACAATTTTCTCCAAGCTATCTTTCATTCTCGCAGAATGCATTAATATAGGAGTACATACAAAAAGGAGAGTGCTTTCGGGGTCCCCTAGTTACGAAGAAAGTGCACTGAAATTTTCCAGAAGTTGCGTCATTTAATACGTGGTATTTCTACATAAAAATAGGTACGTAACGTATCGTATACAAGGACCAGCAAGTTAGTCCTATCTTCATAGCACAAGCGTTTAGCTTAGTTTGAAAATAGTAAGAATATCTATACATATTCTGTATACGCATCTCTTTTTAAAAACGGATAAATAAAAGTATCGAGATATGAAAGTACTCCAGTCTTTAAGTATTTGTGAGGCAATTAAGATAAAAAATAACATGACAAAAGACATACACACCGTGCCCATATCATAAGGTTTGAGGAATGGAGACGCAGCCTGCATCCCTTTCAAAATACCCATAAGGCTTCCCATTAAAAAAAAATTCACATTTCCGCGTTTATTATGAAATTAAGTGATTTTATTATTCATTTCTATCAGATGTCATACAAAAGATTTCACTTTTTTTAAAATTATTACTTATATAGGACCTTTACATTTAATGTAAAACTAATAAACTGAATGTTATTTAACATTATTATTATTAAGCATTATAATAAAGAACGCGCCTATTAAATTTATTTTCCGCGTGCCACAAAATCACCTTAATATAGAAAATTCTTGCATATACGAAATATATTATCTAATAATCTTGAAGCCAAGATTACGGAAACTAATCTGCATTGAATCAAATAAGCAAAATGTTAAAAATTAATAAAGTCGTAAACCAGTACATATGTACAATTTTCGACGATTTTAAATCACTTTGTGTTGGTGAAAACAAATAATTTTAAAGAATATTTTATATTTACTTACATACTTTGAGGCTACAGCTACTATTTAAAATCAAATTTTATATCTAAAACACAATAATTTCATACCAAAATTTTATCTATATCGATTTTATTAATGAATAATAAAAACCCACATTTTCGTAAAAAAAAAAAAAAAACGCGAAAATATGAATTATTTCTGAAAGCGCGCCCTTAACTGTAAATCAGACGAAATTCAGCACCAACAGCGTGATAAATAAGCCATAAAAACCGTACGTATCTTGCGCAGAAACAAGAAAAGGCAACTTTCATTCACTTAAAATGCCAACGGCGCATCTGAACGCATCAATGCTAAACTCTTCGAGATCTTCAAGCAGTGGATCATCTGAATCTGATTAATCTGAAATTATGATGAGCAGGAGACGTCATCAGATGCGACGGCTCCCGAACACTTCTAAAGGTCACGAAAGGAGAACGAGTATACAAGTAAAATAACGAAAAATATTTAAATATTGCTTTTTGGTTATCTGTTTTATGTTAATAAAAACAATTTACATTTAATAGTACCAGAATATGCGGATACGTCACAGCTACGTGAGAGACGGTTCAAAAGCGAAGGTGATCACGCAAGACAAACCAGAAGAAGACGAATGAACCACGTGGCTGAAAAAATTTGATGTCGAATTAAGACTCACTTCGAACGGTGTCAAAGTCATAAGTGTGTGATCAGATGGCATTGATTAAGACTGTAGGACAAGTTACAACGAATACCAGTCGTGACGATGGGCCCTGCACCGGGATCCGATACATCGCCCACAAGATGGTTTGGTTAGGTTAGGTAAGACGGATAATGAGGTATTTGGGATGTGGGATGACCATTTTTTCTTCAGGGTCCCGGAATGTAAATAAGCAAAATTTGGAAGGATGGTACTCAAAACAATATATATTTTTTCGCGGGGTCCTTTATTGCAAAATTTTGATTCAGATTAGTTAAAGGGTGTAGGAATATTTGGAGAATAAACAGACAGACAGATATACATAAAATTGTATGTGTATTAATTTGTGGGAATGGATCCCGTGGACGGTATCGATTAAAATTATGGTTTAGTTGACGCAACCCGAATTGGATTCAGAAAGGAATAATGACAGACGGATCTGGCCTACCTTAATCTTAGTCCCGAGTTGGACGTCAATTTTCACCTCCACTTGACTCGCACTTTTGTAGTGAGGAAAAAAAATATCACTGCACTTCCGAATCCATCATCAACGAACTAGGGTTCCCACCCACATTCTCCGCCGCCGGAGGTGAGAGTTGCATTAACGTCAACCTTTGTACACGTAACTTTCTGGGACTTATTAGAGACTGGAGGGTGCGGAAAGGAGTCATCAACAGTGACCACCGCCTTCTAAACCTTCTATATGTACCTAGCATTATAAATTTTTCGACAACTTAAATTTGACTTTTGATCTAATCGCGAAGAAAACCAATAAAGAAAAGAATTACCGTACCATAAGTACAATGTAATTATTGAAAGGAAATTCTTAATAAGAAATTTGTAATTGTATCCATGTTCCAAGTAGGTTATTAAATGCATATCTTCAATGGAAATTTTTGTTATAATAGTTATATGATTAATTTTGTAATAAAAACTATAAATAAAAAAAATCTACGTATGTCGAAATTCAGATATTTATTTGATATTTAAAGAAATGATTACCTCATATACCGGAATAGAAACCTAGATGACCCACGGATCTAGTGATGAGAATATCCAAAGTCCAGATAAAAAATATATATGTGTACCTGAAACAATAGAAAAAAGGATTAAAACATTACGGTAAAATTAATCATTATAATTTTTTCAGATAACTAACCATGGCTCGAAGCGGAGGAATACTAATTGCAATAATCTACTCAATAGTACTGATTCAGAGATCCCTAGCCCAAACGAACATCATCAGTTCTTTTTTGAGATTTCTGGAGGATGGACAACGACAGATACAAATCGAGCCACAAGACCAATACCAACTGCTGAGCGAGTACGACTTCATCATCGTGGGAGCAGGAACGGCTGGCTGCACACTGGCTAACAGGCTCACCGAAATACCAGGATGGAATATACTCCTCATCGAAGCTGGAGCGCATGAAAATTTCGTAATGGACATTCCTATAGTAGCCAACTACCTGCAATTCACCAAAGCTAACTGGAAATACAAAACTGTGCCATCCAACACCTCATGTCTGGGTCACGACAAGAAGCAGTGCAACTGGCCTAGGGGTAAAGTGATGGGCGGATCCAGCGTGTTGAATTACATGATATACACGAGAGGAAACCGACGCGACTTCGATCAATGGGAGAGTCTTGGAAACCCTGGATGGGGATGGAAGGACGTCTTTCCTTATTTCAAAAAAATTGAAAACTACAAAATACAAGAATTTGCAGAATCCAAATATCACAGTACCGGGGGTCATTTAGATGTTTCCTACGCTCCTTTCAGAACCAACGTCGCCGAGGCGTGGGTCAAGTCCGCGCAAGAAGCTGGACAGAACTACGCCGACCATAATGGTAGAACACAAACTGGAGTATCGTTCTTGCAGCTGTCTCTCAGCAACGGGACTAGACACAGCTCTAACAGAGCGTACCTACTTCCCATCAGTACTAGACGGAATCTGCATGTTGTCAAGGAAAGTATGGTCACTAAATTAATCATCAACAAAAAAAGGGTCGTCGTCGGAATAGAGATGCTAAAAAGAGGAATAAAATATAAAATTTCAGCAAAGAGAGAGGTCATCGTATCAGCCGGGTCGATCAACTCTCCGCAGCTCTTGATGTTATCAGGCATCGGACCCAGTGAACATTTGCGGGAGTTTAATATTCCTGTGATCAAAAATTTAAAAGTAGGATACAATTTGATGGATCACATAGCCGCGGGGGGTTTGACGTTTACACTCAACCGACAAAGTGTGTCACTGTCGACGGGTTACATTCTCAGCAATCCCGAATATATTTTCGAATGGATGAACAAACGGACCGGTCCGATGTCAGTTCCGGGAGGTTGCGAGGCTGTGTCCTTTATAGATTTAAAAAATCCGAAAGCGGTAGACGGCTGGGCGGACATGGAGCTCTTGTTCGTGGCTGGCGCCATAAACTCTGATCCCCTCTTGAGAAGGAACGTCGGCATCACTGACGTCATTTACGAACAAGTGTTCTCTAAACTGGGTAATCAGCAATCTTTCATGGTATTACCGATGCTGATGCGGCCAAAGTCAAAGGGAAGAATAAAGTTGAAGAGCAAGAATCCGCTGGCGTATCCCTTGATATATCCTAACTACTACGCATACGAGGAAGATGTTGAGAAGATGGTTGCCGGAATGAAGGCGGCTATTGAGGTAGCAAAACAACCTACTCTAAAGAGATTAGGAACAAAATTATACGATACACCAATACCGACGTGTGTCCATTTAGGTTTTGGAACGGACGCTTACTGGGAGTGCCACGCGAGGCACTTCACCTTCACCATCTACCATCCCTCCGGCACGTGCAAGATGGGGCCCAGCAGCGATCCTGACGCGGTAGTGGACCCGAGGCTGCGTGTCCACGGAATAAATAATCTGAGGGTCATCGACGCCAGCATCATGCCGGAGATAGTGTCAGGTCATCCGAACTCCCCCGTGTACATGATAGCGGAGAAGGCGGCCGACATGATCAAAGAAGACTGGGGGAAGAGGAAGAAACGCCCCGCGTGACTGTAACCAGTGCATCAAATGTGGTATCTTTAATAATGTAACAGTGAATTATTACAAATTGTGTAATAATCTCGAGTACCGTCGTGTATCGTTCAATGTTGAAAACAATTAATAATTCGAATGCTTTGAAAGTGAAAATAGTAATTAATATACGTCAATTTATTTGTGATATTTTTAACAATGTATGCCAAATATAACAATTGCTCATTGTAGTCAGGGAGAACAGTAATTAATTAAAAGTGATATTATTTAAATGATGTATAACATTAAAGTGATAATTATAAAAATCTACAAAGTGAATATATCCGTGCAAAACGAGATTGCGAAAAGAACAGTATCATCTTGAACTTTGAACTTTTAAAAATAATATTATGCGAACTATTTATTAAATGATACAAATGATAAATACAAAAATCTACCTACAAATTGTCAAATTATCTTCTTCTTCTTTTAAATAGGCAATCCACCCTTCAAGAGTGATTTGTGCCATTAATCAAGTTAAAACTTTATTTTATAGAAAAAAGTACAATAATATTATAGAATAGGAAATATTACATTACAAGTCAATACGTTTATTCAGACTTTAGTACATCATAATTTTCTGTCAGGTAAATATTTAATATTACTTTATTTCCCTAAAACATATAGTTACGTACTGCTTATTTCAATGTGCTGAATTGTGATGATCCACATATAACAAAATGATGAAAAGATACGAATTCTAAGAAATTTCTAGAGCGGGTCTGTTAGGGGCGAGAGTAGCTGGGCGAGGGAGGATAACATAATGAGCGGGGGTGGCGAACGCTTCTCCGGACAGTCGGTTTCGTGAGGGTTAGGGGGTTGTACGTGAGAGAGAAGCTTTTGAACCGGAAAAAGGGACGTAAACATAAACGTTGTTAGGGGTACGAAATCGGATTTTCCTTTTCTAGATTTACGCCGCGAGTGTTTTAGGGGTGATCGCGTGGGTTTCCGGGTACGCGAAGGGCGTGTTCGAATTCAAATCGCGAGTGTAGTGACTCCAGGTTCCGGAGGGCTGACCAGGATCGGCGCAGACGCTGAGGACCAGATCCGCCAAAATACTAAGTTTATCCTTTTGCATGCTCGTATACATAATTAAAACCGCTAACACATACTGTAGTGTGATTCGGATCATCATGTAATTACTCATTCATAAAAAGGGGCTGGCGTAATCGCTAGACTACTTGATATTTCACTTCATTTACACGCTGCCGGCACCGTGAAACTCACAGCCTCTCATTGTTGGATACATTTTATAAATTACATTTTTGATCCGAAGCAACGGCTAGTAGGTGGAAATGATAGAATATATTCGAGAACCTTTGTGGGTTTATCTACTTTAAAAACGCATGATTGCATGCGTATGGAAATTATACTGACTTATATTATTGGCATTGTGCTAACAACTCACTGAACGTTTTACTCTACGACACATCTCACCAGTAAGACTCTATATTTATTCTTACATTATGTATACAATTATCCTTCCGATTATCAAGCTGAAACCAGGTGTTTCATTCCACCACTTTTCAACGCCTATGTGAATTGTAATTTTCCTAAGATGATTTGATTGGAAGGAAAGGTGCTTTTGGAGGCTGAACAGAGTCATTCGGGGGCATGAAGTGTGGACGGGCTAGCTATGGTTATATTGGTTTGGTAGGAATAGCCAAAATGAAAGAGTTATTGAACATCATCGGTCTGCGTAGGGTGCACAAGGCTACAGGCTAACCTTACGTATGTTTACCGTTCATGATCTTTTTCCGATATATAACCTGGCATAAACAGTTTAGTCCGCACTGAGTTGCATCGAGGTGGTTCCTGTGTGGTCGCCGTGGTACTCGTACTTCAGTTGTATGAGGAGGATGATAGTAGGATCTCTAGAGGTTAATACCCAGAGACAGTGTTCCTGAAACGATCTACAATTACACAAACACACACACACCCGCACCAGTATGCAGTGATAACAATCCTAACTATTTGTTCCTGGCTCTATTCGAGATGCATTGTTCGAGACACCGAGTATCATCCTGCAGATAAACAAAATTATCCATCGGACACCGTTGTCACATGACGTATGTTTTCAGACGCACCCAAAGGAACCTAGGGAATGTCCTGAGTATCGTACTGTCATGTCACAAGCTTCACAATTAATTACCTTCAGTGGTGGACGCGGCCACTGATTGGCCACTTTCCTACCGATACTGAACAGCGGCATATTGGAGATACAAGTACATCGGCCATGCATCCGGAATGAGTCATAACAAATGATATTGTTCACTGAGACACCGGCCGAATCTAAACTTTGGATCATCATCACCATCATTAACTTTTGAACGCGTGGGTGAGAGGGCTCGGGTTAAGCACCCGTCGTCTACCGCGAATAGGCACCAGGCGTACGGGTATCTTAATCTGGGGTTAGGGGAGCCGAGCGAGCGCTACAGACTGGTGTCTAGAGAACTTATCATTATCACGGAACATATTGGCCAAGCGAGGCATTTAGCATGTCGCATGTTGTTTCACATGTCCATATAATTTATGAACAGCTAGGCGACGCCACGAGGCGGCCACAGTCACGAGGATAGGTCTACGACAAGGTTGGTGTCCTATGTATAATTTCATCCACATTTCAGAATTAGAGGTAATAAATTGAAGACTAGTAAAATAATGTTATAGCGAGTGCGTTCAGGTATCATACCGCATGATTAGAGGTTTCCGTTATTTAATCGTGTACTATAAGATAAACGGTATATTTATTTTAACAATTACACTATAGGTATTTGAACGGCTATAATATTTGGATATTTTTAAACTTTGGATATTTGATAATTGAAAACGCGTCTTTAAAGAACTAGGATTATTACGGACATGCCAATGGGACTATTCGTCATCATGAGATGATCATTTGGCCAAATTAATATTAAGGTTTCGTAGAAGCCGTCTACGTTAAACGTCGATCTTAGAGAAGTAGGGAAGTTCAGGATCCTTTACACTGGTGCAGAGTCTAGATCCTTTACAGTGGTGGCTTGAACCAGGAGCACCGCACATGGGAAAGCGGAGATTCCGCGTTACAAGTGAAAAATTAGAAATAATATAAGAAAACGTGTATTTTAGTTAGTAAGGGACACACCCAATTCATCACAGAATGCACGCCCCTTCTGAATACTGTCAGAATCTCATACTAAGTAAAAACCAAAAACGTACAACATATAAATCAGAATGATAATACACACTAGGTGAAATATAAGTCTACATCAATTGATTTCTAGTTAATAAATTTGTCCATTGTAAAAGTATTTTTATTTAAAATATGCTTGCTATGTCTTAATAAAAGTATTATAAATGAGCTTCGATCTTTGTGTTAACATTATAAAATTCACTTCGGTTTTATAATTGAGACCTCCCCTGCGACAACACTGTATACCTGGTTTTACAAATGTTGTCAGATAGGCGGAGCATGATTTTGAATGATATATGTACAGTGTTGTTGCAGGACAGCTCACTTAGAAATTGTATTTAATAGTATTTTAATTTATTTTATGTGGTGGTTTAATATACAATGTTGTGGCATCCATAACTTGGATCTGCCCAAAACCATTATACGGTGTCGTTACAGGGGTGGTCTTATTTATTTTGTTGTAAATTATGCACAAATATACATATTTTGTTTATTCAATTATACAAATATATGCAAGTATACTTATTGTTTCTCTAATCGAAGACAAAAACTTCATCCTTAAAAATATACATTAATCATTTTATTATTAAAATATGAATTAAATATATTAATTATAAAGATATACATATAAAATCAATTTTATCGAAAAATATTGTTGTTCCGCCACCGGGATTCGAACCTGGAACTGTTTCCTAACCGGGGAAAGTGCTTTATCCAACTAAGCTACAGCGACATTATCTTTAGCGACAATTTTCGACCCTATATGTTACCTTTTTGATATTAATACATTTAATCGTTCCATCATTCGACAGAGCCATCTACCTTATTTTTACAGAATCTCAAATACCTTTGAGTAAACTGATAGCAGACGCCAGAATTATCAATTCATTTTTATTAAATTTTGGACACATTGATACAACTTTATTATTTATTATTATTAAATTACCACATATACATAACTAATCAAGTTCATATTTTGCACTATCTTCAACATATTTATAACTCGTAAGGTTTCAAACATAAAACAGGTGCTCAAAACATTCCCAACTTTTCTTCAAAGAGACTTGGGTGTAGTGATGGTAAACCGTTATGTGACTGATTGTGACCGTGATTGGTAACTGAGATTTAACGATGATTAATTAAAGAAAACTAAGATTTAACTGTTGAAAGTTTACTTTCTAGTGTAGGTACCAATTATTGCTCGAAAAATTATAATTGATCAGTTGCTCAATCATCGTTATAATCAAACACAATCACAGGAACAATAACGGTTTAAATAACGTATTAACCATCGCTACTTGGGTGCTAGGTGCTAGTTATGTACTATTGTTATGTAAATTTATTTCTGTACAATGATTTACCAGGCACAAAATCAATAAATCTCAGTTTTAATGGATTAGTTTGTTAACTCTTGAATAAAGTCCGGTATGTTTATAAATATGCACATTCAATTATCATTGCTATTACATTTGGATATTTCTACATTTAAATTTAACCAATATAATAATAATAATAATGGATAATTTGTATAGAGCCATTTTCGTAAAAACTTTCACCTCAAGGGCACTCTACACATAATATGTTTTTTTAAATTAAAAAATCGTTATTTTCACTTATGGAAATGATTTTTTGAAAAAGTGCGTTTTTAGATTCTTCTTAAATAAAGTCTCTGATGCACTGTTTCTAATAACGGAGGGCAAAGAGTTCCACGCTTGTCAATGCCCGTTCGCTAAATTTAGACTTCTGGCTACGGCTGATCGGTTCTACAACCCTTCCTGCAGCTGAAGTAGAGGCTGACCTGAGAGTTTGACGTCTACCATTCAAATTGTCTGGGATACAAAGTTCTTGAAGATATAGAGGCGCCATGTTGTGTGTCGCCTTGTACAACAACCAGCACAATTTAAATTCAACTCTTTCAGGGAATCGGAGCCAATATAGCTGATGTAAAAGGGATGTTATATGAGAAAATTTGGAAACTCCATATATTATCCGTGCAGCCGCATTTAGAATAGATTGTAATCTATCCAGTTGAAACATTGGTAGGCCAGCATAGATGCTGTTACAATAGTCCACACGTGACACCACAAATGCATTTATAAGTAGACGGGCTGCCTCAAGAGGAAGATGTCTCCAAATACTTTTAATCTGTCTCAGTTGATGTTAGCATGCACTGACAGTTTTGCTGATTTGTGTATTCATTGAAAGATCTGAATCAATGTGCACACCCAACAACTTAACTGCAGATTTAGCATTCGTAGACATTGATTTCTGTATTAAGTTTTGCTTTCTGGGTGTTGCTGTCCATAGTAATTCTGTTTTGGATGGATTCAATGTAAGTCTATTCTGTGCCATCCACTCGCCTATTTTATTCACGCATCTTATAATATGTTATACTACTTTAAAAATAACTGTTCAAATGTTTTTGGTGAAACTTTGTGGAATTTCATGATTATTTTGTAAATTGAGTCAAAACACTGTTTTATTCCAATCTAAATCTGTCGTTCAAAAAATTTCCTATTGTGTAGATTGTGTGGTGAGTTAAGGAAAAGAAGATGACACAAGTTAGCCGGGAGTTGATAATAACCATTGACGAGATTACTGTAAAAAAAAAACCGCGTAATCCGCAATGGACAGGCAAAAAAGATATGTTAAATATGAATTAAATATATTAATTAGAAAGATATACATATAAAATCAATTTTATCGAAAAATATTGTTGTTGCGCCACCGGGATTCGAACCTGGATCTCTTTCCTAACCGGGGAAGGTGCATTATCCAACTATGCTACAGCGACAATATTTTTAGCGACAATTTTCGAACCTATATGTGACCTTTTTTGATATTAATACATTTAATTGTTCCATTATTAACAACAATATTTTTCGATAAAATTGATTTTATATGTATATCATTCTAATTAATATATTTTATTCATATTTAAAATATCACAGACCGTCTGTTCTGAATAATTACAACATCACAATAAGAATGTGTTCTAATAATAAAGTTGTATCAATGTGTCCAAAATTTAATAAAAATGAATTGATAATTCTGGCGTCTGCTATCAGTTTACTCAAAGGTATTTGAGATTCTGTAAAAATAAGGTAGACGGCTCTTTCAAATAATATGTTCTGAATAATTACAACTTCACGATAAGAATGTGTTCTCCTAATAAAAAAGATATGGTCAAGGGTTTCCTCCTCGGCACCACACTCACACATTGACGAATCTATCAAGTTCAATCTGAATAAATGTGAGGCTACCTGGCAATGCCCAATTATATCTCTAGAATGTCGAGTTATCAGGAGGGAAGAAAACGTGTTTTGCTCAAGATTTGGGATTGATTTTTAGATATATATAAATGGCATTTTCACTTTAAAATGGACAGAAAAGTTGAACACAACCAAGGTGTATCAAAGTGGTGCATCGCTGTGTTGATTTTTTTAACGTGGAACTCATGAGATGTGTTTTAGATTATTTCACCTTCAATAAGTTGATAGAAAAACATTTGTTTGCATTACAGATAGAACCATTTATACTGGCTAAATCGTGAATAATTCAAAAACACATTTTTTTGTAGGTAAGTTGTCGTGTAATTAAGTCATCGAATTATAGAATATAAAATAAATTTCATTTATTTTAGAAAATAATGACAAGTTTAACTCGTAATAAAACAAGTGACAGTGAAAGCTAAATTTATCTTTCGCTATGTATACAAGAAGTTTCGTATACAAGTTTTCTACAAAACTATGTGTACAACTAATTAGACAATAACACAATGTATTTTTCTATATGGTACGGTACGGGTAGGTAAATTCGAAATAAAACATCACATTGAAGTGAAGTATCATATAACTTTGAAAAATACGAATTCGATTCGACATTGTTGTTCAGAAGGTACATTTTTCAATTTGTATTGTAATTTTAAAATATAAAACAGTACAGTTAATTTAATTACCTACCTCAAAGATCTTTTTTTGATAATTACGATCGCTTTTTAAAGTTAAAATATCAAACAATTTTTAATATAAATCAAATAGACATAAAATCAATTTATCTAAAAAATATTGTTGTTGCTAACGGAATTCAAACCAAAAAAAAACAAATAACTTCGAAAATTTCTCGTCAACTTAATGTGTTGCTGTAGCATAATCGGTTAATGCATCTCCCCTAATTGGAAGAGATCCACGTTCGAATCCCGGTAGCAACAACCATATTTTATCGATAAATTGATTATATACGTATATCTTTTTAATTAATACATTTAATTTGTAATAAAAATATCACAGACATATGTTCTGTAAAATTGCAACTTCACAATAACAATGTGTTCTTCTTAAAAATATAACTATTTTTATTATTTTCACGTTTATCATTATTATCATCGAAGATGAACAAAATAAATTGCCGCACAAAAACGTACACACATCGTCATAATGGAAGTAGTATGGTGTATTCACGGATATCATATATTTACAAACAATTTGTAAATCAATTTAAATTTAGAAAATAATTGTAAATTCATTACTTCAAAAAAAGCTATTATTTCTCCGTTCTCTGTTTTCGACTTCACTTAAAATATTATCTACGATTTCTCCTTCATACAACGGATATTTAAAATGTTTCATTAATGGTGATTAAAAACATATATTTAAATTACAAGCATTGCAAATTACCATAGCCGATACTAATAACAGAAATAAATTTATTTCAACATTTCATTTAACATTGGTAATAATCTACCCAAAAAATGCAAACCCGCACGCTTAATAGATAATTGACGAGCACATCTACGCAAACACCATACGAAATACTAAATGACGTTGGAATACACTATGAAAACAAAACGATTAGAATGTCAGAAAATCAAAATTGTAGAAAGTATCATTCCACACAGTTTGCAGTAACCGGGGAAGGTGCATTATCCAACTATGCTACAGCGACAATATTTTTAGCGACAAATTTTCGAACCTTTATGTTACCTTTTTATGATATTAATACATTTAATCATTCCATTATTTGAAAGAACCATCTACCTTATTTTTACAGAATCTCAAATACTTTTGAGTAATCTGATAGCAGACGCCAGAATTATCAATTCATTTTCCCGGTGGTGAAACAACAATATTTTTCGATAAAATTGATTTTATATGTATATCTTTCTAATTAATATATTTAATTCATATTTAAAATATCACAGACCGTCTGTTCTGAATAATTACAACTTCACAATAAGAATGTGTTCTCCTGAAGATATACATATAATTTGTATTTAAAATTATTGTGTTCATTGACCTGGATTGTTAATATAAAAACTCTTCTTTATCCTGGGATATTTTTATGCCAAGAACGACTAATTGTAAACATAAACTAAATAACATCCCGAAGAAGAAAATGATATTTTTCGAAACCGGTACATGTATTTAATTCATTAAGTGGTTAATAAAACGAAAGTTAACAATATAAAATAAATAAATGCGTTCGTTGACCTGACTGGTTAATCTTAGCAAACAGAACACAATAGCAATTTGAATAAAATTATAATGTAATTTGATAAGCTATAAAATAGAATAAAGTAACCTAAAATAGTTTTATTATTTGGGATATTCGCAACTGCACGAGACTTCAAACGCTCCAAACGAGAAGCGGTTGCCATTTACGATTTTTGGCAGTGACATTGGTGATATCCTTCACCTTGCTCTAACCCGCGTGTTTCGTTTTCTGTCTCTGCTCATGATTCCCGGCATACTTCTCTCCATATCGCGCTGTGTTGGCTGTATCTTCCGAGTTTGCCTGATATTTAAAGTCCCCATTTCACTGGTATATGTAAGTATATTTCAAAACTTTCGTGTTTAACTTTGTGGAAGTCCGTTGTAAAACTTTTATAAAAATTAATTAATCAAATAAAATATAACGTTGTTTACATCTCACTACGCTTTAATTAAAATTAAAACGTTTTCGATGTTCACTGCGTCATCTTCAGTAATAAACTAAAACATAAAACTTATTAAAAATTAACTATACGTAAGGTTTGGAAAAAGGCACTAGTCAAAGCCTCTTCTCACATGTGAAAATAAAACACTTATTTTTTTATTCTACTTGTTTAATTTACTTGAGACGCGTTTCGCTTTGTAAGGGCATTATCAATGTAACAATTAACTCAATAACTTGTATTTATATCTAGTGGATAAATTTGTATAGCTATCCCCCACTAGATATAAATACAAGTTGTCGCGTTAAATTATTAAATTAATAATGTTCTTACGATACTATACAATTTACCCACTAGATATAAATACAAGTTTTTGAGTTAAATTGTTAGATTGATAATGTTTTCACGACGCGAAACGCGTTTCAAGTAAATTAAACGAGTAGAATCAAAATACAAGTGTTGTATTTTCACATATGTGATTCCACATTCGATTTTCCCAACCTATTCCAGCACAGTTTAGTTATCCTTGTTATTTTGGATAGCTTAGGGGGATGATTAGTTAGGATATAAGGGATAATCGGTGGACAAAGAATATCCTTGAATAATATCCACAAATTGATTGGATGGTTCTTTTAAGTGAATTCAAATAAATCATTTTTGACTGTCTGTTAAAAACTGCCAATAGGTTCTTCACTTTTTTCTTCTCTATTACGTCGATTTACAGATACTCACTGCACCTTCAATATCAACATTCTGAAATATTAGCGAAAAATAATGCACACGCACAGATCGCATCGTAGACATTAAAAGTCATGATTGTAGATCGTGAAACGTCGAAAAGAGTGGAAACATCTATACAAATGTACAAGGCATTGTAACCCAGAATATTGAAAAAGATTATAAAAAAAACTTATCGACGTAACATCGACCCTAACAGAACATAAAACTTCTAAATAATTATTATATTTTTAATTAATATCAATATTAAGGGTTTCAAATGTCTACCTTAACTGCATTGACATGTCATAGGTGAATAATAAAACAATATTAAATCTTTTGCAAACTCTCAGTGGTGCCATCTTCGGATAACATTATGCACTAGTCTGTTTCAAAAATTGATTCGCAAAACTAACTGTTTCAACCAGGGACCCGAACCGCAACCGAACAGAAAACCGGAAAAAACCGTTATTTTAGCCGGAACGAAAACCGAAACCGAAGCGATATTTTTTTCGGTTTTATTTTCGTTTTTTTTTTCGATTTTGCGAGAAAATTTTTTGCTGATAAAGGGTATTCTGTTGTATGTACTAATTATATAATGTGTGATGTCTAGTAAGCATGTTGTGTGCAGTGTGCAGTTGGCAGAAGAAGAGCACGTGAACTTCGCAAGTTTCCTTGATGTTCATAATTCATAACCACTGTTACAGGTATTTTATTTTTGACGAGGCCTATACCATATACCATATAACATACCCTCAATCTGCGTAATGTCGAAATTTGCAATGTGTACGCGTGACATATTGAGGCTTCTTCTTCTGTCTTCTTAAAGGTTATGTTATACTGTTGTCGTACTTTTGTTCCTAAAAGCAGGACCCGGTTAAAAGTTGGCAAGCCTAGAGAAAGTCAATGAAGTATGAATAAGAAAATGTATTTTGTCTGCATTTCAGTTGCATCTGAATCCGCTCTATATTCCGCAGGGCACCGCACACACTACCAAATGTTCTCCTTTCATATTTTAATTATGTATTGTATCTGATCACCTCAATACATCCTCTGCGGTGGTGGGTCAGAATTGACCCGGGTGTTTGTAAAAATATTAACTACGCTACAAATATTCGTTTAATGCTGTTTTCCTTCTAGCTAATTTTTTATTAAATATTTACAAATAATTTGAGATACAAATAAATGTTATCGGACGATATTCAAGTGAGTTATTTATAAAAATGTGAAAAAACGCTCAAAAACTGACCTAAGACAGTTGGATTGAATCACAGCGCTTACGCCAAAACATACATTGTCAACATTTGGAGCGGGTAGACAAAGGATACCAGGTATGTGTCCATGTATTTGTTTTCACGTCAAGCGACCCCTAGACAATGCCAGTATTATAATTATTTGAAGGGACCTGTAAGTTTTATAACACTACCTGTTCGGGTTCCGACGAGAAGATCACATGCTCAGAAGATGTTTGTATTTTGGCTGTGTAGGGCGTCTGTTGATGCGTAAGAATATGTACATTATTAGTAATGTTTTATTTATTTTTTAGCAGAAACATTACGGCACATCATGCCATTTCATTAAATCATATTTAAAATGAAATATCTATAAAAAAACCTCCCACAAAACGGTTGAAAAACCGAAAACTTGAGGTGGGTCTAAAATGACCCACACCACCGGACGTGTTTTGTTTTGACCCAGTGTTAAGTTATAGCGAAAAGCCGTATAAAGAGATGTATGGACGATGTAGTTAAGTAAAAGCTGAACCAAAAACCGTAAACCGAATATTTTTTTTTTACCGAACCGAAAAAAAAAAGGTTCGCTTTCGCCCACAATATATTAAAAAAGAATTATCGAGATAATATAACATAAAACTTATAAATTAATATCAATATTACGTGTATCATATAAACATATGTCTACGTTAACTACAGTAACATGTCAAAGTAAATAATGATACAGATAATATTATTTTGCAAACTCTCATTAGCGCCATCTTTGGAAAAAATTCTGTACTGGTCTTTTTCAATGATTGATCCATAAAATTAAGTATTCCAACGTTAGTCTACAGATGGCTCTATTAAGGTATAAATGCATATACAAAATAAAAGTATTTTTCTATAAATTGTACATCTAAAAATACGAAAATAAAAACGATAAATTATTATCTTAATCCACCAATATTTATATTATATTTACAATATATATATTATATATATATATAAAATATATATTTTTTTAAAATTAAGTATATGTGTCACGTCGATGCTTTCCACTATTTTTAAACTGAGCTGAGTGCTTGTATTTACCATGAAAATAGAACTGACTAACGAGCGTGCGTGAGAACACGTACTGTGAATGGGGCGAAAATTGTGTATCAAGACAGAAGAGTGTGGAGCTCTATCCTCTCTGCCTACCCTCCGGGGAAACGGTATAATGGTAAGTTAGATAGTTAGTCACTAACATGGTGGTCTCCTGGAGCGAGGCTCGAATTCCTGTCGCGTCATTTATTTGAAACGTACAACAAATCGTGAAAAAAATACAAAATTGTTAATATGTTGGAAAATATGATTTGACATTGAAAATATATATTGCAAAAAGTATATATGTAATAATACACTTTTATACTAACTGGGAAATTCTTTTGAATGAAGATATTTATTATGGAGAACACATTCGTATTGTGAAGTTGTAATTATTCAGAACACAGGTCCGTTATATTTTAAATATTAATTAAATGTATTAATTATAAAAATATACATAAGAAATAAATTCTATCGAAAAATATTGTTGTTTCTATCGGGATTCGAACCTGGATCTTTTACTAATCCGGGAAAGGTGCATTAGCCGACTATGCTACATAATAGATATATTAATTTGAAAAGTGTATCGAAAATTTATCGTCGTAAAAGTACTGTGTGCTGTAAGCATAGTCGGTTAATGCACCTTCCACGCATTGGATAGAGAACCAGGTTCGAATCCAGGTAGCAACAAAAATATTTTTGTTGCATGTGTATATCTTACTAATCAATACATTTAATTAGAGATATTTTTATTTGAATGTGTTAAATATAATAAAAATTAGACATCTAACATTGCAAAATTACTTAAAATGATAAAAAAAAAATAACAGCAGGATGCAAGTTAAGAACATTGAAAAGTTTAAAGAATTACAAAATGAGATGAAACATAAAACTTTTGAGGTCAGAACTAAAGGACTACGCCCTTTTCTCGATTTGTTGTATACTTCTAAAATAGACTGATAAAGACGACTTTAAATGATTATTAATTATACTTTTAAAATTAGCAATATTAACTTTGTTAAAATATGGTTTTGATAAAAAATTGGGATTGTTAATTTTGCATATAAACGGTGTTGGTCACAAATGAAATAATTTGGAATCGTTGGAGATAAATAAAGCGTGTAAAACTAATCAAAAAAATTATAAACAACCAACTAAATTTAACTACGAGTCCCATTCTAAATTTTTTTCCTAAAAATTATTCGAGTAAATTTGTATTAAGTTAGGTACTAAAAAATGTTTATTTTTAAAAAAAAAAATAGATTCTGGTAAAGAAACAATAATATATATTTTAGTTAGTTATGACATCCTGAAGAAGAAAATGGTATTTTTCTAAACCGGTAGATGTATTTAAACTCAATTAAGTGGTTAATAAAACAAAGATAATAAATAAAAATAATATAGATTATTAATTAGGTCCGATTTCCTATTAATAAACAGAACTCAAACATAACTTTGTAGCGATTTTCTGCGACGCGTCAGTAATGCCAAACAGTTTCAAAGAGTAAAATGACATCACGTAATAAGTAAGCCAACATGATGGACACATTTTCTTCAGACGCTGTCAAGTTCAATGCGCTGGTCAGGGTCTGCACAATACTTGACGCCGGAACCAACTTTAATTCAGTTTATTTAAAACTGTATTTCCATGATTTTTAATCAGTCATTTTGCAAGCACTATATTATTGCCTTTAGACGACCATCGAATGAAAAGTTTCATGGCCCTTCTTTATATTAAAATTTATGGAAAAACTGGATTCCAATCTTAACTGTTTATTTTTAATATTATAGCAGTAACTATGTTTATTTATTTACATTTGCATACAATACATTTTTACTAGACGATTTTATGGCAATTTTACACTAGGATTAGGCCTGATCTAGATGCATCATATTTAAAAATATTATCTTAAATTAAAAAACTTAATATAAATTTAAATAGATACATAGTAGCGTTGACAGCAACTCTTTCTCGTGGTTTCTTAGACATTGAACAGCTTTCTTTTTGGAAAAAGCAGGTGATAGAATTTGCTATATGTTTAGGTATATAAGTGTATTTTTCCAAATGTAGTCTCCAAATAGTTGTACAATGTTTTATGTACAGAGAGAATATTATTTTCCATGCCGATTTTGTTTTGCCACCATTTGTCAGTTCGCATTTGATAGTCGTATAGAAACATTAAAACGTGTTATCTAAATAACAATGGCAATGCTGTAATCATTAATGGTGATCGCTATCGTCACATGTTGGAAAGCCACTTGGTGGCCGAATTGGGTCGATTGGACCTGCATCATATGTGTTTTCAACAGGACGGTTCTACCTCATACACAGCCCGAACTAAGCTAGAAACTTTTTTCCCGGACGCATAGGGTCTTTTTTCTATGAGGGAGCTTGAAAGGAAAGCTTTACGCCAATAAGCCAGCAACAATTCTGATGCTACAGGACAATATTCGAAATTAAATTGTTGAAATAACACGCAAAGTGTGCGAAAATGTGGTTAAAATGAAAAATTATGGTTAAAGGAGCACGCGTTTGTGCAGCTGCCAGAGGCGACCACTTGGCCAATGTCATATTCCATACATAATTGTAATAATCCAAATAATCGATTAAAAAAAACCAAATTATAAAATTGTGTTTCATTTGCTAGTTATTCAAAAACAACATAGGCATGAAACATAATATTCACCCTATACGTGGACTGATATAAGATGTAATGAGATGCATTGTGATAAAAAAACAGCTGATTTAGAGTGTAAAAATGTATCATTCGTGTTATCGTTTTCTGTGTTTTAAAAAAGCGTCTATATTATTTCTCAAAGCACTCCTCCACTGTATTAATTAACACAGGACATAGAAAACCATTTTCAGTGTCCCCTTATTGTGTGGACGGACATTTTAACAATTTATTATGATTTTTATCACTGAAATCAAATACAATATCACTTGAGATTTAAAAATAAATTTATTATTTATTAAGTTATGAACAAAAAAAATATGAACTATTTGATGTATAGAAATTTTTCAAGGTTTCGTCTACTATATAAATTGCAAGATATTAATAAAACATAAATTTTGACAGAAAAAAAATTACTTGCAATTAACAATTATTTTATTTACTATGGTCTCTTAACTAACGGGAAACCTAACCTGTACCATTGGACTAGCGAGCTATATGCACGTATAAAATCCTACTTCGTAAGTAGGCAAGTCAATACAACTACATAGGCAATACAGCAGGAAAAACGAATTTCTGACAATCGTTAAAAGTTAACTCTTATTAATTTTTCAAAAATAATATTGTAATAGTTTTATTACCTAAAGTATATGTAAATAATATATATTTTCACACATATTACTTAAAGAACCTGCCGTTGTCATTTTGAAACGCTATCCAGATATTTCAGTTATTCCGCTGTATAATTAAAAAGAAATATTTCTCGATATGTATTATAAAATATTATAAAAAAAATAAAGGTAATTGCTTTACTAGACGTGGTCTGTTCTAAAGCAATTACCTGTACAGTTTTAAAAAGTTGTAATTGTTTAGAGGTAATCAAGTATAATGTTAAGTTATAAAAAGTTACGTGAAAAAGTACAATCTGAAGAAAATTTTATTGAAAAAATGTTATAAAAATATTATTATCTGTAATATACAATAGTTGGAGAGAAAAATGTGTAGGTAATTAGGTTAGACACATCAAGCAACCACTTTGTTATTTTTGGTTTGAAGTCGTTAATCACTTTAGACCCTTTAAGGTCTAGTGGCAATTTGTTAAATATTCGCGGAGCACAAAATAAGAAAGTTTGTTGAGCGAATTTGGTATTAAATTTTGGCACTGAAAAGTATCCTAAGGCTTTGCTCCTAGTTTCCTTTGGATCGGATCGTGGAAGTAAAGTTTTTTTTTTTACATAGTTTTAAGATAGCTCTGGTAAACAGTTGTCTTATATCCAAAATTTGGAAGGATTTAAAGAGTTATGTCTAAATGGCCTCTTGTTTATTACTCTGATGACCCATTTCTGAGCCTTAATTAGAGAATCCATTGAAGTAAGAGCTGCACCGCCCCATGCACATATTTCGTAACAGATGAGACTCTGACAAAGTGAATAGTGTACCATTTTTAATAAAGTAATATTCATGAAGCTGCGTAAAATTTTGAAAATATAAATTAATTTTCTCACTTTGGAGTTAGATTGATAATGCCCTTGCAAGGCGAAACGCGTCAAGTAAATTAAACGAGTAGAATAAAAAAAAACAAGCGTTTTATTTTTACATATGTGATTTGTCATTTCGTTTGAATAAAGTTCATGGGAATTCTTAGTGTTTAGATTTATTAGCCATGTTTTTAAAAACTTTTTATTAATTTTAAATTATAATATGTATATATATGAATGACTCCACGAAATAAAATTAAATTAATCAACTAGAAAGATATACAGAAAAAATATTTAGTTGCTACCGGCAACAACTATCTTTCCAGTTGATTAATTTAATTTGTATAAAAACGAAGAACTATGTTCTGAAAATGCTTCAAATAAAAATTCACCGTGAATTAAAGATATAACGAGACAAAATATCTCCGAACCATTTAATTATTGTATAATTATATTTAAATGTTTTTGGGTAATATTAACAACACATATTTAGTTAAATGTGTATTTAAAAAGTACACTAAACATTTTATATAAATTTTCAGCCATGGATGACCGCCTTGAAGAGAACAAACCGACCCTGGATATCTCACAAAACCAGTTGCATTATTACTGCTGATAACCTGGAGGGTAGTTAAAATATGATATATAAGAATCATATTTCAGTTTCATTTCCTCTTCCTCAACAGATAAATGTGAAGACTGATAATAAACATATTATTATATTACGCACAACGCTCTTAGTAACCTTTAGTCTCGTAACGGTTATTTTAAAAGATAAAATATTTCATTAAAAACTCGTTATATACCCGATTCTAGGTGGCCATTCAAGGATTAGTGGCGCCTGCAAATATATATTTTTAAAAAAATACTGAAGTAAAATAATATATATTTAAACAAATAATAGATATCTCATAGAGACAAAGCTATGGTATGAGTAATTACAGGGTTTACGACCTGTCTTCGGCTGGCTTAAGTCATCGTTTTACACAATGTAACGTTCACCATTCTCACCCATTAATCAATCTCCATATCAATCAAATTTTTTGGAAGTTGTATAATTGTAAACACTTCGAGTACAACTACACTATCGCCATCTATGGACTAAATTTGATATTCACTTTCCTGAAACAGCATGTAAAATTGTACAGCTGTACATACAAGTTGTTAAGTAAAATCGTTAGATTGATAATGCCCTCGCAAGGCGAAACGCGTCTCAAGTAAATAAAACGAGTAGAATCAAAAACCAAGTGTTTTATTGTCACATATGTCATCGTCTAATGTTGACAGTAGGTAACACCGAAATGTCAAGAGGTCTCCGATTGGTGTATTACGTGATTTATTATCTCCGCGTGTGAAAACAGCAGGGGTGTGGGGTCGTTTAAAAATCTACCCATTCCGACTTTACCTTTCAGTCCGACTCCGAGCGATTTTACGCGAACATAAGACAAAAAAAAGAGACAAATTATTTCTCAAATGCAGCGCCGATTAGCTCAGCCGTATGCGCTAGTGCAGGGAAACGCGATACACCGCTTTGATGATACGTTTTCGTCATTTTATTAAATACCCGCGACAAAATACAAAATCAATTAATTAATTAAATTGACGACTACTCCGCTTAATATACCATGAATCAACGTCTCCGACTTCACAGCCCTGATATAAATATGAATATTTTAGATTACGTCTTCTTCAGAGATGCTGCTAAGTCATCTTTGCGTGTATCCCATCTATCGGAGACGCGGTATCATAATGAACTTGGTGATTGCGCGAGGCCACCGTAGAGGTTATAAAGTTTAATATTGTAACGGCTCACGGATTGGGTCGAACGCCATCCAGAGAAGCTTACATTCAAATACTTTTAGATTCTGAGTCAGCAGTATAAACTGGCCTCAATAGGAACCAAAAAAAACTATTTAATAAACACTATTATTTCATATTTTTATTTATTATCTTTGTTTTATTAACCATTTTTATTTAATTAATGTGGTTAATAAAACAAATATAATAAATAAAAATATGAATTTTAACCACAAACTAAATATTGCTAATTTTAAAAGTACTATTATTTCAAACTAAGTTACACTTTAAAACTGTGAGTAACAAGTCTCGGACCATCGATAACTTGGTGGCTATACGAGCGTCTTACAATTATCGATCGACTTATCGATCCAGTTAATGTGTTTTTTTATTGAATTTTGTATTTCAAATCGCCGATTTAAAAACATAGATGAATAGGATCAATATAAATATTATTTAGTAATAAATTATTTTGTTTTTGATATATATCTTGATTTTAAATAGTGGCCCTCAAAGCATGTAAGTTAATATAACATATTATATAAAATAATTTGTTTTCACTAACCCTTATTATTTATAAAAAACGCGAAAATAATAATTATTTTTGAAAGGGAAGCCTTAAACCATTATCATAATAAAATATATTAATTAGAAAGAAATACATATAAAATTAATTTTATCGAAAAATATTGTTGTTGCGCCACCGGGATTCGAACCTGGATCTCTTTCCAAACCGGGGAAAGTGCATTATCCAACTATGCTACAGCGACGATATTTTTAGCGACAAATTTTCGAACCTATATGTTACCTTTGTGATATTAATACATTTAATCGTTCCATTATTTGAAAGAGCCATCTACCTTATTTTTATGGAATCTCAAATACCTTTGAGTAATCTATAGCAGACGCCAGAATTAATTCAATATTGGACACATGGATACAACTTTAATATTAGGAGAACACATTCTTATTGTGAAGTTGTAATTAATTATTCAGAACAGACGGTCTGTGATGTTTTAAATACCACAATAAAAATGTGGTCTCCTAACATTATCATAATATTTTTTTTAAATACATACTATAAATATAAATAATATCGGGGCTATTATTATATATACGCGAGCTGCTATATCGGTGCTGTTTGAAGGAGCTGTTTTGACAGCTCACGGGTCAGATTGTTGTCTTGTTCTTGAAACAGCCATACGCGACCATCATCAGCTCTGTTAAACACCGCTATACCACCAAGTATCTCGAGAGAACTCACATCATCTACCAGAAAAATACACACTATAGCGATCCAGTATTTTTTGCGCGAATACATTTTGAGACGAGAGAGTAACCAGTTTGCTCGTTGAGCCGTAACCATTTCAGAACTGGCAGCATTCCAGTATGGACCTTATCCAACGCGCTGGAAGCTGGAGAGGATAGGGATGCCAAACCAACTAATTTAAAGCCAACAGTGTACATGCACCGAAGTCGTTTGTCGTACTCTCTACTCGCTCTTTTATTAGTATATATGCATTATTAAAGTATGTCTTGAAACAAGGTTTTACCTAGAAGAATGGAATTTAAAAATCGCATTTAGTTTGCAAAGTTACATTTTTTTCAGAATCCAATTCCCTGATAATTAAAACAAATTAGAATATTAACACAAAGATTGCAAGTATATTTTTTCAATAGATTATTTTGTATACACATTACTTGTATTATTTCTCCGTACAGGAAACAAGAATGTAGACAAGGGCGGTTCGCCGATCTCAGCTTCTCTCAACCGGTGATGATGATGATGATAATGAGGTCGAAAGAAATGAAACACAAAAGATGTTCAATATCGGTACACTGCGACGACACGACACAATCGAGTGTGGCTCCCCGCCTGCAGAATACCCTATTTTTATTCAGATTCATAACAATACATATAGTCATATTTGCATGTACCTACACGGCGACAGGCCGCCGCTGTAACGTTTTCCTGAAATCAATCCCACGGGTTTTTTAGCACCACGCCGATTATTACACCTTCAAATTTCTGACACGTGTCTTGTAGTATCAATTATTTGGCGCCTACTCGGCGAGTAATTCTGTGCGATAAAAGTATATTTTTTCTGTGTATAAATTATGAATAGATTTTTCGTTTTCGATGAATTTTTTCTGTGTAGACACTGTGAGTATATTTTTAAACAATTTTTTTTTTTTTGTATATACATTGTGAGTAGATTTTTTTCTGGGTATATTTTTTCGTTTTTCGATAATGTTTTTATGTGTACACATTTCGAGTATATTTTTTATATTTGCGTCGAGGTCTGCAGCCATAAATGGTTTAGGATCCTTGTTCACTATCAAAGTGGGCTCGAAAGCAAAATTCAATCCAGTTATCGAGGGTCATCCTTGAGTACACAGCGTTCAAGCATAAAATACAAAATATATAATTTCTTTAATAATTGCAATGTTACTTTGCGGAAACATATTATATAAATGATAAGAAAACACATAGTTTATTGATAAATCAACATAATTCAAGACCAATGATCCGTTATTCACCATTCTTTCTTGAACCTTGAGGTGAAACTTTTACGAAAATAACCCTATATATTATCCGATGTTATTGATGTGAAATATCCTAAAGCATTATAAAAAAAAATATCTACACAAAGTACACATTTTTTTTTTAGATATAAACGTTTAGCAAAACTCAACATATTATCTACGCTGTATACATATTAGAGAACCAGTGGGAAAATTATATTACGTATGAATATGTACCGTTAAGTTCATTAAGGAACAGGTTGGGGAATGAAGAATTTTTTAAACTATAAATTGTTGTACAACGAAGTCAGTGTGATCAGTGTTTTGTTAAAATGACAAGCTCTCTACAATAATGAGAATATTGTCGACATTTTTGGGCGGTTTAAATTTGTATAAACTTGAAACACTCGCGGCGTCGTAACCAACCAACCAACCACCTTGTTAATATAATGAAAATATATACCTAAGCGCAGTCTAGTGCCTTGAAACTGGACTTCAATAAGGACGCGCGTCGCGTCCCGTGAAGTTGTGTTCGTTCAACCCTTAGAGAATTAAAAATAATTGAAAGCAATGCATCTGGTGAAGCGTGCGTCATTTGTGACGATTGTGTTCATATTTTGGAAGAGTGCCGCGGCGGCAGACGTTCAGAAATTGTCAGACACGTCGGAAGATTCATTCAGCGGCAGCGGTGACGACGATGGACCGGCAAGCCACCGACAGAGCAAGTTGCTCTTCTCCCACGTGTCCTTGGGTATTCTCAACGTGGTGAGGATGAGCCCGTCGAACAATTACAGGCCAATAAGGAGCGATTTGTTCGACATTCTGAGAGACAATTATCCACTTCCTCCAGGTGAGTGAAAAATTTCAAGCAATCAATCTTTCTTCATAAGGCATAAAATAATTCAAAGATCTAATATTCCCCGCACTCCCAAAAGGAACGTCTCCAAAAGAACAATATCAAATATCTCTAGAATGAGAATTGGGCATTGCCTGGTAGTGTGAGTGTGGTGCCGAGGAGGAAACCCTCGACCATATCTTTTTTGCCTGTTCATTGCAATGATAATTTTCAACTCCCGGTTAACTTGTCCCTTAACTTTCCCTTAACTCGTCACATGTGATCTATATAATAGCAAATTTGTTTGAACGACAATGGTATTGACTTGTAATATAATATTTCCTATTCTATAATATGGTTGTACTTTTTGCTATAAAATGATGAATGACACAAATCACTCTTTCTATTCCGCCTAGTTTGATGCTTGATGAGGCAACTGGCCTCAAAAACAACATGTCCCATTGTCAACGTCACGGTCGTGTAGTATCAGAAATAACAACTTATAATTTACTATATCAAAAATCAAAGTAAGTCAACGACATGCTTGGGCAAATCTATGCACTAAGAATTCTAAACTATTACTCACAATTAATATAAGTTCATTGACAAATTTCTACAACCTTTTAACCTTCCAAGAATGATTCGATGTAATTTGTTTCATATACTTTTTATATGGAATGAAATCATGGATACTCACTGGACTTGAATCATTTGAGATGTGAATTCACTTATAAAAATAAGCTGTTACAATTGATAGAATGACATAGGATAATACGTTGATCAGAATGCGAAAAGAAAAATAAATTAGACCCGCATATTACACAAATAATAATATTGGATTGGAAAAAATATTTTTCTCAATTCTAAAACAAAAATAGGTATTTTAGAAAAAAGCGAGATATATCAAATAACATTCGGAGAATTATTAAAGAACAGCGACGCTGTCTGAAAAAAAAAATATTTACGAATTCGCTAACCATATTATTGAAACTAACGATTCTTTCGATTGCCACGATCCAAAATTGCTCTACTCGATATCATACATGGGAATAATAAGGAATAATCTAAGAATGATAGAAATCCAAAAAATCTGAATTCTGAATTAATAAGAGCAGTCCTTGCCATGACTGCTCTTATTAATTCCGAATTCAGATTTTTCAGGATTTGCTCAAAAAGTTAACATTAACTACTAGACAAGGTATTTAGGGTATAAAAAGTCCAAAGCGGGGTTAGATGCATCACTGTGTTTTGAATACAGGTTGTAAGAAGTTATTTTAAAATAAATACATACATTCTCTTTAAACTACGCTTATGTGAATAATACAATTCATCACGTACTAGTACATAATACCGGTCTAGCGAATTATACCTACAAATTAATATACATACACAAAGTGTGCCCTGAGGCCAATGATCCCTCTAAGGTGACACGATTTGGCAACATAGCGTATACAAAAAGATATAGCGCGCGCACAATTTTTGCCAAGACTTATTTTTGTGTCGCCTTCTTTCGACCATCTTGCATTTATCATTATTTTAAATATTTAACCACTTTTTGAGATTATGTATCTAATTAAAATAATCTCTTTCTACCTATCCCTCTGCTGCCTTCTATCTTCCCCTGTATAATGAGTTATATACGATCATATTTTTTATTGCTGAGTGTATATGCAGCTTTTCTTAACCTTTTAAATGCCATGAGCGCGTTAACACGCCAAACTTTGTATGTCACGCCAAGCTATAAGCGTGTTAACACGCAATTTCGACCATGCAAAGTTGCAGGGATTAAAGTCATACTTTTAAATTATTTTTCAATCTGTGAACGACAGGTCCCACCTTTTGATATGTGGTGTCTTCCATTTCAAATAGAGTTGGCAGTTAAAAGGTTAAAAAGTAATTATTAGTCTTCTTCACTTATTTACGCGTCTTAATGCATTTTAGTAATGTGGTCTCAACCGGTATGGTAATATTTTTTTACTTTCTCCCCCAGCGCACAAATAATAGCATTGATCCTTAAAATTGCGCAAAAAAAAATATATATATGCGTACACCGTGATTCACAATTGCCCGAGACGGGTGTTTACCTAGTATGAATAAAGCATTCAATTGTAATTGTAATGACACAAATGAATTATTATTCAAAGCAACATAATCTGGATGTACTTAGGTGGATCAGAATTATGCAGCATCTCGTCTCGGGTGCTTTAACTTAGAGGTCAAATACCCGTCGGAACGTTTATGTCAATAAAAAACCCTGAATCAACACTTTCAGCCACTGTGGCGAAGATATAAAAATTTTATCCTCCATCGGAAGAGTAGGTAAATTATTTTTTTTCTTAGAAAGCAATCACTTTGTGATTTGGCATATTAGATCAAATAAAACACGATCACTTTGTATAAAACCACGCCAACCGATTTCGCTTAGCTCAAGCTTCGTCAGGACGTATTTAAAACTAACAATAAATACAAAAAGAGTGCGCAGATAATTTGGTCAACGTTGTTATTTTAGTATCAAAATTTAATACAATAATGTTTTCTTTAAAACTGAGTTTAGGAGATATTTGTTGATTTGAAAACAAATAAAAAGTATGAGAATTCACCATCTATTGGAATCTGTTTTTGTTGGTAATATTTATGGCAAGGGCCATTCTGTTAGTATTTTTTTTTTACATTTTGTAGGTAATGTGTATGTTATTCTAAACATTTATGCTAAAATATGTTTTTTACGCATATTAAGTTTTAATAATATAAATAAATACGCTCAAAATTATGTTTTTTTTTTTATTTACTTCGTGAATTGTGATATCAGAAACGGTGATCACAGTCGCAGTTTTCAATCACTGATATTATCGAATACCAATCACGCCGGTGAGTCGAGAGTGGCATTTTTTCTCATCACTACTTTGAGTCACATGTCGTGAGATACCCTGAGATTTATGAGACACCTTGACATACAAAGGAAAATCTTTATGATGAAAATGAAGGAAGAGAGCGAATCATTCGTACCATAAAGATAAGGAAACGGATGTATTTTATACATGTCATGAGATACTCTTGAGATGTTGCACCTTGACGTACAATGAAAAATCAAAGGATGGCGAAGTCCTAGCAGATGGAGAAAAATGCATCGGCTAGACATCTAAATCTCCGAAAGGGCGAATAGCCAACATGATCGCACTCGAAGAAGAACTATTACCAATAATATTGCGTTTCCTCATCTTTAATCTATGATCTGGATATGTTATTGGACGTACATGTGAATGTCATAGAAAGAAAAAAAACATATATTAGCGAAATCGTATAAATTTTTACAACTGGCAAGTATATTGAGCATATGTCTTTTATATGGTCGCACTGTCGGATGCGACGCGACGCAAATGACAGATTAAAGTTTTGTAATGTTTACGTTTGTTCAATAATCATTTATGTAAACATGATCTCAGTTTTTTTAAGAATGTCTAAGGTGGATATATATATTTCAAAGTTGATACGTAAGAACACCGTTTGTACAATTTCAGGGAGAGCAATACAGAATGCACTAGCAGCAAATAATCGGTAACAGCCGATTGATTTCCTGTTAGTCATGTACCTATTATTGTGAGATTGTACGGTTTCAAAAAAGTGTCAATTTATTTATTTATTAAACTTTATTGACATACATGTATATATATAATATAACATGATAAACATAAGGTACAATTATATTGCAATTATGTATATACTAGTAGTTTATTGTGTGGGATGGAGTAGACTCAATCTCTGTTATATACAACATCGTCCTTGCTACTGTGCTAGACTGCCGCCTGTGTTAAAGTAGCCAGTTTTTTTCGTGCTGTTGTGGTGTTATTTATTTCAAGAAAGATAAAGATTTGACCGGAATAAAAATAAAAATAGAGAAAAAAAATGTAGTGAGATTGTTGTAGAACCAGTGAATTATTAGTGTAGGCACTGTATGATGATTATGTTAGAATATTGGATAGCGATGCTTCTGATTGATCTCTACCCAATTAATCGCTGTATAATTAAAGCGAAATCAATCCGTGAAATACAATATATAACAAAACAATTATTTATTCTTAATATAGTGCATATACAAATATTTATATATGCTCTAATATAAACAATACCAAAATGTTCCTTTTTACTACAACATATCTTGCACATATTTGCTTAGTTTCATTTTGAATCTATGTAGTTTCTTCTCTTTTCTTATATCTTCTGACATTTCATTAAATATCTCCATTGCACTGTATATCATCGATTTCTGAGATTTAGTTTTCTTCCTGAATTGCAGTTTTAGTCTACCCTTTCCTCTTGTATGATGTTCGTGTTCATGTTGATTTGCATCAGTTTTTCTTATAAATTCTGCCGATATTTTCATAGCGAGGATTTTAAAAATAAATACTATCACACTGAAATATATTTTCAGCTTAAAGGTCATCATATTCAGATCTTTCAGCGTTGCACTGAACCGAGTATATCTATTTTTAGAGTATTGGTTAATTCTTTATTTTAATTTACTCAGATGGTGACTCTCCA
This sequence comes from Eubasilissa splendida, assembly GCA_031772225.1. Classification (NCBI taxonomy): domain Eukaryota; kingdom Metazoa; phylum Arthropoda; class Insecta; order Trichoptera; family Phryganeidae; genus Eubasilissa; species Eubasilissa splendida. The sequence goes on from CM062868.1 coordinate 17,781,125, forward strand.
TCACCTCGCTCCAGCTTTCCCGGGGTGCCCCAAGGGATCAGCGATAGAATCAGTTTCAGCGATCCGAGGTGTCCATCTAGCCACGATTAAGCTTATTGTAGCGATTTATTATTTTATATTTTTAGGGCTGGACGCACCGCTCAAGGAGTATGACTTCGTCATAGTCGGCGCCGGCTCCACCGGCTGCACGCTGGCCAGCCGGCTATCCGAGGACGGCAGGTGGAGCGTGCTGCTTCTGGAAGCCGGAGGGCCGGAGTCCCTGCTGACGGACGTCCCACTCCTGGCGGCGTACTTCCAGCACACTGATTACAACTGGGGTTACAAGATGGAGAAGCAGGCTGGCGTCTGTTTAGGTAATCTTCGATCAACACATTTTTCGCGATCAACCGCCATTTCTGAACAGACCTCATACGAAATGTCAATAATTTACATGACTATCGCAAAAATAACATAATATAAGTTTTAATAGCTGGCAACATCATATTATACAATTAAACATTAAAATTACAATTAGAAAGTCACCCTATTTTTGTTAACAGGACTGTGGAGTCGTTGAATGGTATTTCAAGGGCTGCGGAGTCTGAATCATCATAAATCGACCGACTTCGATTGCTTTTTAATAAAATGTTCTAAATTTGTATTTTGATTAATCGATAATGTGTGTCTCTAAATTTAAAAAGTCTGGAGCGAAAGCGAATCATCAATACCGGATTTATTTATGCGGGCGGTCATTCTTTCACGAATCATATCGCGTTCTCTCGCTCTAGGGCGTGCAGCTGAGCTGATCGGTTCTGCATCTGAGATATATGTGTGCGAAGAGTATATATCTCTTTGTCATTTGCTCGCATATGATCTCTCGGTGTCTAAGCCGGAGCCGGAGTTGAAGTCGGTAAATGTTTAAACAAATCCATGCCTCGCTTCGATGCCAATGAATAACAAATGGTGCCAAATCAATCTAATTTAGTTAGGAAGGGCGTGGCCGTACGATATGTTTCACGTCATAACATGACGTGACGAAATGTATCACATGTAATTATTAATTTATTACAATCCCATTTAAGACCGGATTATGTAAATGTTAAGCGAATAATGTAGATTATTTATAGAAGAAGACATTTTTAGATTTCTCAAAGGCACGTAATATTTAAAACGGTTGTTCGTGCTGTGAATGTAGGGCCAATTACGTTGCTATTATTATTCAAGGTTGTGATCAATGGTTGAAAGTAAGGGATGCAAAATTTGGTCCAGGCAGGAGATGAGTGAAATGTCATGTAGGGTGGAGATATTATATTTTCCCAAGAACCTTAGAGTGCAACTGAAATGGATAGCTTTCAATACAATAATTCACATTTATATCGCGGTGAGAGTGGGGTGGTCTGGGAGAGGCTGGATGGTGGCCGAGGATGGAAGAATCTAGGATTGCACAAACAACAGACAGACAGACATTCAGTTTTCAATACATAGATGATTGAACGCAAAACGAATACCCAATCGTACATATTAATTAAAATGATTTAAATAATAATAAATTATAATCTATCGTTCCGGCGACACACGCATCGCCTGGCGGTTTGTAGCTTGATAAAATACGCAAAATAAAATTCAAATTAACAACCGGAAAGATCTGAACCCTAGCCCTTAGCCCACTGTACCACTTCCATTTCTTGAAATCATGTTGACATTGCAGTAATATAAATTTACAAAATCATACAACGACACACATTTGCGTTAAGTAATAGGAAATCCCAAACGACGCATGACAGCCCATATAATCTCCGACACTAGGCGGCATAAAACATGACACATTAATATAGTTTTATCTCCGGAACGGTACATTAACACGTTAATTTGGTGAGTTGGGATAAGATGGAATGTACCGTGGCATCATTGGCCACAAAACAGCCACCACGGCAGAGACTAGTATCAAAAAAATCGTATTCTGCAAGCCTCATTAAATTTGCAAAATATTCGGTAGGGTATAATTTTCTCGTATTCATTTATAGTACGTGGTCAGTCATATACAGCACCAGCATGGTAATAAAAACTCCCTGCCTAATTGAAGTTCAGCAAAATGTAGTAGATTGTAATGATTGGCTTAACAATCTCAGGAATGGATGACCAACAATGCAACTGGCCAAGAGGAAGGGGGATCGGAGGCACCTCGATCATCAACTACATGATATACACGAGAGGAAACAGGCTGGACTGGGACAGGATAGCAGCGGCAGGAAACCCCGGATGGTAACAATGATTTTTTTATTATTCAGAACATTAACAAAAAACTTCACAATAAGAATGTGTTCTCCATAATAATAATATAAGTTGTATCAATGTGTCAAAAATTTAATAAAAATGAATTGATAATTCTGGCGTCTGCAGTCGGTTCACTCAAAGGTATTTGAGATTCCGCAAAAACAATGTAGATGGCTTTCAAATAATGGAACGACAGATGTATTAATTCGAAAAAGTGTAACATGTAGGTTCAAAAATTTGTCACGAAAAATACTGGCGCTATCGCACAATTGGTAGTGCACTTCGCCGGATTGGAAATAGAGATCCAGATTCGAATGGCCAATCATCGGTGGTCGAAGCTGAATGGACGATTTAACTAAAGTAATTTAAACACGTGTTTAGGTCCTACGATGAAGTGACGCCGTATTATCTAAAGTCAGAACGAGCAAGCAAACTAGGGGGGCTTGAAAACACCAAGAATCACAATAGACGAGGCCTGTTGGCAGTTGAATATCCACCATACGTGTAAGTTGAACCACGCTGTACATTACATATAAACTTTATTAGGTTACTATTGCACTTCTCACACGTATGAAAATGAAAACACTCACTTTTACTAGTTAAATTTCCGTTAGACGCGTTTCGTCAATCAATAAATCGTAAAGGTTTAGCAGGGATGTCAGTGCATGCTTTTATCAACTGAGACAGATTAAAAGTATTCGGAGACATCTTCCTCTTGAGGCAGCCCGTCTACTCGTTGTGGTGTCACGTGTGGACTATTGTAACAGCATCAATGCTGGCCTGCCAATGTTTCAACTGGATATATTACAATCCATTCTAAATGTGTCTGCACGGATAATATATGGAGTTTCCATATTCTCTCATAATACATCCCTTTTACATCAGCTACATTGGCTCCGATTCCATGAAAGAGTTGAATTTAAATTGTGCCGGTTGATGTACAAAGCGACACACAACACGGCGCCTCTGTATCTTCATGAACCTTGTGTCCCAAACAATTTGAATGGTAGACGTCAAACTCAGCCGCAGGAAGGGTTGTAGAACCGACCAACAGTTGCCAGAAGTCTAAATTTAGTGAACGGACATTTGCGGTGGCAGGCCCAAAAGCGTGGAACTCTTTGCCCTCCGTCACAAGAAACAGTGCATCAGAGACTTTATTTAAAAAGAAACTAAAAATGCACCTTTTCAAAAAGTCTTTCCCATGAGTGAAAATAATAATTTTTAATCTTAAAGGCAAAGAAAGAGTGAAAGTTTTTACGAAAATGGCGCTATATCTAGTTTATGTCTAATAATGTTTAAACTAATCGCAGATTATTAGAATTTCATAGTATTTTAATTATATTGTTTGTTTATGATATTCCAAAGATTATTTTTAATTGTCTGCTTAACATGTTTACTTCAGAAAAAAAATTAAAAGTTCAATCACCGGCTTAACATGTTAGTGTTATTTTTATTCGTAATTTGATTTTATTTACAGATCAAAGATGACAGATGCTTTCCTCGAGGCCGCCGTAGAATTGGGAAACAAGATTGTCGATTACAACGATGGTGATACAAAGGGTTTCTCGCGAATTCAGACTACCACATTAAACGGAAGGAGGCACAGTGCCGCCAAAGCCTTTCTGCATCCGTTTAAATATCGCAAAAACTTGCACATCTCACCGTACAGTAGAGTGACAAAAATACACATTAAAAAAACATCTAAGAAAGCATCATCACTCGAATACATCAGGAACAGAATACGATACAAGGTAAAAGCCAGAAATGAAATCATAATATCAGCTGGAGCATTAGCATCTCCACAATTGCTTATGCTCTCAGGAGTAGGACCGAAAGAGCATCTTGAGGAACTAGGCATACCCGTTATCCAAGACTTGCAGGTTGGACAGAACATGTACGACCATCTCAGTTTCGTTGGCCTCCAGTTTTTAATCAACTGTACACATTGCAGTCTGAGTGAATCAGACGTGCTGTCTCCACAACACACGACTGATTGGTTGAAATTCGGCCGAGGACCGATGACCCTCGCGGGCGGGTGCGAAGGAATCGGTTATATTAAAACTAAAATATCCGAAGAGCCGGGAGACTACCCGGACATGGAGCTAATATTCCAGGCTGGGGGAATAACTTCAGACGCCTCGGGAGCTATCCACAAAGGCATGAAGATCTCGGAAGAGTTCTATCAGTCTGTGTTTGGAGAAATTACAGAGAAACCTACGTGGAGCATCATACCAATGATCCTTCATCCGAAATCAAAAGGATATATCAAACTGAAAGACAAAAATCCATTTCATTGGCCCAAATTCTATTATGATTACTTTTCAGACACGAGAGACCTGGATACCTTCGTCGACGCTGTTAAATATATCATAAGGCTTTCAGAGACAGATGCGTTCAAGAAGTTCGGGAGCAGGCTGCACAAAACGCATTTTCCCACGTGCAAGCAGTACAAGTATGGAACAGACGAATATTGGGGGTGTGCCGTTCGAACGTTGTCGGCGACGCTTCATCATCAGGTGGGAACCTGTAAGATGGGTCCACGATCAGATCCTGAAGCTGTCGTGGACAGCAATCTGAGAGTCCATGGCATCAAGAAATTGAGGGTTGCAGACACGAGCGTCATACCCAAACCGTTGACAGCGCACACGCATGCACCGGCGATCATGATCGGTGAAAAATTAGCAGACATGTTGAAAAAAGAGTGGCAATGAAACCAGAGTCTCATTTCCTCTCTATAGTCCGTTGTACATTGTTGAGCATAATAGTAATCTTCCGTGATTGCCTTACTGATCCATCTCCATTTTTCTCAGTATTCTGCCACACGCAGGGCTGCATTGAGTTGCATCTTGCAGAGAATCTGCCTTCTATATTATGAGATTGGCCATTCATTTTATAAATGACTTAATAATAATATAATGTAAGTAAATATTAATTGTAATTTTAGGAAATGGTGAATCGCGAGTATTACATTAAGTATGATATATATAAAAATAAAACGATGATTATTAACTTTGTACTTTTTATTTTTTGTGTATAATGGATAAAATTACCAGGGGTGGAAAGGCCGGAAGAAATCCCAGCAGGCCAATGGTATGGTTTTTATTTTTAAAAATACGATATAAAATTTTATCAATAACGAATTGACAACTATAAAAAGAATTGGAAGGAGAAATGAGCACTAACTTTTATTGCATTCTGCGTTTATTTGAGAGAGGGATATAGGGATAGAGGGAGAAAAGGAGAGAGGGAGATGAACAACGTGTAAATTATTATTTTTGACACTGGCGAGTAGGAACGCAACTGAAATGGTATCCCAGCCCAGTTTAAATTATTTACGATTCCCGGGATTAGTGCAAATATACCCTGCTCTAGTTACAAAAGACACCATACACAGCGACACGCAACCAGGAGCTTCTGTCCCACAGCGTCTAAACCTTCTGACACAATCTCGAGTCGATCATAATTTGAGTGACCTCAACACATACCACCACTAACTCATACACCTTATTAATGAGACATCTATAGTTTCCCGCAGAAGGTGACCATCTTTTTAATTACAATGTATCTCAAAAATCTTTAAGTACAACCCGACATGTGGTTCCAGGATCATTCCAGTATTTATTAACATTAAATATTCAGTGATTCATATAAATTATGAAGGAGAACACATTCTTATTGTGAAGTTATTGGCTTTCAAATAATGGAACGACAGATGTATTAATTTGAAAAGTGAAAAGTTTTGTCGTCAAAAATACTCGCGCTACAGTATAGTTGGTAATGCACCTTCCACGGATTGAAAAAAGAGATCCAGGTTCGAATCCCGGTAGCGCAACGGTAAAAATTTTCTATAAAATTGATTTTATCCGTACACCATTATAATTAGTATTCATATAAACATATAAAGATTAATTAACTATAATTTACATGCCACGGTGCAGCATCAAATGCCTCCACTGATAATTAGCGAGATCATGCGGAACACGACCCTCACTCAAGGTAAACATGAAAGTTAACGCTAGATTGAGAATCTAAAACTAATAAGACAACTAAACGCATAATATTGTTACGTTTTTCAAGAAACCGGTCTCAGATGCACTTACGTTATTGCATAGTGCAATATCATAGTATAAATTAACAGATGCCGCTAAATGATACGGCTATTTGAAGTGACAGTGCATAGACAAAAGGACGCCGGGGTGAAACGTAAAAATTGATAATATTCAATTATTTATTTGCAAAGAAAATAAACTTTTATATTGATCAGTTCAGTCCTGCATAAGCTGTCGCGCGTGCGTGTGACAGAATCAAAGGTACACAAAATCTAGAACCGTAACTCAAAGAAAATGTGTCGGGCGAAGCGCGTGTTGTTGTGTGCAGCAGCTATTGTGTGTGTATTTTGGGAAAGTGCGGTCATAGCGGCAAACGTACACCAGAATCCGTCGGCTGTTGATATTTTAAAGTTTTCGAACGGTATAGCGAACGGCGACGATAGAAAGCCAGATTTCAGAGATCTCTTAATTTCCGACATGTCCGCGGGTATTCTCGACACGATGGGGATTAGTCCGTCGGACGATTATTACAGGAGCGCCGGGGGCGACTTGTTCGACTTCCTCAGAGACAGTTACCCACTTCCGCCAGGTTTGTAAAAATTTTTTTTTAATAAAAATTATATTTATTATTTATTCCTTCGTGCGAGTCTCAATCAGAAGAGACACTTCGCGTAATGCACTTCCTGGTCTTCTACGTCCTAAAATTTTCGTGTCTAGGATAATTCGTGTTCTTTGTGCGTCAGGATTTCAATTCACCAAAATCGTTTAAAATTTGATGGCATGTCCTTTTCTGGCCAACTAATACTCGTAAATTCCCTATTAAACCACCGCGCATCCTGCTCTTTAGAAAATTTGGGTTGATGCATTAGCACGATCTACAGCCAATATTTTTGAAATAGATCAATTTATTTCTAAGTCAAACTGCTTGCTCGCGGATTACATTTATAGTATTAGTACTGCACTAGCCTCGAGCCCGTGATATATTGGCTTCTTAAGTATTAATTCTTAATAGATTATTAAGTATTTATACTAGTTGCCCGTTAAAAGGTATAGACCTTCGTGCAATATATATGGGCAGAAAAACTTGACTTATATTAACACCCAATGTATAACATACACCTACATCAAACAGTAGTCTTACAGGTAGCGTCAAGGATATAAAACAAACATCGTGAAGTTTGTGAAACTAGGATAAGATAAACGGTGTAAAGACGTTTGATCCCCCGACAGTTCATCTCACCGACAGTTCATCCCTCCGACAGTTGATCCCTCGGACAGTTGTTCCTTGGACACTTGATCCCTCGATAGGATTAATATAAAATTATATTTAAAATAATTTAATTTTTCAACAAATGATTGTTTTATAATTATTCTCATAATATTTTTAATTAGTTATATTAAAATGCAAATAAAATTAAAAACTGAACAAAAATGTGAAAACAATAAAAATGGTTTGTCACAATTCGAAAAGTAATAATATTTAACATAATAACGATTTATTGTAAATATGAAAACATTCTTAATTATCTGAAATTATTTGTAATTATGTACGAGAACAATATCTGTGTAAATTTGCTCCCACCGTATTTATAACATTCACGGATGCTGGTATTCAGGAATACAAATAGGTACTTGAAGAAGCTTTGGAGATCAATCGTCCGGGGGATCAATTGGCAGAGGGATCAACTGTCCGAGAGATCAACTGTCGAGGGATAAAATGTCGGGGGATCAAACGTCAGGGAACCAAAATAAACCTTTATTGACATAATTTTTTTTGTACATCAAAAATGAACATACAATAACACACTGTGATTAGGTGATTAGGAACAGTAGGTATCCACCTCTGATGTATATAGCGTTTTCCTTGCTACTTTGCTAGACGTTTTAAAGTAGACAATTTTCATGCTGTTGTGGTGTTATTTAATTAAAATCAAAAAGAAATAGTAAGATTCGATAGAGATATAATAAAAAAAAAAAAGACAATAAAAAAATGTAGAGAATGTGTGTAAATCTAAAGTAAATTATTAGTGTAGGTATTGTACGAGGGGCAAGTAAAAAATAAGGTTCCTACATTTTTTTCAGGTATAAGGTATTTTTTATTGCAATAAATAAGTAAACCATCTGAAAGCTTGTACTTTATTCTATTTTTCTACATAGTCTCCTGATTTTTCTATGCATTTTTCCTGACGAGTTATCCACTTCTGAAAACCCGCTTCGAAGAATTCCGCCGCTAGGCCGCCGATGAACTTGGTGACCGCTTCTTTCACCTCTTCATCTGTATTGAAGCGTTGTCCACCCAAGTGTTGCTTCAATTTCGGAAACAAGTGGAAGTCGCAGGGAGCAAGATCAGGGCTGTAGGGGGCATGGTCAAGCAATTTCCAGCCGAATTTGTCCAGTAGGGCGGTGGTCTGTCGAGAGACATGCGGGCGAGCGTTGTCGTGGTGCAGCCTAACGCCCTTGGTCAGCCTTCCTCTCCGGCGATTTTGGATGGCTCTTTTGAGTTTTGTCAATGTCTCGCAGTACCTGTCCGAATTGATGGTGGTCCCTTTAGGCATAAACTCGGTCAGCAAGACGCCTTTTCGGTCCCAAAACACCGTAGCCATCACTTTCCCTGCGGAAAGCGTCTGCTTAAACTTTTTCGGCCTAGGCGATTCAGGATGGCGCCATTGTTCGGACTGTTCTTTTGTTTCTGGAGTGACGTAGTGACACCACGTTTCATCTCCCGTAATAATGGAGTCCAAGAATTCTTCGGTATTCTCGGCGCATTCTCGAAGAAACCCCTCGGCACACTTGACACGATTGTCTTTGTGGGTTTCTGAAAGCATGTGTGGGACCCACCGCGCGCACACCTTGCGATAACCAAGTTTATCGGTCAAAATGTTGTCGATGGTTTTTTCACAAACCTCAGGAACCTGGACAGCAAGCTCCCGAAGCGTTACTCTCCGATCTTCGAGGAGAATGCGCTCAATCTTCGCCACGACTTCGTCCGACACCGATGGCCTCCCACTCCTTTGCTCGTCGTGGACGTCTGTGCGTCCTTCGGAGAACTCCCTGCACCATTTGCGGACGTGTTGGACGCTGATGCAAGCTGTGCCATAAACTTCTTCCAACTGTCGATGAATTTCAACAGGTTTAAGCTTCTTCGCGTTTAAAAATCGAATCACCGAACGGATTTCACACCTGGCGGTAACGGCGATGGCGGGTTCCATAGCGGATGGCTGTCAGGCCTTTACTGAGCGTCGCAGCGTTTGCTCCCGGTAGTGGGGATGTTGTTAAGGGACCAACAATCAAGGCGGTGTTGCCGGATTTCGCCTAGCATCTCGCGTGGCGAGTGTACAGCGTAAGGAACCTTATTTTTTACTTGGCCCTCGTATTGTGATTAAGTTGGAATGTTGGACTGCGATGCTTCTGACTGATCTCTACCCGATTGAATCATATATCGAGTCCGTTTATTGCGTCATTTGCGTATTTTTTTTGTAAGTGAACGATTTCCAGTTAGTGTTAAGTGTGTTGTACTGTTTCGTAGCTAAAACATGTAGAAACGTTGAAGGAATATTGTTGTTGCTCTCGTAACCGGTGTGTAGATGTTTATTCGTTGTCTGGTGTTGTGATCATGATTAATTACTAGGGGTGAGTTATTGTTTGAATGGAAATATTGTACGAGTTTCGACATATAAATTAGTCTTACGTCTAGAATGCTGTACTCTTTAAATTGAAGATGTGATGGATATCTAAAAGGACCACCATTTATTACCCTATGAATTATCTTTTGTACTCTTTTAACCGACTTTAATATTGTTTTTGCCGCTCCTCGACAAACCAAAATACTTAATTAATGAATAGTAGAGTGCAAAGAGTCAAACTGAATGACAAACATCGTCTCGACAATTTATGAATTTAGCAGGATGCAAGCGACGCTCTTAAAGTTCTAGAAGTAAACTTATAGAAGAAATATGATTTCACCTTAGACAATTAATTCAGTACGAACCGGCAAAGCAAACGTAAATGGCGTTTGTGCACAGGTAAAAATGAAACAATCTTTTTAATTGAAAGGAGAAACTACAAAGCAACAGTAGTGTACCAGAAGACGGTTTCTGGTTGTGAATGTAAAATATGATAAAACAAGGATTCTAATCATAATAATTATTAACCCAAAAATACTGTGCATATAACCACTTGAGTTATACTCTTTAACACCAACCAATTTCAGAGTAACGTCTGTTTCTCTTTGATGACATCAAACAATTCCCAGAAGCCTCTTTTACTTGACACTAATATATCATAATAGCACTTAAAAATATATCGTCACCGTGTCCAGACACGAACTGAGGTAAACATATGGTCTCAAAAATACGCGAATACTTTCGGGTCCCCCCTAATATATACAACTGTATATTTTTTAAGTACCTACTATTTACTCGAACTGCAGAATTTAAAATATTGTCTCGAGATAATCAACGAAGTCCAAGATAAAATTATATTTTTAATTCGTTTTACACTGACCTAATGAATGGTCAGTATATATAAAATTATTTTATTTTAATTACTAAAATGTCTAACCACAATATTATTAGGTCAAATATTAAAAATAGGATTTTAATCAAATCACATTGAACAGACTTTAGGTACCGAGATAAAATAAAGTAAAATATATAAACAAAGACATGCAGCTATAATAATATTATAGGCTGCTACACCAGCAAAATTCTTCTCCACCAGTTCCTGTCCAAGGTGGGTGCTCGCCACTTAACTTCTTCCATGTTAGTGAAGTTTCCCTCTTCTCTTATGCATCTTCCTAGTCTCCACGCCGGTTCCTAGTCTTCCATGCCCTGTACGTGGTTGACTATGCGCAAGTAGTTAACGGAAGCTGTTCTCGAAGCTCGTGGTCGAGAATATGTCTTCCAGATGGACGCATGTTATTGGCACATGTTGGAGTCGGTACTGGACGTGTTTTTGCGGCCGTTACGATTTAAGCGATGATAAATGTGAGGTGCGTTCAGGGGTCGTCGGCGGTAATGATGACTGTGGAGGCGTAGACCTCCACAAGACCTAAATTGGCGAATAATATCTTAAGTAGCACCTGTAGCACAATTCTTGCCATGATTTATTGACAGGCAATTGATTAGAAATACTCACTTAAGATTATCAGGTTACGCCGTTATTTAAATGCCATTCTTTTGTACAAATGCTGTCTGACGAGAATGTTAATGCGATCAACTTCACTTTTATAACATCAACAGCTTGAAGAGAATATAAAATAAATTATCAAAGGGACTACTTGATCGTTGGTAAAACAAAACTTTTCCAACATTACAAAAACAACTGACTGCCAATTAGAGATTCCAACCAAAATATTCGAATATATTCGGCCTTTTTCTACCATTCGATACTCGAATATTTTAGCAGCTATTCGAATAGTATTCCTACTCTTTCTAAGGATGGAATATTAAACAATTCTCAGGATTCTGATTCGGACGTGGAATCTCTTCCTGTTGCTTGTTCGAAAAGATCATCGACGTCCGAATTGCAGAGTGAATTAAGAAGCACCATTTTATCCGTCGTAGAAACTACAAATGTTTGTTCAAATAATCTAAAAAAAGATTTTAGATATTTGGACAATTTCACAAAAAGGACAGAAACGTTAAACCTACCTTTAACAGTTAAGCCAATGTCAATCGCTACTGAGGGGGTGTTTTTAACTGCAGAGACGATAAAAACAACATTAAAAACGTTAAAAACTACAAAAAATGATCAGTTTATGGTAAATTAGCTCGTTTTCTTATAAATTTTGATGTACTTACGTACAATATTTGATTTGAAATATTCAAAATTAATTTCATACTGTTGTCATACTTTAGAAACTATTCGAATACTTTTAGGTTTACTATTCGATGTTCGAATAGTTGATGATGTCAAATAGCTGGTATCTCTACTGCCAATATATACTTCATCACAATAGACTGCACTGAATTACACTCAGCGTTAACGATGCTCGTGCGAATTCTAATAGACATGCAAAAGTCGGAGACAATTATGGAGGCCTTCATTCAGCAGCGGATAGAAAAGGCTGACGATGATATGATGAACATCACCACATTTAAATCTAATAATGTGATTGCACTTCATCGCTATCGCTATTGGATCTGTATTTGGATATTGGTCATTTGATACACATTTTGATACTGAAAAAGGTCAGTAACAGTATCACGAAATACATACTATTAATATTAAAATATATTATTTTCTGGAAAGGATATGTGTAGATGATGTTCTGTGTATTTGGACTGGTACTGAAAGACAACTTAATATATTTAATTTAATAAGATTTAATTTACCATAAAAATAGGTCAAAATAAATTACTGTTGATACATCGGTCGGTCTGTTGAACAACTGTCGAAACGGCGTTATAATTTCAGGGGCTCAAGCGCCACTCGAGGAGTACGATTTCGTGATAGTCGGCGCCGGATCCGCCGGCTGCACGCTGGCCAGCCGGCTTACCGAGGACGGCAAGTGGACCGTGCTGGTGCTGGAAGCTGGCGGGCCGGAGTCCCTGCTGACGGACGTCCCCCTCAACGCAGCAGTCTGGCAGCAGACCGACTACAACTGGGGATACAGGCTGGAGAAGCAGGACGGCGTCTGCTTAGGTAACTCTCGTCGTCACTCGATATGGGTCAAGAATTTATTAAACTACATGATAGCATCAAATCGGAAAATTAAAATTAACTCAAAAAATGTACTGATACTTAATTTTTTTCACTAAACTAGAGTCGACTAGAGTAGTGGGACTGGGCGTAGGAGGGAGGTTTTTTTCAGACGATAATGGGAGTATGGTCAGTAGGGGTGAAGTATTAGGGAACGTGGTGATGTTGTGTATTAGTGTTTTCTCCGAATTTAAATTTTTTGTATTTCGATTAATTGTTCATTACTTTATTTTTATTTATTTAATTATCTATATAATATATATAGTTGTGTTTGGACTGTGCACAATTTTCGCTATTCCAAAAATAAAGTTACATACTGATAAGTTAGACAGTTATCAGTTTACTATTAAACGTATTGTACTCTCGATGAATGATCAAACAACCGGTCCAAAGTCCTCCTTCAGATGGCACGACTCTAACTCAGCACTAGCTTTAATTAATAAAGATTCAACAAGAGGTTATTTGATTTGAAATGCATTTGTGGTGTCACGTGTGGACTATTGTAACAGCGTCTATGCTGGCCTACTAATGTTTCAGCTGGATAGATTACAATCTATTCTAAATGCGGCTGCACAAATAATATATGGAGTTTCCAAATTCTCTCATATAACATCCCTTTTACATCAGCTACATTGGCTCCGATTCCTTGAAAGAGTTGAATTTAAATTGTGCTGGTTGATGTACAAGGCGACACATAACATGTCGCCTCTATATCTTCAAGAACTTTGTATCCCAGACAATTTGAATGGTAGACGTCTAGACCTCTACTTCAGCTGCAGGAAGGGTTGTAGAACCGATCAGCCGTTGCCAGAAGTCTAAATTTAGTGAACGGGCATTCGCAGTGGCAGGCCCAAAAGCGTGGAACTCTTTGCCCTCCGTTATTAGAAACAGTGCATCAGAGACTTTATTTAAGAAGAAACTAAAAACGCACTTTTTCAAAAAATCATTTCTATAAGTGAAAATAACGATTTTTTAATTTTAAAAAATATATTATGTGTAAAGCGCCCTGAGGTGAAAATTTTTACGAAAATGGCGCTATACAAATTATCCATTATTATTATTATTTATCATTGATACAATAAAAATTGGTTCAAAAATCGCAGGAATGGATGACCAACAATGCAACTGGCCAAGAGGAAGGGCAATCGGAGGCACCTCGATCATCAACTACATGATATACACGAGAGGAAACAGGCTGGACTGGGACAGGATAGCGGCAGCGGGAAACCCTGGATGGTAACAATGATTCAATTAACCATCGTGGCGAATGGTGGTCGAAGCTGATCGGGCGACTCAATTAACAAAACACGTTTTTAGGTCGTACGATGAAGTCGTGCCATACTACCTGAAGTCAGAACGGGCGAGTAAGCTAGAAGGTCTCGAATACACCAAGAATCACAATAGAAACGGCCTATTGGCAGTTGAATATCCACCGTACAAGTAAGATAAAACAAATAATTATTCTTCTTCTTTGTAACCTATACGTTCAACGGACGTTGGCTATAATCACTTTGTTTACTGCGGCCCGGAAAAGCTCTACAGTATACTGGCCAAACCATTGCCTTTGTTTCTTCAGCCATGATGTTATCGTTCTTCCATGTCCCCAATATCTAGATCTTTTACATCTCCGGATGTCTCATCACATGCCCAAGATATTGAAGTTTTCAAATAATTACTGTTTTAAATACTTATTTTTCTTTATTCATCCGAAACATAACATCTTCATTCGTAACTGTATCCATCCAGTTTATTTGGAGCATTCTTCTGTAGATCCACATCTCAAATGCTTCAAGTCGCCTTATCATTTTTTCGCCAAGCGTCCATGCTTCCTTTCCATATAATAATATCGAAAACACATAGCATCTGACCAATCAGCAAGGCTGAGATCATGATTGCATAACAAGGGGATAAAGGTTGCACGAGTTTGTTCAATGAGGGCTGCTTGTGTTCTAATATACAAGCAGCCGGTAACTACCGAAGATATGCACGTCTCTTTATCGACGAAGCTAGAATTGTATTGGGACAGAAAAGTGTAGCGTTGTATCCTAAGCCTAATCCCCGATGATAAATCATAAGTGTGTCGCAAAGTATGTCTAATAATAATTATAAATAATCTTCAACGGTCCCTCGTTTCAAGGATGACGTCTCCCATGGTTAACGATTGTCCGAGTGTGGCTGAGGAGTCCAATTCTCAAACCGGAGAGACAGATCTTCCTCCTTTTCTTTCCTCTTTTCGGAATTCATTCTAATTATTAACATATACTAGAATATGTTTGAACATGCAGTATTTTCGATTTTTAACTTCATATTTTAGACCAGTATATTTTTTACAATATTTTGAGTCATGTCCAAATCTTTGTAGGAACTAATTACTGGGTTTGTCCCTTGGGGATTGTCATCACGATTAAGATTAATATATACAATAACTTCCAAAATTTGATAGATATGGTAGCGTGGGTAAATAGATGAACGTTATACTGTGTAAAGTGATCACATAAGCCAGCCGATGGCAGATCGTAAGCCCTGTAATGCCCAAGACTTCCATACTTCTCGTATAAAAATAATATCTTCGTATCTGTGAGACATCTTAATCTTGATGACAATCCCCCAGGGGGTTAAAACCCAGTAATCAGTTCCGACAAAGATTTGGACATACACAAAATATTGTATATTAGTAGTATTTCAATTGGCTTAACAATCAACCCCTGAATAAACTAAATTTGTTTTATTTACAGATCAAAGACGACAGATGCATTTCTCGAGGCTGCCGTAGAATTGGGGAACAAAATCGTCGATTACAACGATGGTAATACAAACGGTTTCTCGCGAATTCAGACTACCACACTGAACGGTCGGAGACACAGTGTAGCCAAGGCTTTTCTATACCCCTTCAGGGATCGTAAGAACTTGCATATCTTGCCGTACACTAGAGTGACGAAAGTAAACATAAAAAAGGCAACTAAGAGAGCAACGTCCGTCGAGTACGTCAGGAACAGAATGCGCTACGAGGTTAAAGCGAGGAAAGAAATAATAATTTCTGCTGGACCGCTCGCTTCTCCACAGATACTCATGCTCTCGGGTATAGGGCCGAAGGAGCACCTCGAGGAACTGGACATACCTGTTATCCAAGACTTGCAAGTAGGACAAAACATGTACGACCATCTCAGTTTTGTTGGCCTTCAGTTTTTGGTAAATTGTACCGATTGCTCTATAATAGAATCAAAAGTGGCAACGCCACAACACATAGCAAATTGGTTGACAACAGGCCGAGGACCCTTGACCCTCGCGGGCGGTTGCGAAGGAATTGGTTATATTAAAACTAAGATATCTGAAGAGGATGGAGACTACCCGGACATGGAGCTGCTATTCCAGGCAGGGGGAATAACTTCGGACGCTTCGGGGATTATCCACAAAGGCATGAAGATCTCGGAAGAGTTCTATCAGTCTGTGTTTGGAGAAATTACAGAGAAACCAACGTGGGGAATCATACCGATGATCCTTCACCCGAAATCAAAAGGATATATCAAACTGAAGGACAAAAATCCATTCCACTGGCCCAAATTCTACTATGATTACTTTTCTGATACTAGGGACCTGGACACATTGGTCGAGGGTATAAAATACATCATCAGACTTTCGGAAACAGAAGCGTTCAAGAAGTTTGGAAGTAAGCTGCACGAAACGCATTTCCCCACGTGCAAGCAACACAAGTACGGAACAGACGAATATTGGGCGTGCGCCGTGCGAACGCTGTCGGCAACACTTCATCATCAGGTAGGAACCTGTAAGATGGGTCCACGATCAGATCCTGAAGCTGTGGTGGACAGTATGTTGAGAGTCCACGGCATCAAGAATTTGAGAGTTGCAGACACGAGCGTGATACCCAAACCCTTGACGGCGCATACGAATGCACCGGCGATCATGATTGGTGAAAAATTAGCTGACATATTAAAAAAACAGTGGCAGTAGCTTGTTTATGTAGTGGTTAAGACGCTGGCCTGGTGAGCTAGTGGTCCAAGGTTCGCGCCTCGTTCCAGGTCACCAGCAACCTAGTCCTATTTTCATAGTACAAGCGTTTAGCTTAGTTTGAAAATAGTAAGAATATTGAAATGACATGCATTCCATGTACGCATCTCTGTTTTTACTAATGATAAAAAAAGAAATCCTATCAATATTGAAATTATTATATTTATAAATTACAACCAAATGATGGTATATTTAAACGTAATTATAAAACATGATCTAAAAAGAAATTTCATTGTGGCTTTTGCATTTTAATCAGTGGGTGGTCGAGTATTGTGATGGCGGCTCCACCCCAGCCCATTTCCGATTCCATAGTATCCATCCTTTACGATTCCATCATCCGCCATTGTGATCGGTGACTTGCATCGGTCACACCATCTATAAGTGAATCGTCCATTTCTTAAAGCACCTTAGCCCTTTTCTTATATAAAATAAAAAGGTTCTTTGATAACGAATTAAAAAATTCTCTATTAGTAACTCCATAGAATAAATGCATTTTTTAACTGAACGTGACATATAATTTTAATCAAAAAGTTTTAACGCTTTTTATAATGTAGTGCTGTAGATACCACTGCGAACTAACAAATTGCACCAGGAAAAGTTTATCGTTCAGGCGTTTATCTGCTCGTAGCGCATCTTCAAATTCCTCGAGCATATCGGCCGCAGAGAAGATGACGGACCTGGAGAGGCAACTGGCAACCGGAAACGTGGAAGGTCGGACGAAGAGGACGACCTCCCGCTCGATAAACTGGCCGGCTTAAGGTCATGAGTTTCTAGTTTATACGGATAATGCAGGGATAGATGGAGAAGGATGGATGAATGAGTGGTGGAGATGATGAGAGAAGAATGAGTTGGTAGTATCAAAAACATTATCATAATCATGGACAATAAACGTTTTGAGAAGTCATCCCTCATTAAAAATGTTACCAGATTACTGATATACACAACCTAAAAAAACCTGTGGCAAAATAAACGTATTTAATATTTCTATCACCTCCAATCAGGCATGCCCTAATAAAGCAAAACTTACGAAATTCATTTCGCTCACTGTCGGACATCTGTTGACCGTTTTAAGAAGTTTTATCAGGTCTTTGACTTTATATTTTATAAACGATAACGCTATTTGATATTTTATTAAATTTGTTAATAGAGAAATCTTAAGAGTCTATTGGTGACACTTGATAGCCAGAAGTTAAATAACAAAAAAAAATATTAAAACTTGTTTTTATTATTATTATTTTTAGACATTCATTTATTTAATCCGTAACTATTATATTTTTTTAATACACGTCAATACATTTTCTTTTTGTATCTTTTTAAATGTCCGTCCGTACTGAATATTGCTCAGTTGTACTCTAGAATCCTGAGAAAATATAAATTTAATATAGCGACCAATAAAAATAACTTATCTTTTTAAATAACCGTCCGTAACTATATATCTTTTGAAAACTGTCATAAATTTGTAACTGAAGTTAAAAAAATATGCACACAGACTAACTGAAACATAAATTAACTCGAATATACTCCTTCTCTATACACGAGTCTTAATAATTAAATTTTATTAAATAAGGTAGATGGCTCTATCAAATGATGGAACGATTAAATGTATTGATTTCAAAAAAGGTAACATATAAGGTCGAAAAATTGTCGCTAAAAATAATGCCGCTGTAGCTTAGTTGGATAAAGCACCTCCCCCGGTTAGGGAAGAGATCCAGGTTCGAATCCCGGTAGTGCAACAACAATATTTTTCGTTAAAATTGATTTTATATGTGTATCTTTATAATTAATATATTTAATTCATATTTAAAAAAATAACTGTCCCAACTGAATTTTGCTCAGATGCATTCTAGAATCCTGAGAAAAATAGCTATTATCTCTATTTCCAATTTTTCCAAACTTATATTACACGAGCACAAAACCCTGTAGCCATCGTTCGGAGGGTTTAACGGTGTGCCCCAAAGTACACACCACCAGACCCTTCCTCGAAGAGCAGCGGACGCTCGCCTCCAGAACTAGAAGATCAGCAGGGAGTACCCCCGCTAGCACCGGCAGAACCGCACCGGATACGGTCCGATATGCCTCCCGTCAAGACCAACAAGAGTACTCTCTGCCCACTGTTTAAGGCGAATGAGATAACCTGCCTCGTACGTGACTTGCACCACATACATGGCATTGTACATAAGGCGCATCGCCGACGACCTTACACCCCATTCCGCCGTGGACATTCTTCTGAGCATCATAAAATAATTCGCTGCCTTTTTGGTAACAGCCTTGACACGGGCCAGAAAGGAGCCCAAAGTATCAATAGTTATAACTCCCAGATATTTCACTTATTGCTCGAACATAATTTTGACTTTCTTCATACGCACTATCGGGCACCGTTCTCTGTTAAAGGTTCCCTTTTAGGATCAAGGGCATCGTCTTGTGAAGGGCAAAAGCCAGCTTGTTCGCCGCGCAGTAAAATATGGGCTTATTTTACAGGGGGTAAGAGGACATTTTCGTATGCATTAAACTTCTTTAAACTTCCTTAAACATTAAACATTAACTGGCCATGAAGGGTGCTGGGACCTTCGCCACCAGGAAGAAAAACGACTTCGCTAAAATTCTACAAGTTAGTTTGCATTCAGCAATGCCCCGGATAAATCCACATACGCGTTGCATACAAAGTGGTCAATTTTTTTTTTGATATTTGATTAAACAAAATGGGGGTTTCATTCAACACGGTAATGATTGCAATACTCGTGACGTTGTACATTTTATGGTCGTGTTTCAAAGTCCAATCTCGTGACATTTCATCCAATAAACAGGGCACCGCAGGTGCAAGAAGCAGAAGAAGTCTCTTCAAATTGCAGAACGCGTTTATGTATGAAGTGTTGAAACAGAGTCCGGTTTCCGGATTATTCCCCGCGAATCCTCAAGGAAAATTAGATTTCATCAGTTACCGATACCCGTATCCAGGTAAACGAGAATTATTTTATTTATTTATTCCATTACTATTCGCATTGCCCTTCGTGCGACGGGTTTCTGAATTAAATATTTGCACTATCCAGCATCGGAGCATGCTTATTTCATTTCATATTTGTTACTTTGCTTTGTTATTTTATTTTGTGTGATAAGTAGTAATTTTTTACTAACGGCCGTAGTCAAATTTACAATTGTCAAAGCACAGATGGAGAAGTCTGTAGGCGCGACAAATAATCATGAAATTTTTCGGCGTTCGAAATCTGTCACTTTTATTGTGAAATTTTTTCGTATTATGCGCTAATGTATACGATATGACATATCATCAACGTAAGAACTCTCATCACTATAATAGCGGGATATTAAATGATCAATTGTCGTATACTGCAACTTTCGAAGTATCAAAGTGTAAGATGACTTTTGGAACAGCTGCGAAAGGTCCGCCATATTTAACTATAGATTCTCATTTTTGTCACGTCCTAGACATCCGTCAAATGTACATACATAGTGCACTAAAAAATGTTTCCCGACATAAACAATATCATCAGCAAATAACGCACCCTCACTTAACAAGGACACAGGCTAACTGTCACTATCTCGTGCCGATATTAGGCAAAATTTTTGCACTAAGATTCCATTTGTTTCTAGCACCAAAAATACACAGCAGTCTAAATGCAGACGTGAAAAATTGCAACCATAGTATCGAGAAAAGTGCAGTTTTGGCTCGACGAAATGGGAAGTAATTACGCCCAAGAACTTTTAAAAGTCAAAACTTGAGATAAAATCTATATATTGAATATTGCATTTTTGCTCTTCTCTATAGTTGTGTTAGTTAGTATGCTATTTAATTAAACTTTTTTTATATTGATCATTACAATTTTACATAAGTTTACTTCACATTTGTATGTTATTTACTTTATTTACACATTCTTACTTCATATTTGTATATTATTTACTTATTTACTCTTACTTTACTTAGTTTTTTAATTTTTTATAAATGGAACATTACATTGTATTTGTATGTTATCAACTGCATTCTGTTTTACTATTTATATAATATTTTTTTACTTTTTATATACATTGAACATTGCATTTGTGTTTTACTCTTTATACATACATTTTATTTGCTATCTATAAATATATAGTAAAAAGTTACCACTGATCGCACAACCGGCCCTTAGTTTAAGTCAACAAAAAAATATTTTTGTAGGAAGAAAATTACATAAGTAATCAATTATTATTTCATACTTGGCCCTGAATAAATATTGTTAACTGTAGTATATTGTCACCAGTTTTTAATTTATTCCTACCCCCTTAGCCTATTCTCCCCAGTACATATTGTTCCTTTGGCTCGACTGGTTGCTTGTTGCATTCAAGAAAAGGAAGTGTATTATGTGATTATTTGTGTTGGATCACTACTTCGCACACACAGCTGTGATTTTGTTTCGCACTTCCAGAAGACCAACGCGACGGCGTCATCATCCAGGTGAGTCGAGCTACACTATGGTTCCGTGAGTCCATCCCGGTCCGCCATCGAAGATCTCCCTCCATCTCTCCATTCACTCATCTCTCTCCAATTTTCTATCTAACCCGTGCCTACCGATTCCACAATCCAACCATCATATGTTGACTGGCGACCTGCGTCGATCACAACTACATTCGAAAACAAAATAATTTTTAAATATTAAAACAGCTAGAACAGAAGTTATAAGCGACGAAACGTTTTATACTCACGCCAACAACTTTACCGAATCAGCTTTAGTAATTATAAACTAGGAGAAGCGAGGCGGAAATATTGCGTATTTGCATTTCGAATTTTCCTTACCAATTGGTCTAACTTCAGTCCGAAAAATTGATCATTAATCATCTGGAATATAATTATTGTAAGCATAATATTAATTTAAGACCAGAAATAAAATAAACAAATATTTTTACAGCGAAATGAAATAAGATACTTTTTTTTTTTAATATTCGTGTTTCAGTTCCGCGACATTTTTATTTTTAAACGTAAACATTTTTTCTGCATCTTATTAAACTTAATTGAATACTGCGAAATTTGTTCCAAAAAATGTCAATGCCAATGGTGTCAGTGTGTTATTGACCTGTCCCAAGAAAATATGCCGTGAGACAGAGATGACGTGTAATACTTAACTCTGTAGTGGCGGTGAACTAATTTATAACTTTTGAAATTAGCAAAATTAACTTTGTGGTTAAAATTCATTATTTTTATTTGTCAACGTTGTTTCATACATAGTGAATCTAATCATCCATTATCACACAATCATTCAGGGTTGCACTCCATGTTTAGTCAATATTCCTATGTCAACATCCAATTTCAATATTGAATTGAATACAATTTTTAAAAAATGCAATTAATATCGGGTATAATACAGGTTTAATAGACACTATTTTAAAAAATACATTAAAAGAATATAATAATCAATTTTTATATAAATCACAGATAAAACATAATGATAATAATGTTTATTGGCGTAGGATTTTATACATAAATAACTTTTCGAATCAAATATCTAAACATCTACCACGAAACATTAGACCGACATTTTATACAAATAATAATATAGGAAATTTACTCATAAATTCTAAAGACAAAGATGATAAATTTAACAATTCTGGTGTCTATAAACATAGTTGCAAGGATTGTGCTGCATTTTATAATGGTAAAATGGGTAGAAATTTTAATATAAGAGTAAAGGAGCATTTGAGATGTTTGAACAATAGTGGGTTTTCAGAATTTACTAATCATTTGATAAAAAATGGTCATGGTTTTGATAAAAAATTGGGATTGTCAATTTTGCATGTAAACGGTGTTGGTCATAAATTAAATAATTTGGAATCGTTGGAGATGAATAAAGCGTGTAAAACTAATCAAAAAAAATTATAAACAACCAATTAAATTTAACTACGAGTCTCATTCTAAAAATTTTTCCTAAAAATTATTCGAGTAAATTTGTATTAAGTAACGATTTGAATTAGGTACTAAATTTATTTTTTAAATAATTATTGTTTTTTAAAAATAGATTCTGGCAAAGAAACAACATATTTAGATTAGTATTGACATCCTGAAACAGAAAATTGTATTTTTCGAAACCAATAGATGTATTTAAACTCAATAAGTGGTTAATAAAACAAAATTAACAAATAAAAATAATTTATAACTGTTATAATAAATGGTAATAGAAGAGAAAATCCTTTCAAAATTAATAGATTTATTATCGAGTAATGTAGTTTAGACAAAGTTTGAAGTTTCTTTTCCATATTATCTGTCGCGTTCAGGAGTACGACCAAACAAGGGTGGTTTGCCGATTTCCGCTTCTCTCAATGATGATGATGATGATGATGAGGTCGAAATCAGAAGAAATATAACACTGAAAGATGTTCACTGTAGGCAGAATGCGGCAAGAGAATGAGTTTCCGGCCGCAGTGTACCTCCTTTAATTTAGTCATGGACAATAGTCGCAGTTTCTACTTTAACCATTCATTGCGTTAAATGTTGGGAACATGTTAAATGTTGGGAACATCAATATGTACATATGTTCCCAACATCAAACACATTCCAATGAGTTGCCGGTTAGGCGACCTCATACTATATCACACTACTTTTGGAAACGTTTCGTTCAGTACCATACAATGGTCGCAATTGCTCATTGCTAATAGTGCGAATATATGCTCGCCTCACAAATGGCCCTTGTGCGATTGCCAATCTTTGCACACGAACATCGCATAGGAGCGCTGCGCACGGCGCCCAAATCCTGTGAGACACATAATTAATGTATTATTGATCACGTTGCAGAACTGTTTGAAGAATACGATTTCGTTATCGTCGGAGCCGGCCCGGCAGGATGCGTGCTGGCCAACAGGCTGACGGACAACGGCCGCTGGAGCGTCCTGCTTCTGGAAGAGGGGGAAGCGGAATCCACGCTAAGCGATATACCAATGATGGTTACAGTCCTGGAGGCACACGCCCGGAAATATGCCCTGGAGAGGAAAAAAAACACGTGCATGGGTAAGATAACCGAACCATTAAAACGATGAGATTTAATGATATAGATATAGTATATAATATCTAACCAATTGTTTAACATGGTGTAAGCCTGGGGCATACGGACACGGGGGCAAACGGACACCCTCATAACGTTTCACTCTAACGAAATCTACTTATATACGTTAGCCTTCATTTTAAGTGTTTATCTTGACGTTAGTAGTATTCTGCTCCGCATAAAAATAATTAACTGTTAAAATCTCAATAATCTTTTAAGATATTAATAAATATGAATTAAATACCTGGATCTCTTTCCTAACCGGGTTCGAATCCCGGTGGCGCAACAACAATATTTTTCGATAAAATTGATTTTATATGTATATCTTTCTAATTAATATATTTAATTCATATTTAAAATATCACAGATCTATGTTCTGAATAATTACAACTTCACAATAAGAATGTGTTCTCCTAAATAAGATATTAATAATTATTTGTGATAACTGTCTTTACATTGATGAACATTTATACACAACCACTATATTTCTGTTCTATTTACATGAATATTTCTCTTTAAATGCAAGAAAAAAAATTGAGGTAATGTTTATATATGTTAATTCCAGTGATTAAATATTTTAATAAATAATTTCAGTGGTATGCAGGGTTAAACAGAATAGCTTATCTTATATTAATTACTCCCCGTTTATTATAGATTACAGTACGTTATCGGAATATGACCACTGATTGATGTAACTGGAGTGAAGAATCAATGTATCTGGCAGTAAATGCTGTCAAAATTAAGAAAATGCGTCTTCTATCATCCGTTAAAATATTCAATGTTTCAGAAAAAATACATCTCCAACTATTGATGTTGTCACTAATACACCTGTACCTAATATAATTAAATCTTTATCTGAGAACTAAGTACCGCAAATATCAGAAAGGGATCAAATGATGGACACTAGAAATATAACAAATCAGTTTGGTAGGCCCGGTATAAATTTTGAATATGCGCATTCTATTTGTGTAAATTTAAAACAGCAAACAGAAGCCGAAACTGCTTCTGGTAAGATACGGTTTTCGGTTCGATCATATTACGGCGGTGATACAAAAACATTTTGCATTGTATATTTTCGAATTATCGGTTGTGATAAAGTTTCGCAGGCTGGTCAGCAGTGTTTAGAAGCTTCAAAACTGCAACGAGAGTGACCATCGGCGACTGTCAGCCCAGTTTCACAAAGGCTGGTGTATTTATATATGCATAGTTTGAATTAATGTATTCAACATTACCAATAGAAAACTCAGGACTAGCTATCGAAGGGTACGTAGGGCAACACAGTTCATTAATTAATGTCAAGAAGAGGGCGTAGAGGGACTGAGTCCAGAATCTGGACCACAAGAAAATTTATTTCTGCGCTAAAATGTAAGAAGCTACTCCAGAATGGGAAAAAAGAAGCAATGCCAAATTTTATACGAAAACCGAAAATTGCTGTTCTTGTAATGATGGATATAAAAAAGGGGAAAATTGGGCTCAGTGCATTGGGTGTGAAGTCTGGTATCACGAAGAATGTGATTGAAATAAAAAGGAACCTTTTTTCAGATATGTACAATGTCATATTGAAGATAGTGATTAGATTAGTGTTAGCCTCTGATTATGGGGCAAACGGACACAACCTAGATTTTAGGTTTTTTCTTTATTTGATGTATTTGTATAGATATTTTTTAAAGAAATACATCTATTTACATTCATTCATTCAAATACACTACACACTTTTAACATGTGTCTTCTGCAGAGTTTTTCCCTCTGAATGGAAGGTTGGCTTGCTCAGTGTTATTCCCAAGGGCGACAACAAGCCTAAGTCTGACGCAGGTGCCTATCGGCCGATCACGCTCTTTCCCGCTTATTTATATACTAATAAAAGAGAATCGACCGGGGACGATGAGGGCAAATCTTGTTTTGGCAGCTGTGCGGTATCGCCCTGTCAACATGCGGGACGCTATCGAACAGCTGCCGAGTAGCATTAAAAAATGTCAACCAGGCGGCGAATGAGTAGGATCGAAATAGGAGCCTTGAATTTATTGCATCGGTCTCGGGTAAACGGTGGGTCCGCCCTCATTGTACTCCACTGTTGGCATGGATCGCCAATTCTCTGCACACAGCCTTTCTCATCCATCTGTCGGCCGCCTCTCATCTTCCAAAGGCTCCAATCCAGGATCTTTTTTCCTCACCATAGAGACGTGTCCAGCATAGCCCTTGCATATTTTTGGGCAACTTTTAATTTATGCATGACATTGAGGGTCCACGTCTCGACTCCGTGTGCAAGTACTGGAAGTCAGTCGACTTAACTGTATATTCTCGAATTTTTACAAAAAATATGTTTTGCAGTAGAATTGAGTGCCCTGATTTCAAAAAACGTAAATAAATCGATTGCTCGAGTCGCAAATATTTAACATTTTATAGTACGAAATTTTCACCGTAATAATTTTGGCACAATAAGTGTATTTCGATAGAATTTAGTGCCTTAATTCTAAAAAAGGTAAAACTTCTCGGGGACCCTGGTGTAGCTAGCTCGTCGATTGGGGACGGCGATGAATGGGGTGAATTTGAAACGCCCCCAAACTATAGATTCTTATATTTTTATTTATTTCACTGTTCCTCTTTTGCAGCGATGAAAAACAATACGTGCTTCTTCTCCGCGGGCAAGGGGGTGGGCGGCGGTACCATAGTCAACTACATGATATACTCCAGGGGCACCAAGCGAGACTATGATAAAATTGCTGAAGCTGGGAACACTGGATGGTACGGGTCAAAATTATCAAAATGTTTCAGTCCACTAATATGCACTTTTGGTTAATTATAAATTAAAACAAAAAAAACCAATGACGTCACACTACAAAGTAACAACGATCAAATCTGACGAGACTGGTATAATCGTCGATTCGACCGGTTACTTTTGGAACCGGTCCCAACGATCGATACCACACCATCGCCTCCCGTTGCCAAGTATTATTAACAGCAAAAAAGAACCAGTATTATACTTTTAAAATTAGCAATATTATCTTTGTGGTTAAAACTCATATTTTTATTTATTATCTTTGTTTTATTAACCACTAAATTGAGTTTAAATACATCTACCGGTTTCTAAAAATACCATTTCCTTCTTAAGGATGTCATAACTAACTAAAACATGTATTGTTTTAAAAAAAAAAAAAAAATTTTAGTACCTAACTCAAATCATTACTTAATACAAATTTACTCGAAAAATTTTAAGAATGGACTCGTAGTTAAATTTAGTTGGTTGTTTATAATTTTTTGATTAGTTTTACACGCTTTATTTATCTCCAACGATTCCAAATTATTTAATTTGTGACCAACACCGTTTATATGCAAAATAGATTCTGGCAAAGAAACAATATATGTTTTAGTTAGTTATGACATCCTGAAGAAGAAAATGGTATTTTTCGAAACCGGTAGATGTATTTAAACTCAATTTAGTAGTTAATAAAACAAAGATAATAAATAAAAATATAGAAGTAGTATTTTTAACTTAACATAATTAATTAGATTTGATTATACATTTCAAAAGCTGGAACCAATTTCAAAAATAACTAATTTTTAACGAAATTTTGATCGGTGACACTAATATTTCTTGCATCCTACGATACTCAATCGATTTTGTGAAACTAGTTATTACGATATCAAGTATCTGGATCGGTGACTTGATAACGGTTAAAAATCACCGGGACACAAATATCATCCATCGCTAGTATGGTTATAGATTGCTTTCGAAAGTTCTGGGAAGTGACGGAATTACGCTTAGAAGGGTCCTGGGCTAACATATGTTTTTGAAATTACATATTTAGTTTATTTTTGGCCCCACAAAATTTGGGGGGTTAGTCAAGAGGTGGTTGGGTTATCTGTAGTCTCTTTGGCCCTATGCTAAATGCAGCCCTAGTTCTGGGCTGCAAATGTATATTTTCGTGACATATTCATGTGTTGTCAAAGAACTATGTTCTGAAAAATCCCAATTTTACAACTAAAAGTATTATTTTAAGTAAAAAATTATAAATTTTAAATACTAATTAAATGTATTACTTAGAAAGATATACACATAAAATCAATTTTATCGAAAAATATTGTTGTTGCACTACCGAGATTCGAACCTGGATCTCTATTCCGATCCGGGAAAGGTGTATTACCAACTATGCTACAGCGACAGTACTTTTGACAACAAATTTTCTAACCCATGTGTTACACTTTTCAAATGAATACATCTATCGTTCCATTATTTGAAAGCCATCCAAAAGTAGCATAGTTGGTAATACACCTTCTCCGGATTGGAAAACAGATCCAGGTTCGAATCCCGGTAGCGCAACAACAATACTTTTCGATAAAATTGATTTTATACACATATATATCTTTCTAATTAATATATCTAATTAATATTTAAAATATCACAGACCAATGTTTTGAATAATAACACTTGACAATAGGAATGCGTTCTCCTTAATAATCATAAATTTAGTGGAAAAATTTATAATTCTAATTGGCAATCAAATTAAATCAAAGACATGGTCATTTGTTAATACATTGACGATAGTACAAGATCGACAAACTCTAACCATAATGATATTTAGATTGATGTCAATTTAATGAAAAATCTTTCCAACAGGTCGTACGATGAAGTTTTGCCATATTTCATCAAATCTGAATCTGCTAATCTACAGGGGCTGGAAGATAGTCCATATCGTGGGAAGGATGGACCCTTGAGCGTGGAATACCTCAGTCACAGGTAATTAAAATAATGAATAAATTATAAACATTGTTAATTTATATTTTTTATTTCGTATTTAGACTGTCAACGGGTGATTGATGACCCTGATAGATAATGAAGTATCTATGTATGACATTAAGGCACAGCGTAAACGCATTTAAGACAATTGCGAATATAACATGTTACAAAATACATTTTTTATGGTTTATTAAAAACAGCGAAAACTGAGAATAAAAGCTATGAAGTTAGAATAATACGAAAATTTGATATTTTTGGTGTACTTTTTTCAGTGACGTAACTATGCCAGCGCAGCCAAAGCGGTATACCGGGGCATACTTTAGATATGGGTCTTAGAGATCCGTGACATATAATACATTTGACATCGATAATTTTTATCATTTTTCACGTGTATTACAAAAATACTTGAAAACATTATCGATGTACTCTCAGTACTAGTGATGAGCTCAAAATCACGAACCGTGAGTCAATCACTGATATCTATGAGACACAATCACTATCAGTGATTGAATATTTGGAAATATCGTGATTCAATGTTTTTATGTTAAAAATTATGATGATTTTCTTACGCCGCCGTTTAAATTGGTTATCACTTGAATCAGGTCCATTTACTGGATTTTCCGTAATTTGATTAGCGCCGTCTATTGGAATCTGTTTATGTTGGTAATGTTTATGCTAACTTGCTGGTAACTCATGTTTGTTCGTATTTTTTTAAAACATTTTCTAGGAATATGCATATATATGCAATAATTTTCTACTATTTATTCTAATTATTTATGCTAGAACATGTTTTTTATGCAAATGAAATTGTAATAATACAAATGAATACCCTCAAAATTATGTTTTAATTTTTTCATGTATTGTGATAACAGAAACTGCGATCACAGTCACAGTTTTCAACCACTGATATTATCGAAAATACCAATCGCATTTTTTCTCATCACTACTCAGTACCCCTAATAAGTACTCGGGTAACGGTCAGGACCGTCGCCTCAAAGCAATAATTTCCATAAAGCAACGCGAGGATTTTTCCAAATCACGAACACACATGAATGCTTAAAAAAATTAATTTTTTTATATTTTTCATAAAAATATAAATATTATAAGAGACAGGAATTTTCTTAATACTCATTTTTTCTGTATATACAATATACGTATACACGTAATCCTTTCATTTTACATTGGGGCCCAATATTCTTAGTAACGCAATTGACCTTTTTAATACTTCTTTTTATTTTTTTAAAATAGGTCGAAATTCGCTGACGCCTTCCTGGAGAGCGCTAGAGAGATGAAACAAAATATAGTAGACTACAACGCCGGACTGCCTGGCTTCGACCACGTTCAAGTCAACACGCGCAAGGGGCGCCGTAGCAGTGCCGGAAAAGCCTTTCTTTATCCGGTAAGGTACAGGAAAAAATTACACCTACTGACGAGGAGCAGAGCTACAAAAGTGCACGTTGATACGGTTACGAAAACTGCCAAATCGGTGGAATATGTTCGTAACAAAAAAAGATATAGAGTAAGAGCGAAAAAGGAGATTATATTATCAGCAGGGGCTTTGATCTCTCCAAAATTGTTGATCCTCTCGGGAATAGGTCCAAAAGAGCATTTAGAAGAACTAAAAATCCCACTTGTGCAAGATTTGAAAGTGGGAGCAGCATTATACGAACACGTGGCCTTCGGTGGACTCAACTTCCTGATCGACGAGCCTGACGTCAGCGTGTTGGGAGAAGCGGTCAGATTCGGATCGTCGATATTCCAATGGCTCGGCGATGGCACCGGCCCTCTGTTCATGATCGGTGGAATCGAAGCACTCGGTTTTATAAACACAAACACATCTACCGACCACATCAATTCTAGCGATATAGAAATCATTCTCATCACCCAGCCTTACGTAACTGAAATGTTCAGAACTATCTTGAGAATCAAAGACGATTTTTACGAAGAATATTTTGCGCCAATCAGGAACAAACGTTCGATCACGATGGTTCCCGTACTCTTGAATCCAAAATCTAGAGGTCGGTTGAAGTTAAAGGACAAGAATCCGTTTCATTGGCCGAAATTTTATGGCAATTTGTTTTCAGACGAGAGAGATGTAGACACTTTGATAGCAGGAATCAGATTTGCCATCAAACTGAGCGAGACAGAAGCTTTCAAGAAGTTTGGTACAAAATTATACAATAAACCTTTCCCGACGTGTGAGCAGATCGGTTTCGACACGGACGACTATTGGAAATGTGCCCTCATGAATACGGGCTTTAACTTCCCGCATCGAGTGGCGACATGTAAAATGGGACCCGACTCCGACCCGGAGGCTGTGGTGGACCCCCAATTGAAGGTGAGAGGAATCACGGGCTTGAGAGTCGTAGACGCTGGTGTGCTCCCGTTTGGCATATCAGGTCACACGGCTGCTCCTGTCTACATGCTCGCTGAGAAGGCAGCAGACTTGATCAAGGACGCGTGGAGAAAGGACTATTAACACACTAACGGCAGGAAGGGGTATTAATACCATTTACACAAAAAAAAAAAAAATGAAAATATTTAAGTAAATTCGATCATTTATTGCGATTCAATCGTGTAGATAAAATATTTTGTTTTATTTAAACAAAATACATCTCGGAAATTCTGTAACTTTACACTGATGTAGCTAAGTATATGAACGCGCACACATAAATAGTGCACATATATAGGTACATACCACCCGACTGCCTGAATAAACTTTCTTTAAATATTTCGTACGTTAATTAAACACATAAGAATTTTTAAATAAACGCAAGCGCTGTAAATTAACAAAAATTATTTAAAATACAAAGGAATCAAATTCAACGGAAAGCAAAACAAAAAAATTTAAATAGCTTACCTACTAATAAAAGATATAGATAGAAATCAAAAGAACATACAATTATTGCATGACAAATTATGTTTAAAATATCTTTTATATAAAATTACGCACAATTTATGCAATGTTTTTATGCTTAAAAGCACAGTTGACTCCATTTCCATAAATCTTCCTTTTTTCTTATTCGAGGCATTTCGTGTTAAAACTTAATTGTTGTAACAGCACTTTTTTACCAAATCGAAATTTTGATCAATTATTTTTGTGGGACGATATTTTATTCTATCAAGAGTATAATTTTAAAGATACAAAAATAAACCCGCGATGAACGAAAACATTTTGCTCAATTAGTTCATTCACTTAAATAATTTGTTTATTTATTTATTCTATCAGAACTGTCCAACGACAAGTCATAGATTATCGCTGTTAGAATCATAAAGGATTGAAAAGTTGCGAGGTTTTACAAGTCAGATGTTCAGTGTACTACTCGATGGGCAAACATGGTCGGCCGTATTTGGTTTATTTTTTACTTCACGCGAAGTTATAATATCACAAAAAAAAGGAAGAAATTGTACATTAGGTCAAAATATTCAATACATTTATGTAAATCACGTAGATTACTCCATTATTATTACGCTATAAGATAATTTCAATCACAATGTTAATATTGTTGTTTCAGACCTATCAATCATAAAAATGATATTATTATCAAAATTATCGATATAGCCACTGCAACTATAATTATTTCAAATGACAACGCTGTTGTGTCTCTTACGTCCCGAGAATCTTCAGAAATGCAACCTGCAGTATATTTATAAAATGTAGGCGATTTAAGGATTTATAAACAATTAGTACGTTAAATATGAATTAAATATATTAATTAGAAAGATATACATATAAAATCAATTCTATCGAAAAATATTGTTGTTGCGCCACCGGGATTCGAACCTGGATCTCTTTCCTAACCGGGGAAGGTGCATTATCCAACTATGCTACAGCGACAATATTTTTAGCGACAATTTTCGAACCTATATGTTACCTTTTTGATATTAATACATTTAATCGTTCCATCATTTGAAAGAGCCATCTACCTTATTTTTACAGAATCTCAAATACCTTTGAGTAAACTGATATTTAAATATATAAAATATCATATTTAAAATATCACAGACCGTCTGTTCTGAATAATTACAACTTCACAATAAGAATGTGTTCTCCTAATAATTAGTAAGTTCATTACAGCGAGAGAAAAAATAAAATAATAAATCCTAGTACGTGAAAGATTTTCTTCTGTCGTGAGAGAAGAAAATCGTAGAATGAAACGTAAAAGTAGTGATACCAGTTTTGTGAAAACAATATTTAAATGTATACTTAAAATGAGCACTACTAAAATAATTAACTTTTTAACTGCCAACTGTATTTGAAATAGAAGATACCACATAGAGTAAGACTAGGTTTTAAAGGTCTTGACTTATCTATCAAAAGCTGGGAAAGTGTCTGTCCTGTGCAATCTGAAGGACTCGAGACCCTGAACGGAGATAGTGTTACAAAACCTAAAGTTACAGTCCACCTTGGAGGTGCCAGAAGAACGGGACTGTGGTGATTGGAACTTCCTTCCGAATATCCGGTTTCTTCCGGCACCTGTGCTTTTACGCAAATCCGTCCACAAATGGCAAAATGATTTAAAAATATGACTTAATAATATAATCCCTGCAAGTTTGCAAGGTCTAAAATTGCGTATTAACGCGCTCGTGGCATTTAAAAGGTTAAAGAAGAAAGGCAAACAATACACGATATGTGGTGTCAATATTTGATGGCAAGATTACTGAAAATTTGAGGAGGAAAGGAATCAAATTTTAAACAAATCTAGGAGAAATTTTATATTATTTATTTGTTTGTCACAATAAGATAGAAGTGTCAAAAAAAATTTTTTTAATGCTTTCAATACAAGTTAATGAAGAATTGATTGATTAAAATTTAAACAATTTAAAATAATGGATTGTCACAATAGAAAATATATTTCTTCAATATTAGCAAAATTACTTGTTAAAACAATTTTTGTACGGTATGAAAAAAGTCATGACAAATTTTTTTTTTACTTTGTGTTAAATGTTTTTTCAATAATAAAGAATTGTAGTCTGCCAAATGAATGTTTAATTTTATTGATAATTTATTATATAAATTGCACTGTTTGTAAATGAAGTATCAAAAGAAATATAAAATGAGAGAATTCTCGTTATTGCTCTGTTATAAAATTTGTAAATGTTCTTTTAGAACAATTGAGTACTTGAGTACTAGATATTTTCAATAAGCAATGCACGGTTCCTTTTGACTCTTCGCATCAAATTTATTAAACGTAGATATTGTAAACATCTTTTTACGATCGATGATTTAAAATTTAAATAATTAATAATAAATTTGAGATAACATTTTTAAGTTCAATTTTATATTTGCTTATGCTCCATTACACTCTAACAGATAGGAGTGCAGACGCGTCCAGTGTAACAAATTGTATACTTTTGATGTGCCAAACAATGTTCCCTTTAAGGTGTGCGAGATAAGATTAAATTGATATGTACGCTTTCTGATTCGACTGTTAAAGGGGGGAGGGATAAGGGCTGAGCCCTCTTGTCTCCGACATATGAGGTAACAACAACGGCGTACGATATTTTGGGGGACCCTATACGGGGAACATGGTGGATTTTATTTTTTTATATAATTGTATAAAGTAGTAGCAAAAATAGGTAAAAATTTTTAATATAATACATTTTTATTTTATTTTATATTTTTAGTGAAAGTTTTTATAGAATCTTTTGATAAATTTTGTTCATTAGGATACAGAACAGGGTAAAGAAAAGAAATGGGACGAAGATGATGGGGATCGTACAGGCCGAGGGAGTTTATGGAAGGGTCTGAGATGGAAATTCATTTAGACGAAAAATCGTGCATGTGTCGTTTGAATGACGGTATTTGAGTCTCTGTGAATGATTTCTGACAAACCAGGGTAAGTTTGTGATTCTCCTAAGGATGTAGTTTTGTTTGGATTCTACAATGTTTGTGTTACTTGAACCCCGGATGGGACGCGCGTATGTGAGTATAGGACGGATGATTGCTTTGTACAAGACTTGTTTTGTACGAATAGTGAACTATAGAAATTTAGGAGGGGGTGTAGTCGGCTGTAGGTGATATGTACGCATACACGTCTGCAAAAACTAATGATGCCACTTGAGTAAAA
Source organism: Eubasilissa splendida (assembly GCA_031772225.1). Classification (NCBI taxonomy): domain Eukaryota; kingdom Metazoa; phylum Arthropoda; class Insecta; order Trichoptera; family Phryganeidae; genus Eubasilissa; species Eubasilissa splendida. Next base: position 17,815,980 of record CM062868.1, read on the forward strand.
CGAAAAATTGTATGCAAGTTTAAATTGTATATTTTTTTTAAATTATGTTTCAACTCTTTAATACTGTAGCCTTTAACAACTCCGGAGAACAGCCGGCGCATACAGCCAAGTTCATACTACATAGTAGCTATAAAACTGTTTACATTTGTGTCGAAATTCGAGTGTTCACGGCACCAGAAATACAACACGTCCATGAAAGACATGGCCTGACCAGCTAGAACCAGATATTGGAAATCACGGCCGTTCAGAATTCTTCGTGTAGTTATGTGGGCTACTTTAACGAATGCCATCGACCTGTCTGAGACTGCACTGCAATATAGCAAGGCTGCATTTAGCATTTTTTTTAAATGTCAAACTGGCGGTGAATGAGTACGTTCAAAATGGGAGCTTTTAATGGGAAAGGGGATGGTCACAATTCACGACCCCTCTGCCCGATGTTTCCGATCCCATTGCAGAGTACATTACCAGAGCGTCAGATCAGAATGGAATCTTAAATGTCATAGTCAGAGAGGTAATAGACACACGGCAGAATAGCCCAGAGAATCCTCAGCACTTAAACGAGAATAATATGAATATGGATGAGGTGAGAATTAAAACAGGACAATAGAGTGTGGTGTTCTATCCTTTCTGGTTACTCCCATGGGAATCAATCCATCAGCTGTGATGTACGTAAAGGGATAGAGATTGTATGAAAGAATTGATATGTGTGTTACATGTACATGTAGATTACCGAAGAATGTTTAGAATTACGGTTGATGTTTATGAATCAGAAGGATGTGCTTATGTGTGACTGGTGGGCGCCCCAATAATCACCCATCACTCGCATGCCCGTTTGATAATCGCGGAATGCGAGGCAATAAGAGGATAATGAGCCGTAAAATTTCTCAGGTGGTGCCGCCTACGCATGCGCGCGCTGGACCGCCTGTAACAATTTGGACGACTATTCGCGATCTACTGCAATGTCAGGGTCACAATATGCAATAGAAATGTGACGAAACGATATAAAATAATCACGTCGGGGTTAAAAATGTGACAACAGTCACACGGGGAAGTCGACCTCAGCCGGTCGAAGGTCACCGGAAATGAAAATACCATTAAGACCGAATGAAAGAAATTTAAAAAAATCTAGGTATATTTATATTAATGGAGCGAACACTAATATATCGGGACGAGGTTAATGAGTTTCCAGGGCATCTTAACCCTTGACGCGGCAAAGTACAAAAAATTTCGGTTCAACCAATAGATGTTGCCAAAATATCCCGATCCTTCGTCGTAATACGCTACAAACGCTGGTGGCGGTGCAGAACGGAACTATGTTGAATTGTTTATACTTAAACCATGATCGATCTTTTTTACTATACATAGCTATAAAAATTCTTTTATAACAACTTCCAGTATTGATATCTGCTCTAATGTCACCACAAAATCGTAAATTTAAAAAAAAAAAACAATTTGTAAACCGTCGTAAACTACTACATCATTAAATTTTTTTTATCGTCATTAATCATTTTTAATCAATTAATCATTTTCATACGGTAATAAACGGATTGAAACAAATTAAACAACAACGGACATGAAATACGAACTTTTCTATTTAAAATATACAAAATAGATTTTATAATCTCAGATTTGAAAAATTACGGAATATGTCAACAAATGAATAATAATAATAAAGTATAATGAATGTGTTGAAAATCTAATAATATATTAAAGTTTTTAACACATACATTATATTATATATTTTATCGTGTATAAATGATTTATTTTAATAAAACATCAACATCTAAATATCATAAAAGAAACTGGCTACTTTTAACACAGACAAATGACGACGCCAAATCTATTGATATTCGCCGCATCATGCTTAAACAAACATTAACTTAATAGAAACTTATTTTTAATAAGTGTATTAAAATATTTTATTATTGGTATGTTCACCCCAGATGAAAAAACAAAAAAATATATATTAATAAAGCTTATTGTATCTAAAGAGATATCTTAAACTGTCGGGACTAATTATACATGGTGAATATTATGTTCCAAGCCAATTTTGTGAGGCCGCCATTTTGGTTTGACTGACATTTGTCAGTTCGCATTTGGTAGTCGTAGAGAGTAGTTGATTACAATTTATTATGGAACATCTAACGCCTCAACAACGTGTTGAACTCATTTAAACATTTTATCTAAATAAAAATGGTAATGCTGTAACCATTAATGGTGATCGCTATATTTGGCCTGCAACACATGTAGTTTCAACAGGACGATGCCACCGCTCATACAGCCCGAGCTACGCTTGAAATTTTGCGAGAAATTTTTCCCGGCCGCATAATGTCAAAAAGCGGTGATATCAGCTGGCTTCCTCGATCCACCCGACACCCGGTCGGGGTACTTGAAAGGAAAGGTCTACGTCAATAAGCCAACAACAATTCCGATGCTACAGGACAATATTCGAAATGAAATTGCTGAAATAACACGCCAAGTGTGCGAGAATGTTATGAAAAAATATGATTAAAAGAGCACGCATTTGTGCCGCTGCCAGAGGCGGCCACTTGGCCGATGTCATATTCCATACATAATTGTAATAAACCAAATAAACGATAAATAAAAACCTAATTAAAAATTGTTTTTTATTTATTAGTAATTCAAAAACAACAATCGGCCTGGAACATAATATTCACTATATATTGATCGGTGAAAGTGGCCACAATAGTGGCGATTTTGGACATAACGAGACGCTCACTCATCATATTTCGAAAGGAAATCTGAATCGATTGTTAAAGTAAAATGCTAAGAAGTTAAATGATAATTAATGTTTAAAATTGACATAGAAATAAATATTACAAATGTACAAGGCGATCTTACGATGAATATTGCCAAATTGAAAGCGCAATAATATTCGGGAATGATATACGATGAATACTGCTAAATTGATTGCGATAATATTCGGGAATGACGTACGATGAATATTGCCAAATTGAATGCCAGATGATATTCCAGAATGATATACGATGAATACTGCTAAATTGATTGCGATAATATTCGGGAATGACGTACGATGAATATTGCCAAATTGAATGCCAGATGATATTCCAGAATGATATACAATGAAAATGACCAAATTGAATGCCAGATGATATTCCAGAATGATATACGATGAATACTGCTAAATTGATTGCGATAATATTCGGGAATGACGTACGATGAATATTGCCAAATTGAATGCCAGATGATATTCCAGAATGATATACGATGAATACTGCTAAATTGAAAATGCTGAATGTTTGGAACAAGGAGATGAATTTGTATTTAGAAACATGTTTGATAAAAACGCAAAAGCTGAGTAAAATATTTTAAAAACTCATGTTAAAAGCCTTAACAATCGACAAGCTTGCACGAGAAGACGCGTGAATGTGGGCGAAGCGAGAGTTGTTTGTCAGGACAGAAGAGTGTGGCGTTTTATCATCACTGTCGGGAAAACGGCGTGTTGGTAAGTTAGTAAATTAGTTAATTAGTAAATTAGTACAAATGATATTATATATAAGCTTGAATGCACAACTCAATAAAAATATATACGGTGTTCAGCGGAAAATTTTCAAGATTAAATTGTAATTGCTCGTAAACCATCAGGGTGAGGTAAGTGGGAGGGGTCTTGTTCGACGCGCGTGATTTGCGGGATTGCCAGTCGCAATGAGTCACTGGTCGGGAGCGCACCGCGCGTTCGCGGTTGAGCAATATTTAAAGTGCGGTGATTCATTGGTTCGTGCGCGTCGCGCTTTTTGTACTCACTTTAATATTCGACGGGAAAGTTATGGGCCGATTAAATCCTTAAATGTAACACCAAACACTATCAGCTAACTTTTATATATTTAGGGATAAAAAATTTCAATAGCCTCCCTACACAAATTAAAGAAATAAAAGAGTTTAGAAAGAAATGAAATGAACACTTCAAAAACACATTATAAGAAAATAAATAAAATATTATATAAAATTATTATAGTATAACCTCCCTCTCCAAGCACAAGAGCTAGTATCTTTTTTGAACAGGTAAGCGAAAAAAAACATGTAATTTAAAAAATGTAAAATACTTAATTCATGTTATAAAAAATTGTAAAAATGTAAAATAAATATAAAAAAATAAAAATTCAAACCGACGCTTTGCTCTCGCATGTTCGCAAATTTAAGAGTCCGATTGCAAGAGTGTCTCGAGAGAAATGGACGGCATTTAGACGATATTTTTTATAAAACGTTAAATTAGCATCGTTAAACTCCATTTTGTATAAATGAATGTATGAGAATAACATTGTAGTTTTTTTATTTTTAAATTTAATATTATTTAAAATTTTCCGCTGAACATCCTATATATCATACCGAGTGAGGACGTTTCAACTAGAACAAGTAAATATTTTCTAACAAAGATTTATTAAATAAAGCATGGCTGTTATTTTACTGAAAGATCTTAATAATGAGTGTGTGTGTGAAATGAACCTTATTTTAAAGTTTACACGGGATTTATTTCTAACCAAACAATAAGAATATTTAATGTGAAATCTGTTTTTTAAGAGGTACACCGGAAATAAAATGTTATTATCACATAATCTGTACCGAGTCGTAGAAAATAGTGAAACTAGAAACTAGCCTTCACTCACAGAAATTACATGGATAGCTCGAAGCCTTATAATAAATAAACCTAGTTTGTTTGTATCGGAGACGACCTGCACAAATAGGTCTGGTGAGGAATACAGCGGGAGAAACCAGAGGGACAGTGATCATCCTGACAGCGAGGAAGACATCGTGGAGTGCCAGGGTGGCATCAGCAGAGACATCAGAGACAAACACGCGGCCGGGAGTATCGCGGAACATTGAGATGTAAACAACTTCGGCCCTGTACCGGTGCAAATTCGACGTGGCAAAAAATATAAGATGATATACAATGATTTAAAATGTTCCACGGGGTGCACTTCCAGAATGTTCTAATGGACGGCGTCCCTTGCACAGCGATAATTTAAAGCACAAACAGTTGATATAGACTTCGCAACGAGGGACAAATATTTGAAATGATGTTACATCAGTGTAACGGTTTAACGACGGACATTTGGATATTTCTTTTGTCAAACGGCCCTAGAAATGAGTTGTAAGAATGTCGCGTCGTTCAGGGGTATGAACGAGTCTTATCTGAAAGCAGAGACGCGGCCGGAACCGGACTATGGGAGGAGAGAGCATTTTTCCAATCCATACGGCTACATACTAACATCGGTCTAAATTATATTTTGTCGGAAAAGTGCTGTAATTAAAAATAGACACACGCAAAGTGGGCATGGAAAAATGTATGTTGGGTGTCTCGCGAAAAAAACACGTGTGCGTAAGGCAAACAGATAAGAGTGGTTGATACAATAATGAAAATAAGAGATACTGTAACAGATGGAGCAATATTTAAGAAACTAATTAAAACACGGATTAAAGAATTATATAAAGAATTGTTAAAAAGGGTACTAACGACGAGCACATACTTAATTTATAACAAAAAAATAAATTAAAAAAGATGTCATCATCCTCTGAAATATTAAACAAACACTTGAATAACCCTTTATACCCCACCTCAACACAGGGACATCCTACTGAGAACTGTCACTTTATAAATGTATATGTGTGTGTGTGTGTCATGAAAGTGAGTAGATGAGTGGTGGGGGACAAACAGCTCTCTTCAATCACAGCTTCCTCTAAATAACAAGTCTATCTCTGAAGTATATAATTATTATTGACTGTAAATACTTTGTTGTAATAAACTTGATATTGTTACCTGGACATACTGAGTTACACTTACAAGAAATCAGGACCCAAGAAATTAGTCATTTACTAGAGGACAGAACACCAAGGGAATCTGGTGATAATTCAAAAATTACCAAAAATATTATAAAAATAATATATGCCAAAAAGACCAAAAATCAACGTCCCTAAAAGCCACTGAAACAAAACGTCAAGCAGAAATTTGTAACAGCGTACAATAATTCGTTGAAAAGTGAAGACAATAGGGGTGGCATTCATCCAACAGTGGATAGACAATGCTGTTAATGATGACATATTAGCATCACTATGTATGATTTAAATAACTTTTGCAACCACACTTAGTTAAATAAAAATAAATTTACTGAAACAAAACGTCAAGCAGAAATTTGTAACAGCGTACAATAATTCGTTGAAAAGTGAAGACAATAGGGGTGGCATTCATCCCACAGTGGATAGACAATGCTGTTAATGATGACATATTAGCATCACTATGTATGATTTAAATAACTTTTCGCAACCACATATTTAAATAAAAATAAATATCGTAAAAGTAGCATGTAAAATATGTATAAGTTATATTAAAATACAAAAATTACTAAAATGCTATAGCGATTAATAGTGTTAACAAAAAAAATTACGCAATAAGGATCATTTGAAGACATAAGGGGTTAAAGGACACGAGAATTCAAAACGACCAAACTGGTCATGAACTCAAACTGGACGACGCGCTACCTGAAATGCCGCACGCAAATATAGGCTTATTTTACAGGGGGTCAGGGGACATTTTCGTGTGCATTTAAAACTGCCCGTGAAGGGTGCTGGGACCTTCGCCACCAGGAAGAAAAACGACTTCACAAAAATTCTGTAAGTTAGTTTGCATTCAGCAATGCCTCAGTTGAATCCATGTACGCGTTGCATATAAGTGGTTGAAATAAAATAAACATAATTATTTGATCAAACAAAATGGGGATTTCACTCAACACAGCATCGATTACAATACTCGTGACGTTGTACATTTTATCGTCGTTTTTGAAAGTCCAATCTCGTAACAGTTCGTCCAATAAACAGGACACCGAAGGTGCAAGAAGCAGAAGAAGTCTCTTCAAATTCCAGAACGCGTTTATGTATGAAGTGTTGAAACAGAGTCCGGTTTCCGGATTATTCCCCGCGAATCCTCAAGGAAAAATAGATTTCATCAGGGACCAATATCCGTCTCCAGGTAAACGAGAATTATTTTATTTATTTATTCTAGTGCTATTGGTATTGCCCTTGGCCTCTATGTGACGAGTTTTCTAAATTAATCATTTGCACTACCCTGCATTGGAGCAACCTTATTTTATTTCATATTTATTATTTTTGACTTGCTGCCCCTTTTGATTTTCTCGCATTCGATACAAGTGTCAAAAATAACTCGTATCTGGAGTCAGTTTTTATATTGATACATGGAATGACATAAAAATGTGTGTTGTTATTTGAATTAATCCATCGAATATTAAATAATTTATTAAGTACCAAATTCATATATATGAATACGTTAATATAATTCAGACAAAGTACCTACATATATTTAGATGGTTCAATAAAAATAAAAATAATAACGCCGAGTTTAAAAAGAGCAGGTTAAATACGGAAAACTGTGTTGAATCATCTGAAAAAATTAACCGACCTTAGAGCATAAATTTTTTCATATCATACGATTGACAATTTTATTCGAAATGTGTGCGAAATGTTATTAAATGTGCGACAGACGTACAAACGACGAGAATAATTTTAAGGTTAATACCACGGTCGGTAAATTAAAAAATAATTAATTTTAAACGCATCGAACACCCTCCTATCAAAGCATAGTGAACAGGTGAACAGAGAAATCCACAAAGGACGGCTTTTGGGAGACACATCAATTTATATGATATACGGTGTAGAGATATTTTTAATGTAAATCTAAACTAATCAAGACATGTCAAGGCAATGTTATAAAACCAGGTATAAATTACATTTTTTATTTGATTATTATATTCGTCACAACGTTTTAGGATATGCCGAACACTATAATATATAATAGAATTACAAATCAATTAGATTCTTAAAGATCTTACGATGTCCATATTAGTGCACCAATCTTTTTATAACCTCTTCAAAAACTTGCGATGAAGATGAATTTCGTACCTGCAAAAAAGGAAAAAAACAATACGTTAACGATTGAAATATTAAATGTAAGGTACACAGATTAATTAATGTTAAATTGGTTAAACTATGTAAAACGTATGTATTAGTTAAGAAATCATTCCATAAAATATAAACACACACATAATTTTATTTTAATTTTATTTATAACTATATAATACAATATAAAATCTGTTTGGACTGTGCCCGTCTCACTAGAGAAATAGAAATAGTCGAGACGAGTATAGTTTACAAGCAATTGTTCAATTAATTAGAATTACAAGTAGTAGATAGAATTACATTTATTACTATATAAAAGGTGTATATGAAGAACAATTTTAAAGTGGACTTAATTGTTGAATCACTTTGTAGCAATAATTAATATAGGTGTATGAGTCAATATGTTTGGGTGAGTGCACCAATACTGGCTACCCATATTACGAATCCAAGTTTTAATACGTAGTTTCATGTTCTTGGGACAATTCAATTGATTTAAATCTTTTAGCATTCTATTAAATAATTTAGGTCCAAAATATTTGTAGTTTCTTTGGCCATATGTTGTATGTACTCTTGGGGTTTGTAGGTTATTTGTATTTGTCCGTGTAGAAATTATATTTAGAGTTGTTTTAAAATGTGTCTGTTTGTATTTATATATGTATTTAAGAGTAGTATTAGCGTATATTTGTCTTATACATATAGGCAAGAGTAATCATCAGTAAATAAGGAGAATGAAAAGATTAAGTAATGTTAGACAGTTAATTTCGAAATATTAAAAAAAATATTTTACATAGTCGTAAAGGTCCTACCGTAGACAATATATTTTTGAGTATTTGGATAACATCACATCCTTAACAATTGTGTTTAATTAATTTAGTTTAAGTCGACTAAAAATATATATTTTTTAATATTTTTTAAGCATTGGAACAAATAACGTTTTATACTCACATCCATAACTCACCCTACCGAATCAAGTTTAGTAATTATAAACTAGGAGAAGCGAGGCGGAAGCAGTGCTAGTATTTGTATCTCAAAATGAAATCACACACTAGAAAATATATAAAAATAATTTATTTTTTCAATTACCGCGATTCAACATTCCGCGTACGTACGTAACATACGTACACGTTAAGATTTTTTCTGCATCTTATTAAATAGGTGTCGCGCGTTTTTTTGACTGAATATTGAATTGAATACTGCGAAATTTGTTGAAAACAATATCAAGGCCAATGGCGTCCGTATGTTATTGACCTACCCCAAGGAGATACGCAGTGAGGTAGAGATGATGTGTAGGTAATACTTAACTCTGTAGTGGCGGTGAAATAATGTATAACTGGTAATAGAAGAGAAAATTCTAAAAATGTGAGTAACATTTTACTAACAAAATTAATAGATTTATACTATCAGGTCTTGAAGTTTAGACAAAGTTTGGAGTTTCTTTTCCATATTATCTGTCGCGTACAGGAGTACTACCAAACAAGACAAACAAGGGTGGTTCGCCGATTTCTGCTTCTCTCGATGATGATGATGATGATGAGATCGAAATCGGTAGAAATATAACTGTTCACTGTGGGCAGACTATGGCAAGAGAATGAGTTCCCGGCCGTAGTGTACCTCCTTTAATTTAGTCATGGACAGTAGTCACAAGTATTCATTATTTATCATGACAATTTAGCATTCATTTTTACTTTAATCGTTCATTGCGTTAAATGTCGAGCCATGTCATATTTACCCAACATTAAACACGTTAGGCACACTATCACATTACTTTTGAAGCATTTCGTTCAGTACCATACAATCGTCGGAATTGTTCATTGTTAATAGTATATGCTCGCCTCACAAATAGCCCTTGTGCGATTGCCAATCTTTGCACACGAACATCGCATAGGAGCGCTGCGCACGGCGCCCAAATCCTGTGAGACACATAATTAATGTATTATTGATCACGTTGCAGAACTGTTTGAAGAATACGATTTCGTTATCGTCGGAGCCGGCCCGGCAGGATGCGTGCTGGCCAACAGGCTGACGGACAACGGCCGCTGGAGCGTCCTGCTTCTGGAAGCGGGGGACACGGAGTCCACGCTAAACGATATACCGATGATGGTCGCAGTCCTGGAAGAGACGGAATACGCCTGGAAATATCCCCTGGAGAGAAATGAGAATACGTGCATGGGTAAGATGACCGAACAGTTAAAAATATGAGATTTAATAAAAAAGATGTACATGTATCTAACCAATATTTTAACATACTGTGAGAGTATGTGTGACGTTGTAAAAAAAAAGATATGTCCGAGAATACATGTCAAAATGTGGCTAGAATATCTGAATGATATGCTACAGCGTGAGCGAATGACGACAGGGGTGAATTTGAAACGCCCCCAAACTATAGATTCTTATATTTTTATTTATTGCACTGTAAACGATAAATGTTCCTCTTTTGCAGCGATGAAAAACAATACGTGCTTCTTCTCCGCGGGCAAGGGGGTGGGCGGCGGTACCATAGTCAACTACATGATATACTCCAGGGGCACCAAGCGAGACTATGATAAAATTGCTGAAGCTGGGAATACTGGATGGTACGGGTCAAATTATCAAAATGTTTCAATCCACTAATATACATCTTTGGTTAATTATAAATTAAAATAAAAAAAATTACGTCTCATTAAAAAGTAACACATAACTAGAATGGTGCAGCGATGTTTCATATCGTCGATTTGCCGAAACACCAGTTCCAGATGAATATCTAATAATTTGACCAGTTTTTAACTTTACCTAGTTGATTAAATTCGATCATGAATTTCGAAAGTTGGAACCGGTTCCAAAAGTAACCGATAGAGATTTACTTTAAATTTTGATCGGTGACACTGATCTTTCTCGCATCCTATGATACCAATTCACTAGATCGTTAACATTATAGTTAAACGGTTAAAAACCACCGGGACACAAATATCAACCATCGCTTAGTATAGTTATAGATTGTTTTAGAAGGTTCTGGAACAGATTTACGCTTTGAAGTGCCCTAGGCTCATATGTATTTTTTAAATGTACATTTTTAGTTTATTTTTGTCCCCTCTTAATTTTGGAGGTCCTGGGCTTTAGCTGTATTTTTCCCCTACAGTAAATGCAGCCCTATCCCAGCTACAAGTGTTGTTTGTCGTGACATATCTAATATGTTTTAATTATCAAAGAACTATGTTCTGAATGAGTGCATAGTCAGTACACGTGCACAAGAGGCACCCCAAAATATCACCATGTATATGAAGGGGTTGATAATTTTACATATCTGGGCTCTAACTTGAACGCGGTAAATAGGACAGCTGATGAATTGAAGATCCGTCTTCTAGCTGGAAATGGAAGCTTCTACGCGCGTAAAAAACTACTAGGGTCGAAAATACTGAGTCATCGAAGCAAACCGCTGATATACAAAACCATTGCAAGACCAGCAGTCACTTGTGGTTGTGTAACGTTGTGCTTAACCTAAATCGAAGAAAGCAAATTAGCAGTTGTTGACACAAAACGATTGTGCATTTTGTCCTTCCAATACCTGTCCCGCCCTGACCAACCAATGACATAGGGATTTCGACTATGGGGTGGACAGATTGCCTTCTGACACCGAACTGTCAAGATCTCTACCGTTTTCGCCGTGCGTGACGCTAGGACCACGAAGCGGTGTTCTCAACAGCTCCGGAAGTGTAGTGATCTGTCGGTTCTTCACAACAAACGTGCTAGTCAACTGGAGGTGAAAACGACGTCCAACTCAGCACAAGGTAGGCCAGATCCATCTGCCATTATTTTCCTTCATAAATCTAATTCGGGTTGCGTCAACTGATCAATATTATATAAGATAATAATAAGCGTAAAATATCAAGAAAAATTTTTATTAACCTATACTAGAAAATGGAACTTACAGACTAAAAATGAATCATAAGCTCTAAAATCTGATTGTCCAAGAAACAATTGTAAGTCCCAAAGACTGCGATGGACTGACCATGTTGAAAGAATACCGGATGATAGGTAGGCCAAGGAAGAGGTGGACTGACTATATGAATGTCTGGGAACTATACAAGAATGGCCAGGGATAGGAGTCGGTGGAGACCACTTATGGAGGAGGCTAAATCCCACCATGGGATGCAGTGCCGTGTAAAATGAAGAAATGTTCTGAACAACCACAATTTCACAAATAAAAATATTATTTCATGTAAAAAAAATTATAAATTTAGTAGAAAAATGTATGATTCTAATTTCAATTAAATTAATCCTAAGACATGTTCATTTGTTAATACATTGACGATAGTACAAGATCGACAAACTCTAACCATAATGATATTTAGATTGATGTCAATTTAATGAAAAATCTTGCCAACAGGTCGTACGATGAAGTTTTGCCATATTTCATCAAATCTGAATCTGCTAATCTACAGGGGCTGGAAGATAGTCCACATCGTGGGAAGGATGGACCCTTGAGCGTGGAATACCTCAGTCACAGGTAATTAAAATAATGAATAAATAATAAACATTTTTAATTTCGTATTTAAACTGATAGATAGATAGATAGATTGACCCTGATAGATAATCCGATTGCGGATATAACATGTTACAAAATACACTTTTTATGGTTAAGAAATTTAGAACAGTGCAAAAAATGAGAATATGAATTATGAAGTTAGTATAATATGATAGTTAATTAGTATAATATCATTTGATCTTCTTAGTGTATTTATCTCAGAGGTGTAACTGTGCCTGTGTAATGATGTGGGGCATACTTTAGATAGGGACCCACAAGGCATCGACATATAATACATTTAGTATTAATACTTTTTAATAAATGGAATTAAAACATTGCAGTATTGCAAACAGCACCTGAAAACATCAAAATTACCACCCCTAATATGTCGTGTTAAGGACTATACCACCTGCCTCAAAGCAAAACAAGGATTTTTTTTAATATTTATTTTTATTTTTAAAATAGGTCGAAATTCGCTGACGCCTTCCTAGAAGGTGCTAGAGAAATGAAACAAAATATTGTGGACTTCAACGCCGGACTGCCTGGCTTCAACCACGTTCAAGTCAACACGCGCAAGGGGCGCCGTAGCAGTGCCGGAAAAGCCTTTCTTTATCCGGTAAGGTACAGAAAAAAATTACACCTACTGACGAGGAGCAGAGCTACAAAAGTGCACGTTGATACGGTTACGAAAACTGCCAAATCGGTGGAATATGTTCGTAACAAAAAAAGATATAGAGTAAGAGCGAAAAAGGAGATTATATTATCAGCAGGAGCTTTGATCTCTCCAAAATTGTTGATCCTCTCGGGAATAGGTCCAAAAGAGCATTTAGAAGAACTAAAAATCCCACTTGTGCAAGATTTGAAAGTGGGAGCAGCATTATACGAACACGTGGCCTTCGGTGGACTCAACTTCCTGATCGACGAGCCTGACGTCAGCGTGTTGGGAGAAGCGATCAGATTCGGATCGTCGATATTCCAATGGCTCGGCGATGGCACCGGCCCTCTGTCCATGATCGGCGGAATTGAAGCACTCGGTTTTATAAACACAAACACATCTACTGAACACATCAATTCTAGCGATATAGAAATCATTCTCATCACCCAGCCTTACTTAAACGAAGTGTCTAGAACTGTCTTGAGAATCAAGGACGATTTTTACGAAGAGTATTTTGCGCCAATCAAAAATAAACGGTCGATCACGATGGTTCCCGTACTCTTGAATCCAAAATCTAGAGGCCAGTTGAAGTTAAAGGACAAGAATCCGTTTCACTGGCCGAAATTTTATGGCAATTTGTTCTCAGACGAGAGAGATTTAGATACTATGATAGCAGGAATCAGATTCACCATTAAACTGAGCCAGACAGAAGCTTTCAAGAAGTTTGGTACACAATTATACACGAAGCCCTTCCCGACGTGTGAGCAGATCGCTTTTGACACAGACGACTATTGGAAATGTGCCCTCATGAGTACAGCCTTTAACTTCCGACATCAAGTGGCGACATGTAAAATGGGACCTGACTCCGACCCGGAGGCTGTGGTGGACCCCCAATTGAAGGTGAGAGGAATCACGGGTTTGAGAGTTGTAGACGCTGGTGTGCTCCCGTTTGGCATATCAGGTCACACGGCTGCTCCTGTCTACATGCTCGCTGAGAAGGCAGCAGACTTGATCAAGGACGCGTGGAGAGATGCTTTTTAATATTCAGTTTTTATATTTATGAGAACAGTGCCAATATTATAAATTAATTTCTTCAGCGATACTAATAATAAAAGTAGATTTTTTTTAAAAATTAATTTAATTATTTAAAAGGCATTAATAATAAGAATAATATTAGATATGTATTAACATAACGTAATAGGCTGCGTTTCCACGGCCAGTGTTTCCGTGCCGCTTGCTTTTCAATTATATTAATGTAATTTAATACCATTAAAAGAGTGATCTAACTCAGTACAATCTGACTTAATCAACTAACACAAATACAATAATTCCAGATCTCATTGTAAAAAAAATAGTCAAATAAAATAGCCAACAATTGTCCAAAGAAACAAAATTATATAATGTTCGTTAAGATGTTTAAGTTGATACTGTAAATTAAGATACGAGTGTTGTACAATATATCGCCTTGTATCAATAGGTAAACAATAATTCTCTCAGAAGTGCAATACTGCACAGTAAAGCGTGTAGGCATATTTTTAATTGTTTCAATTTTTTCCTAAATCCTAATGATAAAAGAGCAATGTTCCATTGTTATACAGGGTGTAACAGACCTGGTCCAAAATATTTTATGTGTGGATACCTAACTAAATTAAGAGTCGAAATTGTTCAAAGAATATGTACCTAATCTCATCCATGTCAGAGATATAAGTATTTCAAAAAAACATGTGTGTTTGGGACATATATTTATTTGTGTATAAATATATTAATTATTGAACGAAAATAATGCACTGTGCCTTCCCCTCCCCTAACGGCCTCGCCGCCGACGAGTCGATTGGCGGCCTTGAACCCGTGCGGTTACAACGATTACGGAACAATTAATACTGTTATACAAATCACGTCTATACTTTGTGGGAACCTTGACGAATATAGTGAGTGAAAAAAATACAGTCCACATCTTTGGAGGTGCCAGCAGAATCCGAATTGTGGTGAGTGCCTATTCCTTCCTGTTCTGAGATTCTTCCGATATCTATGCTTGTACGCAACAATGTGATTATTTCGTATAATTGAAACATTTTGATTCCAAACTTTATTAATTGAATACAAAACATTAAAGGTCATCAAATTTCGAGCGGTCAGACTATTTTTGTTGCATGAAGCAAAGATATAATATAATAATGTATAAATTTCGCAAATATTCATTACGAAGTACGTATACATAACATACAGCTTAACATGATTTAACAATAATATATTTAACAGTGCAGAAGTTGCACATATTTCTTGAACATTTTCGACTTGTAATTTAGTCAGGTATCCACCCATATAATATTTTGAACTAGGTCTGTTACACCTGTATATGTAACAATCACATTCATCTTTCCGTGATTCTTACATTAAAAACATTTCTCGTAATACAATTATGGAAGAACGCAATTTTCATATCGGTTTTAACATAATTGTTCTTGTATCAACACCGCAGATAAGAGTAAGTCGCATAAAATAATCTATTTAGACAGATTTGATAGAAAGGAACGTTATATTTGGATATATATATGATCCCGTATAGTCAGAGCAAAATATATTATAGTAGATCAATTTTATATGTCATAGAAGAAGTAACAAATATTTCCATGTGTATATATTGTAATATTATGTGTGAACTTTTTACTTTTTATTAACTTTTCTAGTTTTCTTTTTCTTTTTCACAGCATTATATTTATTTAATAACTTTAATGTATAACATAATATGTATTATCTCTATGGTGAATGGGGATAAAAAAAATACTTAATCACGCTGGAATAAACACATTATTATTATATAGAAAAATATAAATAATAAATTAAATACAAATATTATCGATATGTTGAAATAATTAAAAGTGACATCAACAACTATAGATCAATTACGCAGCTTGGGGTGGTGCGACTGTGTCTGCAATTAATTCAATAATAGCAGGTCAAAAAATTATTTTAAAAGTTATTCTCAAAACCCCAATCACAGCGAGCACTGACGAAATTTTTAATAAATTCGATGTCTTTGATATAAGACAAATATATGCTAATACTACTCTTAACGACATATATAAACACAAACAGACACATTTTAAAATAACTAAAAATATAATAACCACACGGACAAATACACATAACCTACAAACCCCGAGAGCACATACAACATATGGCCAAAGGTACTACAAATATTTTGGGCCTTGACTATTTAATAGGATGCTTAAAAAATTAACCCAATTGAATTGTCCCAATAACATGAATCTGGAAATAAAAACTTGAATTCGTAATATGGGTAAAGCTAGTATTGGTGCACTCACCCAAACATATTGATTCAAACCTTTAATAATTGTTGTCACAAATTTCTTCAATATAATTTATTTGAAATTCCACTTTGTTAATTGTTTTTTATACTTGTAATACTAATTTATTTGTACAATTACTTGTAAACTATGCCCGTCTAAACACAGAATGTCTTTAGTGAGACGGGCACAGTCCAACCACATTACACATTAAGTAAACCAGATGCCCGCAGTCCACTCTCGCCGAGGCATGGCGAGAATAGCCGAGCACGAGAATGTACTGCAGATCTCGGCTTACATCGCCTATCTCGTGTCGACACTAGTCGTCTCGTACCATCTCGGAGGAGCCTCGGCAAGAGTGAACTGCTGGCAATATACTGGAGGATGGTTCTGTCAGAAGCCTCAACAATCGGTGAGCTTGTATAAGAAGACGTATGAATGTGGATGAGGCGAGAATTGTGTGCCAGGACAGAAGAGTGTGGTGTTCTATCCTCTCTGCCTACCCCCGCGAAGAAACTAATACAATGTACCTATTATTTTACTAAAGTTTCAACGGAAGATACAATCTTCAAAAATAATAAGAACGCATAAATGAAACTTCCTCGTCCGTTGTCTAAGTCTCCCGCTATTACCGGTGATATATAAAATGATGCTGATATATATATGTATTATAACTTGTATATATAGATAGTACTTGCCCCGATAACCAAATTTAAAAAAAAAAAATGCATTCACCAATCTATAAAATTGTAAATCTATGACTTACTAAATCGTATTTATTACTTAGTTATCTATTGTAAATTCCGATCGTTTATGGTTTATAAAATGCAAGTCTATTTTGTGTGGAATATATCTGTCATCGTGTGGCAATTTTTTTTCTTCTAATTTGATATATTATTTTACAAAAACATTTTATAAAAAATATTGCATAAAATAATGTCACCAGTTGGATGGTGCAGAATTTGAAAATGTCACAATAACAAAATGATATTTTGCAGTGCACAATACAATTGTCACATAATTTCGTGTACGTAATTACGTTGTCAAGTGACATTAATATTATCACGCTTGCTCAACTATTGTAGTGTATTATTACACCTATTTTATTTCAATTGTTATTTCATTTTAATATATCGTATTCTACAAGAAATGATTTATCTGTCTTGTTACAGTATTATTTTTAATTAAAATATATTATCTTTCACACCTGGCATTCTATTAAAGCTTACATTTATTGTAGAAAGTATTGTTTGAATTTTTTTTTTTAAATTTCCATTACTCTTTTTTTTGTACATTTGGGGAGATGCAATTAATAATTACAGTAAGCAATCTAGTAAACTTTAAATATGAATTAAATATATTAATTATAAAGATACACATATAAAATCAATTTTATCGAAAAATATTGTTGTTGCGCTACCGGGATTCGAACCTGGATCTCTTCCCTAACCGGGGAAGGTGCTTTATCCAACTAAGCTACAGCGGCATTATTTTTAGCGACAATTTTTCGACCTTATATGTTGCCTTTTTTTGAAATCAATACATTAAAAAAAAAAAAAATAGTAAACTTTAGTGGAATTTAGATTTATACTTTTAAAATTAGCAATATTAACTTTGTGGTTAAAGCGTGTAAAACTAATCAAAAAATTATAAATAAAACTAAATTTAACTACGAGTCCCATTCTAAAAAATTTTTCCTAAAAATTATTCGAGTAAATTTGTAATTTGTAACGATTTCAGTTAGGTTTTTAAAATAGATTTTGGTAAAGAAACAATAATATATGTTTTAGTTAGTTATGACATCCTGAAGAAGAAAATGGTATTTTTCGAAACCGGCAGATGTATTTAAACTCAATTGAGTGGTTAATAAAACAAAGATAATAAATAAAAATATAAATTTAGATTTAATTCATTTATTTGCCAATTTGATAAAAAATTGAAAAAATAAAATTCACATTTCAAACAACTGTTTCAGTGAAAGATGATAAAATTCCTGGAAAACCGAGTGTCACGGTATGGAGAAACATTTTTAGGTGAAGCAACATCAAGCAATCGTATTCTTGGAAAGTCCTGATATCGGAGATAGTGTGAGCATCTTGATCTACTCGTAAGATGTACTCTTTAACCCCTTCCCAAACCATGCAGTGACACGGGTCTACCATCATAATTAAACCTGTAACATTTCGGCAAATACATGCGACATAAAATTCATATTTTAGATAATCCTGAAGAAAATATTAGCGCTCAGGGATGACTGGTGAAAAACCAATTATGAAAAGGGAATCGTACAAAAACAATTATTTTTCCATTCAATCCGTTGTAAAATTAATACGTTGGTAAAAATACAATTTGTGACGTGAAAGACAGAGATCACACACTATTTTCACAGTGAAAAGAATAACAAACATACAAATATAATTGTCTCTTTCGCAATAATTAAACGAAGAGAGATAAGAAGGAAGGACACATTGTATACGACTTAACGAATGCTCTAAATTATGTTATTAATAAATTTGTGCCATTGAAGCCATTTAAGCTAATAAAAACATTTTTTCTTAACAGTTATTTACGGTAACACGAGTTGACAGCATGGCTGCGTTAGGGTATTTTATATCACGGTATGGTAAAGGTTAATCTTTCCTTTAACAGCAATTTCTTGAAGTGGAACCGAATGTTACGCTGAAACTAGGAAGCTATATCGAAATCTGTTAGACCGTAAAAATAATACAAATCTGTTGGAATTATTTCCTGTGTATTTTAGCATCGATCTAGGTATAATAATTGTTATCTTGTTCAAAATTTTGTTGATTCAATATCAGTGAGTGTAATACTAATTGTTTGGGACATATATTTATGCTTGAACGAAGATAATGTACTGTGCCTTCCACCTCCCCTCCCTTCCTCACCTGCCCAAGTGTCAGTCGATCGGCTACCCTGTAACGAGTAAATTTCGCAGTATAACAAACGAGTGAGACATGTGTCTAATCCAGTGCAATCTAAAGAACTAGGACCCTGAACGGAGATTGTTTTACAAAACCTAAAGTTAAGTCCACCTTGGAGGTGCCAGAAGATCGAGATTGTGGTGAGTGAAACCTCTTTCCGAATATCCTGTTTCTTCCGGCATCTCTGCTTTTACGCAACACTAATCTCAAAATAACAGAATTATTTTTTTTGCAATACACGATTTTTTCTTCTTAACTTTATATGCTTATATATGCGATCTATTGAGAAATTTCCTTCATCTAGAGCAGTGGTCGGCAAACCGCGGCTCGCAAGCCGCATGTGGCTCTTTTCATAGGTATTTGAGATTCTTCAATTCTAGCTCATATTTTCATATATAATCATACATGAAATAGTTTAAATGAAATACAACACAATAAAGAAACTAGCATTTGTCATTCTCACAATCTTTGGTTCTACCTATTTGTGCTAGTAAACATTCCCTTCCATGAATGAGATAAAAAAACAAATTAACTGATAAAAAATTTACAATAATATGCTTTAAATTGAAAACACATAACTACTTGCAAGACATAGCAAAAACTAGTAAACTTTACAGAGCCCGAAAATTGTTTTATTAGTCTTTAATTATTTAAGTTTTCTTGTTTTATAAGTAGTGCATTGAAGCTTATAACTCCCATATATTATATTCTTCTAAGTAGCCTAAGAATGTATTATGAATTTGGAGTTATAAATAAGAATCTTGATTGTATTTTGTTTTTTTTCGTCATTGAATTACAGTAAAAAAAGTATCTTGCGTTTCTATGAAAATATAGAGATTCTGTTTACTTAATATTTGACTCTTCTCATTAGAAAGTTTGCCGACCCCTGGTCTAGGGGATTATAAAGTATTGTCATTTCGTTTATCGCATATTAAATTGTGCCAAGTTACGATAGTAATCTCGGAGTTTTAATAAAAAATTAATTGATCGAATATTTGTTAAATAATCATGTTATGAAAACGTAAATGAAGTTTATCACTCTGCCAATAGGTGACATTAAATGTCTGTTCTTTTTATTAACGTGGGCTCGACCAGTTGTTCACTCGCTGTAAAAACATTTTTATCAATTTGCGATAGATGTCGCCAATAAAATAAGATTGTCGAGGAATACGAATGGAAATTGGATTATAATTAATATGGAGAAATAATTAAGTTCATTTTTACATATTTCGTCTCATATGGGAAGGTGACGTAAGGTTCATCACAAGAACAAATTTTCTCTTATTTTGGACGTCGAATGAATTGCTGGAGTATGACTATTATTGTACATATTTAATGTTTACTTTACTTTAAATATTTGGAGGTTCGAATCTGATATATTTTAATGACCATAGAAATAATGAATTTGTATATTTGGGAACTATTTTTGATAGAAACGGAAAGAATGATATTGAAAGGAGGGTGACTGCAAGGAATAAAGTGAACAGCGCATTGAATGGAGTTTGTCAACCGAGACGGTGCACAATGGAGTCCTGGTACCGACAATGATGTATGGAAGTGAGGCCTGGAGCTGGCAGAAGAGGAACGAAAGTAGACTGAATGCAGTGGAAATGAGATCACTTAGGCATATATGTGGCAAATCTATTTATGACAGAGTAAATAATGAAGAAATAAGGAAATAATGTAAAGCTGATGTTAGTATAGTGAGTGAGATTAAGATAGGATCACTTAGGTGGTTTGGTCATATGGAACGGATGAATGAGGAGAGAATGGTAAAAAAGATATATGACGCAAGTGTTGATGGCACCAGAAATAGAGGACGTCCGCGGAAGACTTGGCACGACCAGGTAAACAAGATAATGGAGGACGGTTCTGTTAGAAGCCTCAACAATCGGCGAGCTTGTATGAGAAGATGTATGAATGTGGAATGAGGCGAGAATTGTATGTCAGTATAGAGTGTGGCGCTCTATCCTCTCTGCCTACCCCCGCGGAGACACGGCGTGATGGTAAGTTAGTTAGTTAATGATTCACATACATTTGCTATAAGTATTATCATTGAATTTGTGTGTTGCTCTGGGCTATGGGGTGATTACTATGATGCATTAGTGGGGTATAAAATACCGGGTGACCAGGCCTCCTATTATCGATGTTTTTTTTTCCTAAAAGTTGGTCATATCAATTTTTGTTTGTTCACTAGAGCTATAAGGATTACTTTCTTTTAACAAGATAAATGTAATCTGCTTGATTAGGAAAAAGTTGGTCGAAATTATTTAATAGCGTCTGTAATTTAGTGAAGTGAATGGAGTTTTCAGACATTAAATTATTTTTATGTCAAATTTTGCATTTTAATGATTTACGGTCATGGGAGAGTTTTTTTTTTGTTTGTGTCCTAATGATAAGAATTTGTTTTCTTGTTGGTTTCAGAATGGATGATTTTTGTAAATTTTCTTTCGTTGGTACTGAGGTTGGAGCGAGTACTGCAGATCCGCGTCAATTCCCAGACACAAACAGTAAATTTTCTCTTTTATTACATATACTTTTCATCTGCCGGATATGGGTTGATTCCTCTTCTCCACAAATACAAGCGTCGCGGGGTGTATACTACCACTTTCGAAAAGGTTGATTATGTTTAAGCGGGATTAAAATAAGATTAATTATAATTTTGTACGGTAGTTATCCGTACAAAAGTTCCAAGCGCACTGAGCTAGCTGCAATTAGAAGACTTTAATCACTGCGACATCTTCTTTCTTCCTTGTGCTTAAGGATAGGTGAGGAAAAAAAACGGGAATGAAATACGCAGGTTAAAATTTGGTAAACCGCGAATTTAATGTATGCATGAGGCAACAAGTCAAACGCCAAAAAACTTAATAGAATTTAATTAATTTTAAACGACGCTAACAATAATTGTTCTTACAACTGCACAACCACCAAAATCCACTCTCGTGTGGAATTCGACTTGTGCTTGTTAAGATTCTGAATTAATCAAGGAGGAAGTAGTTAAATTTAATTACACATTATCTAACACTTTAAATCGTAAACAACCCTTTAAGGGTATATTTAAAAAAATTTCTTCGTGCCGTTAGGAAATTTGTTTTTTTGAGTTAGATAGAGTAAGGCTACGTGTTGTCATGATGACACACATCGTTTCTGGGGGAAGGGAATATATAACGTTACGTTATAGTACTTGCCCGATAATCAAATTTAAAAAAAAAAAAGTTTTTTTGTATATACTAATCACCAATCTATAAAATTGTAAATCTATGCCTGCCCGACCGAGCGGCGGGGGGGGTGAAGCGTTTCTGGCAGACGTCCACAGGGGGCCGAACCGAGAGGCGGCGGTCATGTCTGCCGCTCTGGTCGCGGCGAGATTATTTTAAAATTTGGAAAGATAACTTGTCCGAATTTTGACATATCCGCGTCGAAATGCAATCAGTCCTGGCCAGGTATATTAAGGCTTATTGGAACAACGGAATGCACATGGAGTACTCGACTTGCGTCAACAAAGGTGCAAATTTCAAGATACTTAAGAAGTGGGCCCGCTCAGTTCTAAACATATTTCACCAATAAAATATTTTTTATGCGGTTATTAATGCAATTGTTTTAACTGTACAACCATAACATGTAATAAGACAACTGTTTGGAATAGAAACATTTATTTATTTTTCGATATACAGATGGACGTAGTCAAATCTTAGGCATAATTACTGTCTGTTTGGTGTGTGAATTTATACTATGTGTAAATGAAAAAAAAATGGACTTTAAACGACTTACGTCATCGCACGCTTGAGAGAAACCAGTCTCTTGTTCAGAATGCTTTTACATGTCTAATAACAACATTTATAATATCGGATAGTTTTTATGGCGCCTCTTTCATAAAACTGTTTATAGTCTATTTTAAAGAGAACACATTATTATTTGTAAAGTTGTAATTTTTTCATAACATAGTTCTGTGATATTATAATACAAATTATATGGATCAATTACAAAGATAAAAATACAGATAAACTCAATTTATCGAAAATATATTTTAGCTACCTTCGGGATTTGAACCAGGATCTCGGTGGCAGCTAAAATATATTTTCGATAAATTGAGTTTATCTAATTTGTTTATAGTCTTAGGAATATTCGAATATGTCCAAGAACACACAATTACTGGATTTTTACCTACAAAGGCACTGTTGTTAAACAAATATCACATATCTCACAGAGACAAAGCTATTTTTTATTACATTTAACGGAAAATATATGGAAGTATGGGGTAATTACAGGACTGTCAGGATATATATAAAGTTCACCAATTCTCACCCCTCAATCTCCACATTAAACTCGCTTAAAAAAAGGAAAAATGAATTACCAAATTTGGTCTATAGATAACGATGGTGTAGTGGTACTCGTAGTGAGTCCACATACTAACATATATACAACTTTCAAAAATTTGATACATATGGAGATGAGAATTGGTGAACGTTATATATAACTATATAAAGTGATCACTTAAGCCAATCGAAGACAGGTCATAAGCCCTGTAATTACCCTATACTTCCATATATTTTCCATTAAGTATACTAAAAAATAGCTTTGTCTCTATGAGGTATCTGATATTTGTTTATAGTCTTTTTGAAAACGAAGCTTATCACACCATATTTTAATTAAATAAATATAATAAAAAATACACACGTCATCGTACGCCATACACCTAGAGAAACCGTTTGCATGTTCTGAATGCACTTATTCATAATAATTTACATTCTCGCTTTGTGTAGAGAGAAAACGTTTTCATGTTCTGAGTGCACTAATTCATCACTTAAGATTAGAGACAAACCATTTTCATGATCTGAGTGCACTAATTCGTCACTTAAGATTAGAGACAAACCATTTTCATGTTCTGAGTGCAATTAGATGAATATAAGAGCGAAGAAAATGGCACAATAACTAAACAATAATTACACATCGATTTTATAGATCAACAACAAATATAAGGTTTTAGTTTAAAGTCTTCGTATAGTCTCACAAATCACTATTAATTAATAATATACAACATCATTTTCAATAAATTCACTGGATCACCATAGAGCAGAACATAAACACTGTATTAACATAAATGTGGACGCACACGTGACGCGACACTTCAACACTCCCGCGGTACTCGGAGCCGTGACGCGCGTCACGGGGAGAATTTACCCGGCGGGAGCGGAGGTCTGCAGTCGGATGACTCACTGTCTGGGCTAGGCACCCACGACGGTCACCAGCGGTGAACTATTTACCGCCTCCCGCGGCAACGGCTGGAGCATGCGGTGAGCGGAATCAGGGTTGGCAAAATTACTCTAATGACTTCATGACACATCTCATTACTTCACAAAAAATTGACATTGCATTAATCTTCGGAATACTTCTCGTGAGGTACATTAAAATAATAATCGATAATTATTATTGTACAGTACGGTGCGTTCCATTGCTTCAGGGAAATTGAATTCTGTAAAACAATATTAGTGGTGTTTTTAATAATATGATGAAGAATTCCAGACCATTGTATTTTTAGATGATGAGATCATTAAAAATGAGTCATGGTCTAATTCGTCCCACTTATTGAATGCGGTAAATGTGAAGAAAAATAGATTTATAAATACTTATCATTAAAACACAAGTTTGAAAATAGAAACACAAATAATTAAGTACAAACACATATAAATTGTTTGTTCTATTTCCTCACAGACTACCAAATACATAGACATGGACTAACGCACATTCCTTGTTTCAATATTTTCAATTTGGTGTCACTCACGTGATCATTTTGGTACCACTTACGGGATCAAAGAGCCCCGCGACTTTTTTTTTAAAATACAGTGATATCTCGATCGATCGTTCCTCGAATAATCGTTTTCCCGCATGTATCATTTATTTCTTCCAGTCCTGAATGAATTTCATACAAAACACCTAAAATTAGATTGCATGGATCGTTCTTCTACGCATCATTTTACCGCTTTAATCGTTTAAATTACGCAGCATACTTCATAGCTAAATGCTTGGCACACGTAAACAATGAACGGAACATTTAGAGAGAGAAAGAGAGAGAGAATGCTGCTACTAACTGCCGCTTGAAACTATACAATACAAAGTTTAATTAATTATTTTTTTGTTTCTGTGCAGTTTTCTAATTTTATTTTTATTTAAATACATTCATTCACATGTGAAATGTGTATCTTTTTTAGAATATGAATAAAACATTCAAAAAGTATGAAAAGTAATTCCCGCATTCATAGTTTATTTCAAAAGGTGCATTCAAAAGCGATAGATAAGAGGTTTCACTGTACATGACTCGATTGGAACGAAAATCTGAACACTGTCGAGATGTAATTTTAAAAAAGGAAATACTTTTACTGTTGCATAAATGCGTAATAAACTATCGGATTTATGTTTCCACAAATAATGTGTGTAGATTGCTCCTCGTTCCACGACTAATGAATGTTCCATACGCCTCTCCTATATGGACACTCTATTTCATGTCTATTTATTTACTGGTCTGTGTATTTCCCAAAACTGATGTGATTCTATGTACTACATAATAACGGAGAACGAGCGCATTACCACTCTATGCAATATGGAGCAATATCACTCTTCATTAACAGAGTTGTACGGTGATGACATATACACCATTTCAAGTCACATCAATATTATTATACTCGTACATGAACTGCGGCGTCAGACTTCCAAGATGTCTGGACGTTTTTAATAAAACTGGTCTATTTATGGTCGAAGCGACACAGACATCAAATGGATTTGTATCATCATCAAAAAAATGGTAGTAAAAACATCATATATATTGATTGATGCACAATTTAATAAGTCTTTTAAAAAAACATGATTATATTATTAGAAGAACACATTCTCATTGTGAAGTTGTAATTATTCAGAATTAAATGTATTAATATGAAAATAAAGTAACATATAGTGGTTTGAAAATTTATCGTTAAAAATAATGCCGCTGCAACATAGTTCGAATCCCGGTGGGGCAACAACAATATTTTTAAATACCAATTTAATATATTAATTATAAATATATACATATAAAATCAATTTTGTCGAAAAATATTGTTTTTGCGCTACCGGGATTCACCGTCTGTTCTGAATAATTACAACTTCACAATAATAATGTGTTCTCCTTAATAACAATATTTTTGATGGAATGATAGATGTATTAATTTTAAGTAACGTCAAAAGTAATGTCGCTACAGCATAGTTGGATAATGCACCTTCCCCGATTTGGAAAGAGATCAAAGGTTCGAATCCCGGTGGCGCAACAACAATATTTTTCGATAAAATTGATTTTATATGTATATCTTTCTAATTAATACATTTAATTCATATTTATTTATATTATAAATTGAAATCTGACAGAATACACGTGCCTAGTTCCAGTCAGTTATAAAATGAATGAATAAATAAATGTTCATTAACTAATACATAAGACAGACACCGATTATAATTTCATAATAAAATAATGTACGAAAATATGTCGGCTGCACCATCTATCGACAGACGATGAAACTTCATTCAACGTTACAGCAGAGCAACAGAACTCGAATCGAATGAAAACTCAATTTACATACAACTTTTTTTATGAAATTCACCATTGATAGAATATATATTGAAGACTGTTAACATGGAATGTCCACGAAAACTGCATTAGAAAACATCATCCGCGTCGGTTCTTCATCACTGATGATCCAAGTTAAGCCAGTACTCTGCCATCTTAGCTATTTCCCTAAAATACAGTATCATCAAATCGTCATGACACCTTACTTCACCGATGTGCCATTGCTAGAATGTTTTAAAAAAAATTTAAATACCACATGTTTAAAATAAAACTAATTACTACTAACTAACTAACTACTCACAAAAAAGTACGATGAGTTACGACATGTATATTTGTGGAATGGTATGGATAAAAATATGAAAGATATATCATCAGAAGTGATGTACTACATCGTGTCTATTGATACAATGCACGTTGCGATGCAGCAATCTAAAATGAAGACAGTATTTTATATATATTTATGGAGATACAGTCATTACATTCAGAACAATTATGTATTTCTTCTTCAATGGTGTGATGTCCTTCGGATTGTATAGTTGTGTGTGTGAATGCCGTACCGTCGGGGCGTGTATGCGGGTTATAAAGCGGGCTCTCTTATTGTTGCACCCTACATAATAAACGCATTTTGTAAAGGTAAATTTTTGAAAGAACGTTTTTGATAAAATGAACCAGAAGAAAGTTGAATAATTTGATATATTAACAATATTTTGAGTATGTCCAAGAACACACCATTACTAGATTTTTACATCCAAAGGCATTGTTATTAAGACAAATTATAGATATCTCATAGAGACGAAGCTATTATATAAAAAATTATAGATATGGAGGTTCATCGGGTGGAATGGTGAACGTTACATCGTCATCACCAGGTAGTAAGCCCTGTAATACCAATACTTCCATATTTCCTATATAATATAATAGCTTCGTCTCTGAGATATCTATAATTTGTCTTAATATGATATATTCTAAAAATATCACCGCTACATTAAAAGAGACATACTAACATTATTTAATAATTAATAAGTATATATTATTAAGGAGAAATATTCTAAAAATATCACTTTCTTCTTCAGGATGTCATTTAGTTTATGTTTACATTTAGTCATTCTTGGGATAAAAATATCCCAGGATAAAGAAGAGTTTTTATATTAAGAATCCAGGTCAATGAACACATAATAATTTTAAATACAAATTATATGTATATCTTCAGGAGAACACATTCTTATTGTGAAGTTGTAATTATCCAGAACATAGGTCTGTGATATTTTAAATACTAATTAAATGTATTAATTAGAATAATATCCCGGTAGCAACAACAATATTTTTCGATAAAATTGATTTTATACGTATATCTTTCTAATTAATACATTGAGAATATATTGATGATTTTTACACCAATGAGTTGTTAAATTAATTAATTAGATAGATATTAAAAAACCTATACAATTTTTTTAAATTTTATTCTTAAATATCTTTAAAATATAAATATTTCCTAAGTACGCACCTACACGCAGACAACATGGCGATGTGTACATAACCGGTTCGATGACTTACGCCTTTTTTTAATCCAGTACGCAGACAACGCCCTTGGGACCCGGTACATAAAGGGCAAAATCTTTTGGAGGTTTCATCTTCCCAACAACCGATCGCGGGCGAAGGCGGCGCCCACTTTACTTTCGATGACGCCACTTCGACGCCGACGTCAATCCCAGCCCTTGGTAACAAAACCGAGAATTACAAAATCGGGACGTCCTCAGTGCCCGGACAACTCGTGCGCGGCACACGCGACACGCGCCCGGTTCAGCGATCTGAGGCGGGAGTGCGGATTTTTTAATTCAACCGTAGAACCGTCAAGTCTAAGTCTGAAGGAAAAATCACTAATAAGAGGATTCTAGATTTTCCGAGACGACCCAACATTATTTTACTGAGTCAGTTATTATTATTCCTCACATCAGCTACTGCAGCAGCATTTTGTTTTTGGCTAATGAAGAAGAAATGCAACAATTGTCAATGTCGCGAAATAAACCTTTGAGATAAAATATATATACTCGAATCTGTGCAATGCTGAAAGATCTGAATATGATGACCTTTAAGCATGAAATGATTTACATTTTACAATATTTTTTAATATGTCCAAATCTTTGTAGGAACCAATTACTGTGATTCATCCCCTGAGGGATTGTCATCATGATACAGATGTCTCACAGAGACGAAGCTATTATGAGACATCTGTATCTTCTAAGTTCTGGACATACTCAAAAATATTGTGAAATATACTAGTCTAAAAATTAAAACATATTGCCTTTTCAGACTATTATATGTTATAGTATATATGTTAATAATTCGAATGAATTTCATATATACACATAAAGGATATAGCCCCATACTTCAAAAAATAATCTCAGCTTCAGCGACATCTATACTGTTACATGAGAATGAATATATATATTTTTTTAAATCCATAGATGGCGACGACAGCGTAGTTGGTAATAAATTATTGAAATGTTCCAACGTGATAACATATATACGACTTCAAACATTTGATAGATTGTGGTAGCGTGGGTAAATAGGTGAACGTTACATTGTGTAAAGTGATAGGTCGTAAGCTCAGTTTATATTAGAGCATATATAAATACTATTGTTTTGTTATACATTGTATTTCACGTCCGTATTGTGGCCAAGTGTCGGTAATCCTGATCGAAGACGTGTTCGCAATTAATTTCAATCATTTTTTTCCTAAGTGTATACAAATTATTATAATTCAATTGTTAACAGGTTTTTTAAAAATTATTTGTTAGTTCCATAAAACGTTACTTGATTATATAAAATCCAATAGATGAATTACTGCTGTAAATATTTCGATTCTTCAGTGTTGTAGTACAACAATATAAAACAAACATATAGGTATTGACAGATGTCATAGACATTTTATCAAATAATGTCGACTATTATCCCGTCAAATAATTGTTTTTTAAAATATTATATCTCTAACGATTTCTAGTCACTGTTGATGGGTTAATTAAATATAATATAATTGATTGCGAGCAGTGGAGATATGCAAACAAGAATGTTGAATGTAGTAGAGATATACTCCCCGGAAGGGTCAAGTACTTTACACTTTACAAGATCCGTTGATTCAGATCCAAAATAATTCTTCTGGATAAAAAAAATATTTTGTTTTTTTTTTGTATCTTGGTAATTAAAAACTAACTGCTAGTTATGATATAATGTTTCTTTAGTATCAATAACAAAGTAGCCAAATCATTAAATATTTAAAGCAAATTCTTGAAATAATGAATTAATAATTCTAAGTGATATCACCTACGATCAATGGCTGTCTAAAAGGTCGTTCGATTAACATAAAAAAATATAATACAGAAATGATTTTATCATAATTTTTTTTTTACCATTCTCTAGACGTAAATAATAATTAGTAATAATAAAAAAAATAAGCACACACCTTGTAGACAAAAGCGCATAATGAGATCAAAATCAATGGTGAAAACAAAATGACCAAAACAAAGTGACATTTCGTCACCGTCAGCGGCACCATCATCGCATATCTCAATTTTTTGCCAAATTAAGATATTTGAATTTTCGCGAGGAATTGTTATATATCATTAGTTTCACGATAGCGTCCGCTAGGGGCGTGCAAATTAAAGAAATGCAATCACCGCATATCATCTGTAACCTCCCTGTCAACTGCGCACAAGTCAAAGGAATCGTACCTAAGTTTAGTTCAGTTTCAGTTTAAAACAAGTTCTGTCT
Source organism: Eubasilissa splendida (assembly GCA_031772225.1). Taxonomy (NCBI): domain Eukaryota; kingdom Metazoa; phylum Arthropoda; class Insecta; order Trichoptera; family Phryganeidae; genus Eubasilissa; species Eubasilissa splendida. The sequence goes on from CM062868.1 coordinate 17,846,695, forward strand.
CTCTCGTGTAAAGTACACAATTCTTATATAATATGGGGTGTTGCTGCTGACAGATTTATTTATTTGATATGATGACGCCAACGGATCAAAAAAATTCAGCGTCGACAGGCGTAATTCAGTAAAACAGAATTAAAATATGTACTCGCTTAGGTACAATTATTATCAGACATTTATATGATTATTTTATGCCACTTCAGCGTGGCGCCAAAGTGCAAGAGCGATTCGATCTAGTCAATAATTTGTATGTATTTGGGTTGCAATATTTTTTTTGTACACACGAATCATTTAATATATTCTAGAACAGACAAACAGACAACGAGACGGCAAACTGCGAGTAAAACTATTATTAGGTTGTTTCGTCACACGCCAATTACTACGCCGAGACACTTGTAGGAACATACAGCGAAAAAAGTGGGTCATTTCTACTCATTTCAACGGACGGTTTCGGCCATCGAGCGGGAGGGGGGCGGGGAGGTACGGCGATCGCTAGCCGCGTGTCCTTACCAGTTGTACGTGAAATTTTCCCTGGAAAATTGATATCCCGACGAGATGACATAAACTGGCCTGACTTTTGACACCAACGTACCTTTTCCTATAGGGCTACCTTAAATCAAAGATATACCGTAGCAAACCTGCCTCTCTGGACCAATTAAAAGAAAATATTCGAGAAGAAATGGCAGCGATCACGGAGAATACGTGCCGAGCAATTCTCAGAAATTTTGCCTCCCGTTTAGACGAGTGCCAGCGAAATAACGGATCACATTAAGAAAATATAATACAGTACTTTATTATGAAAGATACTTTTGGGACACCTTGTAATAATGTTTCAAGAGACCAAATTAGACATTTGTATGTCAGAATGTCTGTATGTACATATATTTGCACGCGATGCCTGGTCGTGATGAAAGGTTCTATGAGCACAGTCAAGGGCTCACTAGTTATTTGTATGTTATATAACTAAATCTTATTTTACTCCTTTTATTTTTACATTTTAATTCAAATATTTGCGCTAATTACTACACCGAAAGAGAACTGCCTTCTATAATTCAGTAAAATAGTAGTGTAACAGGCAGGGCACCTAATTAATTCTGAAGTATAAAACTAAAAAATTAATAATTATTATTGTATTTTTTAAACGCGTCAGAACATGGTTCCGTCAAGATTATAAAAAAATCATATTTGAATAAAAAAAAATCTCAAAAATATATAGGTGTATGTTGTGTTGATTTTTACTTTGGATTTTAGACTTAATTAAATCACTGTAATCACAAAGTCCACCCGTATATAACGTAAAACCAAAGTTCGTATATACAAGACTGTTGGCACACGGGGCAGAAACCTGGACAATGAGCTCTGTCGACAAAATCCGGAGAATGATATTTGGCCAGAAATTTAGAAGAAAATATTTGTCGTAGAAACCTGTATGGATTATGGAGGTTATACCGGCGCTACAACCTCCACAGTCCACACAGTATCATACAGTATTTTTTGTTTATCATAATACTATAAGAAAATAATAAAAACCAAGTTAGCGTACGTACTTGTTAATTTTAATTAAAAGTTACAAAACTGTTACTCGGTAACATCTTCATCTGAGTACATATTGTCTAAACAATTGACACTAGGGCGCAGATGATGTAAACGAAGAAGTTTAATATGAATCAACACAATAAATCAAACACAATTTTTTTGGTTCTATATTTATTTTTTCCAACATTGTCAAATTCAGCACTAAGGGAATGTTGTATTATTAATCACCTAATATATAATACCCAACTTTATAACATATTAGTATATAAGCCCACCGCACTGTTCTTTGTTTTATCAGTTGATAATTAAATATAGAACCAAAAAAAATGTGTTTGATTTATTTTGTTGCTTAACAACGAAGTTCTATAAAATGTATTAAAAAAATAAAAGAATCAAGTTTAATATGAATCGTAACGTTCGTTGTAGCGAATGTTCGTAGATTGAATAACGTTTGTAAACCAAGAAATACTAAGGTCAAAAATGCATGTTATTATAATTTTTTAACGTTAAACTGATCTTTCACTGGAATAGAAAAAAATCAATTAGTTTCATTCTTTGCTGGACATCATGCATAGCCATTTTCATATGCAAAGGAAGCTTGCTCTATAACCTATAAAAAAAAAAAAGAATTACAAACGAACAAGTTATGACTCTTTCAAACCCTTCAGTCTTTCAATGGGCACCCTGTTTTATTATTATTTTTTATTTTTTATTTAAAAAAAAAAGTGGGCACCTTTATAAGTACATAATTTAAAATAATGAAGTAACCTCCGGCTACAGCACTGTAATATGTATGTATGTGAAAATACCATAATGACATTTTAATGGCGCTTTTCAGAATCGGTTCACAAGTTACGAGTCATGACAATCATTAAACTAATAATACTGTATTATTTTTGAATGTTTTGCAACCAACGAACCTATGAACATTATATATTTTCTGATTTATATAAACATATAAAATTGAACAAATTGTCCCTCTGTTTGTTCTATTTAATCGTACACCATTTGATCGACGTGAATCTGTCTCTGCCTGGACCAAATTTTACATACACCGTTACTCTTTAAGGCTTGCACAAAATAATAGTTCTCCTTTTGCCCCACCACCCCTAGCCCGGCAGTTAGTAATAAATATGCAACAGATGTATTTGTATAATGTCAGTAATAATTGGTAAAAAATATTTTTAATGATATTGAAAATGAACTCAAAATCAATCAAATTAATGTACAATATTCCGGTTATAAAAAGATATGGGTCAAGAACCTGGCACCATCTAGCGATATTCATTGAAACATTAAATTGATTCAAGAGTGATGTGTGCCATTAATCAAATTAAAACTTTATTTTATAGATAAAGGTACAATAATATTATAGAATAGGAAATATTATATTATATTGTCGTTCAAAAAATTTGCTATTATACAGATTAAATGTGGCGAGTTATGGGAAAGAAGATGACACAAGTTTACCGGGAGTTGAACATTACCATTGACGAGATTACTGTAAAAAAAACCTGTGATCCGCAATGGACAGGCAAAAAAGATATGGTCAAGGGTTTCCTCCTCGGCAATCATACGTATCAACTTTGAAAAATATATATCCAAACATTCTTGAAAAAACTGAGTTTACAAAAATGATTACTGAACGAACGTAAACATTAATTTGTCATTTGCGTCGTGTCGCATTTGCCAGTGCGACCATAGATAAAAACAGACGCTCAATATAATTGGCAGTCGTAAAAATTCGCACGATTTCGCTATTTTTTCTTACTCGTAATAAAGACAATGTATACTTCATTTCATTTTTTTTAACTGGCAATGACACTTACATGTGCGGATCCAATAACATATCCAGATCATAAATAAAAGATGGTGAAGCCCAATATTTTTATAGATGTACCGTCACCGTCAGTAAAACGAAAAAATCTTATGTGAGATCGAATTGTAAAATGATATAATTTAATAATACGTATATATTTTAAATATGAATTAAATATATTAATTATAAAGATATACATATAAAATCAATTTTATCGAAAAATATTGTTGTTGCGCCACCGGGATTCGAACCTGGATCTCTTTCCTAACCGGGGAAGGTGCTTTATCCAACTAAGCTACAGCGACACTATTTTTAGCGACAATTTTTCGACCCTATATGTTACCTTTTTGATATAAATACATTTAATCGTTCCATCATTTGACAGAGCCATCTACCTTATTTTTACAGAATCTCAAATACCTTTGAGTAAACTGATAGCAGACGCCAGAATTATCAATTCATTTTTATTAAATTTTGCACACATTGATACAACTTTATTATTTTAGGAGAACACATTTTTATTGTGAAGTTGTAATTATTCAAAACATACGTATATATTTGTTAATTGCTTTAAAGTAACAAGCAACACTCTTAAAACCTAGCTTTTTTTTTTGTTTCTTATTATATTCGAGATGAAAATGATAGCAAAAACATTCCATTAATAAAAAAATCAATGCAGACATTTCACAAAATAATGAATCACCCCTAACGGAGTGTTCACGTGACGGTGTGCAAAAATCCTCCCTGGATTTCCCCGTCGAACGAATGGAAACCGGGGGTGGCAAAAAAACAAACACATTGCTATTTTTTTTTTATTCCCTCCAAAGCGAATGACCCACAAATTAAACAGCCACACTGTACCCGGCAACTGAAATTCCGTGTCACGGCGAGGTCACGCGAAAATTACATTTGCTTTTGACCGGTGCCATCACACAACATTATAAAAGAAAACATTTTTATTTTTTATATATATATATATATATATTCAAATATTTATCCTCGCTATTTTCAGACTAAGCCAACGCGCTTGTGTTATCAATTTATACTTCCGGACAATTAACCTATTGAATGCAACAGTATCAACAGTTGATACGGCGACTTTGGTCCGTGATCACATAGTGCGCCTATTTCATACAATGTTTTAACATTCACTAAAAGATTCCTAATACTTTGACGGTGCTGACATCTTCAGATATTTTTGAAAAATAAAAACATACTTCGTTAAAAACATACATAATCTGTCACGTGTTTCGAGCAGTGACGGCATTGCTGTACCGTTATGTATGGAGTTTATATTTATTCATTTATAAACATCCCACAGATTTTGGTTTCATATTGACAAGATAACCTTTTATCTCTATCTGAGGCGATAAATCATGCAATAAATCTATTTTTATGATATAATGCGTATTTAGGTATGTGCCGCGTGTGAGTATTGGAATGTCAGGGCTGAAAGTAACGTTCAAAAGGTTAAGGTCTACAAACATTTATTTTAATGACAATTATGTATATCAAAATACGTGACACGTGCGCGTCATTCATGCAACGTTCTCACTTTAATGTAAATCTGGTAAGCGCGTATTAATTTTGTCTGTTACATGAAGAATAGTTATATCTACGTTAGCCTTAAATATTGAAATCTTTTTAGAATACATATATTTAATAATGATGGTAAAATCGTTATATAAACCGTTATTGTGACTATGATTGTGTTCGATCGTAACGACGATTGGTAACTTATTATTCGTAATTCTTCGAGTTACACTAGAAAGTAAACCTCTAACAGTTAAATATTACTTACCAATCATCGTCACAATCACAGTCACATAACGGCTTACTATCACTAATATTTAATAATGTCAATATTTGTATTCTTACTTCTAATCTATATTTAATCAATTATAATTATTATATATGCTTTAATACACAGTCACCAAATATAGACGAACAGATATAAGGAAATTATAAAAAATGTATGTAGAAATTGTCTATCTGGGACAAAAAAAAAATTATAACCTGAGGAATACCCGACGAAATTATTCGCAGAATAAAGCTGAGCTGGTATGCATTCGGACGTCTGAACATGATATTCAAATGTGAACTTTCACCGTATCTAGAACGGAATTCAACCAATGACGAGAAGTCCAAAAACTTGGCATGGACATATATATGTTGGGCATCACACGAAGTGACAGGAATGTGAATAGTCGATATAATATAATGTGCCAAGAATATGAAATGGCAATGGGCAGACCACAACGTTCGTAAGACAGACGAACATTGTCGTGCAGTGGTATAGAAAGGGAAACAAGAGGCCGCCCAAGTGAAAAATGGAGCATTATTCATAATGCCCAGTGTGGTAAATGATAAATATATATCTATTAATAATATACAGTGGAACCCTGATTTCACATGCCCGGAATTCACATTTTCCCCCATTTGCGTGTTATTTTTGCAGTCCCGTGTCATTTCAGTACATTAAAAACCCTATTTTACGTTTGTTTTACCCGCGATTTACGTCTAAAATTAATTGAAATTCGTTCAACCAGTTCGCTATTCGCTATAGAGCCAAGAGTGTGTTGGTCATTTGTTTCTCGTTTAAACACATTTTTCATTCTCACACCTACGTAATTTTTACGTTTCGTTTTTTTATTAGTTTTTACAAGCTGGAATCAACAATTAAATTGCCTAGAACCTAGTATAGATAACAATGATGGCTGGGAAAGAATTTATGATTAACCCTTGCAGACTTAGACAAAAACGTTGACTCCAACGTAATAACATTGGACGTAGTGGAAATTGATGAAATAGTGGACAGTCGTATAAACGAAAACTTGACAGAAGAAGAACCTTCCTGTTCATCTCATAAATCTAGTTCCTACAAGAGACGATGCCATGAGGCATATTGAAGGCTTCATAGCATATTTTACTAATATTAGTAATGTACCACCATAAACCTTTAATTTAATTTATAATATTAAAAGAACTATTTAAAAACAACAAAAAAAATAGTTTAATTTTGATTTTTTAATACCCAATTTACATTTTCCCTCTGTTTACATGTTTATTTGTTGGTCCCTTCAAAAATTTATAAACGGGGTTTCACTGTATGTAGCGTAATCTCTCCGGGCAATGTAATTAATAAATAATTAAATCACCAAACACTACAGAAATATCTAGCAACGAATAATAACGGACAGAAAAGGAGGACACTCAGGGAGACCTTCATACAGCAGTGGATAGAAAACGTCTGATCGTGAAGATGCAGAAAATAACCCAGCAATTAGTTCCTACAAAGATTTGGACATACTCAAAATATTGTAAAAAATATACTGGTCTAAAAATTTGAAGTTAAAAAATTAAAAAATACTGCATTTTCAGACGTATTCTAGTGTATGTTAATAATTCGAATGAATTTCCTATACACATAAAGGATATTGCCTCCACTTCAAATTAAGTCTCAGCTTCAGCGACATCTATACTATTACATGAGAAAGAATATCAAATTTTCAAAAAATGTCAATAGATGGCGACAGCATAATTGGTAATAAATAAGTGAAATGTTCCATCTTGATTTAATATATACAACTTCCAAAAATTTAATAGATGTGGTAGCGTGGGTAAATAGGTGAACGTTAAATTGCGTAAAGTGATCACTTAAGCCAGCCGATGACATGACGTAAGCCCTGTTATGCCCAAGACTTCTATACTTCTCATATAAAAATAATAGCTTCGTCTCTGTGAGACATCTTAATCTAGAAAATAATCATTTTTAAAAATGTCACTTGCAACTGTATAGAACGGCTCATTAATTATGTAGCCGTATCGCTAATTGTGGGGTGACTGGGTTAACAAGTAATCTAATGCCGTCGCAACACATGCGGGAAAAGTAATGTGTGAAGAAGATAGAATGTCGACACGACACAGATTACTTCATCAGATACAAAGCGAGTCAAAAATTTACATTTTTATATTCTACACAGTTTAATAATTAATATTATTAATTAACTTTTAACTTTTTAGCCGCCAACCCTATTCTATGAATGTTTATAATAAACACGACACTTGACTCTGGTTTGGACCATCGAGGCCGGCTTTCCACAACCAATGGCGTAACAAAAAGAAAGTTGGAATTCCACGATTATTTTGTAAATTGAGTTAAAATACTGTTTTATTCTACTTTTAAAATTAGTAATATTATCTTTGTGGTTAAAATTCATTTTTTTATTTATTATCTCTATGTTATGACATCCTGAAGAAGAAAATGGTATTTTTCGAAACCGGTAGATGTATTTAAACTCAATTTAGTGGTTAATAAAACAAAGATAATAAATAAAAATACTGTTTTATTCCACTAATTTTTTTTGTACATTGATCATTGCACTTTGCTTACTGCTATACACTGTCTGCTATAATACAGTCAATTACTAGTGTAGCAGGCAGGGTATCCAAACATACGTCTTACTTTCTCACTGATATGTTGTATTTACTTTGCCAAATTTTATATGCGTACCCTCGGTACATTTGTCTGATATTAGAAATATTACGCAACACTCACAGTAATGAACTAGGTGAAAATGTATTATTAATGAATATTAGTTTGGAAGAGTAATACGTCAGACGTTGGACATTATTTATCAATGTATAAATGTATTATTATTATTATTACTATATTTTTTATTGTGTTAAACGGTATAACGTTTTCGGGAACATCTTCCCATCATCAATATTATAATTCAACTAAAATTAAAACCACTTTCAGACAGCAATATATGGTGTGTTTAGAGTTAACGGAGATGGGGGTGGGGGGTGGCGTTAAAGTGGATAAGAGTGTATGTATTAAGTATATCAGTGTGAATGGAAGAGAGGCTGTTGGAAGATTACGGCCTCATTGTACGAGTATTTTTAAATTCTAATTATTAATTATTCTAGAATTATTAATGTGACCACGTTACAGCTAACATGTTTATTACAATGACACTCGATCGATAGACTTCTGCTGATAAAGGTCACATAATGGATTGTTCGCTTTAAACGTCAACATTATAATATCACTCGACAGGTGAGTCCAGCCACGCTTATTGGTCGGAATATAAAATTTGTCACTATTTATGACACTTCACGACAGCGGCGTACGCTTGACATTTGTCAAATATTGATTATTGATACTAAATATGTACCAGGTTCATGTGTGAACTGCCGGGTACCGGGTACACAAGGGTGAACTCTAGTACTCTTCAAAAAAACTCGACTACAAGCTGTCCAAGAAGTGAAGAAAGATTCAGATGTATCGCAGGATTTGGCTGGAAGCAGGGATGCTTTGAAGACGTGTGTACAGTCAACGTTGGACCCGAATAGGCCGTATCTGAATTCGATGACTGCTGATACGGCAAATGTTTAAAATTCCTTGGACAGCATTGTGCCTCTATTTTTGGAACAATTAAGGATCCAAGACGGATCATTCACGATCTATCTGTGATGCATTCTCAAATGTTTGGGATACGTCGCTCGCAGGGGACGATAACCTGGATGAAAGGCAAAAGCCCGCAGAGGAAGATAGGCGATCTTCAAGAAGAGAATTGTCGAGGACTTCGACATGTCACAACCCGGAGTCACGATCCTCAGTAACATTAATACGATGACCTTTAAACATAAAATACATTTCAATGTTATGGCGTTAAAAAAATAAATATCGGTAGAATTTATAAGAAAAATTGAAACAAATCGATATGAACACGATCATCATAGAAGTGGAAGAGATAGAATGAAACTGCCATTCAGGAAGAATGGACAAATCTCAGAAATCAATCATGTATTGTACATAGTGCGACGAAGATTTTCAATGAAATGTTAGATGTCATAAGAAAAGAGAATTAGGGTGTCCCAAAAGTCAACGTCATCCTTTGGTGGGCTGACCGGAATATCAAAATATGATCTTAGTAAAAAAAAATCTTTAGTTTTCGAGATATTAGCACTTTTATGAATTTCGTGAAAATCGAATTCTCGAATTCTTAATTATTTAAATAATTTCACAATGAGCTGCGTTTGCAGTAAAATAGCAATTTTTTTTTCTAAAGTAAAACAGCAAATGTAATTTTTAAAACTACACTAAATTATCAACTTTTTAAAATAACTTGCCAGGTTAGCGTGGTGCATTTGTTTTACAGTATGAAGAGTCGAAGTTACCTAATAAAAAAAAAATCGGGCAAAAATGTTTTTTTTTTACTATTATTATTTTATTTTGGACTGTGATCAATATGGGTTTTTTAGCTGTGGCACTCGAAAAACTGATCTACGGTGTCGATTTTTTACGAAATTCACAAAAAGCGTCAATAAGTCGAAAACTAACGATTTTTTATTAAGGTCATATTTTGATATTCTGATCAGTTGACTTTTGAGACACCTGTATAAATTCAAAATTAAACTTAGTAAATACGTGCATGATGCGCTCATGGCTGAGCAGCATAAACTGCTTGCATCCACTCTTCGCGATCTTGGGCCTTGTTTAGTGCTAGTGCAGTTGTTTAGTCTCGATCTGTCTATCGTATTGCAGATCGACCTCCCCGCCTCTGTCCTTGGTACGTTCCACACGATCACCATTTTCTCCAGGATACATCCATCTCTTTTAGAAACACGCCCAATGTATGTAAGAATTCCTTTACTGCATGTTGTAGAGAACATTTCTTTAGTGTGGAGTACCTGAAGAATGGAGACATTACAAGTTAAATTATAGTTAGATTTTAAAAACGAAAATATGGATATTAAAATATTTATATTAGAGCACATATGAATGCACTAGATTAAGAATTAATAATTCAATAATGAAGAAACCAACTGACGAAGAATAAAGAATAATTTGGAAGCTTTTAAAAGCCTGTTGATTGTATGAGGGCGAGTCAAAAATGTTCTACACTGTCACATACAGCCCGGACTGGCCTGGCATCCTCAGGTCCCCGGGCCTCATGTCACCAGCTAGCCTCCATCGGCACTTACTCTGCATTGGTTGGCCATGGACCAATACATATTTGCTCTCTTTTCTTCTCAGCGGACCGCCCTAGCGCTTTACCTCCGCCAGGAAAAGGTGACAGCTCGCAATCTTCTCGTCATACCCATAGACCCTTGCCGCTTAGCGGGCGTGTGATTGGCCAACCCAAAGATCGTGTGTGCATACACGTCGAAACCCATTTGTTTCTGTTTACTAAGGTGGTGCACGCACCTGGAAACGGCTCATTTCTCATGTGACAACACCTTCAAGGTAATCATACTGCCTGACGCCATAACGAGATTCAGAATCTGATGCTTTCCGAATGTCGAAATAATAATTTTAATAATTGCCTACCTATAATGTTACAATTTTCAAATTTCTGTCAATATACTTATTTGTTTACTATTTTGAATGCACCTTCAGAACAAAAAGAACACTTGTTCATATTTCAAAGGAAATCGACATTTCTTTTCGACGAAATGAGAGTAATGCATTACTTTCACCAATTTTTTTTTTACTTTTTAAAACTATAAGGCCCCTGGGAAGCTTAATGGGCCCATCACATTGCTGACTTCCATGTGCTACTTCTGCTCTTCACTTTACCAATGACTGCGAGTTTTTCGAGTCTATGCTGCGATTCTAAACACCATTCGCATATTAATCTGTATACTCACGTCAGAGTTCTCACGTTAAAAAGAGCACCTGGTCTTATTTAGTATGTATAATGTTATATTTATATCACGTCCACCACATGAGAGTAAATAGCGCGTAGACCAAAAATCCGCCTATATAAGGCGAAGTGAATGTTTTTTTAAGTCATTTATTTTAGTTTTCATTTAGCAACGTTTAGATAAAGACAGCAAAATGGCGAGCTCGACAAAATACACACATTTAAACAGACCGCGCAGGAGAAATTATGACAGAATGGTAATTCGTCGCGCACAAGAAAAATGGAAACAAACGGAAAACTTTGAAACACAATTTAGGTTATCAAAAAATATTTATAGCGATTAGTTTGTCCAAGATCCAGTTCAGTAAAAGTGACGCTTAACTAACGCCCTATGAAGGGTTTTAAACACCGGTATATAAATATTAGGAAAACTAGTCAATATCCACGTGTCTCATCTTAACTATTTGCTATCAAAACGTACAAAGGTATCGACAAAAATGCTTCCTGAAACACGTACTGCCGGCGACACCGTCAATTCGGTCACTAAATGAAGCCAAGCTTCGACCGACCATATTCTCGCAAGCTACACAATGAGCGTGTGCTGTGCTACGTCCTCTGCATAATTATAAGATTTATTCATCGAGAATTATAATACTTCTCTTTCACATGTTGATCATTTCGGCGGAATTTATAATGACGTAGAGTACGCCGAGTACGCGCGCCAACACATTGCAAAAAATACAGAATTTTGCAATACGACCTTAAATTTCTCATTTGCCTTTCCCGCGCGTCACCTTTTGCGCCTCAACCAACGCACACGTTTTCAAAATGCTTTTCCATTATATCCTCTGGTTACCATCCCTAAATATCTCCCAATATCTTCTAATTCACATCAAAATTTCGTCTTAAATTCCAACAAACTAAACTGCATTTGTTGTACCTTTTATACGACAGTATTTTTTAGTATCTAATAATAATAAAATACAGCTAGAGCCGGGACCGGTTCAGAAGCTGGGCCTTCCTTGCCGGTCCCACTCATCAAAGCTAATAAAAATACGGGACTTTAATTCAATAACATATTCAAGTTTATGCAGTATATAAAACGAAAAAAGTATGTAAATTCAATGTAGAGTTATTAGCAATTTTCGCAAAATTTAAAATTTAGACCCTCCAGCGTCTCTTAAGTGCTGTTTTTATTCATAAAAAAAAACATATAACATAAATCCATAGTTTTACATATAGATGGAAAATGAAGGTGCAGTAATTCAAGGCAGATCCAGTCATCAAAAACACTCCCAAAGAGAAACAGTGGACGAGACACAAAATGGTTTGAGTCACACGATTTTTTAGTATCTATGTATGTCCCTCAAATATCAAAAAAAACATATTACGCATACATACATAGTGTGGTAGATCTTGGAGTACTATCCTCTGTTTTGTCTAGTGTATCTTGGTAGGAATTATCGCAATAAAACTGCCTTCCTTACAACAATTCTGGGTTTACTACAAAAAAAAAAAAAGGCGATTTATAGTCGAAAAAGGCGAAAATAGTAAAGTATTTCAAAACTATAAATCAATGCATTAACTTCCAACACACAAAAAATAGCGTAATATGTGTCTGATTAAATCAGGACAGTCTTACCTTGGAGTTGGCTATTTTGTGTAGGAAGATGACATCGGCCGTGTCTCTTCGAATTTGTAGTGATGGAACTTAGAAAAAAAATAGATGACTCAGCAGTACTGGTTAAGGTTCGATAACTACAAAAGTTAAGATATTTCAAGAAGCTATTCTGTATTTTTTTTTATTCTATTGATGTATGTGATACATATATATTGAATTTCAGACTTGAGAGGCATATGCGGCGAAAATTCGAACATATGAGAAGTACAATTTTTATGGTGTTGACGTTATTAAGCTGTTTGCATACCCGAAGGATGAAACCTAACATTTTAGTTGCTCTGGAGGTAATGTGGTCAATATGTGCATGTCGAAGATTAATTTGGAATCCAAAAAAAATCCCAAGATTTCTAATTTCAAATTTCTTGGTCAAGAGTTGACTATTTAGAAAGTAAGAGAAGTTAAACAAATTCTTGTTTCCGGTAAACTGTATCATGGAACACTTGCTGGTGTTGATTTGTAGGTTATGTTGATTGCAATATACATCGAGGCGGTCTAAATCGCTTCGATATTTTTGGCAATCGTCGATATTATGAATTGAAGTAAAAAATTGCATATCTATTCGAGTGCCATCAAGGTCAACCAGAACTAATCTCACATTCAACCTTCAACATTGTAACACCAAATAAAACTCAATTTCTACCGAGCCCCCTTTATTTCAACTCACACTTAAATGAACTACATTTTCAATACTTTAGTTCATTTTATTTTTATTACACATATTTTATTCCCTATATCATTTTCCTTTCCCCTCAAACACCCGTTCCCCTAAAAAAAAATCTTCTTTATAACTTTAATCTCTTCTCTGTTTATATTTTTATTTTCTACCTTTTCTTCATTTTTCCTGTTATTTTTTCATTTTTTTGCACCGTAAAATACGTTTCCTATTAAAGTCTTAATTAAGCTATTTACCTATTCAATAAGTCCTTTTCAAATTATTGTCTTCACTGTATCAAGTATATTGTTATTTCAGAGAAAACACGTAATTGATTCATTTTTTGATACACTTTTATTATGATTTTTGTTTATATCAATGAATTGTTTGTTTAATAATAAAAACAAAATATATAATATATAGCGTGCTCGCTTTGTATGTACAGGGAACAGATACTTGGCGCCTCCTAAGTTTTTTTTTATTTCATAAAAGTTGAAAGCGCCTGATAGCGATCCCGGTACCCATAAAGGTGAAAATAAAACAGACAGAATATATTAAAAAAAAAGTTATGAAATGACCAATTTTGCTGCGGTACACGCTTCACTCGATGCCATCCTGATTTTCATTTAAAAAAAATTATTTAGGAGAACACATTCTTATTGGGAAGTTGTAATTATTCAGAACATAGGTCTGTGATATTTTAAATATGAATTAAATATAATAATTATAAAGATATACATATAAAATCAATTCTATCGAAAAATATTGTTGTTGCGCCACCGGTATTCGAACCAGGTTTCGATAGAATTGATTTTATATGTATATCTTTATAATTAATATATTTAATTCATATTTAAAAAAAATTATAGATAATACTCCCTTAACGCGTAGAAACCAGACTTTGCGCATCGAGGTGAATCAAATTTGAAAAAAAAAAAAGAACTGTCATGTGACAAAGTACATATAATATTGTCAGACGATTATAGAATTATTTTATTCGTAATTTACGTACATTCGGCTTACTTGGACACGCCATTATTAAACGGTTTACTTGTCGTTCATGCGATAATTATTTTATTGAAACGGCAGTGCACAGATTCATATTAGAATACGATTGTGCACAGTGACACGAGTCACGATGCGATACTGGTATTTTCAAGTTCATCCACTATAATCAAATACGTACGTATAATCAAACTTATTGTGAGAACTCTCACATCGTATGTATATTGTTACGTAGCGCGCTGACACCGGTGGATAGAATGCCAGCGCACCGCGCCACCAGCTAGACTCAGTGTGTGGGTTGATAAAGTGTGGCGGTGTCGGAATGCCTGTCTCAGATGTATGGGAGTGGTCTGAACAATGCAAAACACTTTATAACACTAAGAACAATTTAATCACATAGTATAAACAAAACCCGACATTGTGAGGACCACGAGCGCAGAGTCTTTCGTCTTCTTTACACACCTCAGTACCATCCACTGAGTGTGGAGGTTAGGTTAGGTTAGGTTCGAGGTTGAAATGTCACTCGAATCACACTCGGCTGCCATGGTGTGATGAGGCAGCCGGGGTCCTGGATTGCTACGGAGCCGGACCAAAGCATCTCTCTTGACGTTACGGCGTGACAGTGCTCGCCCCGCTTCCGTTGCACGTTCACAGCCTACCGCTCGTTCCCGCGGAGAGTCCTTCCGTCCTTGACTTTAATGCTTCAACGTTGTCGCTATCCGTCGCCATTTGTCTATTTTTCGGCGGAGCGCCGCCCGGCGCTCGCTTCAGGCACCTCTCAGCCCGCGCGCTCGCGCCGAAGTCCCCTCTTCTTCCTCGAACCTCCTCCACCGCGGCCGTGCCTACTAGACTCGGTAGGTGGCGCTCTGTGTCTTCGGGCATTTATTCGAAATATCACAGTATGTATGTGTGTGTCAAGAGAGTGAGTAGATGAGTAATGATTACAAGAAATCGGGACTAAAAAATTAGTTTCCAATCCACACTTATAATATACGCAGCCGTAATGCTCGTTTTTAACAGTTGATCGCGAGAAACCAAACGTTTTTATATTAATTTATCCCAAAGCCAGAACCTGTTGAAAAATACCCCACAGACTACAAAATATATAGACATGAACTAACGCAAATTCCTTGTTTCAATATTTCCATTTCGATGTCACCTATCCGCGTGATCACTTTGGTACCACTTACGCAATCAAATAGCTCCGCGACTTTTTTTAATAATATGACTCAATATAATAATATGCTTTAATCTAAAAAAATACGTCTTGTTTACTCAAAGATTTAATTTTCGAAGAGTAAATACATTTAATGTTGCATAAATGTATCAAACTATCAGATTTATATTTCCACAAAGAATGTGTGTAGAATGCCCCTCGTCCCGCAACTAATGTTCCAAACCCATCACCTATATGTACACTTTATATCATGTCTATTCATTTGCTGGTCTGTGAACAACCCCAAAAAATCAATTAAAAATTGTAAGAATTAAAAACAATTTTTTGTACTAGATGTGATAACTGTATCACTATTCAATACAAGGTTTATAGATGTATCTTCTACTCGGGAGACATCAGATCACACGCGGACGGAGTGAGTAGAGGTCCACTCCAGATTCATCACAATTCATCTTAACTTACAATATTGTTTAATGAGCACGGGAAGTATAACTAAATAACATGAGTAATATAATAAATAAATAATAATAAGTATAATTTACACGTGAGATGAACTACAATAACAATAATATAATATTTTTAAGGAGAATACATTATTATTGTGAAGGTGCAGTTTTTCAGTACATAGTTCTGTGCTATTTTTAATACAAATTAAATTATTAAGGAGAACACATTATTATTGTGAAGTTGTAATTATTCAGAACAGACGGTCTGTAATATTTTAAATACTAATTAAATGTATACATATTAAATTAATTCTATCGAAAAATATTGTTGTTGCTACCGGGATTCGAACATGGATCTCTTTCCAATCCGGTACTCAAAGGTATTTGTTATTCCGTAAAAACAATAGAACGATAGATGTATTAATTTGAAAAGTTCAACATATGGGTTCGAAAATTTGTCGTCAAAAGTACTCTCTGCTGTAGCATAATTGGTTAATGCACCTACCCCGGATTCGAAAGTTATCTAAGTTCGAATCCCGGTAGCAACAACAACAATATTTTTCGATAGAATTGATTTTATATGTATATCTTTCTAATTAATACATTTCATTTGTACTTACAAATTAAATTAATCAACTTTCTGGTTGATTAATTAAATTTATATTAATAATATAATCAAATAACACATTTATTACCTCTGATAGTTATTCAGCCCTACCCTAACTAGATCGTATTAGATTCTGATATATGTAAAAGTAGACAGGTTTTTTCGTGCCGTATAGGTAAACTCAACAAATTCAAACTGGGAACTAACTTTGTGAGTAAAAATTACTCGCATTTATGGCGAATTACGGCCCCAGCCTATCGCCGTAAAACGAATATCGGCGTAAAGTGAATCACAATCTTTTTTCACTTACAAAGACATACAAAATCCTAGAAACAAGAGTACATTTTTATTTATTAAATGTTTATAATACACCTAGGTCAACAAATAAAGCTAAACTTTTAATATACACAGGATTGACGCGCACATCGTATGACTCGATTGGAGTCACGCGATGTGCGCCGCAGAGTCAACAATGCGCCGTAAGAACTAAGAATTAAAATTTTGAAAACACCGCGTTAACGAATCGGCGTAAAGCGCTCTATATTTTTTAATTTAATAAAGTCATCAACAGGTCGCTTATTTATAGTCGTAAAATATATGTCTGTACAATGGAAAAATATAACATACATAATAATAGCTACTTTACTGCATAGTATGCATGTGTTACACGCTCGAACGTATACAGTACAGTATAGCACAATGGGCTTGTGCGATACAATGAAGTGGTTTAGATTATTTTACAACCGAATATTAAAGAATTATAAAATAGAGGAATGTGATTACAGTACGACATCGCGGATACCTCTATCGCTACGTGAGATTCATAATTAATTATATTAAGCGTCGTATTTGATCCGAGCCGTAATCCTTACACACAAAGATGCATCACCATTGGTTACATCGGACGCCATCATGGTGTGGTAAAATGATGCCAATAATTTATACAGTTCAGGCGACCAATCGGAATTTGTTATGCGACAAAATTAAAAAGCATCAATTTAAATTGTCGTTTCGATTCATCTGCACGGCGATGTTACAATACGTGTTGTCGGTCGCCCTGAATAATATTAGAATACTTGTAAATGTAATAGACGTCAGAAATGACACCGTCGAAGTTTGTAATAAATAATTCAAAAACACCTAACTGCAAATGCCTACGTTAAACTGGACGTTTTATACAAAATGAATTCCAAACTTGAAAATTATGAAATCGATACCAGATACATTTATTACCATCAGTAAAGGGTGTTTTTTTTTTTTTATAGGTTTGTTTTTCGAATCGGCAACACTTTTACCAACGATAGCCAATTTGATTTGTGCTCAGTTTGTTTTGCCATTTACGCCAAAACAACGCTTGAAAATTGAGCAAATTTATTTCGAAAATCGTGGTTCAGTTCGCAAAACTTACCGTGCGCTACATCCATTTAACGGTCGACATAATCGTCCATGTATTTAATTTGGACGAAATTTGAATAGCCATGGATCGTTTTCGCACCACGCATACTCTAATTGGTAATACGCATCCGCAGAGACGTCGTACAGTGCGCACCGAAGAAGCTGTTGCTGCAGTGGAGCATAGTATTGAGGAGGAACCGAATGAATAGATCCATGAGTACTGACTTTTTCGTTCCCGAATCGAATGGCATTGATGTGAAAGATCTGCGGTTTCAACAAGACGACGCAACATGCCACACATCGCGCGCCACAATCAATTTATTATACATAATTTCGCGTAATGGACCTGTGAATTGGCCTTTAAAATTGATTCAACACCTTTGGATTATTTTCTGTGAGGATATGTGAAGTCGCTAGTTTACGCCGATAAACCAGATACGATAGACGACATGGAAGCCAACATTCGTCGCGTTATTGCCGATATACGTCCCCAGCTGCTCCAAAAAGTGGTCGAAAATTGTACTTCCAGATTGCGCTTTATTCGAGCCAGCCGCGGCGACCATATGCGCGAAATCATATTTAAACACTAATGACATAAAATTATCTTTCCAATAAAGTCAACACTAAGTATTAAGGAGAACATATATTGTGAAATTGTAATTATTCAGAACATAGGTCTGTAATGTTTTTAATACAAATTAAATGTATTAAAATACATTCATCATCACGATTTGCGTGTGTTTTAGTTTTGTGCCTTTAGTATCAAACAGTTTCATAAAATATACTGAAACCCCTGAGACTCTAAATAAAATTAGGTTAAATCATTACAGTACATCATACAACATAAAACAACAGCTAAAATCTACTTTTGATTGCCCGTCGCTCGGCATTTTTTCAACATGACCAGGCCATCGCAGCCGTTGGAACCTTCGCTATCTTAAATTGTTTTATTGCTCAATTAAATTTTCGAATTCATTATGCATTTTTACTATATAGAGATTTTTTTATTACGGGTCTAGAATATCTTCTCATCGCGTATCACATCCAAAAATAACCACAGGTCTTACAATTATTTTATATGTCAGCAGTTTGCGTCTTCGGCTTTGAGTATTTTCGAGAATCGGGCAGTCACTTGCAGTAGTTTTCAACAGGATGGGGGGGATTTTCACTTCTTACCTTGTCGTACATAAAATGTCAAGGTAGCAATTTAACACGATGCTGTAACGCAGCCGATATCTGTACACGACCATTGAATTGTACCTTATCTGATCTACGGTCACAATTGTAAGAAAATCAAGTAGTACGGAAATACAGTGAAAAAAAAACAAGTCCCTTTTTTGCCTGACTGTATATTCTATAGTTGTATATTCTTATATACAACTCCATCCTCATAAACTACTGCAGCGGCATTTTAATTTTGGCAATTATCAGCAAATTTGGAGCTAAAATTGTGTTTTTATTATTTTTTTTCTTTTCGTTTTCTGTGTTGCTTCTCGGTTATTCGGGGACCCTTTGAAAAGCGGCCCCCTTCGCAACGACGACTCGCTTGACTCTACGACTCCGCCACTGCTTGCAGGCAGAGGCTCGATAAAGGTTGGAACGAATCGGTTGTCAATGGACCGACGCGATTGAAGTGTGACAGCGATATTTTACAATCGTCTAAAAATGAATTTAAGTAACCACGTTAACCAGCCAGCGAACGTTAATTGAATTGATTAATTTTTAAAAATCAACATGAATGCGATAAGAGGCTTTCGGGATATACACATATTACAAGAAATGTTATTCCACAATTTGAAAATTATGAAATCGATACCGATAGCCAAAAATGATTACTATTAGATGGATCCGTTAATACACTAAGAGTTCATAAATATAATCGATTCACTAATGAATTTAATACAATAAGTCATATTTTAAATCTAAAGTTAAACATAACTTGGAACTGTCAAACGTCGCTTAATATATTTCAGTAATTCGAAAACTAGCCACCGAACAGGGTCGGACCGCGATAATGGAAAACTTACAAAAACAACATATTTTATTAATTACCAGTGGATTCAGATAGGTGGCTAAGGGTGGTGAAGGGGGGTATCGCAGGATCCTAAAGAGTAACCGTGCACAATTTGGTTTAAATCGGTCAAATAGTGTATGATTGTACAAATAACACACAGTCATACATTCAAATCGACGGATACAATAAAAAATATTCTTACTGAACATCACGTAACAACTTTTAAAATACACATGTACCCAATTAATTTCTAATTTGTTTCATTTTAAAATATTATTATTTTCTTCAATAGATATCTACGTACTTGCGTTCTGAATTTTTCAGAGTTTATAGTATAGGCGTTTTGGTTATGGTTATGGTCTCGTTATGGTCTCAAGCCAATTCTATTCTACTACGTAATCTATGAACTGTCATATCAATTTCGCCAACATGTTAGTTTGTCGCTATTTAACGTATTTTTCAATAGAAAGAACTACTTCTGTAGATTTTCTTTTTTACCGCATATGCATAGTCAATGTGTTCATTTTTATTGGGCACTATTTTTAACTAGCGGTAACGCATTCCAACGAACGCACGTGACATATTTACAATAAACAGTTTTTTAAAAAAGATTAAAATTTATTTATTTCTCAGAAGTCAAAACATTATCCCATTTTAATAAAAAAAACACATCGTTAGTACAAATCCCGCCTTTCGTATTAACACAAAGATTTCAAACTTAAATTATTTCTTCATTTTTATATTGAGGCCGCGTTCATAAGATCACGCGTAAATAAGGTCGAGTGGTGTTTATATGATGCCATTTTTAGACACGAGATGAAGAAAAAATGCTCCATTTTAAAAATAGATATAAACAATTTCATCGATCATCAGGCCTGGGAACAGCTTCGGTGGCTGTATTTTTTAGTTTTTTATTATATTACATTATATTTTAGATAAAAATCTGTAAAATAATTTATATAATAAATATGAAACCATTAACGGAAAATGTAAACGAACTTATACAAAACTTATAAAACTTACGAACTTATACAAAATGAATAAATAACCGGAATAAAAATCATTGAAGATATTATTTGTAAAACCCACATTATTAATAGTGTCACATCATGTTATTTTTATCCTCACTTCGACCATTTCATGGAAAAACATTTTATTCACTAGAATTACATTTATACTTTACCACTTATTCATAAACTAAAAATATAATACATAATATGAAAAAATGTTTTTGAAAATGCATTTTTTTCTAGGCCGCCCGGTATATTTTGACAGCCACGGACCCGCCATTTTTGTTTTTGATATTGTAGTGAACATTATACAAATGCTTATATTCCACTAATGTACACAGAGATGTTAAAATCCTTGATACGCGGCTTGACGAGATAAAAGCATGTGATTGTATTCACGTTGGATGTAATAATTCTAAGAATATTATGCAATAATGAAATAATACAATATGATCGAACGCATTTTTGCTTTAAACTCGTAAAAATTTGTTCGAAATACAAAGTAATGATAATTGAAGTAATAAAAATCTAATAATTATAATGTTTTATATATAAGCTTACACACATTAAATTAACATTAAAACATGTTTACGAATCGCCTCTAGTCTAGATTATTTATCATTGTATGGCGTATAACGCACATGTAAATCTAAATGATGCCTTTTAATAAAAAAAACTGGAAAATAAAATCTAAAATTGTACTAACCATGGCAAACATTCCGCAATCTTCGATTAAAATATAAATAACACGCCCCATCCTTCATAAATGAAATAAACTGCGTCCATGTAATTCACTTCACTAAGAGAATAATTGTATTATGTTAACCAAAAGGAAAAACAATAATGGATAATAGCGTAAGCTAATTGATACGATATTTGTGGTATACCAAATATATTTTAAAACTAGTATTCAGTCAAAAATTAGACAAAATACTCAGGGATAATTAAATTCGGACTGACCTGATACAATCAACGCCTCGTTGGGTCCGACAGTGTGAACATTACCCATTGCTGAAAATCACTTACAAAACTCACTACACTGGTGAACACTATAACACAAAATCACGCCAATAATTTAACTGATAACACATAAATAATATTCAAATCAACGGGACGAACTGACAGTTCTCACAGTGTTTAGAAACCAGCCATACTGAAAAACGCTTCCGAAACATTGAGGCGCGCGCATTCACTACCGGCGTCCGATAAGCAACCAATAAATATGTTTGTAGTAATACTATAGTATTTTCATGTATAGTAAATGAATAAAAAAATTCTAAGTAAGGATACGTGGTGTTATTTATAAATGCATCAACGTTTACTATTAATTTAACTATATTTTCAAATAAATTATAAAAACACAGTTTCTATTTGATATAACATTCAACATGAGTGATTTTGCGTAAAGTCCAGCGCAATTTTTGTTTCGTGTGGTATATCGATCGTGACATGCGTGTGAAAGAGACAAATGATAATGTTGCCTTCACCAATAATATTTACGCTACGCGCATGCTGATTATTCATATCGCAATGGCGGACTGGAGTTGTTTGGTTGCATAGGGGTTTAGAGGTTAATTTAAGCAAAAGTAAATAACACTACGCTTTATTTGTCAAACCACACATTTAAAAGATTGTTACTTCTTTAGTTCCTACCGTGTAAAGTATTGTAAGTACATTTTTTTCTATTGTTTCGTGATTAACCATGCATCAACGACTACCTTGACAA
The DNA here is from genome assembly GCA_031772225.1 of Eubasilissa splendida. Classification (NCBI taxonomy): domain Eukaryota; kingdom Metazoa; phylum Arthropoda; class Insecta; order Trichoptera; family Phryganeidae; genus Eubasilissa; species Eubasilissa splendida. The sequence goes on from CM062868.1 coordinate 17,869,412, forward strand.
TTTGTTTCGTAAGCTGTTTTGTGATTCACCCGCTATCATTTGAAGAATACAACAAATAATTGTTTAAGATTTGTGTTTCCAGATAATTTAATAAAAGAGGATTATTGTTTGTGGCGCAAGAGATCAATCAAACGAAGAATTATTCATAAATTTTAAGTTAACATTGCGGTACTACTCACAATGTCTGACACAAGTGATCTGGACCGCCAAATCGAACAGTTGAAAAGATGTGAGATTATTATGGAAGCAGAAGTGAAAGCACTGTGTGCTAAAGCTAGAGAAATATTAGTTGAAGAAAGTAACGTGCAACGAGTAGATTCTCCAGTTACTGTAAGTATTGCTCTTTTTTTATAACCCTACAGATTTTGTGTACAAGATTTACATGTTTTGTGGTTTGTCAAGAAAATGGTATCGAACACTGATTTCTTTACTGTTCCTATTTTTCGATTGTTTTTAACTTATAAGTCTGCATATAACACAATGTTTCCCAATCTGAAAAATTCACATTTTATTGAAAAATTTACATTTTTTTGTATGCATGTTTTATCTAATTACACCACCATGGTTTGAATCTTTACTGCCCATCTATCTGTATCTTGTTCTTATGCATCTTGTCAGAGTCGTGTTTCTTTACACAGCGCTGTCATTGTTCTTATGTGTATAAGCATTACATAGGAACATTGTTTTTACAACTCCCATCAGGTGATTACTGTTGCATCACCGAGTACAGTTTATAAATTGATTTATTTATCGCATTGCAGTTTTGAACAAATTGAACTAAGTCTATCTAATATTATTTGATGATGAAAGGGAACTAGAAAAATAATGTGGTTAAGTAGATAAGTTATGGTTACGTACGTATTAACATAGATTAATCTTTATATTGCTACGCATTTACCTTGACGGGTTAATATTGCTGCAGTGTTTTGGAAGGACACACGAGGCATTCAATAATAATTTTAATCATATTGCTGATTGGTAGATACATTACTCATGCTTAAATATATGTCTTGTTTTTTTCTGCTCAAGCAATATAGCTGTATGATCATGCCAATACCTATAAAAGTATCTATTAAAATTGTATAGTTTCAAGCATAGTACCTCTCATCATCAGATATAATTCATAACTAATCTAAATACAGCATGATACCGTCCTATTCGGGTAGGGGGGTGGGGCGTGGAAGGAAGGGGAATTTTTTCAGTCGTTCTTTGTAATATTGGCAGTAAGGATACCCCTATACCTGACAATGATATTTTATTTGCTTTACTTCATAAACTTATGCTTGCAGTTCGTAATATCAAAACAGATATAGTTTATCTATAATTTCAAGGGAAGTGAATCATAAACTAATAACATTTGTGGCTTAATTATTATCATATTGTTGATATTGTTTTATTTACTATCATATTGCATCAGCTAAATGTTTGATTTATTTCCCAGAATTTCTGATTATGCACAACTTTTAGCGAACTTCATTATTCTGAATTTATTTGGCTCACTTTTATCTGTGCTCTGCACCCTTCTTTAATTGTTTTAATTTAAATCTTTCTAATGTATTTTCATTAATTTGAATTTGAATTTTCTTCAATACATCTCGTTACAGAAATTTTTCCTTTAGAAGTGTGTAAAAAATTTGGTCGAGGGCACAGACCACCAAATATATACCATAGACATTAGCTAACACAAATCTATTTTCCCAATATTTTCATTTTAGTGTCATCCACGTGATCACTTTGGTACCACTACAATGTATATATATATATGTATAAATGTAAAAAATATGTCTTGTTAACACAAAGATTTAATTTTCTAAGAGTAAATACTTTTTCTGTTGCATCAATGTGTCATAAACTATCCGATTTATGTATCCGCCAAGAATGTGTGTAGAATGCCCCTCGTCTTGCAACTAATGTTCCAAACCCCTCTCTTATATGTACACTTTATTTTATGTCTACTCATTTACTGGTCTGTGGTTGAGACATTATTTTATTACGTTTTAATTTATGTAATTATTTTTATATTGTAGGTTTGTGGCGACATCCATGGACAATTTTATGACCTAAAAGAACTTTTTAAAGTCGGAGGAGATGTTCCAGAAACAAGTTATCTATTTATGGGAGACTTTGTTGACCGAGGATTTTATTCAGTGGAGACATTTTTATTATTGTTAGCACTCAAAGTTAGTATAAATTTTTCACTTTCTGAACTAGGTACACTGTCAATGTCATTTTATTATTTATTTACATCGTCAGTTTCATGTCATCGTGAATTCTAATAATTTTTTCATATGCAGTGCTCACCGGTCTGGTATATTTTTGGATAGCATGCTAAAGGGGTGGGCCTGGCTAGAAGGGTATTCCAGACTTTATTAGACTATTTTTATTTTTTTATGTTTAATTAATTAACTCAACTTGGAAATTATAAGAAAGCAATTTTTAACATTTCAAAATTTCTTGCACATATAATAAATACATTGGAATCAATACATTATTTTACTATTCTCTTTCACGTTAGCCAGCATACTGTTTTAAAAAGAAGAATTCCGGTCAAATATGCGATGATCTTAATCACAATTATACAAACTAGCTAATGGCCGTTTTGTGAGCAATGCCAGCATTTCCGTGCCGATTGCTTTTGCTAGGTAGTATAGTGGCCACAGCCAATTTTTCAATAAAACTTCTATTTTAATGTTGATAATATAATTTATTACCAAAAATGTGAGATTGTCTTACACGGTATTGCTTAACCAATTAACAAATATGATAATTTTGGATCTCGCAACTTCAGTATATATTGAATATTGAAAAAAATGAGTTAGTCAGATTCTTACGAAATTTTATGTTCTTCATTTAAGCAGCCTAGATATTTGCACATTACAGTTGCAAGTATTTACCGCCATCTATGTTACTTGAGTAGAGCGAAATACCATCTATATGATTCAGTCTTTACTTAAACGCATATTATTATCTATGATTCTTTAAAAACACTATTTTTATTCCAGTTTTAACATCTATTGTTTCTGTGTCAGTACCATAGATAAGAGGTGGTCAATATACTTGCCAGTAGATTCAAAAGAAAGAAATTTTAATTTGGTAAATGGGTACTTCAATGTAAATCCATAATAAATGTTGTTGAATACATAAAAGAGAAAACTTCAAAGTAATCTTAATCTAGAGATATTAAAAGCAAATTGACATACTTTAATAATGATCTCACTACTTTGGTAATTTTTCTTACTGGCAATGTACACTAAAATACGTTAAGACAATATAATATATGATTAAGAATTTTATTATGTGCTTATCCATTTTATACTGGATAAATGGATTGTACATAGTATCTCATATAAATTATGTTATCAGTTTTCTATGTATTAGTTTATCAAAATAATAATTATATATAAAATCACTCCATCCACTATTACTATTTATATTAGTTTGGTTGATTTTTTGAAGTCCCCTGAATTATTATACATAATTAGATTTATTTGGAATTCAGCTGGGAATCAATATCTTTTTGGATTACCACATCTATTACATGATTGAAAATCTTTGAACTTTGATCCAGCGATACATTATTATTAGTAATGTAAATTTATGATATTATGATTTATATTAGTATATGTAATTTTATTCTAAATCACCTTTGCTAGACAAGGAATTAACAATGAGCTAAACCGTTTTTGTGTAATTGTAACAACAAATGATAAATGAAATTTAATTGTTGAATCTTCAGTTTCAAGTGTACCAGTGATTGCTCGACGAATTACGAATAATATGTTACTAATCAGCATTATAATCAAACACAAATGTCACAGTCACAATCACGGTTAAAATAACAGTTTAGCTCATAACTACTAGGGATTCAAACATCTTGAAAATATTTTTCACCAGATACTCCTGTCAAACTTCCGTGAATGTAGGAACAAAATATATTTGAAAAGGAATGACAATCAGGAAAAAATATTTTTTTTTAGTTAATTTCAATTTTCACGTTTCAACAATAGTTTATCTTTCTCCTTTCGTTCCGAGCTGGAAAAAATGTAAAATGCAAACCAAATAAAATACTGACTTAGGGTCATCATTTATTTACATGTATGTAGTAACCCGAAACAGTGCACAATTAAGTCGTATGAAACCATGTGGTGACATGAGATGCATTCTTTAGTTCCTCTTTCAATTTCATATTTCCAGTTCAACTTCATGAAGGGATTGGTATTGAAAAATAATTAATCAAAATCATATAAGAGTTCAGAAACTAAGTCTTTTTGCAGTAACTGGTCTTATAAAAAAAATTATATTAGCATCTCTAAATAAACAATTTTTAGCCTAGAAATGTGTGAATACAATTATTGTATAATCTGATTTTTTATGATCTAAAAAAATATATATTGAGACAAATTTTATAACATTGTGTTACTGAATTTATTTTGTCTTTGCAAATAGGTTCGATACCCTGACCGCATCACACTCATCCGTGGAAATCACGAGTCCCGCCAGATCACCCAGGTTTATGGTTTCTATGATGAATGCCTGCGAAAATACGGATCCATCACAGTGTGGAGGTGAGATAATAATGAGAAGGGTGGAATGAATTTGTGAGAGGTACAGGGAGGCGGCCGAAGGACCACCCAGAATCAGAAAACACTACCCACCTGTGAAATGCTCAATTCGGTGTCTGGATCTTCTTCCACTGGATCCACAGGTCTTTCCAGCTCCAAGACATCTACTCTGTTATTTCGCATTAAGTACTCTTGAGCATACACTTTGGTGATAGCACAAAGTGCCATACAATCATAGCAACATGAAAGCATTAAATCGGTACGCACGGTAGCGAGAAACCGAAACACAAGTACCGCAGGTAACCGATATCCCGACAGTTCAGAGTTTCAACTTCAACTGATCTGAAAAAATCACAGAGAACACACCACAAGAAAGATTGTGTTCTGGTATTGGGGGGGGGGGGGGGTAATGGGCGCAGGAATTATTCTGCAAACCAAACAGTAATAAAAACAGAAATGTTAAGAAATACTTTTTCTAAATACAAATTGTTTTCGCTTGCTAATCGCTCACTGCACCGGATATTTGAGAATCTACAGTGTGTGATATTATCGTAAAAATATCCCCAGTACAATCACGTTGAGTTTTCCAAACTATTTTGGCATGTATAACCAATGTTTTGGATCCATCGTAGGGTCCACTGCCAGGGCTGTTATAATGTCGACCAGAGAGATCAGATACACGCAAAATTCTGAAGGGCCGTATAAACTCAATCTCACTTGTTTCTGGAGAAAAATCATCCACTCCCTCAATAGTCTCAAAAATAGACTTAAATATACCTTTCTGATCGATGCGATCTCTCCAACCCTATTTCGCACCAAGTATTACAATACCAATCTAGGTTATTTCTTTCCCTGGCCTAGAATACTAAATCACTACAATGAGATACCATCGATTAACACTAACACTGAATATATTCTTCATGATACAGGCTCAATACAAAAATGAAATTATTTCTGTTCGTTCGAACATGTAATATGCACCTACCGTGAAGCAACACCCTTAACGCCAAGGACTTTTGTTGTCCTTGGAACTCATGCAGTGGTTTTAAATACAGTAAAACTGCGATATAATAAATCCAAGGGCCCAAAAATTCTGCAAACAAAGGAGGAAGAAGGCCATAGGGAACTGAATACCTACATATTTTTAGTAGTTTTGTTATTAAAACAGATAAGCAAATGGATAATCAAAGGAATTAAATTAAGAACAGAATCTATTCAACACCAATTCGAAGATATTTTTGTAAATTCCAGAATATTGCAAACACAAAACAATGTTTTAATTGTGTTTAAATGTAGAGCCGCTTCAAACATAGTTTTGGGCATGAAACATAAAAAATAATTCAACAATAAAAATTTTATAGTTGAATCGCGGAATTTTTATAAAATGAGTCGTATATAAATTACGAAGGTACTTACCGGTAACGGCGGCAACCACTTCAAAATATAATCGTTAAAATTGTTCACTTAAAAATTATCGTTAACATTGTTCACTTAAAATAATCGTTTATTTTCCCGTTTAGTTTTAACATTTCTTTCACTGTCTCGTATAATTATTTTAGCCAATGCATCGCAGTGGGAAAATGTATCCACCGGTAATTCTGGTCTTCCCGATACGTATCGTTGGAGAACATCTAAGGCATGAAAAACTTTGGAAGTTGACGGTAACGAAGCAGATGAGATTTCATTGCTTTCCTCATTCAATGTGTCATTTTTGTCCTCATCACTCGTCTTATCGGATCCGTCCATATTTGTACACAACGCGGCCGTCAGGCGTTCCTCGCTACGTTTTCCTCCGTGACATCTCTCTCCTTTAAGAGCTAGTGTCCGATCCGGCATCGTGTTATAAACATTTTTTGCGTCGTATTTCTCCCAAATATGCCGGTTGTTTGTTATCCATCTCGAAACTTCCTCTTCATCAACTTTTTGGGAATCGCCACAAACCGCGAGGCAAACAATGTTGTGTCGCTTTTTAAAGCGATCTAACCACCCAGTCGATGCCTTAAAATCAATTCCCATCCGATGAACCAACGACTTTGCTTTCTCAATAAGCATTAAACCAGAAGTAGATATATTCGCTGATCGGATTTGGGAGAAATACTCGAACAGTTTTTCTTCATATTTGGCAGGCCGTACACGCTGTTGGGAACCGCTCGCCTTACATCTATCAAACGCATCTTCAATCTTCTTCCGATTTTTTAAAATTATGGAGAGTGACGAAACCGGAATACCATATTTTACGGCTATCTTGCCTTTACTCTCCACTTTGTTGTCGATGTCCTTCAATATCATTATTTTTTGTGCAATGGTTAAAGTTTTGCGGGAATTATCACGTACTGAAGCCATTTTAAGGTTTCACTAGTATGTATACGTAGATTTCAGTAAACACACGAAAACAATAGTCAATAGAAACACAAAATGCCGTACAAAAATAGTCCATAAAATATTTTAACGAATTATTTATATAATTGACGAGTTCACACGAAAACAATTGTCAAACGAAAATGAATTTATGTAAATATTCAGTTCGGTCATGCAATAATCGCATTAAAAGCGGAACAAACTTAACTCTACAGACGTTACACTGAGACTGACATTCCCAATAAGTACATACTGCAAGTTTCGGGGGGTTCCTGTTAATTTTTGTATTTTCCAGCTGTTTGGTTCTGGAATTGCAATACATATTAGAGTAAAACGTATCCAAGTGAACACCGCAAGAATTATGTCAAATGGTTTTATGGGCCTACTATGAACCCAAGAAGAAGTTTGAATTGTTTTACTACCTTGTCGGCAGACCGCCGCGCACCGCCGAAAAGACCATAAAACCGTTCGCATACGGCAGATGCAGCGGCGCGGTTTTGTAAGTGCGAAATAATATTTTCACCTTTTAACATTTTTTTATTTCGTTATAAATTTACATAAATGTATTGACATTTTTTCGTACGGGACAAAAATGATTTTGTTATAAATATTAACGGGATTTCGTTATATAAATGCATTTTTGTATGAACAATTGGTTTTAGGGACTAAATTTTGATATACGTCATTTTTCGCTATATCAGGATTCGTTATATCACGGTTTTACTGTATATTGTTTTTGTATTTTACTTATTTTCCTTTTTTACAGAATTTTTATGTTTCTTAATCATAAAAATGTGTATTTTGTAACCTGTTATATTCCTGACCGTCTTAAATTTTTCTACATTGTACCTTAATGTCATACCTTGGATTTTCTGTCAGGGTCCTCAATGACCTGATGATAGTCTATATACAGATAAATATGCAACGATTGAGGCCTTATATTTAAAGAGTATAATGCCCTAGACATAAGACTAATCTTAATGTTGAGACTCATTTAATTTTTCCACGCTAACGACAACTCGCCCCAAGCAATAAATCATGAACACAACACAAGACAAACAATGAACATCTACACGCCAGTTCCGAGAGCAACAACAACATTTTATCAAAGATTCTACATGTTCTTAGCTCCGAAACTGCACAACACACACAATACCAACTGGAAATCATTCAACACCAATAAGATTACACAAATATGGACCCAACATATGATCCAATCGGGTAGATATCAATCAGAAGCATGGCTATCCAATATTCTAACATAATCATTATACAGTGCTTACACTAATAATTCACTAGTTTTACAACACTCCCACTTCATTTTTTTATTCTATATATATATATATATATATTTATTTTTTTATCTCTACTTTTATTCCTGTCGAATCTTTATCTTTCTTGAATTAAATACCACAACAGCACGAAAAAAACACAGACTTCAGTCAAGCAAAGTAGCCATGACAATGCTATACATATCAGAGGTGGAGTCTACTCCATTCCACACAATAAACTACGAGTATATATACTATATTTACCACCTTGTACATATTTTCTTTATCGGATACTTAATTCAACCAGAAATAAATTTGTCTTAATAGACAATGGTTTTTGCGCAAATAAAAGTTGTATCTTTAAGAATCTAATTAGAATTATAGAATTCTGAATTATAATCTATCTTTGTAATCAAATACAATCTTGAATCATAGAAAAAGAAAAATTGGAAATTAGGGCTTACATTTGATGTTTTGTTTCGACAATGATTGCGCCACTCGCGCTTTAGTGTTATACACAATGTTTGATAATTTATTTCAATTGACATATTATTACTTCCAATTTGATACATCCTCAGATACTGCACAGAACTGTTTGACTACCTCTCCCTGTCAGCCATCATCGATGGCAAAATATTCTGTGTCCACGGAGGCCTGAGTCCCTCCATACAGACCCTGGATCAAATCAGGACCATCGACAGGAAACAGGAAGTACCACATGATGGTCCCATGTGTGACTTGCTGTGGAGTGATCCAGAAGGTTTTTATTATTCTTTTATTACAACTAATTATTCATATATTTACATTGTATGAAGTTTTAAATTCAAAAATATTTCATATAGAACACTATCATTCCAATTATCTATATATATAGTTATAGTTTAAATTGTGAAAGAAGTATTTTAAATAAACTCATAGCGGTAATATTGATGAAATTTTGAGTCCATTAAATTCATGGCTGACATTCTTGTGGTCATTGGTGAAGCGAAAAGCTGAGGAATTCCACCAAGGAATCAAAGGCAAAGGTATGACTGATTAAATATCTCGAACATCTGAAGTGTCTGTATCCACATTACTACACAAAGCTCAACGTTATAACTAATGGAAAAACTATTGTGTTATTGCCAGCAACAAGGAGAACACAACAGAAGAATTATAATACCATCTGTAAATGGTGGCTTTAAGGGTTTAAAATGTTGCCAAATCGTATGAACAATAGTCATACTTTAAATTATGTAAGATAATTAGACGATTTGAACATTATCAGACAAGAAATTAAATTTTAAAAATGAGTATTTGCCTTTCCTGCTTTTACCTGTTGTAACAAACAAGACGTCTTGCAGACACCCTGGGCTGGGGCGTATCCCCGCGCGGTGCCGGGTACCTGTTTGGCTCCGATGTGGTGACCCAGTTCAACATTGCTAACGACATTAACATGATCTGCCGAGCCCACCAATTGGTCATGGAGGGGTATAAGTGGCACTTCGACGAGACGGTGCTCACAGTGTGGTCGGCGCCTAACTACTGTTATAGGTTTGTTGTCAAGTTATTTTGTTTTTTAACCAATTTCAATACTATAATATTGGGTAAAAGGCACCGATAAATTGGTTGAAAGATGGGATGAAGTCCTGAACAATAATGGAGAATACACCTTTGATTTTATTATAAATAATTGAACAAAACTGCAATGTCTTATTAACCCAATATATTCTACAAAAAAAGGACAGAAATGCATGATAATCGCATGTCAACAGACATCTGTCATAACAATTAATAGTTAATCAGCTTATTTAAAAGTAAATGAAAAAACATTATTTAAATTGAACAGAATGGTATGCTCAGTAGATGGTTGAATTTTAGTGTAATTAACAATACTTTCAACAATTGTTCGCGGCACCCAGATTGGCATGCCAATATTATTTGCATTTTTTATTTTCTTTAAAGTGAAATATGCATATCTCATTAAATTTTTTGCTTTGCGTTGCAGATGCGGTAATGTGGCCGCCATTTTGGAGCTAAATGAACACTTACAGAGAGACTTTACCATATTCGAGGCGGCGCCCCAAGAATCCAGAGGCATTCCATCAAAGAAACCACAGGCTGATTACTTTTTATAATATTGTGTGAAACATTATTTTAACCAGATTACACCCCGTACCAGATAGTATACTTATTTTGTATAATGTATAAATGGTAACCCAACGATTCCTTGTCGCCCAACAAGTCAGTCCGCCAAGCCATCAAGTCTTCGTGTCTTTTTGTAATATTTCTCAATGTATCTTTAAGGTTAGTTAATTTTTATTTAAGTAATGTATTCACGATTATTGAACAATTTATGACTGTAACTTCATGAATTAATGAAATCTGTTCTCAAAGTCCGAGGTGTATTCGGTTGACCCTCTGTACTTGCAGTGCGTGTATGTGTTACGTCAATTTCTATCTTAAATTTACCCAGTACTTGTTTATTACCAACCTTTATACACAAGTTTATAAATATACATTTTTTCTGTTTCTGGCAAAAGAACATGTATTTTTTTATTGTTATATTGAAAATTGAAACGAGTAATAATATGTTTTAAAACACATTTTTTAGTCTATTTTCCATGAAAGAACGGCGTGATTTCAAGTGAATATTTATTAAAAACAGGTACAAATAATGCGGTTTTCGGAACTTACAAATAATTGTAGAATAAGTACAGTATAGGTTTAAATTTTAATAATTATTTCATTTTGAAATCATATCGTTGTGTTGTGGAAATCTTTGATAATCCAAATGGCGATAATTTTATTTTAATTAATTTGTGCAAAAATGAAAAAACATCGTCCTAAATATGTTCTTAGATTCTTGCATAGCATTTCTGTTTAATATCAACTTAATATGTGAACTAAGTTATTCATTTTATGATTTGACAAGACACCAACAATTGGTCTTACCCGAGGAGATTAATTCTGATAAAGTGAAGTGAAAAATTAAAAACATTCTCAGATCCATGTTTGTTTTATTCAGTACCAGCTGTGAGTGTCTGCGGAATTACTCCGCTACCCTCGCCTACCCTGAGTGTGATGAAGACAGGAGAGCAGTCCGCCATCTTCTAATGATTTTAAGTTTTCCAGTGAAACTGTCCCAACCTATTTTTTAAATTCTATATATTTTTAAAACAAGTCAAAAAAACTTTATACATATTATTTTTTTATTAAATTGATTTATTTCGTGCCGAAAGAAAGAAAGTAGTGGCAAAAACTATTAGTCATTTATAAATCATCTTTTTCCATTTTTGAATAAATATAAAACTTGAATCTTGTAATTTATATTGCATAAATATTTTATTTCCAAACCAAGCAATTGTATGCTATAATGTATTCTTATCAAAAGGCCTTAACCATAGAAAGAATATTGTTTCCGTGTTTTCCTGTGCACAAGTAATGTTTTTTATAAAAAAAATATACTCTGTAGATCATTCCAAAATTTCCTTCTGCAGTTTTCTATAATTTTATTAATTTTTCGAAATGCAACCCAGTTTCCACAGCTGAATACTGTGTAATACGTGTATAATTCTCAATGCTGTATGTAGAAATACGGAAATTTATATTTGCCACTTGTCCATGTGGTTATGACAAAATTTAATAAAATAAAAGAATATATTTTTATTTATTTTAGAAGAACACATTCTTATTGTGAAGTTGTAATCATTCAGAACAGACAGTCTGTGATATTTTAAATATGAATTAAATATATTAATTAGAAAGATATGCATATAAAATCATTTTGAAAATTTCTATACCATTTGATGGTTTGTCAGACGCAGCACAAAACTTATTAGTGTGGGTGGCTGTCAACTCCATCACATTAATCAGTTTACAAAGGGATTTTTGGTTTTCCAATGTCACGTTCTGTTGTCAATATGTGCATTTCTCCTTTATCGTACCACTTTATGGCCAATCCACACCTTGACTTTTTCCAATCTACTTCACCTTTATTTTCTAAAGGCCATTGTTTGATCAGTGTTAATTTTTTACTATAGTAAAAAAATTGTGTTGTATAGTAAAAGGTTGTTCGATCGTTGGTAAAAAATATTTACTTATCGAAAGTACATTCAATAATAAACTTATTTTACCTTCCAATATCAGATGATTAATACCGTAAATCATCAGTTGAAAATGGCAGACTTAAAGTCATCTGTCATATTGATACTTTGAAAGTTGCAGTATATGACAATGAACCATTCAATATCTCGCTATTTTAGTGATGAGAGTTCGTCTAATGATGATTTTGCTGTTGAATTTATATTACTGAAGATTTCTCACCAGCAAAGTGACAGATTTGAACGCAGGGGTGAATAAAGCCATATATAGAGTATAAAATTTTATATCATTGGCAATACAAATGGTGAATATTTAAAATAATTCAATTTAAGTATTTGATGATTATTCACCTTGCCACACTGTTAGGCGGGATTAACTTTGACAGTAGTAAACTAGACGTTCAAACTCACAAATGCTTTTACCACAGGCGATGGTAAAGATCTACCGCTGATCAAACCGGCCCTTAGCTATACTTGAGCACGTTTCCTGTTTTTTTTGTCCCACATGCATCGGTTGTTTAAGCGTTAAGTAAAGGTAATTAAACCAATGTGGGCTTGTATATACCAAGTGTCGACAGCGTGTGCTTGGGCTTTTTTTTAGGTTGGTTACTGTCACACTGCCAGAAATGTCCAATACTGTGACGAGTACTTTATTAATAGTTAGAGGTGTGTTTAAATTTGTATTGCCACCTTAATAAATAAAACAATCTTAACAACCAGTCTGAACATTATGTAGAACAATTTGATTTATATGAAAGCAACGTCTTTTTGATGGGATAAAATTTCTTGAAATAAAATAGGCGATTCATTTGTATACAAATTTTTAATGAGGTTAAAAAGTTTTTAAAGTGTAAGGTTTGATTCTATGCAACTAATGTTGTTCGGTGTTCATAGTAATCTGGGTATGTCACCTAGATTATATTATTAATTGACATGGCAGGTACTTTATGGTGCGACATGATTATTTTTATTTTTTACATAATTGAAACTAGCTGTGACAAAAACAAAACTTAATTGTATGTGTAGTACAAAGTTCAGTTTATGTAAAATACTAAATTAGTATTGCAGTGTGCGATGCACAGTAAATAGGAAATGGTTAAATAATTAATGTCATCAACATACAATCATTTGCCCAACACAGCTTATATTATTATAGAATAATCTAATATTTTCTTCTAAACACAGAATTCTAAAATATGCAGCGTAATTATTACCCTAAAAAAACACTTTTCTGCCATCATAAATTTTGACAGACTACATCCAGGATGTCACCGCACTTGGTTGATACTTTAAAATCAGCTTCGCTATCCGCTCTCGTCTGCCCGATGTTAACAATCCCCACTTTCTTTCCTTCCTCCTTTGCCTGAAGCACTATCCTGTAACCGGAGAAGGTCGATAGACTGGATCCAAGTATGAGGAGAGCATCGGAGTCAGAGACAGCCTGTCTCACTTGAGCCACCCGCTGCTTTGGAACATTGTCACCGAAGAATATGATGTCTGGTTTGAGAACACCGCCGCATTTCTGGCATGGGGGTACTTTGAAATTGGTGATCTGATTCTGAAAACGTATTTTATTTGTTTATCTATTTCTCACAATTCATAACTGCTATAATTTTAAACTTGAAAGAAATTATTCTTCAAACTTTCAAATAAATAATATTTTGTATCAAGTTGCAAAATATAGGAATCAGCATCAGAGGATTATATTCATATTGTGGAAGAAGCTATTTTTATGAAGGAGAAAGATGTCCTGTAAAAAACTCCAAGACATTGAAATCCAATACAATTCAGATATCACAGGGATACTCTCTTCACAATATGTTGTTGAAGGCTTAGCGCGATTCTTTAGTAGAATTTTAATATTAAAAAACTTATAATTTTTTATTTTAACTACCTTCTAATGGATGATGGTTTTTAAAATGGTTATTCCATTTTTTTTTTTTAATAATCTTAAATGGGATTTTTTGAGGCTGTAAAATATGATTTCAGTTGAGAAAATATTAAAAACAGTACTCCAGTGTAATTCGAAATACATGCTTCATATATGATACAGGCACTGCTCACGCTTCTGACAGTTATCCTACGCCTACCAACACTACGTTCTCAATATTGAGCCATAAAACTTCTGCGTCCCATCGTCGTCAGCTTAATTTTATAAGATGTGTCACATTATCTGCTTCTAGTGGCTATCAACCTATGTTGATGACGTCAGGGAGTACCTTAATTTACAGTGCACGTTGTCTTTATACAGTCAAAAAGTTCACCGTGTCGATCAACTGCACTCCATGCACAAATTATAAAATATAAATCATTCATTGAAATAAAGTAAAATTGTGTATACCCATACACAGAATGTCGACCAAAAGAGCACAAATTTATCTGAAACAAGCAAAGGAAGGCCATAAATCTTGAGATAAAAATGAAGATGATCAACGACTGCGATGCTGGAAAATAATGTGAAGGTGGTGGCGACATGTTTCAAGCCTAGCGCATACTATTCTAAAAGACAAGAATAGCAACAGACACACAGTGAATACATTGAGTTTGTTTACCAACCAATTTGCTTTACAACCAGGTCGGTGGAATGGAATCTAGTCATTAAATGAGGACTTTTATAAAAAATAAATATATTCACAGAAAATATATTTGAAGTTGTACATTTATCCTCAACTTGAAAATTCCCATTGAACTCCATTAAGTAAATTAGTTTGACATTATCCAACCCGGAAGATGCAGATATTATCCCGTGCTTGTTAAATTATCATAACTATACCACTAACTGTAATAGAACCCTTGAATTTTACTAAAATATTTAGATAGCAACTCTGCAAATATTATCAATACCTACCTCTGTAATTTCCACATCGCCATCTGGTCTTATCATTGTCGAAGTAACTTGACTCATTTCTGGGTTTAATTCGTTCAGAATAATTTGGAAGTCATGCCTCGGGAATACGTGGTCACAGCTGAGGCACATCACTCGGTACGATGTGCCGTGGAGTTCAATCACATTGACCGAGCCTGCCTTGGAATGAAGGTGATCCACATTTTGAGTTATAATGGTGGAAACTTTTCCTAACTGGAATATAAGAGAATTTTTTTTAAATGTACGTAGGAAAAACTAAACTAATATGAGACATTGGTACACCATGAAACAACCTTTTTCCCTCTGATACTCATGATATGATCATCTTGTGCGGTGGTAGTTAAAAATTACTCATAAATCTCTGGACTAGACTGAGGATATTATAAGTCATTAATTTGATAGGAGTTTTTTAAATACATTTTCTTGAACATAAATTTTTTTTTTAATATATATTTTACATCAAAACAATTTTAACAAAAAAAAAAGATATTTGCTTACGAAAGCAAAATAAAATGTGTTGGGGTAGACACAATGAAAACAATCATATAAATTATAAATCTAATGTAATACCTCTCAACACATTTTGAATTCAGTTGTCACTTAAAGTAGGGTTATCATATTTTCTTAATAAGAAAGAGGATGTTCTCCAAATTTGAACAGTGCAAAAGACAACAAATGAGGACACGTTGATGAATAAAAATGACAGAATGAGGACAATAATAATAATATTATGGATTATATTAAATGTATATAAACAAAATGTTTGTATAATGTTGAAAAATAAATTAATCGCTTTTTAAAAAAAATATTTTTATATAATTTATTCATTGTATGTATGACTGAGGATATTTTTTTCATTTAGAACATAGAATAAAAAACCAAGTGACATTAAAATAAAATAAAAGTCATTAAAAAACAAAAGAAAATCTTAAATAATAATATAAAATATGTAGTAAGTAATTAATACACAAAGCTAATAACATGATGAAAAAGAAAGCATCACAAAGCGAACAATATAACTTACATGAATAGACTGCACCAGAGACAACCAGGTGAACTGTTATTTTTTATCAAGCATCATAGAAATTTTAGATAAATTAATTTATCTAGATTTTAGATATTATGAGATTTAAATATTCCGCCGCGCATACCATGGACAGCGAGATGCACAAATTTCTCCATTCTGCAGAAACGGAAGATCAGGGACAGACTCTCAATCATTTGCCTGAGACGAATCCTTCAATTTTTTAAACATCTTGTGAGAAGGGAAGATAGCTTGGAGAAGCTTATTCGAAGAACGAAAAAGATCTCCCACCCGTTGGACCGACAGCCCTAAGATCTGCAGGATGCCGAGAAAAGTGGAGGAGCATAGTCAAGAGGGCAGGAGTTCATGGAGACCGCAATCCTCAGTCATGAGGGACTGAGGTGAATGGCATCGCAATCTAAAAGTATGTAATCCTTGCCTTTCATATGGTTCAATATTCTATATGGATTTGAAAAAATAAGTTTGAGATCAAGTAAATATACATACATTTTCCAAATAAGTCAAGGAATGGTGAACAATATTGGGTTGGAATTGAGAGAACCTCGGCCACCCTATAAAGTTTCTTGCCCAGTACCTCTGCCTTGTGTGAGCAGATCTCAAGAACTCCATGTACTGAACCGGTTTGTGGTTGCTACGTGCGTACAATCCCACATCCTCCGATCTATAGTCAGGAATACCTGGAAACTTTCAACAGGACTATCGTGAATAAGCACTAATTATTTTCATGCATTTTTAACATTTCAATAAAATAACTATCATTTGCTTTCTTCCTATATTACGATTTCTTTTACTATATAACAAGAATCTTAAAATGTTAAACCTGAAGTTGGGTTAAATCATTTGTTTATACAGATTAGTTACAGATGTATTATTATGATTACCTGATTCAGTAGAAATACCCGCTCCCGTCACTACTGTCACTTCGCTATGGTCATTAAGAAAATCCAGTAATCTTTCACAGTCTGCATTCTCTACTGGTTTATGTTTTGGTACAAATGACATGAAATTACATAACCTCGAAGGATATTTTGTTTTTATTAAAACTAGGCACATGTTTAATGACATTTTGAAAGAATTTCCCTTCTAAGATGCAATAACTTCATAAAAATGAGAAAAAACTGTGCACTGCGTAGTCCCATCTAGCCCAACAATAAAAATATAAATGTCAAACGTCATGCAGATTTTGACGATTCTTATATCTTTTATCTATGCATTTTTTATTGTAATCATAGACAGTAATTCTAATTAATTATATTTCTAACTATAGACTTATTTAATTTAACATGTCCAAAAATATATTAATAGAGGGGGTTAGGATGATTATGATCTTTTTGATCAGATGCTCTTATTTATTTTATTAGAACGGCTCCGCACCCCGGTTAAGTTTCTGGATGGATGAACGGCTGCTTCCGAACTGGCTTGGTGTTCTGATTCTTTTCTACTAAGTACTATCAATTTTATTTTAGGTAATATATATATACCTATAACATTTTAAATTCAAAAATTCTTGACATTCATGCATGTACAGACAGTAAGGGGAGTCATGTTAAATTTTCAAACCATTCACCAAACAGCTTTATTAATTACAAAGACACTGACCATGGCCACCATATGCCCAGGATATATATTTTACTGATTTAAAATAATTTATATCAACATTTTTCATTTCGATTTACGAAAGTTCAACTTCTTGTAAACATAGAGAAGCACATCAATTGGGTGGTAGTTTTTTTATTATTTTCAATATATAAAAACTAGTATAAATATTTATTATATTACGTGAACTTATTTACTATAATTAACTAAACTGTACTGAATTATTTTAAAACTGTTATTCTTCCCTCCATTTTCGCTATTATTGGAGAATGTTTTTTAATATAAGTTTCCAATATATCAATGTCCACCCCCCACACTCTTGTATTCAGCCGATTATCTGGAATCACCTGCAAGAAAGCAAATCCAATTGATAAAAATTTATAGTGGCAAATATTTACTTTCACGTGGAACATAGGGACCTTTACGTTCTTTACCTGAAAGCCATCTCCTCCATCTCCAATAAAATTTGGGGAAGCCATACGATACATAGTTTCCGGCTCTATAGGAGAATATGATGGAATTCTGCATTTAGCACACCTAATTTTTGTTGAAATCACCCTCTGGCCAACTGGTTTAGTGATATTAAACACTATTTGAAGACCTAGAATTCACAAAAAATATATATCTTCAATGCGTTTAAGAAGTGATTTATTTTACTACTTTTATTTTAATTTTCAGAAACCTGACTTACACATCTATCCTACTTCAACTACTTACTTGATGTTGTATTAACTTGAATGGCATTTTAATTATATACATATGCATATTATATTAAGAATTGGCTATACTATACAATTTTTTTTTAATATTTTTCAGATTAGCTGTAGATTGTGCTGACAAACACCCTCCACATCATTTTATTACTAAATCTTCTTTTCAATAATCCACTCCCCAACGTTTAAAAAATGTGGATTTGTAAACAATAATACAAAACATATTAAATCAAAACACTATATATACATTTTTTTTTAACAAAATGTCCATTTTCATCATATTAATAACAAAAACAATCACAACATCTAAAATTTATGCAATATATTTTTTCATAAGAAAAAAGCATCTTTCAGAATCAAACCTGACAACTATGCTATTTGCTATGAAAATAGCACTAACTTGCTAACCTTCAATTAAAGAATTAAATCCATGGTCTTGGAAAGTGAATTTTGCACCACTCATCCGAGCAAGCTTGTCAATCTGATACCTTACCCTGGCTACAGATATTCCAAGATTGATTTATACCATAACACTATAAAAATTTACTGACAAATATATTTTTTGTCCCAGGGTGTGTATAATATTATTCTCATACTTAAAATCGAGCATTATTTCCCATTCTATCTGCAATACATAGCCACTTTCTCAATATAATTAATATAATCTAATTAAACAAAATAAATTAGGTATTAATAAATTATTTTTTTTACACATTCAGTAATACTGATTTTATTTATATTATTTTATAACTTTATTACTTTAGGAGCTTCAAAATAATGATCTAAACTGTTATTATTGCTGAGATTCGGTTATTGGTATTTGATTGTAATTAAGGTTGTTAATTGAGATTTAACTATTGGAGGTTTAGTTTTCAGTTACAATACAATTATAATTACAATTACAAATAATCAGTTACCAATCATTATTACGATCGAACACAAATTTCATATATTTGGTTAAAATAACAGTTCACTACTTCAAAGTATGCAATATTTTATTATGTTACCTCAGTCTGTATCAAGTTTTAATCAATTTACTCATTAACAAAAAAACTATGTTACAAATAAACAGTATATTAAAAATACCTGATACTTGTAGCATACTAACTAAACTCTTGGAAAAATCATTGCTTATTGAACCTCTCGCTGCAAGCTCAAGAGCTTCAACTATATATTTTCCTTTGAGGTCAAATGTTTGAATGTAATTATTGAAAGGCTGAGCGATGACCATATCTTCATAGGTTATTGCTGAAAAGAAAATATAACAGAAAATATAGGGTATACATTTTTGAACTATTAGATTCTTGTGCCTAATTTTGTCATTTATTACACAAGAAAACCTTGTTTAATATGAATTTAATTTGTGCAAAACATGCTAAAGCAAAATGATACTATTTCCCTCTTTAAAGGAAAGGACTAAGCAAGAAGATAAGGAGTGTAAGTGAGAACAAGAATAGATTCAATCAAATCGAGCATGTAAATGAAATTTTATTTCATGCAGACCTGAATACGGAAAGAAACGTCGAAATTTTGACAAAGCAATCACTTTCAATTAATAATTATGTGATGAAATGAAAAAGCCAAGCTCTGTTCAAACATCATTTCTCCAATATTTTGCAAAAAGGTAGTTTATTGTTTAATTACGTAATTCATCTAGTAAATAAAAATTCACGCATTGTTTTTTTACTCTTTTTTATTTTTATCCACTAATATAACTTATATGTAGAGTATTTTTTAAATTATTCAAATTCATAGTGGATAATTAGAATTGATCCTATTGTTTGCTGTATTCAATTTATGTAATTTTTCTTAGCACAAGACACACCGCTTGAATTAATCGCGTAAAATAAGGTTTTCCTACACTAGTCTGATTTTTATATTTTTTTGATCCAATGTATCGTTGACTGATAATATAAATTGACAATTAATTCAAATGCATTGGAGAAGCAAAGGAGAAGATTAAGCGAAAGAGAAAGCTTAACAACACACTTAGGGACAAGAAATAACCAAAAGTTAAATCACGGTGATGTGTAATTACGGTACATTGCATCATAGTAAACGATTAATACTGTACCGTAAAAACATTAAAGATTTGTTTGTGAATAATATATTTTTAATTCATTTAAATTTTGACTCACTTCCCAGATCAATGTCTGTTCTGATGCCTCCTTGATTGATAATAGAAACAGCGGCATACGTCCAATAACCCGGTTCAGCATAGCCCACCAGCTAACAATACACAAATACTTGAATTCATTCAGTACGTTTAAATTAAACAAAAATGGGCACACACATATATATATATATATAGTGCGGCGGGATTGAAAATAGACAGTTCTAGAAGTTTCTAGAAACTTTGTGAAATTTTCAGATGATTCTCAAGGGTTTTTGAAGTTATTTACTTATTTAAAATGCATGACAAGTGACCATAGTTCATTAACTTTAAACTATTGCATGTATGTATTATTTTGGCATCCATATGTAACAAAATAATGATTCCAATACATGGCAGATGTGTATTGACCGTGAAATAAAGATTTAAATAAATCTAATTTTAGTATTTTACAAAATTTTTGTAAGTTGTACATACATGCTTTGAAAGCTAATTTTTAAAAGTGGTATCATACAAAATTACATTATAATATCCAAAATATATATATACATCTTCATAAATAAGTAACATTATATAGTCAGATAAAATTTTATAGACTCATCTGTATATTATAGTAAATTGTAAAATATCTACATGTTGCATAATCGACTCTCCTGCATGCAAAAAAATAATTTTGTTGTGCCGATTCATACACTAAGGAATTCCTTTACTTTCCATCTACCAGTCTACAATACATACAAACTTAATATGCACATATGTAATATTAATGGACATTGTTTTAAAGATATTGATATTTTCTCATTGAATTTGCATCTTTCCACCTGAAAAGCCAGTCATTACACTTTAAATTCTTTATCGAAACTGGACCTGATGTACTATTAATTTTATTGAGATATATTTTTATTATTTGCCCAAATATTTGTAATAATGCATTTAAAAAACTTTGGTTTCTATAAAAGAAAAAATAATAAATTTGCGAGCACATTATTTATTTTGACCATTGAGAATTGTCGTGGGTTGTAGACAATAGGTAATCTTTACGGTGGTGGGTGATTTTATTAAATTTTTTATTTTCATTTGTCTGTTTTCCAAATAAAACAAATAAATACACATTTTACTCACATAATCAACAAAAGAATCTGTAATAAAGTTGCCGATGTTACATTCCCCAAAAGAACATTGACTCCTGTCCAATAGAACTTTTGAATACCCCACTACTCTTTTTCCCAAAGCATCAACTTCAGCCTGGAATGGCTTCATCAGGCTCAGAATTCCTTCATCTAAAAACAAAAACGGGTAAATTGAGTCAAAGAAAACCGACATCAGAAATGGAATAAAAATAATATTTGTTATTAATGATATTCTTCTTTTAGAAATATGTAATAAGCTTACTTTATATTTGTATGTTATTTACTTATTTACTTTTACTTTACATACTCCTTTTTATTTTCATAATTTGAACACTGCATTTACTTTAAGTTTTACTTTGCATTACCTACATTTATGTTAATTAACTCTATCTTGCTTTACTATTTTCATCTTTATAGATTGAACCTTTTGACTGGTCATGTCGAAATAATGCCAGATAACAGGACACCAAAGATCATGACCAAGTGGATACCCCAGTGGAAGAGGTAGGGCTGACTGTGTGAATGAGGACTGGAGCAGGATGGGAGGGTCTGGGAACTGGACAAGAATGGCCAGGGATAAAAGTCTGTGGAGAGCACTTGCGGTGGAGGCTAAATTCCACCTTGAGCTGTAGTGCCGTGGAAGAAGAAGAAGATTGAACATGTGGCGACCCGCGGTTATCATCCAGATACATCTCTCTCCCAAGGGGCATTACGTCATCACTCGCGAACAAAGGGAGAAAGTTTGAGAGAAGCCAATCCACGCCACCTGATGTGCATGACATACTTACACAGGAGGCTGCAGTCTGCGTCCAACATTCGAGTTGACCAGACTGTCAACGCGCGCCCCGCTTATCTTATCCTGTCCTTTGAATTCTAATTACATCGCCTTCCATAACCTCATTCTGTTCTTTATACATTTTTACTGCTTTCTTGCTCTCGGTGGCTTCTCCCCGCTGAGAATAAACAAATACATAATCGTACACGAACCAACTTTCCCACAAACATAACACTTTTAGCCTAATTTTTACTTGTTTTGTATGTTATATACTACTATACCTTGTGTACTACTATACCGGAAAACATTGTCTGTAAATACTAGTGTATCAGGCTGGGCACCAAATTAAATGTTCTTACTTTGCTGCAATGTTTTATCCTTATTTTCATAACAATATAATAACATACTGTATTATGAATCTAAATACATTACTATTATTATTATTAAATAGTGTTTACACGTAAAAAATAATGTTTCTACGTGTAAATAATTTAATTGCTGTTGCTGGGGGTTTTGGCAGCAAAGTAATCCTTCTTTTATTACCTTATCTGCTTCACTACTTTCTGTTGTATTGTGGTTTGAAATATACACAAATGTCAACCAATACCTCTGTACCAAAAGTAATGTGAAGTAAAGCCAGAATAAAAATAATTGAAAATAAATTAGAGGAGTAATTTTAACTATATTAATAAAATCAAATTAAAAATGAAAAAGTGAGAGTAAAAATAGTAATGTTCTATAATATTGTTGCATATCTGTTTATGCTAAAAGTATATATTTTAACATTTTCTATGCTTGTGAAAGACAAATCACTAATACTTGTTCTACAAGTTGCACATACAAATAATAAAAGGTGTAGGCTATTTATATTCAATAAACTACTGTATACATTACATACATTCAGACTAACTTTCCATTTAAGATCACGGAACCATAGAACGAAAAGAAAATTTCATAAGTCTTCTGGATTTTATGCTCACTTTAAAAATGACAACACTTTCAAAATGGCAATTTTTTGACATTTTAGATAGATATTTGTTTTGATGTTGTTGATGAATTTTTATTGTATATGAAGACATCTTCGAAACAATTACATTTATGAACTCATGGGGTCCGGATTAGCTATGTATGTTACATCGGTAATGTCTGAATTTTTGATAGGTTTTATTCTTTCCTTTCTCACGTACCAGAACATAACATTTGCAATAAAATATACATATTAAACTATAGTCAAAGCTTTTCAGGCTAAAAAGGTTTTCACGCCTGTTCAGAATCTTCTGGGCTATTCTGCTATGTGTATCAAATCTTTCTGGCCGACATTTCAAATCTCATTGCATGGCCAATTATCTTGGCTCATGTTGTTGAAGCAATGTGCGAGTGTTGGTGCTATATTTATGTAATGTAACTCAATTGGTTTTGAAGCGCCGGATACCATGAAGTTTTCAATGAAACATTGGCCAGAGAAGTCAAATATACATGGCAGAATAGCCCAAAAAACTACTCTACACAAAATTACTTATTTATTTTACTATTATATATTTTTGGTGCTAAAAACAAATGAAATCTTTACTTTACTAAGGATTTTTTGTTTTTGGCACAAGCGTGTGTGTGAGTAAAATATTATATACAAGTTTCAATTAATAATATTTGACCTGAGTAGGTGTTAGCATATCAATTTTATGTTTTAGATATACAAAACAGTCAACTTAAGACTCGCTGCCAATTACCTACCTTCTTTAATTGAACTGTCCAAATATATGGGCTTTCCTTCCCAGCTTTGAATTTTTCCTTTAGAATCAAAATTAACTAATAAATTTCCAAGATATTTGGTGAATGCGGAAGCTTGAACAACTAATACCTATAAAATAATAAACATTGTTAAACTGTAGCTCCTATATTTAAAAAAAAAAGGTATAGCTGTAAACAAGAAAAATAAATTCACTTGGCTTGGACATGTTTTGCAGATGATTGCGGGAAGCCTAAACCAGGCATGCCTTTCATGTGCACCAATAGGAACCCGATATTCCGCATATTCTATATAGCTATTCATAGTCAATGGAGGAGGTTGTGACAGCCGTGTGCTCCAGATAGGAAGAGGAATTCTCAGAATATGAATATTTCAAACAAAGTCAGATTAAGTAATTTTGAGAAAAGATTCTCTCGCAAAATGAAAAGTTGAGAAAAAGCTTTGTAGTGCGGCCCATTAATACAAGATAATAAAATTAATTAATATTGTTCACCGCCTTTCAACAATTCAATATAATATATAAGATAATGAATGATGAATGTGTGATTCAAAGTTGAACCAATTGTAATAAAGATCAGTTGTTATTAACTTATAGTCAATAAAAATACTAAATGTTTTATAATTTGTCATAATGCCTTACTATATTTAGTTTAAAAAAATCATAATGTTAATATCTCAATTTAAGAATTATGAATTTGACATAACGTACAGTATTGCCAGATGCCTGTTTTACTTGAATGGGGTAGTCGTCTGCTGCTATTTCCCCATTAGGAGGCTTTAAAGCAATTGGGTAAAGAAGGGTGTGAGAATGTCCACCCACAATTATGTCAATGTTGCTCCCAGCTCCAGCAGCAATGAGCCTGGAAGAAATTTTTTTTTTTCATATTTAAACGTTTGTAGGATTTATTTTTCCACATCTGATCCTCATGACTATGCTCCTTTAATTTTTTTGGCATCCTGCAAATCTTGGGGTAAACCAGTGAAATACTTGTTGCCTTTTCCACTAGATCGGTCCAACATCTGAGGAGTCTTCCTCTTCGTCCTTCGACATGGCCCACCACAACAAACTTCGCCATGCTCGCCATAACAAGATATTTGTGCATCTTACCATAGGAGTTGCGATTCTGTTACATCACATTTAAAGAATAACTAACTTTGTAAATTTTCTGCTGATTAATTTGACATTTACAGGTTTCAGTGCCACTGTATTTTCGTCAAGATAGACTGATATTGTATCTTTGTCAGATACAGTGCAATCAAAACAGTGAATTAAATAAAGTTAGTTATGCAAAACCTTATTAGGATTTTTCGTGAATTTATTAAATTAATCCATTATAAAGATACACAGACCAAATCTATCTATCGAAAAATATTTGGTTCAATTTGTTTTAAAAAAATCGCAGAACTATGTTCTGAAGTACCAACTTTACAACAAAAATAAACAATTAAAACTCAATATATTAGATCAATTAGAAATCAACAAGAATTTAAATAATAATATCATCAATGAACAAATTAATATTTGTAATTCTTCTTTATTAAATATATTTAACTCTACATAAGTAGGTTGATTTCTGTGTATACAAAAAAACACATTATTTGTCTTCACTTGAATTTGTATTAGATGTAGGTATAATAGATAATGAAAGATATTGTGTGCTAATATAGTTAAACATATAAAATTTTGTTTTTTTCCTAACATTAATGTATATTAATAATGACATGTAACTAAAGATATTCTCCTTGATATTTCCAACATTGTCAATTTTAGCATTAAGGGAATCTTGTATTGTATATAAGCTCACCACACTGTTTTATGTTTTATCAGTTTATAATGGCTTAGACAGCCGAAACGATTGTCCAATTATTTGGAAAAATTAAATATAGAACCAAATAAATCGTGTTGATTAATGAAAATGTGTTTTAATGCTTTTTTTAAATGCATTGACTGGTACTGGTAAAGGTGAAATAAAACACCAGGTAAAAATGAAAGTATATAAAAATTTTCCAACACTCCATATCTAATGCAGTTTATGTGATAAATATTACTGGGGTGAGCGCTAAATAAACACATTCTCTTTTAAAATTTCATATTCAAAATGTCTTTTTAGTTTTTGTACCTAGTACCACGTAATACACCTACCATATTTCGACTTTGCTAATGTAACACAATTAAAAGATTAAATGTATATTGGACTATAAGGAGTTTAAATATAAATCAGGGTATAATTTATAGAAACAATTATAGTACAGAACCAACCTGTCAACATCCACACCACAATGAGAAACAACGATAATGATATTCACACCTTCAGCTGTAAGTTTATCAGAAACTCTTTTAACTGCTGCAATCTCATCGGTGAATTTCAACTTTTCAGTATGTGCAATAAGCTGTAAAAATCAACGTTCTATTTGTATATCATTTTTTAATATCACTTTGTTTTCATGTTGCTTGTGAGTTTTTTATTGCATAAACTCTTACAATTATAAATTAATTATATAACTCATACATGGATGTGAAAATATACAAGTTTAATCACAAAATTGACATTGAACTTTGCCTGTTTCATTAGAATAATCTGTGTTGAGACCAAAAAAGTTTACAAGTAGTGGTTTGAATTAATCATTTTATAATTCAAGTACATATATCTAAATATGATAAAAAAAGTAATGAAAATAAAATCCACTGTGATAAATGTACCAGTGATAAGACAAATATATAAATAGATTATTTGGTAAAAACGTAACACTGAAATGAAAAATCACACAATATACATATTTGAGATCGCCAGTGCAACAACACTATATATCGGTTTTGGGCAGATCTCAGAGTTATGAATGCTACAAATTTGTATATCTCCTTGGTAGTGATGAGCTTAAAATCACAAACCGTGATTCAATCACTGATATCTTTAAGTCACACTCACTGTCAGTGATTGAATATCCGGGAATATCTTAATTCGTGATTCATTCTTTAAATTTATTTATATTTGGTTGTGAATCGTAAATATTCATGAAGGAATGATATATAATTATTATAAGCGCCATCTAGTAGATTTTACTCATTTGACTCCAAAATGCTGAGAAATGAACATATTTTTTAAAGGGTTTTCATTATCTTTATGATATTATTGTAAATTATATATATATATATATATATATGCTAGAATATATTTTTTATGCAAATGAAGTTTGAATAATATAAGTAAATATGCTAAAAAATATTTATTTTGTGTATTGTGATATCGTGCGGCTCTTGCGTATTAGTAATGAAACTGTGATCACAGTCACGGTTTTCAATCATTGATATTATCGAGTAGCATTTTTTCTCATCACTACTTCTTGAGCATCGAATGGTATATTAAACAACCATATAAAATAAATAAAAATACTATAACTGAGCTTACCGCAACAACACTATATAATACACTGTGATATTATCATCCAAGATGGTAAAGATTACATCTATCTATCAACATTTGTAAAATCCTATGTACAGGTTGCTGCAGGGAGGGTCTCATTTACATTATGTAGTGGAAAAAACTGTTTTGCTGACGTTTTAGATCCCGTTACAGGGTTCATCATCAGGGCTAGTCGCTGATTTGTAATATGTTCAGTATGTAGTGTTATGGTGGAAAAAGGATACATATTTATTGGTTCAATCTTTTTTCTATAGTTTTATTGATGAGATAAACTGTGATTAGTGTTCGATTGCAAGGATGATTAACTGTGGTTATTTGTAATCTGGCAAGCAATCACAGGTACACTAGAAATTGAATTTCTTACCTTTATATCACAATTTTACCAATCACACAATCACAGATCATCTAATCACTAACCAATTTGTATCTGAAGTAAAAAAATATATACACAGACTAACTGAACCATAAATTATCTCATATATACTCCTTCTCTATACACGAGTCCTTCTCTCATAGAGAAGAAATAAATGTTAAATGAAATATATATCTTACTGATAATTCTAAATTGTATTATTTATTAAGAATCAAGTATCGACCTTTACTGCCCCTCTCGAGACAATGGTAGTTCATGACAGTACCATGTAAAAGAAATGATAGTTCACATTTAACACTTAAGTGAGTGTTTCAATTTGTTAAGATTCTATCAAAATATTTAACAAATATGTAAATATATAAAACTCACGTTAGTCGTTTGAAGTATAACACCGATAATTCCAATTTTTGTACCATTCCTCTCAATAGTTACGCTATCCTGGTATAAATTTTTCATTGTGGGTTCTGAACTATCGTCAATGTTGCTCACGAGGACAGGGGCTTTCAGAGTTTTGAGGTAAGGTACCACTCCCGCAATTCCATCGTCAAACTCATGATTTCCGAGGGTCTGCAAGAAATCATATTATAAATATGACGTGGTCGATCTTGTGATCAATAGTGGGCACAAGCCTCGTTCTGAGACACCTAATCTTATTTTCCTTTTACACAAGCGCTAAACTTAGTTTGAAAATAGTATGAATATTAATATAACATGATGTATTCCATGTATGCATTCTATTCTTAAGGTAATAATGGTCGTCCCTTTAGATATCCATCAGATCTTATATTTAAAGAGTACAATGCCCTAGACATAAGAAAAATCTATATATTAAGACTCATCCAATATTTCTATGCTAACAACAACTCACCCCAAGCAATAGATCATGGACACAACACAAGACAAACAACAAACATCTACACGCCAGTTCCGAGAGCAACAACAGCATTTTATCAAAGATTCTACATGTTCTTAGCTCCGAAACTATACAACACACTCAGTACCAACTGGAAATTGTTCAACTCCAATAAGATTACATAAATGTGAACCCAATATATGATCCAATCAGGTAGAGAGCAATCAGAAGCTTCGCTCTCCAACATTCTAACATAATCATTATACATTGCCTACAATAATAATTCACTAGTTCTACAATACTCCCACTACATTTTTTTTTCTTTTTTTAATCTCTATTTTTATTTCTGTCGAATCTTTATTAAAAAACACCACAACCGTTTCTGGGTCGCCCTCACAGATGACTCTCTGCAGGTCTCTGCAGCCAGATGCATTGTATCTATTTACTAAGGTTGTGCCTAGGATAATGTACTTATCTAGACTGTCCCTTTGAAGCATAATGTGGCAAATTGGAATAATCTTTTGTCCATGCGCATGCATAACATTCTTATCCAGCAAATAAGACATATCATAGCTATCTAAAAACTAGTAATAAAAAACAATTATTTCTAATTAGACACTAATTAATATTTTTCAAACCTTTATCACCATTTATTTGTACTATCAATGTATAATTTATACCCACTATACCAAAGCATAACAGACTAAACTACTTATTGCACATAAATTTTTCAAATTATGGTTACGCATGTGGTATTTTTTAATTTATAAACAGTTTGATAACATATTCTTATGATGGACATCCACGGATGAGACTTTAGGTTCTCTTCTCAGAGATTTGTTGGTAAAGGCCGGTATGTACCTGTTTCGTACTACAGAATACATACGACAATGAATCATCAATAATTATCAAATAATAATACAAGTGCCCGCATCCAAAATTACTAAAATAAGAAATTATCTGTTTGATATGTATTTTAATGTTAATAATAAATTACCTGAATAAGCAAAATAGATTTTTGGGAATCAATTATTTGCAAATATTTTTAATTAAGTAATTTTCCAATATGTGGCGTGAATTATTGTAATATTGAAATAGGTAAATATACTGTCTTTAAATACTTGTATTATTTATATGTAAATATCTTTTACATATAAAGAATACTGCGAGATTTGTGAATACTACTTACATGGGCATCCAGTGGCAGCATATTCATGAAATACTCTGTGACATTCCATTTCAGCAGGTTGTACCACAAGGTTCCCTGGAACGAATCTCCAGCATTTACTACAACTGAGTCTGGCCTCTTCGCCTTCAGCTGATGAATGGAAGTGAAGAGTCGAGGAAACCCTCCAATACAGGTACTAGTATTCATCTCATCGCATTTCGTGGACGTGGGACTCGTCTGCTCGAACCTTGAAAATAAAAGGCTTTTTTTAGTTAAATAGGTTTCCAAAATGTCATTGATCGACATATTGATTGGAACAAACGATTTACATATTTTAAACACCGGCGGCTTATTTTGGTTAACCCTTGACTTATATAGTTGAATACAACTAATCCGGTACTATATAAAACCTGATGGTGTCAGATTACTGGAATATATGAAAAACTGAAAAAATAAAAGGTGAAAATGTGTAACAATCTGTACTTCTATTTAAGATAATATATCTCCTACATATGAATATAACAAATCAGTTGAGTTTTATAGGAAAACATAGTGTTTATCTATTGTTTACTAAATTAATTGAGATAAAAATAACTGCAAAGAATGAACACCCACCCCACCTTAGATATCTGGATGTGCCAGATTAATGAGATTCTACTGTAAATATTTTTAATACATGTTTGTCAAACGTGAATAACAATATTATCCTAGAATTTATGTACCTAATGCATCTATCTACAAACTAAAACATGTTGCACCATGTACAAACTATATTATATGATGCATTTAATGGCTAAAAATGAAAACCTGCATGTTATACACTACCTAAAAACACATTTTCTTAGGTATGGTATAACGGCTTATTTATGTCACATAAATAAATAGCACATAGGTCATGCATCTGCCTATGTAAGAACATGGTAAATATTTTAGGAACAGTTCTCTGGAATAAATCTAAAGTGTGACAACCTAAGTTTTTATTAATGGAGTACATCTTGAAATCTTATACCTAACCTTTACACATCTCTACAATCATTGTCAATAAATTAAAGTCATATGAAGATTGAAAAAACCAGCACCTGAAAAGATAACGATAACACGGAAATACAGTAAATACGTAACACATATTTCTTAATAAAATTGAATAGAACGATAAGCATTTTAGTACCGACACTTTTAAGTCCTAACATAAGTTAGAAATGTCAATGAAATGATGCAAATAGACTGATGTGGTGGAAATATGATAGTTAATAAAAATGAGTGGTAAGTCTCTGAATGATTAAAAAATGAAGAGAAAAGATATAATGTAAGGCTTCCTTCTTGTAGTGCTTGTCTGCTCACTAAACGTGTTCCGTATTCATAACTAATTAAATTAATTATTATTTTTTATAGGTGAACACATATACTTTCATACTTGGTCCTGAATAATTATTGTCACCAGTTTTTAGTTTTTTCCTACCCCCTTAGCCTAACCAGTACATATTGTTCCTTTGGCTCGACTGCATGTTTTTTTGCATTCGAAAAGGAAGTGTATTATGTGATTATTTGTGTTGGATCACCACTTTGCACACACCGCTGTGATTTTGTTGTTTGTGAGCGTGGTTCTCATCAGAGTTTTGTGCTGTGTCAATTTCTACATTGGGTGAACTTCCGGAAGAGCAACGTGACGGCGTCATCAACCAGATGAGTCGAGCTGTCCTAGTCCCCCCATTCCCTCATCATTCTCCAATTCCCTATTTCCTATTTATTCTGATTCCACTATCCACCCACCACTTTGGTGATCGGCGACTTGCGTCGGTCACAAAATGTTTGACATTACAACACTACAAGAATGCAGCAGAATGCAGAATGTAGAATAGAAAAATGAATAAACAAAATTGTTTCCACCCGGATTCAAATAGTTATAAACCCCAGAACTGCAATTGCAAATAATAATTCCTATGCACAATGTTAGGTCAACTATATATGCACAAACATAATATCCTGATAACTAACGTCACAAATAAAAAATTGTTATTTTATACAATATTAAGCATTATCTTGATTCCTCAAACACTAAATAAACGCACATTTTTTAAACAGTTGGCCAGTGAGTAATTGCGGAGCTTAAGCTACCAGAAACATTAAAAGTGTTCTCCTTAATAATATATAAGCTGTATCAATGTGTTCAAAATTTAATAAAAATGAATTGTGAATTCTGGCATCTGCTATCGGTTTACTCAAAGGTATATTTGAGATTCTGTAAAAATAAAGTAGATGGCTTTCAAATAATGGATAGATGTATTCATTTGAAAAGTGTAACATATGCGTTCGAAAATTTATCATCAAAAGTACTGTCTGCTGTAGCATAGTTGGTTAATGCACCTTCCCCGGATTGGAAAGAGATCCAGGTTTGAATCCAATATTTTTTGATAAAATTGATTTTAAATGTATATCTTTCTAATTAATACATTTAATTAGTATTTAAAATATCACAGACCGTCCGTTCTGAATAATTACAACTTCACGATAAGAATGTGTTCCCTTAATAAGAAACATTCCATTCATATTCAAATTATGATGATACTTATAGTTAAAAGTAAATCTTTCATGAAATAATTCGCAACTTGGGTCTTTTACAAATGTGTAATGTTACAATTTGTGATAATCCAACTATTGTTTCATGACCATACTGGGCTTAAGGTATACATATATGGTAAATAAATGTATATAGGAAATTTCCAGCTTGTCATTGTTCATGACATCATCAATCAAAATCTACCTAAAAGTATTGTTTAAAACAAATAGATGTATTTTAATCCCACTGATAATATTTATTACGTCAACTGTCATTGTTTCCTTCTGCATTTGTATGGCGCAACATTTACAACCATAAAAGATACTGATAATCTCTCTTGATAAATTTATAAGCGATAACATAGTAAAAAACAAATTCACACTATAACTAAGGAACTACGATATTAATGATAATAAATTTTGTTTATTTCATTTGAAAATATTTCCATTTCTAAAAACGAGACGGGTACAAAAATATTTTAAATCTGTTCTCACTCATTGGTTGTTGAAGCTTTTAATAGGGCCATCCCTGGTCCTCAACATTCATCTGATATGTTTTCTTATTTTTTTTCCTCTACAAGTTTTAAATCTGAATATTTAATTTTTCTTTGCTTTATAAATGTACTTTTATTTATAACGTGTTTTTAAATGGAATACTTATTGAATTTCCCTAATGTTTGTATCAATTATTTTCTTATCATTTATATTTTTGTTCAAGAATTTATTAATACATAATGTATATTTAAAGTAAAATATTCATTGTTTAATTTTACGCTCGCTTCGGTTAATTGGGGCACCGCTGAATTAGGCCAAATGTACAAGGTGTGTTCAATTAAACGGCATCGACTGTATATCGAAAAAATATTCGGTTGCTACCGGGATTCAAATCTGGACCATTATTAACAAATTGCAACTTCACAACGACAAAAAAAGGGTTTTTATTAAAAGAAATTTGCATAAAAGGTGAATGTGGCATATTTCAAAAACTACAAGTTGATAAATGCCATTTTTGAAATCAGAAACAAAGTGAAGAAGTTACATTTTTCATAAATGTTTGTATTCGACACTCGGCTGCGAAAACTTTTGACAGTGTGTATAATGTAGTAATAATTCTCAGTAATAAAAAACATAAACAAATATTTTTTTATTTGAATATGAAGTACTCCTATGTAATGTATACCCTTACATACAGTAACAAACATTTCAACTTACTTTTTTCATTGTCTCCAAAATACTTTTTTGAATTTTAATTTTCTGGTTTACTGTGTCATTTGTTTCTAAATAAAAATCATGATCTTACAACTTAGTTTTCAATCATTCACTTAACAATGAGTTTATATTTCCATTTAATAAACACTTTTAACAAATCCAGTGGCGTAAGGCGTTTCGCGGTTTTATCAATTTTATTAATTTATTTATTTTATACTTGAACAAAATTGGTGTGTTTTTTGGACATTTAAGCATATTCGCAAATTTAAAAAAATACTTGCTTCGCTTTACGGCGATTTTCGCCTTGTAGCAATAGTCTGGTCCCTATAACCCGTCATATTAGCGGGGTATTTACTACTTAATACAATGTCAGCGCATTACATAATATATCATTTATAATCTGATCAAGAAATAAAAAATATCAAATGAATGTATGTTTGTTTTGCGTCAGTATTGTTAAATATGTGATTTTTATGACACGCGTATGCGTGAAAAACGCTCGGTGAGTCGGCGGAATTAAAGAAATGAATAAAGATGTAGAAGGTGCACGTGTATTATGGACTGAAATGAAGCGAGACGCGGTCTCGCTCGGCGCGCGCGGGCCGGCAAGGCCGCCGTTGTGAAACGATGAAACTGGAGAGACTGCTTGGCGGTGAAAATGCAGGGTGAATCATTGAATTATGGTCGCTACAGTTATATCATTCAAATGTGACACAGGTAAGAAATGATTTTTAAAACGTCATAGTTACATTTCTTGTTGTGGTGGTTTTAAACATTAGTAGTCCTCCTGAAAAGCTGGAAAAAATATTGTTACGTGGGCCCCAATGCCTCGGTGCAGTTACGCCACTTAGCAGACCTAATCGCTTTAGATGTGTTTAGACATGTGTATCTTGAATTGCTACAATTTTCCATTTACCTATTTCCGAGCATTGTCTGAATACAAGGTCAGAGTCATCTCCGTGACAACTTCAAACACTTGATCTGTTGTTTGACGAGCTTATGATTCAAAACTTTGCTCTGACAATTGTTAAGATATTTTGCTCATCTTTATCTTGCGTCCATTTATGAATTAAATATCACGAAGTTGCATCTCGTTGCCTACGTGTTTATTTCAATTCAGCTTCGTATCCAAGTCTTTTTTATAGAAATTGTTTAAATGGGAATCATACATTACGTTGGAGTAAAGTGTACACTTTCTTTGAAATACGAATTAGGTGGATTTACAACCTTTTTGTTCTGAAGATGCAATTTTTAAATAGAGAAACTAACGAAATTATTTTTGGATTTTACAGCTTTGTACTATTCAGAGGCGTAGCTAGGATATTTTGGATATATGAGAAGAATATTTAGTACTACACAGTTGACCAATTAAATATCCTGTTTTGGCGCCCCCCTTACTCTGGCGCCCCTTTAACTGGACATATGCCCCCCCACCCCCCTAAACCCTCCTAGCAATGCTACTATGATCTTTTTACCTACTGTCGAATTAAATTTGTGCTACTTACTCGCGACCGAATTTCCACGCTATACCGTACCATAACACCTGTTCTACGGTGTAACGGCATATTTATGCCACGTCCGCCACAATAGTAAATATTTTTAAAAAGCACTTGAAAAGGTAACGATAACACGGAAATATAACAATGCGCCTGATGTTATCTGACCATCTTGTCTTAGGATAGGTAAAATTATAAATGTCAGTGGCGTAACTCCCGAGAAACATTGAAGCGGATTGCTCAAGACGCAAAAATGAAAATTTTTACTCGCAAAATTCTAAGAGACTTTCACATTGCGAAAATCTATTTTGCCACCGGTAACTCAGATTTTCCTATATTTTTGCACACGTTGCTCATGACAGAAATGCATTGGGCCTTCTGATGATGGACTATGAATAAAATTGTAGCTATGCTAGTACAGATATGAACGTGTTAAATTTATAATACTAGGTAAAAGACCGTTAATAATGACGGGAAAAAATATGTTTCGAATTTACGCACGTTAATTGGTAATTGGTGGTCATTATTGAAAAGCTACCTAGGTTGTATACGCAAACCTCAATTGATTAATTACTTTTAAAATTAGCAATATTAACTTTGTGGTTAAAATTCATGTTCTTCTTCAGGATGTCATAACTAATAAGTTAGTTATAAAATGGTATTTTTCAAAACCGGTAGATGTATTTAAACTCAATTCAGTGGTTAATAAAACAAAGATAATAAATAAAAACATAATTTGTTTTAATTATAAAGTTTTCTGAAAAATTATAATCTCATAAAAAAAACGGTTTGACTAAAATTGGTTTGGTTGATAAACCAATAAACATGGTTTATTTTGTAAGTATTTATTTATTTATGTTCATTTGAATAGTAAACTGATAAAATATTTTCTAGACAAACTATTCCAATACAAATGCACATTACGTACGTACGTCAATAAAACTCGTCAATTCCCTTGAAATGTGCAATTACCAATTCTTGGTACAACTCTACGGTGTTTTAAATTGAGAACTAGAAATATATATTCTATGTATAAGATACTATCGTATTAATTAAATGTTATCCTTATTGTTGAGTAGATACAATGTTTAATGTATTAATTATACATATATACATATAAAATCAATTTTGTCGAAAAATATTGTTTTTGCGCTACCGGGATTCGAACCTGGATCTCTATTTCCAATCCGGGGAAGATTTTATATGTATATATTTTACATTTATAATAAATACATAGAATTAGTATTTAAAACTTCACAAACCCATGTTCTGAATAATTACAACTTCACAATAAGAATGTGTTCTCCTTAGTTGTATCAATGTGTTCAAAATTAAATAAAAATGAATTGATAATTCTGGCGTCTGCAGTCGGCTTACTCAAAGGAATTTGTGATTCCGTAAAAACAATGTAGGTGGCTTTTAAATAATGGAACTACAGTTGTGCGCTATAACACAATTGGTAGTGTACTTCCCCGGATTGAAAATAGAGATTATAAATATATGTTTATAATTAATACATTAAATTAGTATTTAAAATATCACAGACCGTCTGTTCTGAACAATTACAACTTCACAATAAGAATGTGTTCTCCTTAGTTAGATGCAATGTTTTGAATTGTACTTTTTCAAGAATAACAAAAACTTTCATGACAATAAAATAACAATTTACTGATATTTACGAAAAAGGAAAGTCACTCGGGCCATTTCGGGCGGATTCTCGGAAAATATGAAAGTCACTAGATATTTTTTATCTCTATTTTTATTTCTGTCGAATCTTTATTAAATAACACCACAACAGCACGAAAAAACCTGGCTTCTTTAACATAGACTTTAGTCTAGAAAAGTAGCAAAGACAACGCTATATATATATATCAGAGGTGGAGTTTACTCCATCCCACACAATAAATTACAAGTATTTAATTATGTTATATTATAATATATTAACCTCTGTTACAACAAAAATATGTATGTCAATAAAGTCTAAATAAATGCGTGGGTGTTAGATTGAATTTGATTTATGTTTCTCTAAAAAAGTTCGTAGCGTATCGTTTTTAATGAAGCAAGCACCGTGTCGCCAGTGAAAGTTAAAAATGCTCCAACAAGACTCTTTGGAGACAACTCTCAGCTGTGTAGTCCAAGTCTCAGAGATTCGCCGTCTCACTTCACGCTCGTTGTGTCAATCCAATGGCCGTTGATCTTCCGTTTGTCATTTAATAACGCATCTGCTTATCTAACTTTTCAAAGTACACTGTCATAGGCATCTGTGGTTCCACACGACGTTTTGACGCACGTGTCGAGTCGTGCTGTTCACGGGTTTGAACTTTTGTCTTTTTCTGTCAATCCCAAACTGATCTCTCAGCTTATCTCCAGATAAAAATCTCAACACGTGTTCAAAGATACGTGATCTATCTCGCCGGGAACAGCCATTATATTAAAATAGCCGTAAATAATGGTTGTAGGCAATTCCGTATGTTAGTTTTTTTTACAATTTATACGATTACTATACACGTATACAGTCATTCACATATATATTCTCATACTAGTGGTTTTTTTGGATAAATAACGTAGATACCGAAATTATGCTAATTTTTAATAGTCACAAAAGTACATTATAAAAAGTTCGAAAAACCCGAAAGAAACATCTTTAGATTATTTAACATATCATTATATATTTTATCGTGTATTGCTACTTTAACAGTGACAGTGGTGTAGTGGTTAAGACGCTGGCCTAATGATGAAGTGATCAGGGGTTCATAGTACCAAGCGTTTAGCTTATTTTGAAAATAGTAAGAATATTTTAAATTTTAAAAAATCTATCAGAGGCAGTCGTTCCGGTACTTTTTTCGGTACACGACCGGAACGCATTGTGGTACGACTTGTTAGCGACAAAACGTGTGTGTTCCCGGGAATAGTGGGAACACACACCTTTGTAAAAAGTTGAACCTGAATACACTTCATACGACAGTTAATACCATGTATATTTCGTTCGAAATATTCTTTCACATTCTATTGTATCGAACGTGAACGAGCTAGAATTGAAAAATTTATTCTTCAGTTGAGTTTGATATAGTTTTTTCAGTCTTGTGCGTTTTCATATTTTCAGCTACGTTTAAGTGTTAGGTTATTTGTTTGTATTAACCCTTTGATGCCTGAACATACATTTAGTCGCTTTTATAATAATTTTCTTTTTAATTCGTACAACTTGTGACTTGAAAAAAAAATATTTTTTTTTTTAGAATTTTCGGTAAACTCCTTGTACAAGTTATAACACTTAATACATAACATTTTTAAATATGAATTAAATATATTAATTAGAAAGATATACATATTAAATAAATTTAATTAAATGTATTAATATCAAAAAGGTAACATATAGGTTCGAAAATTTGTCGCTAAAAGTATTAACGCTGTAGCGTAGTTGGATAATGCACCTTCCCCGGTCAGGAAAGAGATCCAGGTTCGAATCCCGGTGGCGCAATATTTTTCGATAAAATTGATTTTATATGCATATCTTTCTAATTAATATATTTAATTCGTGTTCTGAATAATTACAACTTCACAATAAGAATGTGTTCTCCTAACATAATATTTTTATTTTTTATTTACATTATAATTTTAATCTTTTTGATCTATTTATATTATTACATTTTTTGAGAAATGGACAAAATAATCCAGTGGCGGAACTAGGTTTTGACTGAATATTATTTTTACTGCAAACTTCAAATCTTTCTGTTTTTAACAAACCTCATATGTATTCCTATGTTCCCAAGCTAACATCTATGGGTATGGATAAATCACATTTTCTGCGTTCGGAAGGATTTGCAGTCTAACCTTTCCCATCTGCATTGATTCATATATTGGTTCTATAAAATCGTTAATCAAACTACGTTTACAAAAACATCGGTCAATGGATTTTCGCGTATAATTTATTCGAGAATCGATCCCCAGAACCCAATTCTACATAGCTTACAATAAATTAATTAATATTCGTGCGCAGAGCAAATGTCGTACTACGCACTTCCATGCAGTGAAATATAATATGGCACATAAACAAGTCGATCATTTACGACCAAAATATTACTGGGGTAAACAATAAAACATTACCAAGACCCTTATGCAGTACTTGTAAATATGTATATATTTGTGTGTTTCGCAGCACTCATATTTTTACTTCACAATTTCAAAAGGCCGAGTAGCGGGAGGATAGCGAAACTCATCTAGTATTGCAGACCAGTTTTACATGTTAAGAGAAAAAGAGTAAAATATTTTTTAAGGAATAGAGAAATGAAAAAAAATAATCGCAATTGAAAACACGAAAGCGCAAAAAGCCTGAGACGCAAAAGGATGAAAGGGAAGCAGTATTGCAGGGGTACAATTCCTTTCGTGGGGTGACTAGTATTAACCTCTACCATACCATGATATAAAATGCCCGAACGCAGCCATGCTGTCAACTCGTGTTACCATAAATAACTATTTTTATTAACTTAAATGGCACGAATTTACTCTAAATATTGAGCATTCAATTTAAAAAAAAAGATTAATAACATCATTTAGAGCATTCATTAAGTTCTACACTATGTATCCTTCCTTCTTATCTCTGTTCATTTAATTAGTGAGAAAGAGACAATTACATTTGTATGTTTGTTATTCTTTTTACTGTGAAAATAGTGTGTGATCTCTGTCTTTCATATAACAAATGATATTTTTACCAACGTATTAATTTTACAACGGATTGAATGAAAAAAATAATTGTTTTCGTATGATTCCCTTTTCATAATTGGTTTTTCACCAGCCATCCCTAAGCGCTAATATTTTCTGTATGATTATCTAAAATATGAATTTTATGTTGAACGCATTTGCCGAAATATTACAGGTTTAATTATGATGGTAGACCTGTGTTACTGCGTGGTTTGGGAAGGGTTAAGAAACGAAGCAATAAACTTTATCGTGTTCTCTGCTTCCATTCAAGCGTTGCAAAGAAGAGAAATAAAGAAAGAAAGATAAGATTTTAGCCCGAATTTCTCATATCGAGAATCGTAGAATTAAATTTATATTACACTCTGTGTGTGTGGTGTGTACCCCTGCGGATCGAGAATTGGCTTCTGCCTTTCGGCAATCTTTAAATCATTTTATTCTACTGAAGTAAGAACTCTCTGGGGGGGAACGGCTCTCTTCCATCACAGCTTCTCCTAAATAACTAGTCTATCTCTGAAATAAGTAATTATTATTGACTGTAGATACGTTGTTGTAATAAACTTAATATTGTTACCTGGACATACTGAGTTTCACTTACAAGGAATCGGGACCCAAGAAATTAGTCATTATTCAGAGGATAGAACCCCAAGAGAATCTGGTGCTAATTTTAATATCTATCACACTATCCAAATATTAAAAATGTTCTCAAGTTTTCACAATCTGTTCAGAATCTTCTGTGAAGAGTTTTCTGGGCTACTCTGTCGTGCGTACCATCAGACAGATCAGAGTCGGCCAGAGAGGTCTAATACAAATGGCAGAGTAACCCAGAAAACTGTATACAAATAAATATAATAATAATAACAGTGGGGTAACTATAAAAATTGGGCTGCAATGCAAAATAAATAAAATGTCCCCTGTTGACGCAAGTCGAGTACCCACTCCCTGTGCATTTTGCCCTTCCAATGTGAATCTTAATATATACCTGTCCCGCTCTGACCAACTAATGGATTTCGCCGACGGGGGGACAGATTGCCTTCTGACACCGAACTGTCAAGAGTGTTATTTTTCTATCATCCGAAAGCAGCGCCGTGCGTAACGCTAGGACCACGAAGAGGCAGTGTTCTCAACAGTTCCGGAAGTGCAGTTATATCTCAGTTCTTCACTTAAAGAAGTGCGAGTCGACTGGAGGTGAAAACGACGTCCAACCCATGGTAGGCCTGATCCATCTGCCATTATTTCACTTCCTGAATCCACTTTGGGTCGCGTCAACTAATCATTATTATAATCGATATTTAGTAATAATAGTGGATTAAAATTGGACCTTTTGTGTCCTACAATTTTCACACTTTTTTTTGAAGTGTGTGCGGACGGACTTTTGGGCCCCTACCTAACATGGGTCTGAGTGCACCGCATTGGCTGCTTCAGCGTAGTTAGATATAATACAAAACACTGTCAAAAATATTATTTGGCGTAGAAATTCGATAAGTTTAGAGGTTATAAAATGTAAAAAAAGTTCGGCCCTGAGAATGTACAAAAGATCTTCGCGCGGCAATGCCCGCAGCCGTTCGGGCCTGAAAGGTCGCGAAACCTGTTTATAAACCGCAACGATAAAAAAGACAACGAAATTAAATAAATAATGTATTATTTGTTACGAAATCTATTCACGAATTAATATCGATTACGTCGTAACTTTAAGTCGGCTTGTTTGGGAAACTAATCGATCACCCACTTTATTGACGAAGGTCAATTCAACCCTACATCGGTGTAGGGTTGAATTAATAAATAAAACCTAGAGGGTGAGTACACTTATTAGCACTACTGCGGTCATGTGTACACGTATGCGTGCGTTATGCGTACACTTCACCGGGGAAGAATGAAGGGATTACATATTTTATAACATTATGAAATTACATTTGATGCAGAGTGAATATTATGTTCCAGGCCGATGTTGTTTTTGAATAACTATAAAATGAATTATATTATTTTAATTTTGTTTATATTTATCAATTGCTTAGTTTATTACAATTATGTATAAAATGTCCAAGTAGCCACCTCTGGCAGCGGCACAAATGCGTGCTCTTTTAACCATATTTTTAATAACATTCTCGCACACTTCGCGTGTTATTTGAGCAATTCCATTTCGAAAATTGTCCTGCACCCTCACGGAAAATAGTCGGGAGCCGTCAAATCAGGTGATCAAGGGACCTCTTTTTGACATATGAGGCCGGGAAATTTTTTTCACAAAATTTCAAGTTTAGCTCGGACTGTGTTTGAGGTGGCACCGTCCTGTTGGAACCGCATGTGTTGCAGGCTTAATCGACCCAATTCGGTCATCAAGAAGTTTTCCAACATGTGACGATAGCGATCACCATTTATAGTTACAGCATCAATATTGAGCTGCAAAATACGTTATTGAGACGTTAAATGCTCAATAATAAATTGTAATCAACTTGTCTCTACGACAACTAAATTCCAACTAATAAATGTTTGCCAAACTAAAATGGCTGCCAAACAAAATCGGTCTGGAATATAATATTCACCTTGTAGAAAGCCATTGCTTAGCACCTGTCACGTCAGTCTATAGAACACCAATGGTCAATAGACTGATCAGACATTTGAATCTCGGAGACATAGTGTCTCCAAAAAATCTCATGGGAGCGTAATCTCTGGCTGATATAATATCATAAAAATCTCATCCGTGGAAAAGGGATTAGAACAGCTTTAGTTTTTATTATAATGTG
The DNA here is from genome assembly GCA_031772225.1 of Eubasilissa splendida. Lineage (NCBI taxonomy): Eukaryota > Metazoa > Arthropoda > Insecta > Trichoptera > Phryganeidae > Eubasilissa > Eubasilissa splendida. The sequence goes on from CM062868.1 coordinate 17,912,183, forward strand.
CTTTATAATATGTTATAATTTATATGCGTTATAATGTATTGTTTCTCGTAATTGATTATATTTAAAGGCCCGACCCCAACTAATTATACCACACTGTAAAATGAATTGGGCAAAGGTAAAATACACAAATTTCAACATTTTAATGATCAAATATTTTGTCTTATAGAGATATGCAAGTTTTCTTCTTCCAGTGACTATAAAATTAATTTGCTCTTTTCCATCTCATATTATCGTCGATTATTGTAAATAATCGTAATAATAATTGGATATCGAACCATTTATTTTATACGCAATCTTAATAATATCAGAAATTGATATTCTTAAGGATAGTTATGAGCGTGAAAATAACACTGTAATATTTGAAACGAGCACACCAGTAAGGTTTAAAAATAACTTTAGAATCCCTAAATGTAACACCAAACACTATCAGCAAAATTTTATATATTTAGGGATAAAAAATTTCAATAGCCTCCCTACACAAATTAAAGAAATAAGAATAGTTATTAATAAAATTAAAGAAATAAGAATACGAACTAAATTAGGCTGTTGAAAGTATACAAATTCTACTCGTACCTACCCTCTGGTGCACGCATAATTTTAGGCAAATTGTTATCGGTTCAAAAGTATAATGAAAACATAAAATAATATATATGCATACCTAATTACATTTTTTTTACAAAGCGCTTACTAAGTACAAAAACGTAAAGCATTCTTGCGAACACAAGTAATACAATAGGTAAGATTTTTTTAATTTTTTCTTCAGAAAAAAAGATTTAGTATATTATTACTCCAATAATCTTTCAAACACAGATTATTTAAATGGAAAATAATTACAAATAAGTGCTTGTGCTTCGAAAAATAGGTTATTTTTTTGATCCTCGGTAATAGTATCAAATTCTCGACCTCTGTACGTCATAGAAACACAAAACAAAAAAACCCAAGTCTACACATTATTCTGTTTTGTTTTTATGTAAAAATGTTAAATAAATAAAAAGTATACAAAAGCCAGTTAATTTATCATACTGAAAGATCCTGGTTTTACAATTCCGATGAAAAACGCTTCAGGATCAAGATCAGATATGTTTAAAAATGAAAGAGCAGGTCAACGCTCAACGCCAGCTGATTTTCACAATAACTTTGATGATGATAACCGACTACAATTCCTCCGGCATCCCAAAATTCTGTGCTATTATTATTACCGTTATTAGATGATCGACTTCCATCAATGAAAGGACCAGAAACTTCGACAACTACTCTCGTCTTCAATGTCTTCTAATCCGTTAGCAAAACGATTAATCCAATCGTACTTTCGTCCGAAGTACGTCGTACACGTCGTATTGTGACACGCAATTCTCGTAAACTTTCACATTAGCGTTCGTTTATAATGTCGCATATTTTCCAAACTGCGAGTAGAACTAGAAACTTAACAATAGACCGCAATGTCAAATGACAGCTATTCCTTGGAATTTTTTGAACGCTTTCTACGTATACTAGCAGAGAAGCAATCGCCTGAACTCTGCGCGGCCGGGGCTTCCTTAGAATTTATATTACAATGCAGCAATCCCTTATTGTATTGCTTTAACAATGCACCCCGTGCCTAGTGCACCCTATACACCGTGCGCAGTGTACCTTATCTTTATTCCCAGTAATAAAAAAACAAAATATTAATCATATATACACCTAGAGCTATCTTAAATTGATATAATTATCGTCAGAATGTTATTAAAATGATAAAAACGAAGGATACAGTGAACTCAAAGAAATGAAATGATATGAACAGGTGAACTTAAAATCTCCATTGAAACCATTTTGAACTGCAATGTAAAAATTATCGAGTAATTAATTATATTATATGTAAGTATTATTCGCAACAGTTTTGACAAATATTAGAAATAGGTTATATCTATTGCACAATGCGGAAAGATTGTAAATGAATATAATATTAAATAAATTAGTTTCGTCTCTATGAGATATCTATAATTTGTTTAATAACAATGCCTTTGGAGGTAAAAATCCAGTAATTGCGTGTTATTATTTATTATTATCATTATTTTCTAATCTGTACTGCTATCTAGCGGATTTTTAAAGACTGCTTTGGTATTTTTAAAGGATGTATATAGCATATACAGATCCAGTAGCGATGAAGCGTAATCATACTATTACATATTTATTGAGCATTTCAATAAGTTCACAGATAACATAATTTTAACGATTTACGTTTTTATTTAATCAGGTGCGTGCACAAATATTAATTTACGTAAATATTTCTAGCGTCGGTGCTGGCAGCCGCGCGTGTAGGTAACTTCTGCGCAGAAAAACTCTAAGTTCCATTCAGTTTGACCATCCGACTATTGGGAATTGTTGACTGCAGTTGGCAAATATGGAGAGAGTTGAAAGAAGCGCTGCTACCAGAACATACACACTCGACTGCGGGGAACTTGGAAAACTTTCAACATAATCCGTAACAGGGCAAAAAAACTCAGGATGAGAGCCGTCTCCTGGTGCCACCAGTTCAACGCACCCAGGAATAAGTACATCGCGAGCGTAACGACATACACTGACCAGATACCAGAATGTGAAAGGCGAATTGACACAGAGGATTTTAATTTTCACATTCAATAATTATATGTTTCATCTTCTGCTTAATGTTTTCAGTTGGCTATTGTTATCAAGAGTTACAACTCCCATAATAAGCGGATTCCACTTTGTATAAACAAAAACCATCCATTTCGGCAGATAGAAATAATCTAAAGAAATTTCGTCGGTTAACCCTTCCCTAGCCACGCAGTGACATAGGCCACCGAGCCAATTAAATCGTATTTCTATAAATATGCACAATGTAAAATTTACATTTTACCTTGTGGTAAAAAAAATCATTTGCACTTAGAAATGACTAGTGGAAAATGAATTATGTAAAGCGAATCATAATAAAAATAATCATTTTTAAATTCAATGCCATATACAATTGATGCGTTGCATGCTATCTGCTTTAAAATAAATGATGAGAGATCAAGATGAAGATGATGTTAGAATGCGTTACAAGAATAACGTTTGAGAATAAAATATATTTATCATTTCTTATTATCTTCATAGTAACTATGACATTAACTATTTTAAAGTCATTTAAAGTTGTAAAAGCATTTAATTCCCATTTAAAGTGTTAAAAAAAATTTCTTGCAGTAACACGAGTTGACAGCATGGCCGCGTGGGGTATTTTTAGCACGGTATGGTAAAGGTTAAGAGCGAAAAGTGGCCAACTGTCATTTTGGCCAAATTAAGATTTCGATGGTAAAACGTCCCGCATCATTGGAAAAACTGATGAAAGATAATTTGAGACGAATTCTTCAATTTTTGGGCATTTTGCGAGAAGATGCGAGAAAATATGTTGGTTGGGGTCGCAAATTGTATTTCATTAATAATAGATTTGATGACTTTAATGTTATTGTAACATCGTACATTTTGTTATCAAATTGTTTATGTTCTACTCAATTAACAGATCGTTAAATTCGAGCACTGCTCAATTATCATTACTAGATATGATGTAATTTTAATATTAAAAATCATTAATGAAAACAAACTTTTCAAACATATGAAAAATATTGTTGAATGTTACGATATTGTTACACGCGGCGTCGTGACCAATTTAGACTCATCTAATCAATTAAAAAACAGGTACTGACCTCGCATGAAAATCGTTGAAGTGGACGAGAGATAATTGGAATGACGGCTCCTCCCTTCTGATGACGGTACCCTCGGCGCACCAGACGGAACACAATAACAAAAAAAGCGCGAAATACATCGTGATCGAGATATAGAAGGCGGTGCCCCACACTAAACACGACCTGTCTCGCGGAACCTTACCGCAAGACTAAGCCAGAACGTCAAGACACCGAAGACTGCGACCAAACACTAGACTCAGACTGCGGCCAGACAAGACACAGCCACCAACCTCACTCCTGCCATTATTATATCAGCTGTGCTAACATGTAGGTATGTTGTTCCGAAGTGTGTCACCAGGGTTGACCAAAATGTAAAACGATGTTATTAATTTTATTAAAATGTCTAATATTATTACATTTCTGCCCACCTTGATCGGATGCTATGTGTTCTCGATATTATTGTATGGAATGGAAGCTGAAGAAAGAAAGAAGCTTACCGAAGAATTTGAGATGTGATAAAGTTACAAATGAAGATGGTATTGGAAATGGAAGATGATATAAGTATTTAAAATAATATTAAATCCGACAACTATACATATTTCCAATATTAAAACAATATTTCCAATAATAAAACAATATTAAATCCGACAACTTTAATATCTCTGACATATAAAAAAACATCCGGAGAAGTACGAGATCTTGCACCTCATAACGCAGTGGAAGATTGCTGGAAGTCGGGGACCTGGAAGAGGAACGTCATGGATAATGATTTGGCCAGTCTAATGTCAGTCAGCTTTTCCTGGCCGCAGAAAGCAAAATAATTATTACAAACGTAAGAAGTACGTCTCAAGTTATACACGTAGTAGATTGTTGGTGGCCCAAGAGAAACTTTTATGTGACAATTACTATCTTTATTACACGAATAATAAAGTTAAGGTACAAGGTGTATAACTAGTCTCGGAGCCAAACAGTAACACAGAGGAGACCGCGCCTCACGCGCGTCACCCTTTTATCCCCACTTACACATACACACACATATTCGATCTCACAGACATCACAATAATGATAGCCAACGTCCGCTGAACGAATAGGACACTAGAAGAAGAAGATCTTGATACAGACCTTGATCTATTAATGTGGGCAGGGACCGATGTCTTCTTCTTCGATGGTCCCTCGTTACGAGGAAGACGTCTGTCATGATTTATCGATTGTGAGTCCGAGTGTGGCTGGGAGGCCCTATTCTCAAACCGTACACCCTTCCACATGTCCACTGGGCAGGGTGGTTCGGAGGGACGGATATTTCTTCTTTTATTTTCTCGGTAATTGCATCATTCCATTTACAAATTTCCCCAGCGCAATGTACCTTTTGACGAGTAATATGGCGATTTGAAAACAAATTAAAGTTTTCCCTTTTCAATTTCCTTTTTCAGGCAAAAAGGTTCGAATCCCGATGGAAAATAAATATTTTCTCTATAGCTAGATTTCATCTGTGTATCTTTGAAATGGCTCGTATCCACGGTAATCTCTCAATGAGACTTACAGAACGTTTCGAGTTAAATTCTGTTCTGATCTTTACCCCCTTTCGAGACGATTCTCCGAGAGAAATCTCATCCGTGAATACGGGTCATATATATATATTATAAAAATGCAATTAAATAATTGAAGTACAATTTCATTTAAATAATAATACATAATTGTATATTATATCTACATATAATCAGGCCTATTCTCAAAATTGCAATATTGAAATGAAGGTGATTGTTACACCAACCCTCAAAAATAGTGTTATATTTGAATGAGAGAGAGGGAGAGAGAGTGAGGGAGTGAGGGAGATAAACGTACCATAATCTGTCAAAACTATCTGTCTATTTTTGAGAGTTGGTGTAACAATCACCTTCATTTCAATATTGCAATTTTGAGAATAGGCCTGATTATGTATTAATTACACACGTTATTAATCTATATATTGCCTTGCAACCCTACATGTTATCTAAAAGATAGAGAAAACATTTATACAGTTATTTATTTTATTCGGAAAACATACAGTGTATCAGTAAATACGAAAATCATAATAAAAACTAAACAATAATTAAACCAGTTACATGTTTTCTCAGAAGATACAAAAAGTAAAATGGGATAGGGAATAAAATCTGTGTGATAAAAATAAAAAGTTTATGTATTGAATTTAGATTTAATTGGGGTAACTGAAGTATTGAAAATGTGTAAAAGGGGTGCTCGGTACAGTCAACAAACACGAGCTGCGGTTTATTTATTATTATATCATTAATATTGGACATATTTCCCCACGTTCTGTCGTGAAATCAATTCGTTAAAGTACAAAGAAAAGTTGCCTATTCTATAACGTTATATTTAATAAAATCCATAAAGTAACTTTTGAATTTTTCATGTTCTACATGACGATACACGTGTGTTCATATGTGTGTGTGTGTGTGTGTGTGTGTGTGTGTGTACAATTCAGTTTCATTTATCGACCCAGAGAATACACTCACACACGTACATACGATGAACTGTAACTGTTGAACCATAACCACATTATGTAAAGCGTGTGTAACGTCATCTAATTAAATGGCAAATCAAATAAAAAAACGAAAGACTTTTCTTCTTATCATTCTTCAGACCAACCAATCTTTCCTCTAATTTTATTGGATCAGCGTGTGCACTATTAGGAAAAACATTACCTTATCAGTACTGACTAACTAATTTACCATCACGCCGTTTCCACACGGGGGTAGGCAGTTCTCGCTTCAATCACATTCATACATCTTCTCGCCGATTATTGAGGCTTCTAACAGGACCATTCTTCAGTACTTGGTTAACCTGGTCGCGCCAAGTTTTACGCGGACGTCCTCTATTTCTGGTGCCATCAATACTTGCGTCATATATCTTCCTTAGCATTCTCTCCTCATTCATCCGTTCCATATGACCAAACCACCTTAGTGATTCTTTCTTAATCTCACTCACTGTTCCGTATTCATCGAACACATTTTTGGTGCTTCTTGAGAATTAGTCGCGACTTATATTATTGACTCCTTTCCACGTTCAAATTCCCACCCATCCTTTTTCCCTGCTGCTTGTTTTTAGTGTGAGTAGTGGACCTTGACGTCAGCAGACGTTAACGCGACTCGAAGATCGCCCAATTTCGTTCAGTAGATCCCATATCGACGCGGGATCTAAGTTTTCTTTTCACTCACTATACTATAATTGCTTAAAACATACATTTTTTTATGATAGTGTGAGTGTTACAGGAGACAAGATACTAATTTTGACCGTGTTGTTTAATGAACATGTAGCGACCATAATTCAAATCTACCGCCATCTCAGTCGGCATCGACGCTAGCGACAGCGCTGCCGGCTGCTGCCACAAGTCTGGCTCAATTCACCGCCAGACAGTCTCTCGAGTTTCAGCGTTTCACGATGGCGGTCTTGCCGGCTCGCCTTAGCCGAGCAAGACCACCAATTCATTTCATTTCATAATTTCCTACATCTTCATTCACTGTATTCATTTCTATCTGTCTTCATTGTTTTTATCATTTGTCACAATAAACCTCAACACACGCGCCAATCACCTGTATTTCATTTAACCACCGTCCTAACCCCCAAAAACATAATCGCTAAGTATTTCATATTCTTATATTTTATATATCAGCTAAACTTGTGATATTGCTTTTCAAATTTCTTTTCGTAACATTTACACTACACACTGTAGTGTATAACATGTTACAAGTACATATATAGGGAACGATTTTGGTCTTTTACATATATTCCGATATTCAATGTTTAAATATAAGAGTAATGTTTTTGATGCTGTTCTGAGTCAACGATACAGCTGATTTTGATACTCGGCCATTCTGCGTTAAACCAAAACACCTATTGGGACATCCCACTCCCACCCGACGCAAGTACGGCACCTTCGCAGAGATTAGACGCGTACAGAGATACGCCACCAAACTCAAAGAGTGGTGCAGAAAATGACGCGTCGAGATTAACCCCTCGAAAAGCGCCGCCACCCTTTTCTCGCGCAAGAAATCCAGACACAAACCCAGCATAGGGATGTTCGGCGAAAACATTCCCTGGATCGACCTTGGGGTGACTTTGGACACCAAACTCACGTGGAGCCTTCACGTGCAGAATAAAATCGCTCCCGCATAACGTGCACTATCAGCTTCAGATACAAACACAGATTGCCCAGGCACTGTTTCCTGCAGCGAAGTAACGCGCTCGATCCTCCGTACTGAGATGCACACAGAAGCGGACAGCGTCGACTGAACTCTCCAATTTATGATCTGTAAAAATAATAATACAATATATTTTTAAGTTTAGTAGTTAATTATTTTAGTTTAAATATATAAAGATTATGCTAGAATAAGGCGGCACTGTACATAAAGTGTCGCGCCTAATTAATTTGAAATACTTAACTTCCAGTAAATTGTTTAGAGGGTTTTTTATCAGAATTTTTTACCCTTCCAATTCATGTATTAATATAAAACACTTATGATGTTTATTATAATAAGGTAGTTAGAAAAAGTGTCAAAGCGATTAACGCTGATGCACTTGTAGTAGTAGACTTGGCGGTCTAGCCGCATGTAGAGTACTCAGAGTATCGTAGACTCTAAGGAATTGGAAAAAAAAAATTGGTGCACTATCAGCTCTTCACCCACTAATGGGCAGAAATAGTAAACTATCCATTGACAACAAGCTCCTGCTATACAAGGCCATTCTCAAGCCTAGTCACATAAAAATACTCCAAACTTTCAGCCATCACGACTCAGGTATCCCCCTAATAAGGGATCACATAAAATATCTCGGCAAACGTTTTTTTGCCGTGCTCCCAAACCACCCGAACCCCACCATAATTACCCTCTCAACATACGACTTAATTTCTTCCTTCTGATTTAGATTTAGGCGACCAAAAATGGTCCTACTAGATTATTAAAATCCCTGCCACATGCCAGCAGTAACTTATCTCGTTCCCCCTCTTTGTTGAACACCACCTAACCTAACCTAGCCTAACCCAATTACCGCATCGGTTGCTACAATAAATGAAGGACAAGGGGTATGTTTGCCATTAGATCAATGTCAATGTCATATTATTTTTCTGTCTTGAACCTTAATTTTTATAGTTTGTTTTGTTTTTTGAAGCTATATATGTATATTCTATTAATTTCCATTTATATATATGCTACTTGTGTAGCTACTCGTGTTTTTTTATACTTTTGGGGGTTAGGACGGTGGTTAAATGAAATACATGTGTTTGGCGCGTGTTGAGGTTTATTGTGACAAATGATAAATGCGATTAAGACAGATAGAAATGAATACAGTGAATGAAGATGTAAGAAATTATGAAATGAAATGAATTGGCAGTCTTGCTCGGCAAAGGCGCGCCGGCAAGACCGCCATTGTGAAACGCTGAAACTGGAGAGACTGTCTGGCGGTGAATTGAGCCAGACTTGTGGCAGCAGCCGGCAGCGCTGTCGCTAGCGTCGATGCCGACTGAGATGGCGGTAGATTTGAATTATGGTCGCTACATACTTAACCAATTTTTTAAAAGCCCATAAGAGCGTAAATAAATAAAATACTTGTGTACACGTTAGCAAGAGTGGCCGGATTTGTATGAACAGCAACTATCCTGACCTTACACCTATCAAATATGTAGGCAGCGTAAACAAAACTGTGTAGAAGCCAGCACAATAGCAACTTAAATTCGAAAATACCTTGAAAATCACGAACCGTGAGTCAATCACTGATATCTTTGAATCACACTCACCGTCAGTGATTGAGTATCTGGGAATATCGTGATTCGTGATTTAATTTATTAAATTCTATTGATTTTCTGACGCCGCTGTTTAAATCGTTTTGTAATTAGATCAACGCCATATCATTGCTGAGAATTTGACCCAAAAAATTCATTTACATTTTTTTAAACATTTTAATTCTCTTTGTGATGACATTAAATAAGATTTATATTAATTATTTATGCTAGAATATGTTTTTTACGCAAATGCGGTTTTAATCATATAATCAAATACGCTCAAAATTATGCTTTTTTATTTGTTTTTATTTCGTGAATTGTGATATCGTGCGGCGCATGCGCATTTAGAAATGAAACTGCGATCACAGTTTTCAATCACTGATATTATCAAATACCAATCACAATCACACCAGTGAGTTAAGAGTAACATTTTTTCTCTTCACTAATCTCTATCACGCGTATTTGCAAACGTACAAATATAAGTGAGATATCCGAAGTATCTTTAATGTGCAAACGAAATTTCACCAAAAGTCATTATTTTATAAAAAAAAAACCTCATTGTTATTTAGGGGTCGGGGGTGATCTATATCACAACCAAGGCCAGATATTACGCACAGAATAATTACTGTATTTCCTATCCTTCTTATTCTTCTCACGTGCTTTTCAATCTTCATAATATTTTAACAAACTGATTATAGAGAGATGCGTGAAGGTTATATATTAAGATTTCAGATAAAAAATCGGTATGTCGTTTCATGTTGGATTTATTCCAGTGAACTGGTTAGCAAATTAAATCAGTTCAATAACATATTAAACTGTATGTTACTCATATTTAAATGAGTAAAATATTGAACTGATTTAATTAGGAAAAATAACAAGTGCGTCACGTAGCGCCGTTAACAGAAAAACGATAAATTGCATCGATATTGCGTGCATCGCGTCGTGATTTACAAAGTACTTACTTGTTAAATTATTCAACTATTTAATAGTACTAGGTATAGCTACGTCAGGGCAACCAATATTATGGTGTTTGGTAAGGGCCCAAAATGCCCACGCCCTTTTCCATTTTAATCCATTTAAAAAATCATGTCTCGCCTGTATCACGAAAAAATATTACAGAATATCAAAAATTGCGTTTGAACACTGTAGGAAATATATTTTTATTTATTATCTTTGTTTTATTAACCACTAAATTGAGTTTAAATACATCTACCGGTTTCGAAAAATACCATTTTCTTCTTCAGGATGTCATAACTAAAACATATATTATTGTTTCTTTACCTGAATCTATTTAAAAAAAATTATTTAAAAAAAAAACTAATTTAGTACCTAACTCAAATTGTTACTTAATACAAATTTACTCGAATAATTTTTAGGATTTTTTTTTTTTAGAATGGGACTCGTAGTTAAATTTTTTTGTTTTCGGTTAAAATTATTTGAAAGATAGCGTTCATATTATTATATTATATAAAAACACAAACATGACGACGTTTCTTGGAAAACACTCGTTTATATTTTCTGTCCGACAATAATGACGCATTGGAAGTATTGTTATTAGTAGATGGCACACCATTAAAATTAAAACATTGTTTTTAAATGTTGTATTTTTATTTATGATGCTGATGTTACCTCGCCCAGGGTTGGATTTACCACTGGGCTAAAGGGGTTACAACAAGTTGGTAGAGGTCCCGGGGTAAAAAAACAAAAAAAATTAAAAACTTTATGATTTACGCCTCGTCAGATAAGGAATCCTCCTTCGGGGCTGTGAATTTTAAAAAACTGTGTGCGTGTGCGTTTGTATGTTATGTGTACATATATAAAAACATATTTTTAATTCTCAAACATGCGAGTGTTGCGGCTGTGTGCGAACATGTGAATTTCAAATAAGTATCAAAATTTAAGTTTATGGGTAGGTAATTAGAATATTCTATCACCTGAACTTTTCAAAAAGAAAGTTGTTTAAGAACACATGAACCAGACGTCCTGAAGGGAGAACCCAATGCCGAAAATACGAGACCTCTTTAATATCCGTGCCCACGGATGAGATTTCTCTCAGAGATTCGTCTCGAAAACGGGTAACAATACAATCGTTGGCTACTAAGAAGAATATAACACATGGGAGTTATAAGCTTCAGTAGCTCATTGCTTTACCTGTAAAATAAAATAATCTAAATAATTAAACACTAATAAAATACTTTCTAGGCTTTGTAAAGTTTACTAATTAGAACGGTGACCTTGCATCGCTTTCGAAAGCTTTGCAACTCGTACGTCTGGCAGGTAATTAATTGTTCAATTTATAAATCTGATTATAAATTATCGTGGGTTAATTTACTTTTTTATTTGATTCATGGTAGATAAGGTTTGTTCGCATAAATAAGTAGAGCCAGAGATCGTGAGAATGGCAAATGCTAGTTCTTTTATTTTGTCATATATTACAGGCAAACTAGTCCATGTATCAAATATGATTGTGTCTGAAAATATGAGCTGCCAGCTCGCCAGAGTCTGCCGTCCCCTGGAATAACGCATTCAACACATACGAACCTTTACTGACTCACTCAGAGTTCACCGTGGACACGGGTCTAGTGACGCCAGTCTTGTCTTCACTATAGTGTGTATCCACAGATGAAATTTCGCTCTCAAAACACATTTAAAGAATAGTATAGAATTAGCTAAGCGTACTAAGCATTCGTTGTCTGTTGAATTTTGTATGAAGAGCGAACAGACTATAGTATGATACATGCTGACAGTTCGTGACTTCTGTGGTGTTGAGATATCGATGAAAACATTAAACTATAAAATCCGACCTAATGGCTATAAAATAAATCAGTTTGATTTATTTTCCATAATGTGTATTATTTTTGCTGTCAATAAAGGTATAAATCAAATTTCACAATTGTAAAATGCTTTTTATCTCTACTGCATATGTGAAAACCATTATTTTTTGCCGGTGATGAATTATATATTATGACCATAATTGATATATTTATTGAACTATTACACGTGTTATTGTGATCTTCCACAACTACACCAGTGGCGGGCAATAGGCGTAGATCTTGGTTATGCTGCTAATAACGATGCTATAGAAGTATAAGATAGTATTCATCTGAACTGGAAGCGCTTTGCTGGGAAAACGTAAAATCTTTCAGAAGCATTTTGTTGTGAGAAGTATATGGGAGTTATTTTCTATTCTTGAAAAATATAAATATTATTCATTGATATTCTTCAAGTTATTAAAAGAAAAATTAAGAGCTAAATATATTTAATTTAAATTATAACACATCTGTAAAGCAATGTTTAAGTCAGCTTCTAATACAGATACGCGCTGTGTAGTTAAAAACATTTCGCAATACGTCAATTCAAAATAAGACGTGTATTTAGAACACTGCACGGCGCGAGCGAGACAAGTATTGCGCTTAGTTCGTATACGTTTGTGATAAGTTTTGCGAATAATTATGCTAACTAAATCCGCTAGCGGATTCTAGTTAACACATTAACATGCAAACTTCGATTCGAGTCATTTGCGTGTGGGCTTAATACATAATATATCAAATAATATATAAGTAGTAGATTTATTTCGCAAATATTACAATTACTCACAGCTTATTTGATTGTGTGGAGTGCCATTTCTCAAACTAGTAAAAATAAAGTTGGACTAATTCAATTGAACTTTCATCTGATACCGCTGAACAAATACTCAGGCCTATTCTCAAAATTGCAATATTGAAATGAAGGTGATTGTTACACCAACCCTCAAAAATAGACAGATAGTTTTGACAGATTATGGTACGTTTATCTCCCTCACTCCCTTACTCTCTCTCCCTCTCTCTCATTCAAATATAACACTATTTTGGAGGGTTGGTGTAACAATCACCTTCATTTCAATATTGCAATTTTGAGAATAGGCCTGAATGTATGCAAAAGTAGTTTGAAAAGTAAAAAGACGTTCTTCATATCTTAGACACATGTATCATACTACCTCTATACATATAGATACGTCTTCCTCATTGGTGTCTACAAAGATACTGTGTATCATTCTTATATATTACGGTCTACCCCTGTTCTGGGTGATGGGAAATATACCCATGAAATAAAGATGAAACACAAGATAAAAGTAAAATATAGTAAAGTATAATATTTTTAAAGCTGTTAAAAAAATTACGCTTTATACATAAGTCAATTGTCATTTATATAAATTACATTAGATGGTTTTATAGTTGTTTGGGACATATATTTATTTATTCTATTGTGCATTTCCTCCTCGTCGATTGGCGACCTTGAGTGAGTGCGGTATACGTGAATCGAAAGATTACAATATTATACAATTGAGACTTTGCGTTTTTATAGTGTCGTCTAGAGGAACCTAGACGAAATTAGTGATTTAAACATACAGTCCACATTTTTGAGGCGTCAGCAGAATCCAGATTGTGGTTAGTGCCAAACTCCTTTCGTATATATATAGACTTCTTCCGAAATTTATGCTTAGACGCAACAATAGTATTGTGATTGTAATGTAATATGACAATCTTTACAGCAGAAAGCAACGAATTAAATGGGATCAGAAAAATCACAACAGAACTAATTCTACTTCTCGTTAGCGTTTCGATTTTCCAATTCATATTTTCAAATGTAAAGTTTTAATGTGAAGCCATATTTGTTAAATACTGCCGTGAAATCTAAGTCAAGGTACTAGTTAAAGGTACGAGTTAGGTAAACCATAAATATTTTTTAAACCATTTAACTAGAGAAATGTTGTCTTTGGAAATTTGTGACAGACGCTTTTGACGTTGGATTGTAGGATTGTTACTATCATTGTTTAGCTTTTATGAATCGGAAATGTTATTTTCTGAATTTCATGTTTTAGAATGTTGTTAAATAATTACGTAAATATGTTGTTGAACTCCCTTTTGAGTTCTAATGGGAAAGAGACACCACCGACCGAAGTGGGGCATGTTTTCGTTTTGACAACATTTACATAGCGATATTAATTCACATCAATTTATTCATTATTCAATAAAACGGTGATATAGGAAATAAAAAATGGAGAAAACTTGTAGGTGTTGTCTGGGTGCGAGTGCGGTTGAACACATATTCAATAAAGTTGAGGACATGGATGATGGAAGCCTCACTTACTCGGAGATGATCACCGCTTGTTCGTCGTTCTCGGTTAGTTGGCATGGAAACACGAAGTGCATAACACGAACAGAGGTGGTTTTTATCACAGAAACATAATATTTAAATTAATATTCCTCTATAGTACAGTCCATTTCACATATAATTATCCTGAATTAAAGGAAGAGATTTAATTATGACTAATTGACAACCTTAGATAAATTGCCAAATTGGTGGTTAACCAGTCTACCTTTCGCCACCTTAGGGTGCTTGTGATTTAATTATGATGTCCTACTGAAAAATAATTATAAAATATTAAAAAAAAAAAAATTATATCGCTTGTTATAGTCAGCAGTATCAACTTCTTGTGACTGCATTCGAAATAATTACCAATTCTAAAATTAAATGGTAGGCATGGTTACGCCATGTCCCATTATTCAAATACTTCATTTTTTTATCTTGTTTATAAATTTTCTAATATTCTATTTAGGGTGATTGGCTCTCGGATTTACACACTGAGTCTCGGGGTTTCAACCCTGTCTCTCTGGGCTCTGGGTTTTGTTATAATTTATCCAGGTTACGCTAAATTTGTAATAATGTCTCAATTTTACTTATCCATAAGTTGGTTACATCAATGGAAATAAAATAAATTTGATATAATTGTCAGAAATACCGCACGCAGTAAGCGTGTTATTAATCTAATTGCTCTGTCTATCTGCGATTTAGAGAGCTTTTTTTTAATTTTTCACAATCTTACAGGAATTACATAAAATATCTCAAGGCTTACTACATAAACTCAAACTGGTCATCCTAATTTTGTTGTCCATGGAATAAAGTAAACATAATTTACTCATGGGATTAGTACTAACCAGCAGGTGTAAAATGGATTATTAATTTTATCTGTTATGTTTGAGTCAAAGGAGGCAACTAGACACGAATTGTACAATTTGAGGTTTTGGCAAATGAATTTTTTTAAGTCGCATTCTGTACCTTTTAGATTATTTGTTTACTTTTTACTATCCTGGTTAATGCATCACCCGTCTCAACATAGATTTTTCGTACGATAATGAATTCTAAAGATCATATTTTTCATTGTAGAGAATAATATAACGAATATCATGAATATGAAGCAATTTCCGTGTTAGTTGTTATTAATTCTCTTGACTTGTTTATGCATCTTAATACATCATCATTAATAATATGGTTAACTCAAGCCCTACCAATAGCTTTATTTTAGAAAGGTAATGTTTTCCTTAATTTTTCCCTTACCACACAAATAATGATATTGGCCTTTAAAATTGCACAAAAGATTCTTTATACACACACTGTGATCCAAAATTAGAGGATATATTGTTCATAACGTACAACCCGAACACCACATCTCGAGAGTTTTGAACAAGTTTTTTTCAAGTAATTAATACCCAAAGTATGCTAAAATTACTTTTCTACATATTGCGGACAGCCTTTCTTCAAAATATTCTTACCAAATAAGAACGGAATCATTTGTCTCACTCATGTGACGCCAACACCACATTTCAAAGGCATCCAGGATATGTTGTAATTTTTTCTCGAAATCCAAGTTTCAATTTCATACGGTGTTGTAAAATAAAATATGTATTACATATATTTTTCTCATTTTACAGGCCAGCCCTGCAGATGGGCTCCCCTCAAAAATCTGCAAAAAATGTGTTTCCGACCTGAAACAGGCGTACGGTTTCCGTCTGAGATGCGACAAAACTTACAACGCTCTCAGATGCGTCACCAGTTTGACCGTAAATGCCGGAGACTCTAAAGTGCGGACACTCTCCCGTAACTACACCGACGTTCCGAAGTCTGATAACATGAGGTGCGATGGCACTACAGGAAATGATTACAAGGAAGTAAAAGACATTAAAATAGAGTTTGATGATAATTCCCTGGACATTCCACTCTCAGAGTTCGACTGCGACATCGGGGATCAGGACGACTTCATTGTGGAGAGACTCGATGAGACTGAACCGTTCAAAGAGGATATTAAAAATGAGCCAAGTACGTATTACAAAATTTCTACTTTATAAGCGTAAGAATCTGGTGTCATTAACCCTTCTCATACCATGCAGTAACACAAGTCTACCGCTCCAATTAAACCTGTAGTATTTCGGTAAATACACATAACAAAAATTTCACTTCGAAGATCACTCTCTGGAAAACATTTACGCTTAGAAATGATTAGTAAAAAACCAATTATACAAAGCGATTCCTATAAAAATAATTATTTTTCTATTCAATCTGTTGTAAAGTGAATATGTGTGCAAAACTACCACTTGTGATAAGTCAGAAAGAGACCAACCGTTAATGTCACGGTGAAAAGAATAAGAAAAATACAAATATAACTATAATTATATTAATAAATGAATAAGGAAGTTTATATTGTATAGGACTTGATTCAATCTTCCAAATTACATTATTTTATTATATTTATCATTTTTTCACATTAAGGTCAATATTTAGAGTAAATTTATGGCATTAACGGTTTTAATGCCATTTAAACTAATAAAGGATTTTTTCACATTTAAAATTCCCAAGAAACTCTAATTTATTACGGTAACATGAGTTGACAGCATGGCTGCGTATGGGTATTTTATATCACAGTATGGAAACGATTAAAGAATGAGGAACCCAATTACATTGATCTTGACCTTCCTGTGGAAAATATTGTAACCAACAAATAGGTCATTTTAGTTGTTCTAGTATTTCACATGTATCTGTTACATTTTTAAGTGGCAGTAATTTTTATTATGTTCAAGTGACCCCCGCTTGACGCGGGAGTCACCCTGCTTTCCCGAATGATCTGCGTTAAGCGAAAATTCGCACTAGACAGGGGAATATACATGTAACAGCCTACAGTTGCAAAATTGCCATCTGCTTCTTTTTCAATAATTTTTAATTACATTTTATGTTTGCTTTTAACATATTTGCCTTCTTGCCTTTGCCACTGTAATGGTTACAAGATAATAAATTATAATTTATAATTTTTGTTAAAAGTTGGATTACAACAAATTGTGTTACATTAATTTTATTGTGCTTCGTATCCCAGAGGAATTTCCGTACTCTCAATATCGTATTTTAGCGTGGCACTTATGAAATTTTAAAAAGTAGCATTATTCGGGGGTTGCATATATCGTTAGAACATAATAGAATTCAATATACAGTAGAGTAGAGAGTTTGTCATTTGTCATTTCCACCGCCCGACAACACAATATGGTCGAAAAGTGGCACCCAAATGTTGCCATAGTCAATCTAAACATAAATGGATTCAATGGTAATGTGATTGACTACTTCATGAAGGTTTTAAAAAACAGGCAACATTAGGCAAGTTCATTGTTATATCGAGTGCTACTGAATCATTGACAAACGAAAACCATCACCAGAATTAGAGATACCTGACGTTTAAATTGTCTCCTTTTTAATATTAGTAACTTTCCTCCTCTTCCACTTCCACCATCATGTCTCCTCAGTACAATAAAGGTAAAGTTTTGACATAAAATTTATTAATTTGTGTACTATTTTCGGGGGCCGGGAACGAATTAATTGAGTTATGGGAAAAACTGTTTTTATATTCATCAGGTCCTCAGAAACAGATTAATGACGAATATAAAGGTTCCACTGTATATATATATATATATATACACGAATACCTCCACTTAAAATGTGTATCAAATATAGGCGAAATATATCAGTGTCAGCTAAGGAAGGCAGACAGAGGTAAAAGTGGGTGACACTTAGAGACGCCTTTATCCAAAAACGACCTAATCAATACTTTACGTAAGAGGGGCCGAAATGACCCAAATGTCAAAGTTTGATATGAGTACTAATCTTTTAAATAACACACCAGACTTCACATGTCGTTGCGTGCCATAAGCGTGACTTCATGCTTGTTAACTTTACAGAGATTGAATTAAACACAATTTTCAATGTCATTATCTGAAATTATCCAGTCATTAGTGGGCGACAATTTCGCAATCAATTCTAGTTTCACTATCGTTAGAAATAAATTTAATAAAATAGAATCAATTTTTTGTATATTCATTTTTTATAACTAAGTAACCATTTCCAGAAGCATTTGGTTCCAATTACATGACAATATATTTTTTTGAGTTTGTTTGATTCCTGAAGAAATCTTGACACTTTTGAAAACTTTTAATAGGATTAAGCCATCAAAATATTCTTCTCGAAAGTCATGTAAGCGTTATGGGTGACAAATACATGGTTTTTGCAAAACTCTGTAGCATCTTTAAAATGTTTAATTTAATGTTTTCTTTTAATTTCTCAAATTTGAAAATTTCGGTCCTTGGTGCCATCGTGCGGCCACATGACCTCGCCCTTACGGACTGATGAAACCACTTACAAATGTAAACTGCATGTGTGAATCACAATTTGACAATCCACCAACACTCACACAATGGATAAATCAATAAATTATACGCTAGTGTAATATTTCACCATTATTTTAATGACTCAATAAATATGACCATTATATTATATTATTTTATGACCATTATACGTGACCCATTAATATGTGAGTATTAATGACTCACCTACGCTTTAAACTGTTTTAAATACTAATTTAATGTATTAACTATAAATATATATATATATAAAATCAATTTTGTTGAAAAATATTGTTTCTGCGCTACCGGGATTCAAATGGCTTTCAAATAATGGAACGACAAATGTATTAATTTAAAAAGTGTAACATATAGGTTCAAAAATTTGTCATGAAAAATACTGGCGCTATAACAATTGGTAGTGTACTTCCCCGGATTGGAAATAGAGATCCAGGTTCGAATCCCGGTAGCGCAAAAACAATATTTTTCGACAACATTGATTTTATATGTATATATTAATAATTAATACATTAAATTAGTATTTAAAACATCGCAGACCGTCTGTTCTGAATAATTACAACTTCACAATAAGAATGTGTTCACCTTAACATTAAACTGTTTTAATCAAAAACTGTTTCATAACTTAATTTACTGCAATTTTCAGGTCTAGGTGTCAACTTGCGTCACGGGCGATCTACGAAAAAAAACAAATTGAAAAAGGAATTGAAACTGAAGATAAAGCTTTGTCCAGAGTGTGGTTTGACCTTCAAACGCAAAGTAGAGCTCAGGCGCCACATGAGAACTCACCCATCCTATGTCGAGGAAAAATATTTCTGCAAAATCTGCCAGAAATGTGGGTAACTGTAAATCCTCTGAGTTATTCTTTCTTTATTTTATTTTTTAATTTTTATTAAAGTAAATTTAACACATTCATATTAAAAATTATTTTTAATATAGCAATTAAAACAGTAAATTTAAAATTTAATGTTTGTCAAACTTTTCATAATAATTAGTTGTAGGTGTCCATGGTTCTATATGACGTATATAACGAGTGTCGCTGTCAAGTCAAATGATACGTAGTCGTCGTGGGATGTGTTGACTATATTTTCTTTAGGATCCTAGAGTGAAAATGAGCAAAATTTGAATAGATGGCATTCAATATGATAAACATTTATATAGCTGTTTTTAAAACTGTTTATGGGTCTACATTATTGGACCGAGTGAGAAGAAGACTGAGGAATCCCCTACTTCTATATAGAAAGTTCGCAATTAAGGTGGCTTAGATACGTCTTGTTAACGTCAGAGGAACGACTATGCCGAGATAAACAGCAAAAAAGACTATAAGAAAATAGACCGGATTTTAACTCATCCGCATACCAATATTTTGGGAAAAAAATGTGCACAGAAATACTAATTAAATTTAAAAAATTTTGTTGACAAGTTGGCCCGCCACGAGGGGTAAGACATGGTAAACAATAAAAAACAAGCGAAAGAAAAAACTGAAAATAAATAATATAAAAAGTTACATAAGAAACACTTACATAAGAAAATCTTCATTAAGAATTTTGTACTTTCAAAGCACAAATAAATAAAAATATCCTAAATAGGTTCTTGATACAATAGTTTTTCACACACAAAATTATACAAACATAATATAGTAAAACACAAAAATACACATTAATAAACATAATTTCAATTAAACTCGCAGTTAACTTTATAAATTAAAGTTTTTTCGTGTTCACGGCTTGAGTTCTATATCATGAAATAAAGTACACATAAATAAAAAATACTTGCTAACACACTAACAGCG
Source organism: Eubasilissa splendida (assembly GCA_031772225.1). NCBI lineage: Eukaryota > Metazoa > Arthropoda > Insecta > Trichoptera > Phryganeidae > Eubasilissa > Eubasilissa splendida. The sequence continues at coordinate 17,932,898 of CM062868.1, forward strand.
AGAAAGGTACTAAACCCATTCACTCCACTAGAGTCTAACTGCAGGAATTAAACTCGATCATTTCCTTTGGATATCATATTACATTATGTAGATAAGATGCCAAATTATTATATTACATCAATAGAAAAAATCAACATCACATGTTATATTTCAATAGAATACATCTCCTAAATTTACAGATATGACTCACACAACTGGTCCATAAAAGATAGTTTTAGCAATAGTAATGTGTAAAAATAAGATATCAAAATAATAATCTTGAATCAATGAAGTCCATTGTTTCATATTACACATCATTATCGCTCTCCATTGTATGGGTACAAAAATGTTTAGGGACGTGTAAAAGAAATATTTTTAGTATTTTTAAAAAAAAAAAGGTAAAAAACTTTTTTTTTATATTTAGGTAATCGAAGAACTCTTGTTGAAATGTGATGTTTTATAGGTTCACTAGTAGGTATTTTCGACTATAACTATTGTTCTTCGTGGTAAAGATATCTAACGAATACGCCCAATTATAGAAAATTTTAATGAAAAATATTCAGCGGTTTTTGAGATATTGCGAATTTGCGAAAATATATACTACAGAAAAATAATAATAAAAAAAGGCAACACGCACTAAAAAGTTTGATTTTTTAAATATAAACTACACAAACCAAACAAATCAGTATGCTCAAATAGAACAAAACTAATAACGTTTTACCAAAAAAATTAATGACATATAACTAATTATGCATCTATATGATACAATATACTTCGGAATAGTCACAAATTGATGCGAAAATTAAAAAAAGTAGCTCTGTAACACACAAGGTCGGCGATGTACTTTTAAAAAAATAAACATAAATTACGACTTGAACCACACCATGAGTGAGGGTGGAGCTTCAACCACCAACGTTTGGCGGCTGATATGCGAGAGTAAAATATTTGCATCCGCCAAATCTTGGCGGCTGGTATGCCGATGGGTTAATATTGTGGGCATTTAATTATTTTATTTATACATTAACCTGCGATATTGCACAGGTTTGGACAATCATCGCCCGTTATTTATTTATTTGCGTTCGATGCTTGAAAAAATACCAAATCCATAAATACATATAAATCAATGCAAAACGTGTTAAGTTCATTCGCGGTCAATCGCCCCGCGATATTTCACTAAACTACTATTGACCCGGGGGGCACTTTGCGCTCTCGGGAATCACCCTTTTTTATTTCGGGACACGGTTCCTGCGTGGCGGTCAGGTACCTCCGGTGGCGTAGAGGTGAAGATGGAAGCTTCTTGTCGAGACTTTGGACCTCTTATCCTCCTAGAATAAGGGAACGAATGATGATAATAATATATGTGGAGTACCCAGTGGGGAAGCCTATGTTTTGCGCTGGGTCCTAAAGTAAATATACAAAATTCGGTTTAGATCTAGTTAGAAAGGATTGTCCAGTCTCTGCACAATATAAATATATATTAATGTTGGAGCTGAGCACATGTGCTTACTGTAATAGTAATCAATATCTTCTCTAAATTTAAATCACAGTGTGCTCATAAAAAAACAATGCTATTATTTGTGCCGGGGGAGAAAATAATAAAAACATCATCATACCAGTGTAAAAGGCTACCGGGAGAGCCTGGGCTGACCACATTACTAATGAAGATATTTTCAGATGCATAAATAAGTTAAGAGAACTAATAAAACTGTCATGGAAAGCTGCATACTTCAGACACATTCTCCGCAATGAAAAATGTGATCTTTTACAACTCATTATGCAGGGGAATGTAGAAGGTAGCAGAGGTATATTAAATGCGTCAATTAGAAAAATTCAATTTATCGAAAAAATATTTTTGTTGCTATTGGAATTCGAACCTGGATCCTATCTTATCCGGGGAAATGCGTTAACTGATTACACCACACCAACATAGTAAGTTGACGACAAATTTTTGAACTTATATGCTGCAGTTCTTTCAAATTGATACATTTATTATTCCAAATTTAATGTATATCTTTCTAATTGAATTCGAACTGTAAATCCGGATCGATAGGATCTAAATGAACGAATTCCGCAAACTCCGGGTCGCACGTCTCATGGAATGGAATACGACAATTCCGGTCGTAAATCAGAATCACCGCAGGGTAGTGGAGGGAAATAAGGAACCGTGATATAGGATAAGGTCGATGAGGAGATAAGGGTTCTAGTCGAAGGACCAGTGATCTCGGGAACCGGGATTCGAAAGGACTGCTCGCCTTACCTTGTATATTACGTCTCCGTAATCTCTGCAGTCGCTGCCGAGATCACACAAATGGCACGCGGCGATGTCACAAGTTTACCCATGACACACAAACAACAAACAATACGTGATCAAAACACAAAATATAGCACTGGTGCACTGGAGCTGAAAGTCCACACCGCGAATGCTATCGCGATGTCGAGATCCAACAAATATCAGTCAAGTTGACGTCTGCTGACGTCAAGGTCATAATTCACACTGACAAGACGAGCATGAGGAAATCTATGGATGAGAATTTGGATGCGGAATTATGTCAATAACAACGGTCGCACCTGAATCGAAAAGATGTGCCAAAATGGTGTTTACGAATTCAGAACACTAATTGATACATTTAATTTCTATTAAAATACCACAGAACTATGTTCTGAAAAAATTGCATCTTCACAATAATAATGTGTTGTCTTTAATAATTAAGAAAAATATTATCTTGGCTGTGTAACCTCATGAAATGGTTCAATGTCCAAAATATTATAAATATTAAATAAATCAACATACTGCAGCATAACAAACATACTGTAAAATTCATTATATTAGATATTCACATTATGTGTGTTTTCAGTTTATACAAATGAACAAAGACACAAATACGCTCACAAGGCGATGCTTTCCAAAAACAAATACGAGTGTCCAACGTGCCAGCGAGTGTTCCACACTGTGAGCCATCTGAACAACCACATCAAGATACACTCAGAGGAGAGGAAGTACACGTGCGAGGAGTGTGGTGCGACGTTCAAACAACACGCTGCACTTTTCAAACACAGGTGACATTTAAAAACAAACTGCTTACTTTAAACAGATTATTTATATTTTATTTTTATACTGTAGGAGGTGAGGTGTGTGTGTTGAAGTTATTCAAATTATGATTGACTCGAGATTGTGTCAGAACGTTAAGATGCTGTGAGATAGAAGCTCCTTACTTCTTCTTGTCTCACGCGTGTCGGTTGTGTGTCTGTTGTAACTAGAGCAGGGTGTATAAATGAAAGAGCACTTACAAAGTTTAGTTTATTGAGGTGATGTATTAATAAAGTTTAAATACGCGGTTGAACTCTGGAGTGGCTCACTGAAGATTCTGTTGAGAAGCGATGCTGGTGTTAGGACGGCCTGCGAAGAAGCGATCACTAGTTTCTTGGCAGTAACCGTCTCTAGTGCATAATGTTTATTTGCTGGTGCTCATTGGCCTCTCTGGTTCGGGCCCTAATAGGTGATGTCCATGTCTACGGGCGTGAGTAAGGTCACCACAATACTAAAATTATCTAGATATTTATGCACATCATATAAAACAAATAAAGGTGGCAATTTTTAATACGTATTTATAAAATCAACACATATTTTTACACATTTGTGGCCATGATGCTTATAAACAATATTTGTTGTAATATGATCAATCCCTTGTTTGAAAAATGACAGTTATAGCCATCAGTCAAATAAAGTCATGTGGTGAAAAGATGGTTATATCCATCGTAAAATGCATGCAAATAATATAACAAGTTGAGATTATGATTGATTGCCCTAATTGGGGTCATATTAACAGTTTATTACTCTACTGTAAGTTTCCTACTTGCGTGAATTTTTTTTAATATGATTGGTGCAGCCATCATTCTTTCAAATATGAGATGGTCTAGTTGTTTAGACCTGGTGATTTAGCGGTCGTGTGGTGTGTAATTTCTGCCTGAGGGATAACTGGCCCACATTTTTTTAACCAGCGAGACGTTCGACGAGTTTTTGGTACCACAACTGCAGCTGTTTCCCGGGTTCAATAACAGATATAATATACAATACATAATACTCGGTTGAGTTCCTCAGACTTATCCGTGTTTTATAAATTATTTTATTTGTATTCATTTTAATGGTCATTTCTTTCTATTTAAGTTTAGTCTCAAGGCATTTTAAAGAATGTGGTTAGCATTTCTCAGATTTTCTCGTATCTTGTTAATTATTTTATTGCCATTGTTTTATATGTAAAGACAATTGTTTATATTTCTCTAATATTTACGTGTTACCAAATTAATTTATTGAACTTTATTTTTTCTTTGGCATTGTCTATGTTTGTTAATTTTTTTTTAATAATTTTAAGGTTGCAACACGCAGACGAGAAGTACTATTGTGAATTCTGTTCGAAAAAATTCAAATTGAAGTATAATTTGACTGTGCACCTGAGGTTGGTTTATCTCACTTGTATTACTTTCATTCGTTCATTTACTTTCATCTCCTTATCCTAGGAGGGTAGGGGGCTAAAAGAGCCTCCATCTTCCCCCCTCTTCTCTATTTCAGTTCATGATGACCCAATCAAGACCCAATGTTTCATTATAATTTTTTGCTGTTTATCCCAACTTAGTCTTAGACTTAAATTATTAATATATTATGATAACATTTATCAATTATATTTCAATGTCCACAGAATGAGTCAAGTCTTAGAGATGTAGTTGAGGTAATTTCAGTCCCATGTACATTTGTTGAGATTTGGAGATTTGATTTGAATGCGAGACTTGACATGTGCGTACAAACCATAGATCCCTACAATTTATTCTGCTTTAACTGCTGCTGGGGAGATTCAAATTTATCCAATGGATGGAAGGAATATCAGTAGTCGGTGAACTGACATTTGACGTACAATAAGCCTGAAATGAGACAGTGCTCGAGATTTGGTCTGTACACGGTGAACCATGAAAGCCGACAGTTATCTCCAAAGGGAGATCATCTCGTAGGATTGCAATCCCCGCCGCAAAGATTGACAAATGTCATCATTGAACATGGTTACTTTTACGTGGAACTGTTTCATTATCCCGTTTCTACAGTTTGTACATTTCAGGACCCACACGAACGAGAAACCTTTCAGTTGCCCGGTTTGTCTGGAAAGTTTTAGCACCGGGAACGCTAGAAATATCCACCTGGACAAGCACACGGATCTCGGAGACTTGGACAAAGATATTTTGGCAGCATTCTTGCAATTGAAACTGTAAGAATTTTCACCTTCACCTTAATTAGCAACCCACAATATTTTCTAAATTCAAAATTAGTTTTATATTTGACCAGATGTGAGAATTTTTTTGATTGAAAATTAGCTGCAAACTTCCAGCATGTAAGGTGTCCAAAAAATGTTGTGTCTCTCACTGATGTGCAGTTCCTGGAGAATGGAGACATTTTTGCATCTTGCTGTTTATGATATGCGCAGTGTGTGTCTCCAGCACCACACCTCAAAGGCGTCAATCCTTCTTCTCTCCCTTACCTTCAGAATCTATAATTTCACACTGTACAGAGATGCAGAGTGCACCCAAGGCTGCACAAACCTGACCCCGGTTATTTTTGATATACCACTTTTCACTTTACCCATGCGTCATTTGATTTCTGGTCATCAGCAATTATAGACCCGAAATAATTAAAGTCCTTATCAATTACACGTGACATTCAAGGTAATCCACCATCAGTCCATTTAATTTGTAATTGTTGACTGCAAGCTGCAATTTGTTATCACCTCTAAAACGTTTTCCATAAAGGAAATCTTCAATCTTAAGGAAAAGATCGAAATCACTCAAGACTATAAGATGGATGATCAAAAACTTTCCATCCAAAACTGCCAAACAAAACTTGCGTTATAACTGGCAGGGACGCCGTTGACTGACGTTAGTTCTCTGGGGTGAAATAAGACACTCGGGTCTCTGAAGAAACCATTTTCATTTGCGTGATATAGCTGCAAAACCGTCTGTGATTGCTGTGCTGACCCCTTTTTGCTCTTCACAGTCGGAGGGGATTTTGTAAAGGGGTTCATTTTAAAGTCGCATAATGTAATCGTAAATTCACAAAAATACACATTAAGGTGCGTGACTCTTCGAACACTAAGTGAACAGATCAGGAAAACAAACCAACAATTAAATTGGAAAGAGATAATGATCTGCTTGCAAAGGGCCTTTAGTTATTGGTTTAACCATGTATAATCCTGATTCTCCAACTTCCTAAATTAATATGACATAATATTTTAAATCACGGTAACTCATAGATTATTTTGTAACCTACCTTATTTGTATTTTCAGCGCCTCAAGCGTGGGAAAAAGGAGAAAAACAAAAAACTTAATGTGCCCCCAGTGCGGTAAACTATTTAAGAGATCCGGAGATCTAACCGACCACGTCAACAGGCACTTGGGAATCAAAAACTATTTTTGCGAAATTTGCAAAAAGTGTAAGATAAAGATTTATTAAATATATTTGTCAACAACAGTCCAAATTCAAAGAAAATAAAATACAAAAAAAAAAAATATTTTTTATACTTTGCAGATGTTTTATCCGGGCGTAAACATAAAGAGGTCCACAAGAACAACAGATCGAGAAGATGCGAAATTTGTCTCAAGATGTTTGCTAGCCAACAATCTCTGAAGAACCACATCAGCATACACGACGATGCCAGACCTTTCGTCTGCGATTGTGGCGCTTCATTCAAACAGAGTTCCGCACTGTACAGGCACAAGTAAGCCCATATATTTACCTAATTATGGCGTCCGATGTTAAAAAAAAAAACACTGAGGAGATTACTCTAAAATTTCATTAGATAATCATTAATTGCTTATCAATATATATAGTCTTCCCTTACTCTAATTCATTTTTCAGATTGTTGTTTTTGTTGAGTATATATTGTTTTTTTGTCAAAACTGACATAAAAATGGCATATTTAATGAATTGCAAATAGACAAATGTAATTGTTATTATTCGTGTACATATAACAATGCAAAAATACTTTTCATCAGTATAATATGCATTTAAGTATAGATTATATATGGATGGTTTTCTCACTTAACTCAAACTATTCAGAATTTTTCAATCACCTTTTGGAAACAAACCATTCTTTTGATGTTAACCCTTCCCAAACCATGCAGTAACACAGATCTACCATCATAATTGAATCTGTAATATTTCGGTAAATAAATGCAACATAAAATTCATATTTTGGATAATCCTAAAGAAAATATTAGCACTCAGGTATAACTAGTGAAAAATCAATTATGGAAAGGGAATCGTACAAAAACAATTATTTTTTCTATTCAATCCGTTAAATTAATACGTTGGTAAAAATACCATTTGTGATATGGAAGACAGAGATCACATACTATTTTCACAGTGAAAAGAACAACAAACATACAGATATAATTTTCTCTCTCTCTCACTAATTAAACGAAGAGTGATAAGAAGGAAGGACTTAATGAATGCTCTAAATAATGTTATCAATCATTTTTTCAAAATTGAATGCTCAATATTTAGAGTAAATTTGTGCCATTTAAGTCATTTAAGCTAATAAAAACATTTATTATTATTATTATAAACTGTTATTTACGGTAACACGAGTTGACAGCATGGCTGCATTCGGGTATTTTATATTATGGTGTGGTAAAGGTTAACAAGGGCTTAGAAATTATACATACGAATACTAGGGGTTTACTGTTAGATAAATTTGAAATTTTAGTAATAAAAAAAGTATTTATAGCAAGCTAAATATTATAAATAACCAAATCTTCTTTGCAAATAGTCACCTTTTAAATTTGTTTTCATATTAGTTCTTACTTACTACTTTATAGTTTTGTTTTTTTACTATACTTGTATTTTTTAATTTCAGTATACATTGTTTCCTGAAGAAGATACCATAGGTATCGAAACATGTTGAATAATCAATAAATAGTGGTTTAAACAAGTATTATATCTAATTATTTAAGATATTTGAAGCTAAATACTTTGCGAATGTCTAAGCTGCTTAAATTATTTAAAAATTTAACTTTTCATTCAAGAATATGGACTCTAATTCGTTTTTAAAGTTAACGCATTGTTTTAGAACACTAACTACATATCTACTAGAGCTGAGAGATCCGGAAATATTGTATTTGCATTAATTGGTCAATTTAGGTTGTAAGGTGTACCCACCTCCCGTTTATGGTAATAAATTATATTTTTAAGTTTTACGGAAAAATCGTAGGTACCACTAATCAGCCGTTGTGAATTAAGCGTTATTAATTTTATTTATAAAACTAAACGACGTAACCCTCAACTCTATTAACATTATTAATTAGGTTTTTTTATTTTCAGAATATTACACGAAGAAAAATCGTTTATCTGTCATTATTGCTCTAAATTATTCTCAACAAAGTACAAGCTGGAAATACACGTCAGGTATTTATTTCAAATATATTTTTACAATAATTGAATTATTTATTTGTAAAACTATTTATCTGCGGTCTAATCTCTCGGACCATAAAATAATGTCACACAGGCTGACATTAATATTTCATACATATTGTTTAAATAATTTTTTTAGGATTCATACAAAGGAGCGTCCCTACGCTTGTGAGATGTGTCCGAGGAAATTTTACACGGGAAATCAACTCACGACGCACAAACTAAGACACAGTGATTATAAAGGCCTGGTTTGTGATCTGTGTGAGAAAACATTCAAAACTAAAAGGTACTTTTAAAAAAAATGTATTACATGTTTCTGACACTTATTACTTCCTCATTACAAAGATACTAAATATCCATAACAACTTAACTAACTTATCATCATGCTGTTTCCCCGAGGGGGTAAGAGAGAGGATAGAGCGCCACACTTTTCTGTACTGACACACAATTCTCATCTCATCCACATTCATACCTCTTCTCATACAATCCGTTGATTATTGGGATTTCTAACAGGACCATCTGCTATACCTGGCCGTGCCAAATCTTCTGCAGACGTCCTCTATTTACGGTGCCATCAACACATGTGTCATGTATATTTCTTACCATTTTCTCCTCATTCATCCGTTCCGTATGACCAAAGCACCCAAGTGATTCTTTCTTAATCTTACTCACTATTTCTTACACAATTACAGTCCACTTGCTAACCTATAAAATGTTCCAAAATTTTCAAACACACTATTTCTGTGATTCTGTTTTTAAAGTTGTGGTAGCCTCCGATTAAACATATTCTGGGAAATACCTTTTTTTTAGTAACAATTTGTGAATGTATTATATTCTTATACAACAATTTGATAAGTTAACAAAACTGGGGACATCTTTTTAATATAAAGACGAAAATAAAACACAAGGTAAAAGTAAGAATAAAAACATTACAAAATAGTCTTAAGGGTAAGCTTTCATTTTTCCAGTTTGAAATTCGTAAAAAACACGAAAATGTGGGTTTTTATTATTCATTTATATCAGTAGTTATACACTAGATTTGACTTTTTTTTAAACTATTACTTAGATTGGACTTTTACACTAATGTAAAACTAATAAACTGAACGTTATTTGCCATAATTAAGACGATACAAGCATTTTAAGGAAGACGGTCACCGTTAAATACATTTTTGGCGTGCCACAAAATTGCCTTAATATGAGATATTCTTATATATATGAAATATATTTTCTTATAATATTGAAGCCAAGATTACGGAGACAAATCTGTATTGAACCAAATAAACAAAATGTTATAACCATTCAATTTGCAGGACATATTATCAATATTTGACATTTTTAAAATACTTTGTTTTAGTGAAATAATATATTCTATTTACTCACATGCTTTGAGGCTTCACCTATTATTTAAAATCAAGTTTGATATCAAAAATGCAATAATTTCTTATTAAATAATATCGATCCTAAGAATTTCTCGAATTACAAACTGGAAAAATGAAAGCTCGCCCTTAATGCAGTTTTTGTGACAAATTTGACTGTAATAAATGAAAAAAAATATTCTTAATTCAAATTTTTTTATATAAATTAGAATTTTTTTAATAGTTCATAATATTGTATCCTCCGATTAAAAATCGTGTATGAATTTATGATATTAAACGAGATATCTTTATTTATTTTCTAGCGACCTCAGGCAACATCTAAAGGTACATGAGAAAATTAGAAAGTATCCGTGCAAAATTTGTAATAAAAACTTCTTCAGGTCGGATCATCGCAACCGTCACGAAACAACTGTTCACTCCATGGACACTGTGAAACCGGAAAATGAAGATTCTTTGCTGAACTAATGATGGTGTAATTGGTTTTTCAAATGTACTTAATAATATACAAGGCGGAATCGTAAATATGATAATCCATTTTTTATTTTTCCTGTTGTGACAATTTTTCTGCTTGCCAAATTTAAAAAGCAGTCCTATCCTTTCGATAATGGGAAAAAATTCAGCAAAATTAATAATACTCGATACTGGAGACCTAATATCAATATCAAAATAATTCTTAACGTTTTTACGTTGGTCATGTACAAACATTTTAATGATGTTAGACATAGATACTGCTTCTCAGTTATTACAATGGGTACCTTTCCGTCAATCAGCGCTGGTTATTTGTCGTGTGTTTTATTCCACCTAAACTATCAATTTGTCTTTTTCAACAGTACATCAATGTCCTCAACTCTCTTCACCTTTAATACTTACGCCTTCATTTCAAAACTTTTGTTCTTTTCGTTTGGGATGCGTAAGTTAAAATCCATGCAAAAAATTACACATAATTCTTTTTTTTTTCAGTCCTATTAATTAAATGCCTGACTCAACAAATAGATATATCAGATTCCTAACTGTCAAACAAAAACAAATATTTCCTAGCAAAAAACTTAATATTAAAATGCACATTTATTAGAGAAGGAACAACAGATTATTATTTTGCATTTTATCTAGAAATTACATTTTATTTAATGATATCATATTTTATTTATGAAGTTATGATTTTTCAGAACAGAGTTCTGTGATAATTTAATAAAAAAATCACTTAAAAAGATACTCAAAAAATTTATTTATTGAAAGATAGATATCTCACTAGAACTCAACGTTTCCCGAGTTTCAACGAGTCCCGGTGACGACTAGATATTTTTTCAATAGATATATTTTTTTTATGTATATTTCTATATTAGCTTTTTTTTTTAAGTTTAATTATGAGTATTATAATGGTAATTGTATTTATAATTTGTTTTGGTTTAAGTTTATTTATAGATGTAATTCATTTTCGTAAAAAAAAAACATACCTATTCATAAAATGTCTATTGATTACTAGTTAATGTGTAGCATTTAGACATCACAATAAATAATTATTATATTCGTTATATAACGTATATTACGTATATTTAAGTTATACTTTTCATTGTTAAATTTGAAATTGAAAATTGTTGATCATTTTAATACTATCTGTTCTAGTACATAATAGAACGATTTATTATTAATTTTTCAAACTCTTTTTAGGAACATTACACTACTACCAATGAAAAGGACATTTAAATATATTTTTATTTATAAAGAAACATTACAGCATTAAAAAGTAATTTGTATAAATGAGTATTAAAGCAAAGTATCGCCAATTAAAAACATTCACTGATTAACATAAAAATATTGTAACATGAAACTAGCAATGATATAATATAGGAATAACATAAAATGAGAAATGTAATAACATATGTTTTAAGTATGCGTGAGTGAGAGTCTGCTTACGGCGAAGAATAGAGTATGAATCAGATCTCCAATCAGTGAAAGATTCAACACATCTATGTCATTGGTGAAGATGCTGAAGAGGCAATTGAATAGATTGCATTATATAGTTTGAATTCTCTGACAGTGCATGCAAAATTTGAGTACACCACACCGTGTGCCTCTAAAAACAAACTCACGAGTGATAAATAATTTCTGCATCATTTTAATTCCATTCTTGCACAATTAACCGTTTTTTTCTATTTTCTACACCCGTCCTACCTGTGCTTTACCGTCGAATTGCCGCAACGTTAGCCGATGAAGTAAAAACTATATCAATCGCACAGGATTGATTGACAAAGTTTGCACTGTACTTTGTTTAAAAGGAGTGTCATGTTTATTTATTATTATGTCAATGCTTGGTGCAAGGGTGTTTGGCAGAGAGTCAAGTGTGACACTTGAGTGGTTTGTAGCATCAATCTTGCATAGTTGACAAGAATGAACGATAGCTTGCAGGGTTTTGGAATAGCTTCCATTTCTTGTGATATTTTGCCTTTTCTTTGATATGTGGATACGTGAATGTGTCAAAAACAGAGTCAAACCTGGTAAAATTTGTTAACTAAAACTAAAAATACTCCTTAGCCTTGTTGAACAAATCCATTCTATGAAAATTAGAATAATTTAAATGGATAAATATAAAAGTTACTGAAATTTTTTATTTTATTCATAATAAAGATTTTATTTCAGCAGGTCTCCTAATTAGTGGAACACTCAATCCACTATAGAAATATACATACATCACATTAAAAGAATAATAAACAGGGGAATACTAAGCAATGTTAGACACTGTTCTTGACACACATTTTGTTAAAAATATTTAGTGTTTTTATTAAATTTGTAAAACAAAAGAAGCTCTCACACATATTACAACACCCCCTATATTTTTCCACCTAGCTAAGCAAATGTGCGCTACGTCATGCCGGTACCTACCATCACATAAAAAAGCACCGCATAGTATAATTATTATTTGTCACCATTCAGTTGTAATATTGTTATGGTTTCTCATTATGTATTTGTATGTTGAGATGTGTAATTCATGTGTATTCATCTGTTTGGGTGTCGGCAGTAAACTGTCTTTGAATGAAACTGTTTATGTTGTTATGACTTGTGTATATAAAATTATCATTAATAAATATAAAGTTGGTTTCATAAAATGCTCTTTATTTATTGTCAAAATATTAATTTATTCTTGTCAACCCTTATATAGATTTGAATGCGGGCGGCAGCCAGCCACAGAAAACTCAAAATTATGTTGTTTACTTTTAAGATGGTAAATAATATATAGATACCAAATTTTGTGTAATTTTTAAAAGAATTTAAGAATAGATTTTAGTACTTTTTCATATTGTGAAGTTATTTTTTTAGATTTTAAAATGGGGTTTTTGCCACAGACCACCAATGGTCTGTTGGTTTTTGCAAACAACAATATTTTCAAAACGCGATTATTATGAATTTTTGTGTAAAGATGACCTGGCTGTAAAATATAGTATTTTCAAAATTGAAACTGGCTGCTTTTGTGCATAACTATGTTCATTTAATGTGAATTTCAGAATTCTTATCAATTTCTCTGCGAGGAAAATGATGCTGAATTTCTTACATAAAGGACATGTCATTTCATTATTTGAATAGGGATGGCGGGGACACAAAAGAGCAGGCCTGGATGTTCTTAAGGCTAATGGGACTACACCTAGGGTCCTGAGGCTATTTAAGTCAATAGAGTTTGAAATGTTAAAACTTTTATATATTTTTAAACACTAAGGCAAATAGAGTATCGTTATATGTGTACAGTAAACTCCATCTTATACGGAACTCTCAATAATCGGTACCTGAATGGTGATTTTACTATCAGTAATCAAAATTTGCAAATGCATTATCGTTCTGATTTCATGAGTTAACTATGAAAGAGGATGAAATGAGACTTGTCAACACATTCAGTTATATTTTATATATTAGGCCAATAAAACTTATTCTTTACTCAAATTACACTTTTAATTCTTCACTATCAGCAGGTATATAGAGTTTTATAACAGTGCTACAGTAATTTAAAGCGTGACCATCAGATATCTGTAAAATTCTATTTTCCGTCAACCCCTGATCCCCGTGGTGCCAGATAAGAGGGAATTTACTGTATTTTTTGGGGTCCCCAAAATGTATTAGCCCAGGACCCTATCACGGGTAAATTCGGTCTTGTGAAAGAGGTATAGAACTTTAAGTCTAGTAAGTAAAAAAATGCATTATTAATATTAATTTATTCTTTATGAAAATAATAGTTTATAAATTCACAACACAGTAGAATTTTATTATCCTCAATACAAATTTCTTCTACCTCGCTTCTTGAAATTTTTTCAGCGCATTCGCAAACACTTTTTTTGAATTTACAATCATGTCATCAATGCACTCAAAGTCTGCCGCTCGTTCGTCTTCCAACATCGTCAGTTGCGCTTCCAGAAACTTGATCTGTTCCTGAGCAATCTCCAATTTGTTATTCAATGTTTCAATTTCAAAACGTTTACAATTACAGCTACTTACCATCGCGTCTCCTCTCACGGTCGACTTCACTGTGTACTGAACTGATGATGTTTTATGAAGTGAAGTACCCACAGACACCGAAGATCTTGTTTTATGTCCGGAGACTTTCAATTCTTTTGTTTCCACATCCAGTTCTGAAAGTTTTTTGTTGACAACTGAATGGTTACTTTTCATCTTTAAGTATTTTTTTTCCAAATCCATGAATTTCCTTCGTTCATCGTCCAGTCTTTTATTTGTTTTATCCAACAATCCGGCCAGTATTTTAATTTCGTTATCTGCCGCTATTTGCAACGGAGTGAAGTAAACTTTTTGCAACGAGCTCTCTATGACATTAGTCAACTGATTGGTCAAGTAGTTAATTTTTCTATTCCTTTCTTCCAGTTTTTCATTCAAAGCGTTGACTCGAAATTTTTCATTCTTTAATTCATCAGCTATCGAACTGTGCGATGATCTCATATTTTCATTAGTGTTTGAAATATCTTTCAAGAGATCTTGATATTGTTTTTCCACGGCTTTTTGTTGTAACTGTAATGTAATGTAATTTATCAAAAAATGTTTTTAGACTCATAATTATAACAGGTACAAATATTTATTATACTAACTACTAATTCTTCCTTGAGTTTATCATCATGTGAGCTTTTGTCTGAAAAACGTTGAATGGTTTGACGTAGAGTTACTCCTTCGCAATTGAGCACTCTGATGCGGGCTATGGAGCCTTCCAACCTTTTCTTTATTTCTGCATATTCATTCTGCAAATTTTTCAAATCCTTTGCGGTTTTGTCTATTTGATCCCGTCTTCGTGCTTCTATATCTCTGATTACCTGGGTTCAAAAACAATTAATGATATTACAATACATTAAACCCAACAAAGTCTATAATTTATTATGGTTTAATGGAACTTGTCTCAAATTGTGCTGTTAATGTTGATTGTAGTTTTTCTTATTTGAAGATGTCAGAGACCTTCATTTTTTATTTTAAGATGATTATTTCTATATTTACCGAAATTCTGTACATGTTTAGACAGCTACACTGTTAATAATAAATTCAACTTTTTGAGAACTCGCCTAACATAGTTTCAAACTTCATTTTCGGAACAATTTGGAAACAGCTTTGTTTCAACATTTAAGTAGCTATAATAAAAAATACTGATTCTATTTTCATTCCGACTAATTAAGCATCCCAATGCCAGTAACCAGTCTTCCTCAATTGAATTTGAAAAAAAGATATACACAATTTTATTCAAAACTTGGAACAAAGTTGTGCGATTTTATGGTAGAAAAAATATAATGAAAAGTGATTTGGATTACCTGATAATTATTTTCCTTCTTCAGTTCAGCCAAGATGTTTTTATTTTTACCAAACATCTTTTCTTCCAATTCTGAAATCTTATTCTTCAGTACAATTATTTCCTGAGCTCTTCCCTTGAAGCCGATTGGTTCCAAAGCCAACTTTTGGATGCTCAAAAAACCAGGTCCAATTTCATTTTGCAAACATTTATTTGCCAGCAGAAGCTCATTTTTTTGATCGATTTGTTTATTTCTACTGTCGATTAATTTTTTTGTTGCGTTAGCCAATTTTTCACGCAAGTCTTTCAGTTCATCTGGACTGGGAATAACTATTTCCTCGATTAATTTTGGTTCCTTATTTTCCAAAATCTTGTTTTCATTTTCAATTAATTTTCTTTCTAACGCTGCGTACTTTGTTTTGAATGATTCTAACTCTGCGACAGAATGTCGATTTTGTTTGCATAGTTCTGTTATTTTTGAGCTGATAACTCCGGCAGATTTTGCAGAAATGCTAGGTCCACCGGTTGAAATTATGTTTTTGATGTCTTCTTTCAGGGAACTGATGGTTTTTGATAATTCGTCTATTTGACAATCTCTTTCTTTAATGAATCGTCTCAAATCACCGTTTTCTGATGTTAGAGACTTAAAAGTGATAAGTATAAATGAAATACATTTATATAATAACTATATTATATCACATAAGCAAAATAATTGAAAGCATCCCGTTAAATTGGAGAAGGGCTGTTACAAAAGCAAAGAGTCGCACATGGAATGCGGAAACTATAAGGCACGGTTGGCAAACTATGAAAGAATTTTAATAGAAAGAGTGGTGACGGAGATGAAAAAAAAAGTGTGGGATGTGCAAAAGACTTTTGTGGGTTGGAGGGAATGTATGAATCACATATTTTCATTGCGAGTGAAGATGAAAATTTTTTGCCGAAAAATCATAAACTTTTTTGTCTTCGTAGGTCTGTATAAAAAGGCTTACGATAGAGTAATAAGTAAAGTTACGAAAGGCACTATCTGGTTAAGTAAACACAATCACACCTTATTTGAAGGAATTACGAGTAAAACAGAAATCAATGATTATAAATTATCAAATTAGACTATTATAGATTTGTATCTGAAATAATCAAAAAATATGTACAGACTAGCAGACACATAAATTATATACTCCTCTATACACGAGTCTCGACTCTCATAAAGAAAAAAATGTAAAAAGAAATATATATATAATTACTGATTATGTTTAAAAATGTATTATATCTTCTAAAAAACATTTTTTTAAAAAAGTCTGTGAAAGACCTGGTGTGATCAGTTAAATCAAATATTAGGGGATGGTCCTGATAATTAGCTTCGACAATTGAAGAGTGCATAAGATGTATGTAAGTGAACGAGGCAAGGGTGGTACACCAGGATAGAAGAGTATGGTGTTGTATTCTGCAGAGAAATGCTAAGATACAACCCACCTTTATTTGACCTAGCAGATGGTGGTTCAATTCTTCATGATAAATGTCTGACTTCGGAATGTCAAAATGTGATCTTTCCTTTTTCTGTTCATTTCCCTTGTGTATTGTAATATTTTCTTTTTTCTTTTTGGCTGACATTTCTAATGGCAGCACATTCTACACCATTCATTCTAATTGTCAAAACAATATTGAAAGATTTTGTTTTGTTCAATACATATTTTTAAGAATATTTTTAAATGTCTGACAAGTACTGACATTGAATGTAGAAGCAAAGGTACCTGCTAGATTTCATAACCAAGGGTTGCCTCGTGTCTTGGAGAAGTCTTCCTTTTTACATCGCATGTTTTTCTGATAATCTCGGTTCCGCAACTCACTTTTCAGGACCCGAATCCCAACTACAACATTGACAAATGATCCACCAGCCATACAGAAGTTCAAAAGCAATGAATGCAGGTTTAATTCTGCTCTGAAATTTTAAAAGATTTCTCACCAATTTCTGTAGAATGATAACTGTTTCTCAGTAAAATAATTGTGTCTTATTATTTTATTTCTTAGATCTTCATATTTTTTGATGAACTAATTTTAAATGGTAAAAATTGAATTCTACTATATAAAAAATGAATCATGTACAATTCATTATAATTTCATACAAAGTGTAAGTGTGTTAGTGAATTATGTACATAAATACAGTAAAAAGTCAATTTAAAAATCACTCGTTCAGTTTTCTTCCACTATGCAGTACCAAACACTGGTTCCCTACCATGACAAGAGGATCGGAAGAAGTAACGGTACATCGCTTTCACTTACAGATGTCGCCCCCATGTAGCGTACCTGCTGCGTCCTTGAAAAAATAGAGTTAATGGTTCCTAGACCTTCGGTTCAAGTAGTCGCGCTCAAAATTAACGCCTGCTATCTATTACGCATAAAATAACTCACCCTAGTCAGGCTATTTGCGCACAGTTCCCGAAAATTATTCCATTTTCACATTACGTAATTTTCCAATTTAGAGTATTAGTAGGAAATAACTCCCGTCCGAAATATATTTTCAATTTGTCCAGGTTTCCGGTACATAGCGGATACGGTTTAGGCAGGTTTCACTGTAATATCTTATCTTCGCATTTGAGTGACGATATTTACAACAGTGACTACTTACAAATACACACTGGGATTTGAAATATATAATGCATGTGATTCCTCATACAAAACATTTTGTAAATGAATCTGTGTTCGGAAATTTGCAAATATATTGTAATATTAGCAATCTGGAAACATTTCCATGAATCAGAAAAAATTGCCTGAGGATCTGTCAAAAACAATGTTTTGTTTAATTAATTTTTATGTTTGCGTGTACATATATGTACTATTTTATTTATTTATTTAGAACTGTTGATTTGAATACAAATATAATGTACGAGTTATATATACAGTAAAACCGCGATATAACGAAATCCAAGGGCCCAAAAAATAAAAATTCGTAATAACGAATTTCCACATATAACGAAATAAATAAAAAAAATCCTACTATATGTTACGCGCCGTCGCAAAAAAATGTTGCGCGGCTTCAAAAAAGATCGCAAATTCTGCAAACAAAGGAGGAAGAAGGCCATAGGGAACTGAATACCTACATATTTTTAGTAGTTTTGTTATTAAAACAGATAAGCAAATGGATAATCAAAGGAATTAAATTAAGAACAGAACCTATTCAACACCAACTGGAAGATATTTTTGTAAATTCCAGAATATTGTAAACACAAAACAATATTTTAATTGTGTTTAAATGTAGAGCCGCTTCAAACGTAGTTTTGGCCATGAAACATAAAAAATAATTCAAAAATAAAAATTTGACAGTTGAATCGCGGCATTTTTATAAAATGAGTCGTATATAAATTACGAAAGTACTTACCGGTAACGGCGGCAACCACTTCAAAATATGATACTATGAACCCAAAAAGTTTGAATTGTTTTACTATCTTGTCGGCAGACCGCCGCGCACCTTCGAAAAGGCCATTAAACCGTTCGCATACGGCAGATGCAGCGGCGCAGCTTTGTAAGAGCGAAATAATATTTTCATCTTTTAACATTTTTTTATTTCGTTATAAATTTACGTAAATGTATTGGCATTTTTTCGTACGGGACAAAAATGATTTTGTTATAAATATTAACGGGATTTCGTTATATAAATGCATTTTTGTATGAAAAATGGGTTTTAGGGACTAAATTTCGATATATGTCATTTTTCACTATATCGGGTTTCGTTATATCGCGGTTTTACTGTATTATGTATATATTTCAACATAATACAATAGAGTTATGCACCCCCAAATAAGAAAGCTCTTGAATTATGGGGGTGGCCAATGTGAAATTTAATAACAAAATAATTTTTTTTAAATGTTAAAATTAATCAGATTAGAACTGGAATAAGAAAGATGTCGAATACATAATTATTTACTGTTGAAATATCTTGAAAATTTTCAAAAATGTTGATGAAAATGCCTGAAGGTTATAGTTACAAGGGGCATGGAAATAAAAGACGTAAAATTTTGTAAAATTATACAAATTTTATTTCATAGAAATAATTTGCACAACAAGATGCAATATTTGCGAATGTTACGATGTTCAGGTGAAGTGACTAAGTCCATCTTCTTAGTCGAAAAGACCGAAACCCATGTCGTCGTCAGACTCTGAATCTGCCTTCTCCTCGGCTTTCTTGTCTTCTGCAAAGCAAAATAAAAAAAGGGAAGATTAATAACTTTGGATATTAATAGCAAATTGATAACGAACATAATCTATTTAATATCAGAACAGATATAACATCAAGATATTTCAGTCGAAAGATGGTTATAAGTTAAGATCATCATATTAAGAATGTTAATGCAAGAAATAATATCAATAAATAAATACTTGACAAATTGTGAATTATTTAACATTTTTGGCACTATACATGCGTCAAATATTACATTATAGCTTTTAAAATTAAAAGGAATTTATAATCAATTTGATGCTCGTATAAGGTTACCACGATGTAATTGGTGATGCATTCTACCGGCAATAGAAAGATCAGGGTTCGACCCCAAGTCGTAAACATATATTTTTGGTAGATACATTTTTCACTTGCATGTTGATTTATCTAATTTGTTTTAATTATCAAAATGTATGCCTCTAGAGATCGTTTAAAACATATATATAAAAAGCCGAGAAATTGCCGGGAAGTTTTGATAGTGGGTCGTTACCTTTCTTCTCCTCTGCTGCAGCGGCAGCCGGAGCAGCAGAGACTGCAGCCACGGCTCCACCACCGCTGGGCATGGAAGACAGCTTCTCGCGACCTGGAAATATTGTAATATAGTTAGTAATGACTATTTATTTCTCCTCACAACAGCGAGATGTCACACAGGAAACATCAGATATAAAGACTCAGCACTGTCAATCAGCCGAAAGATGGTATAATATGTGAATCATCATTAAAATGTTCTAATTTGGTAACTTTATAAATTGTTGCAATTGTTTGGATTTATTCAGCCCATGTAATGTGTAACTGAATTGTGCCTGGGGAGCTAATTGCAGAGGCTTTGAAAATTACTGAATATACATTTTGCCACTTGTTTTTTAGCAAATAGGTGAGGTATGACCGCAACCACAACGCGCAATAGCACACGTGCACAATAAAGCTATTAATATCATGTTAACGTCATTCTCCGTGACGGTTTATATTTAAATACAGTAACAATTGTAAAAATAAGAAGCGAGTACATACCCTTGAGGATGAGTTCCTCAACGTCCTTTCCGCTGAGTTCAGCAATGACCTTCTTCAGCTTCTCGGCATCGGCTTCGATTCCGACGGAGCTGAGAATCTTCTCAATATCTCCGGAGGCAGGAGCTGCCTTCCCTCCCAGCACAGCAAGCAAATAAGCGGCCACGTAACGCATTCTGCAAACAAATACAACTTGTCAGTAGAGAACACAATTTCCCGCCACGAAATAAATAATCACACTTTTGACTTATTCGCTAGCTTAAAATACACCGAGCCATTAGCATACACATTTCGGACTAGTAAACACAAGGTTGGCACTGATTCACAGATTAAAATACCACATTGCTTTCTTGGATCTGACACAATCCGATGACATCGAAGAGTACGGAACGCATTATCTTTGATTTTGATTGTATTACACATAAAGCAATACAAATTGTGGAAATGCGGCGAGTATTTTTGAAATATAATCACATTTTCTTGAAATTACTTACTTTTAAGTCGTAGATGACACGAAACGTGTGAGATGCCGGCGTAAAAATGTTCACGACTCCGACAACTGACGGAAAAGAAAAGAAATTCGGCACAGAAACGGAAACCTATGTCGTTTCCGGTACGAGTATTACCATATTGAGAAAATATTTTAAAAGTAGATACTGAGTAAAATAACTCGCGATGGGAGGGCATTCAATTTTTGAATTTGTTTGAACTCACCTTAATTTTTATACCGTTGATTAAAGTGAATGAATGGAAGAAAATGACTAACATCTAAAATTCATAATGTTAAAACAAATTATATATTTTTACTATGTCCATAGCTGTTTATTTAAAAATTATAATTTTAATGCGTTTTACTAACTACTTTTGTTTATTAAAAAATAATCAATTTTACTTTAAAATTCTAAATTTAATTTTCAATATTTCCAAATACTAAACATTTATTTTAATTTGATAAATATCCGAATATTTTAAATACTGATGTAACTTAAAAATAATATGAAAACAAATACTCAATATAGGTAATAAAATTAATCATTAATTGATAAATATTTGTTTCGCAGTCTGGACATTTTTCTCTTTTGACAAAATATATAAACTATTTCTTATCTACTTTAAATATATCGTGTATGTGCATTGGAAGAAAACTGCGCTCCCTTATGTTGTAACTAAATATAATATATATATGAGAAATTAATAATTTTTTTAACCTCAACTTATTTTAAAAATCAACAAAAATATAATTGTTTACTGTTGTACTGTACTTTTGTTGGTATTTTAAACTTTATTATATGCATAATTTACTTTATTTGAAAACTACACACTTTCATAGCAGACCTTGTATGTTTTATGTTGCCTTGAGACATATACAAATATAGTCCGGATAACGAAAAATCTGTATAATTGTAAAGAGAAAAATATCATCTATTACAAATACTTTTATTAAAATATAACTTCACATACTTACATTTTATACCTATAAAAATTATTGTTTTATGAGAAATTCAATTATACTTTTGTTTAAAACTAGCTGTCCTTTTCGAAGCTACCATATATACTCGTATATTTTTGAAACACATAAGTTGTCTTGAGTCAAATTCTTCCTGTCTCTCAAACCACCACATAGCAACATCTAAGTACTGAGATGAGTAAATTTTTCTGTATAATTTTTTTGTTTTTTATACAATCCAGATAATCGAAAATTCAGATAATGGAGATTCTACTGTAGAATGTAGGATGTACCTTCAGGAAACTCCCTGTTTTTCAGCAATACTAGGATCAAAGAATTGCTGGAAAACAACATTTTCCAGATATCTGATTATCAGTATTTAAATTACAGCATTAAACAAAACAAAAAAACTCATTAAAACTCCGTGTACCTACTGCAAGTGAAGAATTAAAAATGTAAATAATGAGTAACATACTGAAAATAAAATTGTCTTTAGTACATAAATATTAAACACAACAAAACTACCATTCCGGTGCGGTTACTTGAGTACTGGATAGGAGAAAATTTACTTTATATACAGGCAATTCTCGATTTACAAACGAAGTCAGTTCCTTGAGGTCATTCGTCGTAAGTTTTTGTTTGTTATGTGTCAAATTGCATTTTTCGCACATACAATGCAATCATATAAGTTAGTGGTCATTTTTACATATGAAAAGCATTGTATTGTATTGTAAATAATAGTTAATTTTAATTAAAAACATAAACAAAATTATATATGTACATATACAGTAAAAGCTCTTTAATACGAAATTGGGGGGACCAAAATTGAAAAAAAACATGATTTTCGAATTAGTAGAGTAAAATTTCATATAAAGTTTTCAAAGCATCAACATATTTTCTAAACATTTATAGGTGTACTGCAAATATACATTTTTAAATACATGTATTTGGCCAAAGTTGCTTTCATTTTTGTCAAAAGTCTATTTCGTCAACTTTTTGACTTTCGCTACATTTTTGAAAAATTTTAAATAGAGATGCGTTCACGAAATACATGTCACATCAAAATTCTTACTATTTTCAAACTAAGTTAAATGCTTGTACTATGAAAATAGGGCCAACTTGCCGGTCTCCTGGAACGAGGCGCAAACTCCCAACCATTAGATCACTAGGCCAGCGTCTTAACCACCGACAAGCTACTCAAAATTAGAAGGAAAAGCTTAATGTGTAATATATATGTAATAATATAAAATAATGGTCATGACACGACCCATTTCAACAACTTCGTATGTTATGTAAATAAATAAAAAATTTAAATTGTGGTGCTCGTTACAGCGAATGTTCATAAATCATACATACATGTCATTTTCTAACTTTACAAGGATTTTTTATATTTCTTACCTTTTGCCACATTTTTTATAATGAAGAATTGTAGCTGATATTTTACATGTTAACAGAGAAAAATTTGATATATGAAATCATTCACATTGTGGTAAAAATTGAATTGGACATCTCATGCCTATGGGATATAAATTAAGTGCAAGAGATTGCATATTTATTATTATCTAGCTGATCTGCGTTTATTATACTTACACTACATTAAAATGTGCTGATAGATAAAATATTGTGTCCTTCCTATTACGTAATTTCCAATTTGTAGAATTCTGTAATTATTGTATTATGTATAATAAAAAAATTAAAATTTTGTCAATTTAAGCTATTTAATCCCTTTACTTAGTGAAGAAAAGAAATATAGCTTTTATTATTTTTTATGCTGAATATTTAATTATTTTTGCATGACATAACTGCGGCATCTTTGAAAAATTTGTGTATAATTCGTGGCAATCCAACTCCAATGTTAAGGCCGCACAAAGCTACAACAATCAAGATAATTTTTAACTTCATTGATGTCGACGTCTGTGGTTTTCACTGATTACAAATGACAACTAACTTAAATGTGCAAAAAAAGCAATTTTTGAAAAAAAATGTTGGTAAGGTGAGTCAGGGTAAATGCATCTAAGACTCCTAATTACGTCAAAAATTGGATTCCAGTGCCGCAATCTAATAAGAAATGTTATAAATCAATATTTGAAGAGACAGTCCAGAGATAGTGCAAATCCAAACATTAGTTTGCTTGTAATACCATTTCAAATTATGGCAGTTGTTTGATGTCAACTCGCAGCATGTTTTAGCTGTTATTAAGGACCAAAATAACTAATTCATATTGTCATTAAGCAGATCAGCAAAGACATTTTTATTATTTTAACAATTTGACAGAAATAGTATAATTAAATGCTCTCTCTTACCCCAAATTACGGGCAAGTGCATCTACTAGTACAATTTTCCTAAAATGCATTAAATATCAGCTATCCTAAAATGTTACATTCCGATTTTTAAAGACTCAAATTAGGAAATGGTTAATGATCTTTCTATCAAAGTTTTATGAAGTTTGAGAACAGTTCAAAGTTTATGTGCACTTACTCCGATTCACCGTAACTTATTTTTTGCACTGGAATGTGTTATAAATTCAATTGTGACTTTCCAAAAATTCTGATTTTATTAGACAGTTTAATTATATTTAGGTGAAATTGTATCATCGTTCGGTCCTAAACAACGATCCACATTAGATAAATATTTCAATAGAAATTCTTGACTTTGACAACATCGAGCAACGTTGTACAAGAATTCTCATTGATTGAAGTATTCTATAAAACGTACCTTAACTTTAATTGAATTTAAAACACATTTTTGTTGAATAAGTTTTGACAACTGTAAAAAAAAAATGAGTTAGACAATTTCGGAATCATAGCATTTTAATAAATTGTCTCCCTTCTGTTCAAATTCTATTCCAATCTGTCGAGGAAAAGGACAAAGGATAACATGGAAGAAATTAAAGAAACAAATGACTTTGTTGAATATTCCTTTTTAATAAAAAAAGAACACACAACATATAAGTCTTTACTGAGTAGTAATATAGTTTATATTCTTACGAAATAATAGTTGTATTGATAATAAATACAAATTTTATGATTCATTTGATGAGGACAAATTGCAACTCTTTCTATTATTGGCAATGATTAATACAAAAATGCTTAAATAAGCATCTTTTTTCTATTTCATTCGTCTTTTGTACATTTTATACATCACCTTCAAATTTATGAATTAGAAAAATTGATGTTTTATTAAATTGCACAATATTATTAAATTATTATTTTATATTGTAAAATGGTTGTCAAATAAAGACACATTTTACGAGTATTCATAATTTATTTTGTAAATGTGATGTAATACATACATACAAACTATTTATTTTCGATATCTTGGCAAACGTCTAATGAAAACGTCATCGAGAAAAACAAATCTTATCAAAGAAAGTATCATCAAAAGCACATTGATATTTCAAAATATATCACAAATTTTTATTGTATCTGATCCGTCCCACACAATTGGAAATCAGATAGATAAAATTTATAATTGAAAAGTAATAATTTTTCTGTGTGCTTTTACAATTGCAATTTAATAGTGAAGATTAAACATTTTTAACATACAATATGTTTCATCGGAGAGTTCCTGTGAATAAATACCGTGTCGAAAAAACACATTAGAAAATTTCTTAGGAGGTTCACGGACTGTAATGTATAAGGACATTGTTATTTATAGATGCTTTTTTTTTAAAGAGCAACCTGTATTTGTCTCCGATCACATGATGATTACTTGGAGTTGCTCAGTTTCTACTTTAATTTTTTTTACTTAACATCAGAATAATTGTCAAAGTCCGTAACTTCAGATTATAAAATCTACTTAAAACATACGCATGTGCGAAAGCTAGGAGGAATTTTGAAATTTACTTCTAATTCCTCGGTATCTATCTCTGGTAGCCAATATATGAATGTATTTAAGCATGTGTAAAGCGCCCTTGAGGTGAAAGTTCTTACGAAAATGGCGCTATACAAATTATCCAACATTATTAATACTGTGTTTAAGTTACAACTTCAAATACGATTTTAGACTAAAATTGTCTTTATTAAGATTTACATTAATTAGACTGATGTTACGAAAACTTTCATCTCGCATTACGACGTGTAATATTTTACAACTTCTCGCACAATATGTGTCAAATAAGGATACAGTTTTAACTTTCAGATTTACACAAGACTCGAAATTCCTTCATCTAGAAAAATATTGGATTGAAGAATTTACAGTAATCATATTGTAAATCGCCATCCGAGAATTCTCCCACAGCTGGGTTTATTTATCTACCAAATATGGTACACTAAAATGTGGAACCTATTCGAGGATGTTAAACTTGTTCAATCAATGTAAGGTAAGAAAAGATGTTCAAGATTCAGTATTGATTTAAAAGACCCGCCATCCTGTTTGGTGCGGCGATCTGCAGCTTCCAATGAGGCAAACAAAAAAAAATACATATACTTTTTACGCAGCGGCAAAGTGACTGACAACATCGATAATAAAAAAAGACGTTAAAATTAAATTATTTTATTGTATCATATACTTTACATAGAACGCAGATATACACATAACAAAAAGTATGCTCTAAAGGAATACATCCGACTCAGAATTGGCAACCCCAGGATTTGTAGTTATTATATTAAATTATGACGAGCTTCAAACCATGTCACGACTTTGTCTAATTACACACATTTGCAAACTGCACACAGAACATGTCGTTTATACATAATTTGTTACACTATTTTACACCAGCTAAGATAAAGATCAAAAGAAAAATGTAAATTTAAAGGGAATGATGACATTATTGATGATGTGGCTTTATACAATGAAATACGTATATAATTTAAACATGAAATCCGATGGATAAATTTCAAATGTTGATCTTATATCTAGGGTAATGTTAAGTGCGGAATGTTCCACAGCGAGCTGAAATCACTTGGTCGGATTATAAATTTGATCATTCAGGAACCATAAGTGTGCGAAAAACACACTGGAATCGTAAAGCATTTATGAATTCTAAATAGACTGACGATTTTTAGCAACGTTAATGAACCAAATTTTCAATCTGAAGAAGCGTTCAGAGCGCTCGGTGGGACACCCCACGAGATAGATATAAACGATACGAGCGTAAATGTGTGTGAGCGTGCTACGGCATTGGTCAGCTGTGATATCAAAATTCATAGAGAAAACGCTCGTGTGATACTCAAAAAAATTTACATTTGATACAAATTATAATGGCTAAGAAGATTTACAACTCAAAATGTCAACGAAGCGTTACAATGACCCCGTGATGGAAATCATATATAAAAAAAAAACATTCAATCATTCGCACAATCATTAAGTCAACAAAAATAATGCAACATACCGTAGTCTCCTGCGCTGGTTCTCCCAGCCGTCTCTAAACTCAGATTACCTAATCTTATTCGACAACTTTCCCCTACGACATCTGCCCCGCACTATACAACACGTCAGTCAGATGGCCGAGTCTCCCGCGAGACGAATACAACATGAAAAATGTCTAAGCGGAAAAACTATTTGATATATTTAATGCAATCGAGTGCTGCATTTCTTCATTGGAATGCTAGGATTCTGAAAGCATAACATTGTACGTCACAAAGAAAAATAAAAAGATAAAATCAACCAATTGACCGCATACACGTCCTACAAGTTGCAGATATAAAATATTCACTTTACATGTTGATTCTCGTACTAGTGTTTAATCATTCAACAATTTCCAGCATTTAAAAAGATCTATAATAATCAATTTAAGTATTTCCTTATATTTATATAAGATTATGTATGTATCATTTTCAAAAGATCATCTTGTATAATATATTGTATGCATCTATGACACTCTATGTTTTTTTTTTTTTTTAATATTTATAATTTTTTGGACAGGCTAACAATATACTTTATTAGACCATTTAACATTACGTGGTGAAATTATAAAAAATATCTAAAATTTCAGTAATGTTTATTTTTTATACAAAAAGCATTTTCAAAAAATTTAAAAACCATCTAAAAAAAGACTCGAATAAAAATAAATTACATATCGAGTATGACACAAGTAAACAAAGTTGATTCCGCGACAATCCTCACAATAAACCGCAAGATACTACAAAAATTTCAGTGTTTTATTATTAATGTGATTGTTTTAATTTTTTTTAAATAATTTTAAACACTATTATTTTATTATCCGTACATTTCTAGGACAATACGCCACTTCAGAGAATGACTAGACAATTTTAAAATGAAAAAAAGCCAAAAAAGTAATTGCAAAAAAAATTCCGAGTAACATTTTCTCTCAAACTGCGCTGCGGTAAAATGAGATGTCTTTTTAGTACTGGTCATACTATAAGCAGCATACGATTATTCAGCAGACAAAATATTGCATCTAGCACGTTATATGATCAATTTGGTGATTTTGAGCGGATTATGTTTGAGAGACATGCAACTTTCTCGTGAACAGCAACACAAGACTGGATAGGCCCAATTTATGGAGGAAACTTTTTTCCATTGGCTTTTTGTACACTGTCGTCCATCTTGCTTTGGTGGGTGGTGAGGGGCAGTGGCGGGGGGGGACGGGGGCCGAGGGGACTGCTCCGTAGGGCCCTCAACTGGAAATATAAATAAAAAGTTCATCAATACGCTGGTGCAGTAAGAATAAACATTAGAAAGAGATGACACAAAACAATTAAATTGTATTTTTTTAATAAAACACATTCCAGCGATCATCATCAGATAATTTTAACTGCAAAAATCTACTATTTGTGTTGTGTGCAAAAAAATATAAATTTACTTATTTATTTATACACAGAAATATTATAAATCTAAATCCATCCCAAAATCGTAAAATCAAATGCAAGACTGTTTTTATTTAAGATTCAATCATTCTAGTACACAGATAAAAATAATTGTTGAGAACCATCTAAAAATGATCTCCTTAAAACTCCTTCTAGAACCATCTATTTTCAATAACCTACTCCCCCGATAGCCTTATATTATCTGCTGTGAAAAAATACCACCGATATGCCCTTAGAACCTTTCATCTCATCAGGCATCGCGTATAGACAGATATATGGATGTTCTAAAATACATGCAAGACATTGTAACATTAAATACACAAAAAAAATTAAAAAAACATGTTCCCACAGTGAATGTTTCTTTCAATTTCTAAAAGTTGATAGATAAGGTTCTCTCATATAAAAAAATTCATGATTTCTGATATAAAATTAGCAAATGTTGATTACACTCGGTTGTTATGCAAAATTCACAGTTACAAGACATTCTGCTATACAAAAGTTTAGAAAATACATTTTACAGATCTGGTCTGGCGATAAGTATAAGAGGGTGTTTACATCTTCTTTGTCTTGTTGGTGACGCCCCGCGGCGGCGTTACGGGACGGTTGGCATTGGTCTGCACGTACGCCAAGTGGCGCTTGTCGGCCGGCTTCAGGATCTGGAAGGAGCACATCAACGTGTCGTCCACTGACATCATTGCGCCTGGAAAACAATTATAAATTTTACTCCGAAATGTCATGGTAAAATTTCACTTTTTAAAACAAAATATGTACACTAAATTGGTTTTAATGTTGTCACGATTATGCGAGGTGCATTCCATTACCCATTAACAGGTGTAAATGAGAACCGAAGTGTATGTGGGATAGAAAGTATTATTTTTAATTTAAGAAAATAATGTCAATAAATAAATTTTCATAATTTTCTGTATAAGATAATATTTTGTGAAAATTTTGTATCCTCACAAAAAAGATGCCATCAAGAATGAAATTATAGTTAGCCACAAATGGACAATATTCAGGTAGATAAAATGAACGGAGGGTGGAGCCTGGAGGCAAATATTATATTGAGTTATATAATTTAATATTGAGAAAAATATTAAATTGCCAAGGACGAGACCGGAGTGTATTATTACCTGCATTGTCAAACTCCCCGCAATAGTTTGGCGCTGAGAAGAGGGTGACGAGCTGTCGTTTAGCAAAGAACTCGTAACCATCTTCTACCACTTGATGCGCCCGACATATCAAGTCAAAGTCGTGCTTGTTCAGGAACTTGGCAACAATCTGAAAACAGAAAAGTTATGTGATAATATTGTACCAGATGAAATGAGCCGTGAGCGAGTTAACGTAACCATTGCATGTCACGCTAAGCCACAAGTATGTTTGCATTTTACGGGTTTACAGATATGTGATTAAACAAACTTTTCAATGTCGTAAGTACAGTGGTACCTCAGTATACACGTCTGCTTTGAAATAAGTTATAATGTATGTATAAATTAGAATATACATATATATGTGTTTGGGCATGAAATTTTTTGTTTGGTACAAAGACCATTGTTTGGAATACGACTCATATGCTTCAAATGGTGTGCGCTTAAGTCCTCGTTCTCCCGAATTCGGTTTTTGGAGGGAGCATCTCTGCCACGACTGCCCACGAGCGTCAGTACAACTATTTCTACCATACAGTGAACAACCCGCGCTATAACTTAGTGAATTTTTATGTGATTTTGTGTTTTTCACATAAATTTTCTGTAAATTCATTAACCACGAGTTCTAAGAAAGTTAATGAGAAGAGCCAAGCAACAAAGAGAATGGTTAATATCACCATGGAGGTGAAAAAAGAGATTGTTGAAAATTATGAAGGTGGCACAGGACTTGGCTACTGCATACCGTACACTGAGAACAACGGTATCTACGATTATGAAAAACAAAGACATTATTAAATCTGTTAACATTGCCAAGGGGGTAAAATCGATTACCAAACAATGATCAGGGACATTAGAGCATGGTGAGAAATTGTTTTTGATCTGGATAACAGAAAAACAATGCTGGGTATAGCGTATCGAAAGTAATGATTTGCGAAAAGGCAAAACTGATGCATGTTGATCTTTTGAAAAACAAGGTAGGAAAGAGTCAAGAAAGTGAAGTGTTTAAAGCCAACCCTGGCTGGTTTGATAATTTTAAGAAGAGGACTGGCCTTCACCGTGTTGTGAGCCAGTGCTGATAAAGATGCCACCAATGATTTTGTTACAGAGATCCTAAACCGGGTCCAAGTAAGGAAAATAGAAAATTAAAGTTTGTTAAATTTTCACTTATTTCATCTAATTGCTTTTGTATTTATATATTTTAGTAATAAGCAGTGTTTAAATTATTTTATACAACCCCGTCAATGATATGCCAATAATAATAATAGGTTTTATTAAGCAGAACACATTCTTATTGTGATGTTGTAATTATTCAGAACATAATAGGTCTGTGATATTTTAAATACAAATTAAATATATTAATTAGAAAGATATACATATAAAATCATTTTTATCGAAAAATATTGTTGTTGCTACCGGGATTCGAACCTGGATCTCTTTCAATACGGGGAACGTGCATTATCTGGTTAAGCTATACCAACACAATACTACCTACACCACTGCAAACACACATATAGAAAGAGACAAAATGAAAAAAATAAACAAAAGAAAGGATATAAGAAAGAATGAAAGGCACACAATTAAAATGCAATAGATAGCTACCTCAATGCCAAAGGTGAAGCTCACACCGCGGTCATTCTCTCCCCAGCCGGTGGTGTCCTTGTCGGGGTCGGACCAAAGCAAGTCGCAGAGCAGCCCCTGGTCAGGCACGTCCGTGGGTCTCATGATACGCCGGATCTGCTCCATGGACTGGAGGTCGGGACTCAGTCCTCCGTGACAGCAGAATATCTTCTCATCGACTAGAAACAAGAGTTTTATAATATTAATAATCTTTGTACAATTAGCTTCATTTCAAAACGTTAATATTAATTGTGATATTTATATTTTTAAAAAGTAATTATATTATTGAATATGATTATATAAAAATAAACTATTAATTCTTAAAAAAAAACACTAAAATCCAAAGACATTCTACGTACAACTATCATACATAATATTTTGATTTAAAAAAATGGATGGCGTACCACACTCAAAACTGGGCTGACACATCACAAGATATGGGGGGGAAAAAATTGAATCCGTTTGATCCATAGAAGGAAAACTGGTTGTGTATTTTAAAAACATCCTATACATTATTTCACTAAGTCAATAATCTTTGGATGGTAGGCGACACACACAAATTATGATATTATGAAATAATATGACACATTCTATACCAAAATCTAAATGAAAGTGTGTTGAAATAATTTTTTTAATTTCTTCAATTGGGTAGACAGCTTAGCTCGATACGGTGACGCCTGTAGCAGTAAACAATCAATCAAGTTACGGGCCAATACAACCGGATGGAACTGGCATTAATTAAATGGTATATTGGACTTTATATTAAATACTAGAGATAAAATGTAAATCAAACGTGCGTGGAAGATGAGAAATGGTTATATAAAATGAAACATATATATATATATATATAATTAATTCCAACACTATAATGGTATTGGAATTAGTTAAATCTAGATATTGGAGGATGATCCAGTAAAAGCTTCAGCAATCAAAAAGCATTGTTGTTGTGCAGTTCTGGCTCCACGAAATGGGGAGAAATTATGTCTAAGAACTTTTAAAAGGTCAAACTTGATATTAAAAGTGCCACAACAGTAGCAATATATTGAATGTTGCATTTTCTACTTTTCTCTGTAGTTGTGTTAGTATATTATTTAACTCAACTTTTTTCAATCTTTTTATATTGAGCATTACAATTTTACATAGTTTACTTCATATTTGTATGTTATTTCCTTATTTTACACACTCTTACTTCATATTTGTATATTATTTACTCTTACTTTACTTACTCTTATTTATGTTTGATATATTGAACATTGCATTTACTTTAAGTTTTACGTTGAATTTATATGTTATCTACCTAATTGCATCTTGTTTTACTCTTTATATATATATATTTTTTTTTTTTGTACATTAAACATTACACTTTATTTACTACTATACCGGAAAAACACTGACTACTATAATACAGTAAAATACTAGTGTAGCAGGCAGGGTACAGAAATATGTCTTACTTTACTGCAATGTTATCCGATTATAACAATATAACACTCTGTACTTTGAATTAAAAAAAATATATATATATATTATTATTATTATTTGTGAAGAAATGTAGGAAAGTGAATGAGGTACGTAAAGTAAGTTATTTAGATTCGAAAATGCAGTAAACTTTTGCCAACATCATATACAGCCATTTCTAAAACAAATATTTAAATAAAAACATTTTAATACTTTTTATCTGTATTTCTCTTTTTTTACATACCGACACGCGCGCTAAAGCGTAACCGAAAAGTTATTTTAAAGTATATATATATATATATTTTATAAAACAAAAAAACACATTTTTTTAAATATCATGAATATAAATAAAGTCACTTCTCTCGATTTATAAAAAAAAACCCGATAAATAACCAAACCATAAAAATAAACCTTTGATTGTTTAAAACAATAATTAAACGACCTGTCAAGATGTCAAATATGCGTACGTAAGAATTAAAAAAATAAATAATACATCGCAATTCGCCACAACACTCGAGTGGGGGGGGGGTTCGGGTTTCCGGGAATATTTAACACAATAAATTAACGCGGGAGGGACGGGGGGGTGTACTAAACAACCCGCCCTGAATAATCCTCCCACCCTAAAAATAGCCACATTTACTTACAGAGTTTTCAAAATTGGAGCGCGGACCCAGCGAGAAAGAGCGAGACAGGCGCGCAAGGTCGAAAGAAGACACTCCTCCCGTTCCGATGTAAAGTGAGACGCCCCGGTTTCGAGGGGTGCGAGCGCAAAGGGACCAAGTACCTTCTTTACATTAATTTTCTCGTAA
The DNA here is from genome assembly GCA_031772225.1 of Eubasilissa splendida. Classification (NCBI taxonomy): domain Eukaryota; kingdom Metazoa; phylum Arthropoda; class Insecta; order Trichoptera; family Phryganeidae; genus Eubasilissa; species Eubasilissa splendida. The sequence goes on from CM062868.1 coordinate 17,966,924, forward strand.
AAAAAAAAAAAAATGAAATGTTTTATAAGCAGAATTTATTGTCGACGGCAAAAACATTAAGCCGCGCGGCGCGCCGACTGAAAAAGAATTTCAGTAGAATAAAAACCGTTTGAAATGTGTTGTGTAATATATCCACGATTTAGTTCTAGAAAATTCTCAAATTGTTTTTCCAATTCATTATCGAGTCTCTGAATTCAGATTTTCTTTGGGCACCTGAGATGTCTTATTTTGCATTGATTTGGAATCCTTTCGTCAGACATTTCATTCTCAGGACGTGTTCGCAAACCAATGAAGACGAAGATATTTCTCAATATATGTTCTGTATTAAGTGTATTCCTTAGATCAGGGGTCAACAGACTTTCTAGCGTGAAGAGCCAAATATTAAGCAAACAGGATCTCAACATTTTCATAGAGTCGCAACATACATTTTCAATGTAGTTATATAAATTCAAATAATAAAAAACCGAGATAAGATCATGATTTTTATTTAATACTCAGTCACAATACAGTCGTAGGCTACTCAGAAGAATAGAAACTTCAGTAGCACTACTTATAAAACAACAAAAACTTATATAATTAAACACTTTTTGGGTTTTGTAAAGTTTACTAGTTAGAACGGCGGCCTTGCATCGCGTTCGAAAGCTTTGCTATATTTATCAAGTAAATACTTGTTCAATTTTAGGCAGGATTGTATATTATTGTCGGCGTTAACTTTGCAGAGTTTCATCATAATGGATGGATATAAATAAAACAATGTTATAACTATACTCGAGTTTTTATTAGCACTACTCAAGTTTCGAGAGAAACAGTGACTCTCATCGACAGGTGAAGTATTAAACATAATAAGATGAGAGTTGCTGCTTCTCTCGAAAGGCGAGTAGTGCTAATAAACTCAAATAGAGTTATAACATTGTTTTATTTATATCCATCAATTATTATTTATTTAGTTCACGGAAGATAATGTTTGTTCGCATAAATAGGTAGAGCCAAAGATTGTAAGAATGGCAAATGCTAGTTCTTTTATTGTGTCTTATGTTTCAGGTAAACTATTCCATAGATCAAATATGATTGTAGATGAAAATATGAACTGGAGTTGAAGATTCGCAAATGTCTACGAAAAGAGCCGCGGTCTGCCGACCCCTGCTTTGCATGAACCTAAGTGCTGAATACGGTGATGAAAGACGGAATATTGGGGATAGTCAGGTCTCCCGTTTGAAAGGTAATCCAGAAATAATTATATAGTAAAGTATCGAAAAAAAAAAAACATTTTGATAAAGATTCGAAAGTAAACCAACAATGCTATTATAACCTGGATTATATATTTTTCAAAATAATGTCGTTTTTTTTTAAATTTGAAGTTGACCAACAAATAAATCGCGAAAGTCAAAATATCTCACCAATTTGAAGAGTGTGATAAATAGCTGCATCAACGTGCATAATTTATTTTAATGCTCAATGAGTGATTCGGATAACGAGATCCAGAAGCCAGAAGTGAGATATAGATGAAAGACGCTGTGATGTGAAACATCTCGCCGATGAATATTAGGCGCGAGAGACACACAGGACATTCAGGCCTATTCTCAAAATTGCAATATTGAAATGAAGGTGATTGTTACACCAACCCTCAAAAATAGACAGATAGTTTCGACAGATTATGGTACGTTTATCTCCCTCACTCTCTCTCTCATTCAAATATAACACTATTTTTGAGGGTTGGTGTAACAATCACCTTCATTTCAATATTGCAATTTTGAGAATAGGCCTCTGAATGTCGGCCAATACGAATACGAAATAGAGAAATGAGCAAACGGTGGTAAATACGGCACTGTCGAAGTTGGTGTCACTCAAGGCTGTGAAAAGAATTGAGAAATTAAGATAGCATCTTGGACTCTTTTATTTTTATCTAACAGAGTTTATTTTATGGACATAAATTTTTTTGTACATCAGAAGTAAATATACAATTATATAACACACTTAATAGTTTACCGTGTGGGATGCGGTAAGTATCCACCACTAATATATAAAGCATTGTCCTGGCGGCTACTTCTGCTAGACTACCGTCTGTGTTAAAATAGCCAGTTTTTTTTCGTGCTGTTGTGGTGTTATTTAATTAAAATTTAAAAAGAAAGAGTATGATTTGACAGATATAAAAAAAAGTGTAGTGAATGTGTTGTAAAAATCTAAAGTGAATTATTAGTGTAGATATTGTATTGCGATTAAGTTGGAATGTTGGACAGCGATGCTTCTGACTGATCTCTATCCAAATTGAATCATACATTTGAGTCCATATTTGCGTAATCTTTTTGGAAGTGAACGATTTCCAGTCAGTGTTAAGTGTGTTGTACAGTTTAGGAGCTGACACATGTAGAAACGTTGTCGAAAAAAGAATGTCGCTGTCGCTCTCGGAACAGGTGTGTAGATGTTTATTCGTTGTCTTGTGTTGTGATCATGATTTATTGCTAGGAGTGAGTTATTGTTATAATGGAAATATTGTACGAGTTTCGACATATAAATTAGTCTTACGTCTAGAACATTGTACACTTTAAATATAAAATCTGTCGGATACCTATGTTGAATGAAGTTTATTTTATTCGTATCGGACCACAAACAGCGACGTCATTAGCGATGAAACATTTGACCGCAGTCACTCCGTCGAATATGAACATGCGATCATGAGCGAGTACTGCCATGTAGCGTGATGTCACTTCCCCAACAAGGTTTCATTTATCCGTCTTCGACGATTGACTCTACCTCGATGCGCCCTGGGATATTTCACATCAATAAATAATAATTGGCCACAAGCCCCCACCCCCTCGAGATGGAGTATCACACGTGACGAGAATAAACGACGCGTGCGACGGGAATATTTGCCGTGTCTCTCCAGATTTACGGCAAGCGCCTCTGACAGAAGCGCCCGCCGCAGCGGGTCGACGACCCCGGGAAAGGGGCGCGACCCCAGCGCCTCCGACCGCCAAACAAAGCGAAAGACAGCTACGTTCGCCGAGTATTGAGTGACGTGACAAGGGAAGTGTGATGCGGCAAAATGTCGCTGACGTGATGCTGAATCGAACCGGTTGAGCGTGGAATTGAGACGAGAGAAACCACGAATTTAAAAAAAATTAACACATGATATTTTTTTGATGAGCATTTTGCACAAGATATTATAGTGTGTGTATTTTTTAATCTAGCGCTGTAAAACTACAAGTTTTTAGTACAACTTTCTATGTATATCGATTATTTCGTTTATTCGTTTACCAACGAGGCTTCGAAATGCTTCATTAGTCAAAACGAAATATCAATTAGGTAATAAAATGAAAATAAGTATCGGAATTTTTTTACCATAACTACTAGTGATGAGAAAAAACGCTACTCTTGACTCACTGGTGTGATTGTGATTGGTATTCGATCATATCAGTGAATATAAATAAATTTAAAAAAAACATAATTTTGAGCGTATTTATTTACATTATTCCAACTTCATTTGCGTAAAAAACATTCTAGCATATATAATTAATATATATCTAATTTAATATCATCACAAAGAGAATGAAAACCCTTAGAAATGGTGCGTTTATTTTTCGGATCAAATTCTCAGCATTTCTGATTAAACGTTTTGGCAGAATCTACTAGATAGCTCTTATAACGAATTATAACGTCATTCCTTCATTTCGCTTCATATATGCACACGCGCCGAATCATGATTCACAACCAAATATAAATAATAAAAAAATCACGAATCACGATATTCCCAGATATTCTATCACTGATGGTGAGTGTGACTCAAAGATATCAGTGATCGACTCACGGTTCGTGATTTTGAGATCATCACTAATATAGCTACTAAAAAGTGTTGGAACAAGACGTGCTGCTTCAAGTTGCTCAACATTGTTCCAAAAATCAATTTAGCTCTTAAGGAAAAGAAGTTTGGAACTATGTTGGACGGGTTCTCACATCATTCCTTATTAAAAGATTCTTAACATTTTCATGTAGTTTCCTCGCAGGGGCCTACCGCTGTAAGAAATTATTACTTGGTGTTATATAGACGAACAGGAGCCTTATAGAACATACTGATTCATTACACTTCACTTTCACACTGTCTTTTCATTCACCTTCGTCGGGTGTCGCATTTTTGAAATGACAGGTTTTCGTCATTTCAAAAATGTACAATTTCCATTTTAATCTTCAAGCAGGTGAAAGTACATTTTTTATTATATCTATAATCTGATAATTAACCATCAAAAGTGAAAACAACAAAATTAGTTGGAATTACAGGTTTTACAAAACACATGATGTGTAAGATAACAATTTTGTTGTAACATACATTTGGAATGAATGACATTTTAACTTTATAATTTTATTGTGAGAAATTGTAATTATTACAGACTATTCAGCCAGACAATGTACAAACATGATAATAAACCAAGGTTCTCATGTTTCAAGAAAGATGGTAGGTGAGTTTTGAAAATCTAAATGTAAAATATGCAAATTTGGAATGATATGAAATAAAAAAATGAATCCAACAAATTAATTACAGCACCTGTGGTACCAGAAAATATTCGTTAAAATTTATTCTAAACTATTAACTTGACAATTCATTATCTACGATAAATTTGTGATTTTTCTGTTTTTTTTTCTATTTAATTTGTTACTTCCAACTTAATCTAGTTAATGGAACCTAATGGCTACCAACCTCAGAACAGGTACTAAATGTACCTAGCGAGGTAGGGGAACAGGCTTGCATGTAAATTGAATGTAGTATTAAATAATAATTAAATGTATTAATTAGAAAGATATACATATAAAATAAATTTTATCGAAAAAAAATGTTATTGCTACCGGGATTCGAACCTGGACCTCTTTCCAATCCGGGGAAGGTGCATTAACCGACTATGCTACAGTACACAGTATTTTTGACGACAAATTTTCGAACCTATATGTTACACTTTTCTAATTAATTCATCTGTTCGAAGTTGTAATTATTCAGAACATAAGTCTGTGATATTTCAAATACTAATTAAACGTATTAATTAGAAAGATATACATATAAAATCAATTTTATCGAAAAATATTGTTCATTGTTTTAATTAGTATTTTTAAATACTAATTAAAACACCTACATGTTACACTTTTCAAATGAATACATCTATCGTTCCATTATTTGAAAGCCATCTTCTTTATTTATTTGTTTGTTTTGAATAATTACAATTTCACAATAAGAATGTGTTCTCCTTAATAATAATGCAGTAATAATACTTGTACTTTCTGATGTATTTGTTACTGTAAGGATTCTAACATCGATGCATAGCTTTAAAGAAATGTTGTTTTAAAAAAAAAGCGCAGATTTATCGACACTGAAAATGATGTTACAATTGCGCGACAAGTTCCGACTCCGCCGGGCAAGGCCGCCGCTGAGCTAATTTCCGGCATCACTGGTGTCTGTGGTTTTAACCGATTTCAAACGACGTATTTACTACAAAAAAAAAAAATGACAGCAGATGCGGAGGTGGGGGGAGGAGTCCCCGACCGTCTAATCAGAATTGTTATTAATGTATTATAAACTCAATTGTGGTTATCCAACAATTAACACTCTACACATCAGGCAACTTAATTATATTTTGGTGGAATTGATCATTGTGAATTCGCCGTGGTTTACACACATGTGAGACAGCTCTAGCGCAAAGCGATAAATATCTGTGTCTTCAATCTTCCACCTCACATTCTTCAGCTATACGTTTCTAATTCTTCACACTGCCTCGTCGGCGGTCAACGGAGCCATGGTCTTTTAATCAGTATTTTTCCTTCTGGATTATTATCCTAAACTTTGCGATACGACTTGCTCGTTTGGTTAAGACCTAGTGACAAAAGTTTTCAATCCTCGTCCTCGCGGTTGTGCCAACAAATATGTCCCATTTTTCATAGCGCTTAGTTTAGTATTAGTGAAATATTGATGTGAATGTACGAGGACTGACCGCAAGTTTGTGGAAATATTATTTTCTACAATTACAGAACATTACTTCATTTGTCATCTAGTAAAAAAGACCACTCAAACAAATAGCCCCTCCACATCAAAGCGATGCACTTGGTTCAACATTTTTGCCGTTGCGTCGATCGCTCAAAGTCATTCTCCGTGATGTTGTTCAGAGCACGCGCCGTAATCCGTTCTACCTCCGCTCGTGACCCCCCAAAATGACGATCGTTCTTAATTTTAGGGAGTAGAAAAACGTCACAAGGAGGCAAGAACGGGTGAATTTCAGCGTTATTTTGGCCAATTGTATGTGCTGTTCAGTGCTAATTTTGGTAAACATTTAATTTGATTCCTTTTTTAAAAAAATACATTGAATTGTTGACAAGACAAGTGCTTACGCGCAGCTAGCGCGAATTCGATCTTACGTCACAACCCGACCATCTTAAAAATTTACAAGATGAAGATGAAGAAGGGAGAAGGGGGAAAGGGGGGGGGGATCTCCTCCAGCTTATGTTGTTACGTATCAGTTCTCCGGCTTCACCGAGTTTCGAGTGGTGGGGCTAATAACGCCGGAGTGTATTATCGCATTCGGTGTTTTGTGTTTATCGATCCGTTGACTCAGCGAGCCGATATTGTGACCGGCGCCCGCTTCTGGAATATATTGCGATGAATAATGAATTCAATTTGAAATCGGTGATTCATCCAGATGAAAAGTTTACAAATGTGCGCGAAACACCACGATTAGACCTGACATGTTATTGGTTCAATTACGAATGTACAATTGGCGCCACTCCCGCTGCGGTCGGAATGCGTCAAGAGAATAAAATAGACAGGGAAAGGTATTAATTTAGTATATAAAAAAAAAGCTAGGATTGTTCCTACTCTTGTCAAATCTGTGAGGTTTTTTTCTTTCGGCCTCGCGGAATTCGGAAGTCCCATGCCTGTGGTCACCAAAGATCCTTCTATACTTCTCGTTGTGGTCCTGTCTGCCGGGTATATGTCTCTCTCTTGCATCTGATCCTGTTAGCTTATGTAAGAGAACTTATATGTTTCTCTCCCGATGTTTCAATCTTCTCCATTCTCCGGTTAGGTAACGTGTAACTGTTCGTAAACCGAAACAATTATCCCCATAAGAATCAATTTAAAATGTATTAATCTGTTTAAGAACCCAAGAAAATGGCGCTTTGTCACCAATATTTTCTACTTCTTGCTTGAAATTCTATTTTTGAAGTTTTAACTTAAAAGAATTGGAAGTAATAAAACGTAAAAACAAACTGTATTTGAACTTATCTTAAAAAATATATAGTAAAGTGCTATTGTTTGGAAGGGGACTCTCCTTCCGTGAAAACATCGGGTGCTCGGAAGTTCATCAAGTTTCTGTCCAACGATATTAGTTTCTTCTTGCTTTTTATAAATGTTGCGGAAATGAGACACGACATGATCATTAAACAGATTTATAACACGTTTTGATAAAAGTTTCATCAGGGTGATATTTTTCCACAAAACTTTGCGCCTCACTACCTATACCCTATATCTAGTTTATCAGTCTCCCTCCGTTCTTGTTCTTCCGTAATGATTTCCGAGACTGCCTGCCCGTTCGTAAACCAAAATTCTGTTCGCAAACAGAAGCATTTTTGTTCGCGAAAATCAAGGTTCCACTGTAGTTTAATATTTAGATTCTGCAACACCAGCAATTTCCTTCGAGTTACAAAGATACGAGCGTTTTCTGATTTAATCCCGCTATTTATTTCTAGTTGAATGTCATTACATTAGTACTGTATGTACTTATGAAATCGAACTTGATACTAACATTAAAGCGTTTTAACTTTGTTTTAAAAGATGCAGACGAATTTCTGTAATATTTGTCACACTCTATGGCAGCGTATACTTCAGAGGGTAATTATCATCTGGTTTAAACCACGACGCATAGCGCACCGAGAGGTGGGGGACTGCAGGCACGGGACAGCGCGCGGCGGTCGACAAGATTATTGCCCTTCCAGTTCTTCGTCCGGTCTACACGCAGCTTATTACTAACCCCGGAACCGCCGCTTACGCTGTAGATCCAGGGGACCGTGTCACGCACGAAGTATCATTTGACTTTATAACTGAGCAAGTACGACTTTGATTCCTGCGCTGTCCACGCCTGTCTCTTTGTCAGTTGGAATTATATTGAACACAAGAGGCCGTGAACGGACAATTTTTTAACTACACAAATGGTGGTCAATATTTACGTAATTCCACTCGGATCACCAACCGCCACGACCTGTCCGCCTCGGTCCTGACTATTTGTGATGATGATCCGATTACACGCGCGGCCTCGATTGAAACTTCCTCATTGGCCGATTTAAAATTTTCCAAATCGAAATATTCCAAGAAGTTCGGTTAATTCAGACCGCAAATTGTGACGATCCCGTGTGGGTTGAATACTGCAGCGGTGATATCCTCGGCATGCGGCGAGATGGGCGTTGAACTTCGACGAAAGCGACACATTTTGAATTGACAAGCGCGGCGGCGGCAGCAGAGCAGCGACAGAACGTCGCTCGGGTCACGTTCGACGAGCCGCGCGCTATTGGGTGATGTAAACATAAATATATTATTATTTATTTGGGTTGAACGGTTAGTGCCACATTCGGTACGATAATGTCGCACTCGAGGAAATCGCATTTTTTGTAAGTTTTAAATCATAAATATATACACAGAATGTGACGGACTTAGTTCGCAATATTTTAGGACTGAAAACGTTCAAACTGTATGCGTAAAATCTCCCCGTTTCAGAGATATGTAAATTTTATTCAAATCATGGACATTCATATTTGTTGGTTGATTTCCAATTATTATTATTATTATAGGCAGGGGGAATTTTTAGCAATCGAATGCGAATTATTATCATTATCCCTAATTGATTTTATAAAACGTAACAATTAGAGAATCACTAATTCACTAGTGATTCTGTTTGTATTCTGTTAAGTAATTTAATTATATCACTAAAACATACTAAGCTAGATATTATCTATATATATTTTTAAATGTTCTCAGGTCATCAACGACATCACCCCTGATGCATATGGCAGAAAAATTTAGAAAATTATCCATATTTTTCGAATATTCCAATAAAAAATCTGGATTGACCCAATAACATTTTCGACTTCATTCACAAAATATCGTTGAATAAATTTCTTTCAATGTTTTTCAACTGCCAGTAATGAAGTATGTTCATACGCCATACAGAGACTTGAAACCTGACAACAGGCTTAATTAAGAGTGGCACAGCGGGAGAGGAAGGTCAAAGCTGAAGATATCTATCAGCGACCGTATAAGGAACGAAGATATATAGGACAACGGGGGTCGAGACACATGGTATAGATATGAAAAAAAAAATGTAAGAAAGGCTCTTGGAGATGAGCGGATGATGCCGAGAAGAATAGAAGTGCTACATGGATGCAGAAATCAGAGCAGCGGATTCTGCGGAAGGTTTTGGAGAAGTGTATAATCATCCAGTGGAGTTTTTAGACTAATAGGGTGATAAAGCAGAATAATAAGAATAATAGATAAACGGAGGCAATGATGTAAGATTCCACTGAAATTATGTTGGTTCATACTCGTCTTTCCAATCTTGGAGACTTGGACAGCGTAAAATAGAGAAGGATCTTTACGAACCGTGAGTCAATCACTGATACGCGATTAAAATTTATTTTTGTTAAAAATTCTATTGACTTTCTGATGCAGCTATTTAAATCGATTGTCACTTGGACCAGCGCCATCTAGTAGATTCTGCCAAAACGTTTTACGCATATTTGCTGAGAATTTGACCCGAAAAATAAATATATATTAATTATTTATGGGAGAATAGGTTTTTTACGCAAATGGTGTTTTAATATTATAAATAAATACGCTCAAAATTATATATAATTAAAAAATTATTTCGTGTGTCGTGATATCATGCGGATTAATAATGCAACTGTGATCACAGTCACAGTTTTAAATCACTGATGTTATCGAACAAAGTAGCGTTTTTTCTAATCACTACAAGCCAGTTCCAATACTACGGCCACACTATGCGTCAAAGTGACATTCTAGAAAAGGAGATTATCTGTCTGAAGAGACACTGTAGTCGGCTGCGGGGCCGCGACTTGCGGAGGGGAAGGCGCATTACGAGCCGAGTCTCATCCGATTGAGGCAACTATATGTCGGTACTGACACACGAAGCAGAAGAGATGGAAGAGGTCAAGTCAAAAGCAGAGGTCGCGCGCTGAGAAATGATGCTACGAAACGGGCCAATTAAGATGACTGGAGACCTATCGTGATGGTATGCGCATGTGTATACATACATATACAACAAAATGCGAAATAAAAACGTCATACTTGTGACGTTAAACGTTGGAAAAATTGAATAATTTAAAAAGTGATTGATATTAAATACATCCACGATTATTATTTAAACAGTCTAGAGTAAGAAAACGCACGAAAAAGTGATGCATGACAGATTATTTAAATTATTAGGAGAACACATTCTTATTGTGAAGTTGTAAATTATTATATTATATTATTCTTTCTAATTAATATATTTAATTTATATTTACAATATCACAGACCTATGTTCTGAATAATTACAACTTCACAATGAGAATGTGTTCTCCTAATAATAAAGTTGTATAAATGTGTCCAAAATTTAATAAAAATGAATTGATAACTCTGGCGTCTGCTATCAGATTACTCAAAGGTATTTGAGATTCTGTAAAAATAAGGCAGATGGCTCTTTCAAATAATGGAACGATTAAATGTATTAATATCAAAAAGGTAACATATAGGTTCAAAAATTTGTCGCTGTAGCATAGTTGGATAATGCACCTTCCCCGGTTAGGAAAGAGATCCAGGTTCGAATCCCGGTGGCGCAACAACAATATTTTTCGATAAAATTGATTTTATGTGACATCTTTCTAATTAATATATTTAATTCATATTTAGATTATTTAAATGTTTAATTACTGGTAGTAATGTAATGATATCCGAGCATTTTTTCCTACTTTACTTCCGTGCGGAACAACTACGCATCGTGTGTATTATTGTATAGCAATCACTTTTGTTGTGCGATATGTAATGTTGGTCAAACAAGATGGCGGGCGTAAAAAAAAATTAACATTCCAGTTTCGAAATACAATCGGAAATAATGTGACTTTCCATGTCAAAATATCGTAATTAAACCAACCATTTTTTTTAGGCGACCCACCTACACAATAATTTGTGATTCTTCTTCTATCGAACTTAATTAAATTGCATTACATACACCGTGGAGATTCAGACGTACAAACCATTCTTCATGAGATAAAATAAAATAAGTAATAAACTTTATGCAACAGAAGACCGGGAAGAATGGGATTGTCACGATGTGCAGGACAACTACGCACTGTCACAAAAATATATAAAACTGTTTTGATGGTCAATAAATTTCGTAATATAGTCGTAGATGGTGATGAAACAGTTTTCCACTTACATGATAGATTAATTCCATACCAGAAGGAAGATAGACAAATCTCATTCATGTAGACACACGCACACACACACACCATTACATAACCCTCGAGAGTACATTTTTTTGCTAGTGTGACCGATGAATTAGTGTCGGTAGGCCCCTGTCATAAACGCTTCCCGCAAAACAAAGTCCAGCCCAAATGGCAGCTCGATGATGAGTTTAATTTTTGCAGACACGCGGACGATTAACAATCTGACGTCACAGCGCGACAAGTTTGCAAACATTGACGACGTCAAAGTTACTGTGCCTGCCGCCCGAAAGCAATTTCCCTCCCGCGAGACGCTCGGGCCGGAATTGCTAAAATTGCGTGCGAGCTCACGCCAAGTTTCCAACTCGCGAGCTCCAACGTAAGGTAAATATTATGGAATCAATATAGCAATCTTCGTCGAGGTTTCTAAAATTTTATTTTTCATATTTCTATTTTATTAAAATATATATCATTATATCGTATTGTTCCGAATTCGTAAAATACACTTTTACAGGTCCGAGCGAGTCTTGCGCTAATATCCATAATAATATTACGCTTCCCCGTCTACATCTATGGCTGGATGCCGGCTTCGGTAGTGTCATTATTTCTGTACATTGAAAAACTAACGTGTTTTTAATATCTCTAGGTTGATATTTTAGCGAAATCGTATATTGACATCTTTCATCATTTTTTCTATCTATGGTAAATCTTACCATAGAAATTGTCTATCCACAATTCTCATTGTCAAGATGGAATAATTTTAATTACATCGGTTTGTTTTGGAGAAAGCTCCATCATTGAAATATAGATTCTATTGTGACCCTGACCGCGCAGCGGTCACCAATGGCCGCGTAGCAATGGCTAGTAATATGATAAATATGACATGTACGGCTGCCGGGTACAGGGGACCAAACCTCTGACGACCGACTTGAAGTGAAATCTGTTTTTTGTATACCCACCCGGTTTGTTTTATATTACGCAAAATGGTGTGGACGCAAAAGACCGGCGAGCCAAATAATCGTCTCGCGGGACAAGGAGGTGGTTGAACGCCGATTTTGAGTGCGGTAGCGCGGTCGATGCGCCGAACGAGTGCTTTAGAACCCCTCGCCTACTTAATTCGGACATTCGAAACAGAGTTCAAACGTAATAAATATTTTCAAAGGGATTCCGAGTACCCCGCGAAGTTTATAAATAGTTGTCAGACGCCGAGTAATATCGATTTATGTGAAGCGTACGCGATCGTGGAGATTGCCAGATAGTGAGATATGTTTTTATTATGGGAACAATAATATATCAATTATCGTTATACACGCTAGACGGGCAGTTACGGGGCATCACACCGATTAATATTTACTCACGCACGTCGCGCTAATGAAACAAGACTGATACGTATTGACAATAATAATGATCGTGTTGTACGCACCTGTAGCTGTTTGGACCACCCTATAATATTATAGCCATATATGAGATTTAATATAATCTTATCCGAACGCAATATTAAATGTGAAAACAAATTTAAGTGACATTTAAAAAGTACTGCTTTGGAGAAGTTGGTCGTTTAATTTTAACCGAGATAAAAATAAACGACAAACTTCTCGAACACGTAAAGCGCTTTAAATTCATATGTATGGCATATTTCACATGCATAGATCAAAATGGCAAAAGTGAAAAAAAGAAATAGTCCATTTAGCGATAAAACTCACTAAGTGATATTTTCATACTGAGGTGCAAGTATAATAATAAGGTTTGAAACTTTGCGTGCGTATCTCAGAATTGACGATTTTTCGAAGCCCTATTTAATAGCAAAATAAATATAAAACATTTTGAAAAATAGTTTTCAGATATGATGCTGTTGGAGAATTACGAATATTAGTTAATAATTAATAGTTAATAATAATAAATGTTTTACATTATATTCTCCCGTACAACACCAATAAAAGGAAAATGATGACTGCCGTGGATAATATTCATTCGCTGGAGTGAAGTTGAATAAAGCTGATGGGGAGAACTACTATAACAAAATAATGTTACTTAAAAAATAAAAAACAGATATGTAAAGGATGTTTTTTTTTCACTCTTTCCAGCGACAGCCAATTTGTGCTCAGTTTGGTTTGCCATTTCAACATGAATAGACTCGCGCTAGAACAACGCTTGCAAATTGTGCAAATTTATTTCGAAAATCGTGATTCAGTTCGCGAAACTATGTCCATTTTACGGTTGACATAATCGTCCATCCGAGCGAGTAATTCGAATAACCATGGATCGTTTTCGCACCACGCATACTCTAATTGATAATACGCATCCGGAGAGACGTCGTACAGTGCGCACCGAAGAAGCTGTTGTTTCTTCAAAAATGATGCCGGCCAGAACGTTATAGATCCATGATTACTGACTTTTTCGTTCCTCAATTGAATGGCATTAATGTGGAAGAGCTTGTGATTTTAACAAGACGGCGCAACATGACACAATCAATTTATCGAAGGAAACATTCGATGAGCGCATAATTTCGCGTAATGGACCTGTGAATTGGCCTCCAAGATCGTGTGATTTAACACATTTGAATTATTTTCTGCGAGGATACGTGAAGTGGTTAGTCTCCGCCGATAATCCAGAAACAATAGACGACTTGGAAGCCAATATTCGTCGCGTTATTGCCGAGCAGTTCCAAAAAGTGGTCGAAAATGAGACATCCAGATTACGCTTTATTCGAGATATGCGCGAAATCATATTCAAACACTAATGGCATAGAATTATCTTTCCAATAAAGCCAACACGGTGGCCATTACCACGATTTTTATGTGTTTTATTTCATTTTAAAGTACTATACCTCTAAAAAAAAAAATCACCTTTAGTATCGAAGCTATTCCAGTTTGAATAGAACGTCACCTATCGTATATTACTCGAAGTTTTTTCAGATTCATAGCATAATACAGAGTTTATAACTATTTAAAAATGGAATAAGAGATGTAACATTCACATCAGAAGACTATACATAGAGTTTCAAATTTTTCGTAATCTTAACATAAAGTTAACATTACAAAGTTGGCAAGATAAAGTTCCGGGTTCGTATCTTTCCAACTGATTAATCTATTAAAAATATGAACACATATCACGTGTTAGAATAAATCGTAGCATTTTCTACTTATGATGATTATTTAGAATTACATCAGTTACGATCTGTGCTTAATTGTAATGATTTAAGTAAATCATTGGTGTGCAATCATTACAATGTGCACGTAACTCGACTTATTATAAGTTGTTGAAACAATCAGATCATCGACCAGCATGTTTCCAGCGCGAGATATTCCAAGATGTTATTCAAATATGCCGTCCGGCGAAGAGACAACATATCCAGGATAACGACAACCGTTAAAATTACTAATGCACTCGCGTCTACTCTGTGTTTAAATAATGCAGACTTGAAGTACGTTGTTACGGTGCCTTTGGGCCCTGGCGGATAGGAAACCATAGCGGCCGCCACCGATCTAGCTCAGTCTGGATCCTCGGGTGTGTGTGTGCGCTCTGGTGTCGCCTGGTACCTCGGGTGGGATGATAATTGATTACACATTTATTCACAAAACCCAATTAATCCACACAGCCAACTCGGTCGTGGTTTGCCGATGTAGCTGAGGACCCGGTCCGCCACACGCCCATGCCAGGATTCATCTCTCGCTCCAGGACCCGGTCCCGAACACCATCCGAAACGCCCAACCATCGGCCATCGCTCGCATGCCGTCTCTCCTTGTTCGTTGCAGCGGGACTCTCCTCAACCCGCGGATGGACCAGGCCCATACATCACCGAGTCTACCGCGGTGATCCCACTCATTCTTGATCTACGCCATATTCCTCCGGAGAGCGGCTCCACCGACGCTCTTCCTCTCTTTCGAGCGTTTCTACCAAAAGTGGCGTCTTCCTCGGCTGCCTGCCAAAGTCAGATTTTCACCCCTGATTGTCCATTTCGAGAGTAGGCTGGAACTGCACACTAATGGCTACTGCCACATTCATAGTACTACCTGTATGGCCTATACAGTGTTCCCATTTCTGTAAGCTGGCCTCGAACTCACGTTGAGCCTCTCTCTCAAACACTGTTGGATACCAGCTATATTATAAGCGCAGCTTGTCTAATCTTGGAAAAGGTCAAAAGTCACAGAGAGCTACGTTGGGTGAATAGGCAGGATGATATAATTGAGTAATTAATACCTTTTTGGCCAGAAAATTTCGATCGCCCATTTTTACGACGAGGTGCACCACCCACGCAGAGATATCTGTCGTTCACCCCCTCCCAATAGTTGAATAATAATAGGATCAATCAGCTAAAAATTTACGCACGTATTAGTTCAAACACGAATACTTACAACACTTGTCGCACTTGGTTTATTTTTTATATTCATCTTCATTCGATTCTGATTTGTTTGATCGCGGTATCGTCACATCTGTCTGATATTTCAACATTAATCTTCTCTATCAAAAACCAAAATATATATATCATTACATTATATAAAATCACAAGCAAGCAATTTTGTAAATGTCACGCGACATACTACTTCCGTACTCGGGAGCCGACCCAAGTTTTAGGGGTTTTCGCAATATCGGAATTTTTTTTTTCCGAGCTGTGTTGTTGCCCTCGTCGTTAATTTAAAACACAAAATAAAAGTTGCCCCAAGAGCAATGGAAAGGGGATATGATTGGAATATCTCCCGACGGATCGAGTACCTAACGTACTAATTCGCCAGAGAATCAAGGTAACCAGATATTGTTCAAAAAAACTTGATGACGTGACAATGGAATAAACATATTTGTCCGAGAAATGATTTGATGACGTAGAAAGAAGGTTCTGGGGTGAAAAAATTGTTGGCCATGGTATTTAAGCTCGATAGAGCGACGACATCAGAAGAGATGCGGACTACATAAGAATGAGATGGCGATACTCGACGATGATGTGTTTTTCACAGGATGCGTTCACATTTTTGCAACTTCTGCGTGAACTGTTTGAAGTTCAACTTTATGTTCAGGTGAAATGTCAATATGTGCCATTTATGTTCTGAAGGGACAATTTTCAAAAATTTGCATTACCAAAAATTTGATAAATGAACAGTGATATTTATGAAAGGAATATTATGCAAGTAGGTAATTATTATTATTTATATATTTTGTTTGTTTTTCAAAGTTAAAACATTAAAAACGTTAAAAACAAACAATTTTTTTCAAAGTATCGCGGGTTATTAAAGAGTGTTTGCGTGTTTAATTAATAAGGAAGAAGATTCCGTTCAGAATAAGCGATGTTCTAAAACACTGGTTGTAAACGGTGATCACAATCACAGCTGTTAATCGCCGGTATAATCCGATAACACTCATCAGCGAATCAAGACTAACAATTTATTTCTAATGAAAATGTGTAGAGAGGCTTCGGTTACTTCTCGAACTTTCTTTCTTCGATTCCCTGCGACCATCAACTCTCTCCGTGTCTTTTGGCAGCATGCCTAACGTGACTATACGTACCACAGCTTCGGAACGCTGAAATGTCCAGTTTTACGACACGGTGAAATTTCAAAAAAAAAGGCGCGAAAAAAAAAAAAATACGACGGTAGCGCCTAGTAGCGCGGCGATGACGGCATGCGCAATACGTCTCACACGTATGTGCCTTGCTGGCTCAGATGCGAGTGCGCGTAGACAGCTCGCGCATCTTTCGTGACGATTGATTATTGTTTTTTTATCGTGTTATTGCAGTCAACTTAAATTTCTCGTATGTGAACCCATCATTTTAACAATGCCTAAACGCAAATGCACTTATACGTAGGTACTCCATCGGACGTTAGATGTGAAAAGTGCCGTAAAGAATGTAGTGTAGCCCATGCCAAATGGTACTCTCAAATCACTGGTGTGATTGTGATTTGTATTCGATAATATCAGTGATTGAAAACTGTGACTGATCACAGTTTCATTACTAATACGCGTGCGCCGCAAGATATCACAATACACGAAATAAATATAAAAAAATCTAATATTGAGCGTATTTATTTAAATTATTCAAACTTCATTTGCGTAAAAAAGATATTCTAAATTTAATATTATCACAAAGAGAATGAAAACCCTTAAAAAGTGTGTTTATTTTTCGGGTCAAATTCTCAGCGTTTCGGATCAAATGCGTAAAACGTTTTGGTAGATTCTACTAGATGGCGCCGATCACGAATTATAACGTCATTTCTTCATGAATATTTTCGTCTCATATGCACGCATGCGCCAAATCACGGTTCACAACCAAATATAAATAAAAATAATGAATCATAATATTTTCAGATATTCAATCACCGATGGTGAGTGTGGCTCAAAGGTATCAGTGATTGATTCACGGTTCGTGATTTTAAGCTCATCACTACCATGGAGTAATGTCCGGCCGTTCTGAGGAAAAAAATAAATGGTCACACGTTAAGCATACATTATATTTCTGCATATCGCGTCTGCAATGAATGTCTTTCTTCAAAATTATTATAATCAAACACCTCCTGCCGATTTCCCCATCTTAAAATGTCGACGGCATTAAGAGATTGTACGCAGTTTGCCGAGTGGCGTGCGTCATCGGGCGCCCCCTCCCGAGCGACCGCCCCCTGCCCCGCCAGCTGATCCGCAACACCCCTGCGACTGGATACGCGGTGTAGGCCCGCTATCCCGAGAAGGAAATCGCAATCATTAAATTCACATCCGCCGATACCTGGCCGTTTCAAAGGCAATCCGTTTCCGTCGATTAGCCGCGATGTGAGCGGGCGCCAGGCTTGTGTAGTTGTTGACGACAACGGTATGCTGGTAATTTGCCCGTAGTGGAAATCCCGAGCGTTTCGTGAAAATCCGTAAAATTTTTTTGGCAAAGCAAAATTACACTATCACGACGGACGTATGTATCGTGACATATTTAATAATATGTAAAATAAATCAGAATTTTGTACGTCTTCTCAAGTACCAGAACAGAAACTCATTTTAAATTATATCCAGACTAGTAAATGAATAGACATAAAATAAAGTGTACATTAGCTGTGGGAACGAGGGATATTCTAAACACATTCTTGGTGGAAACATAAATTCGATAATTTATGACACATTTATATGCAATAGTAAAAGTATTTACTCCTCGAAAAATAAATCTTTGTGTGTAAACAAGGCGTATTTTTTACATCCAATCGAGTCATATACTTAAAAAAAAGTCGCGGAGCTATTTGATTGCGTAAGTGGTACCAAAGTAATCACGTGGGCGACACCAAAATGAAAATATTGGGACAAGAAATTTGCGTTAGTTCATGTCTATATATTTGGTGGTCTGTGATAATATCATGTTTTACCTGTGATGTTGTAATGATTCAAAAGATAGTCTCTTGATACAGATCATGATTCTGTTCAAAATACATATTTAGTTTAATCGAAAGTCCTGGCGCCATCTAGCAGGTCACAATCAAAGGTATTTATGAAACGTTGCAATAAAAGTGTTACTTTTTTTTTTAAATGTATGCCAAAAAGTGATGTGCTCAAGTCACGGGGCTATATTTTTTAGAAAGATTTATTTTTGAATTTCATCATCATTATCCGTCATTTTCTATCCACCGCTGGATGAAGGCCTCCCACTTTCATAAGTTATATTTCTATTTTGTTTTGATATAATGTATGCTCTCATGAATAACGATAAGAATCTGCCGCATGGGTTGGGGGGTATGAATAAATTTATTAGCTAAATTTTGTCAATGACAATTTTGTTCTGATCAATTGCAAGTTGAGCAACATTGAGTGGTCTCGAAACTTAACTGAAAACCCTCGGCGGAGGTCCGGCGAGGTAAATTAACGCAGAGATAATAAACTTAACTTAACTAAACGAGACATATGAACTAGCCAGTGGCGCGCGTGGACCGGTAAACGAAGTGATACAAAACACCGAACACAAACTAATCGTAGCTAAAAAGTATACTAATATTGTATAACTCTTGGCCGGAAACGTGGCTACTCGCTATCCGGTGTTTTTACAAAACGAACGCGTTATTAGCTGAATTATCACGGAATTAATACATGGTTTAGATTCGTGTTGTCTTATCATTTTTTCAAAAAATTAAATATAAGGTTCGCCTTTCGCAACGACAACTTTTGTTTCTTGCTGGGCAATTCTACTGACCTTTGGAATGGATTTTATGAATGTACAAGTGTCCCAAAAGTCTTTTTCATAATAAAAATTCTGTAATAAAATTATTTACTTATTTTATTTGTAACTATATAATACAATGTGAAAATATGTTTGGACTGTGCCCGTCTCACTAGAGAAATTCTGCGTTGAGACGGGTAATGGATGGGTTTAATAAATAATATAAAAAGATTATTTTGCATTTAAGTACAGTCCTGGGAATTTATTTCTTAAAAATTACCTTTTCTAAATGTGACGATTGTTTCGCTGGCACTCTTCTAAACGGGAGGTAAAATTTCTGAAAACTGCTCGGCATGTATTCTCCGTGATCTGCTGCCATTTCTTCTCGGTTATTTTATTTTAATTGGTCCAGAGAGGTAGAGGATTGTTACTGTATATATACCTTTTTGGTTTAAGTTAGCTCCATAGGAAAAAGTCCATTGGTGTCATCTCGTCGGGATATCAATTTTCTAGGGAAAATTTCACGAATAACTGGTAAGGACACGCTCCATAGCGACTGAATTCCCAAGGACGCGGTTAGCGATCGGCATACCCCGCGCCCCTCTGCCGCTCGTTGCGTTGGCGCAGCGAATGAACCAAAATGAAAAACACTTTCGGGACACACTGTATAATACCTACCAAACTAAGGAAGCATTTACTAGAAATATTGCTGAATTATTTTACGACGATGGCATTTCTCTACCCCAAGATTCCGCGATTATTTCCAGCGATTTCGGTAATCATCGTATTACATAACGTTACAACGTCGGCCATGAACGCGCCGTCGGTACAAAATATTATACTTACAGAAATAGCGAGCGAAAGAGAATGTTTGAATATCACATTTAAAAGAGCGGGGGTAGTCGTACATTTTACACCCAAGTGTGATGAAAAAACGTCACGATTGTGATTGATTGTTAACGATGATTTGAAAAATTTATTAATCGTAGTTCGGCGAGCATTCACCGGTATACACTAGAAACTAAACCTACAATCGTTAAATCACATTTACCAATCACAGTTTATCTCATCACTAGTATACAATGATGAGACTTGTCTCGAAGGACACAGTCGAGCGTAGAGAGTTGAAGTGGGGTGTGATTTATACCATCACAAGTGACGCAATCGATACACATTGACCTTTGCCAATAAATCGAGTGATCCTTTGATCTCTTGAGACTTTTCTCATTCGTGTGCCCGCAATAATAATGGGAACCTCATATCGACATGTTAACCGGTAAGCTTAAGAAACTTATGTACTCCTACAAGGTTTTAAGGAACGTGCTGAATCTGAAAGGCGTAATGTATATTTCGTACTCTGTCAGAGCACCTTATGATGTGGTATAGTTGGCTGGGGTGGAGCCGCTATCACAATACTCGACTCAATGATTAAAATGTAAAAAGCCATAATCAGGCAATTTTCATAAATCCTTACAGACATGAAATAGAACCTGCGCTTATTCCAAACATTCTCGGTGCAAAAAGTCCTCGGCAAAAACTGTCCGTAATGAAAACCTCATTTGCTCAAAGACATGCATGTTTTATAGGACCGCGGATATACAATAAGCTACCGCAAGAGATGGCAACGGTATTATATCCTAAATTCTGCGTGTTTAAAAAGAAATGGCTTTTCAAAATTGGAAAAAGTCAGCTGGAAAAGTTCCCTAAATGATCAAAGCTATACTCATTTTATGTTTTTTTGTCTTTACATCTCTGCTTGTTTTTTTTCTTTTACTTCTTACATGTCTTTAGTATGTATCAAAATATTTACTTTGTTCATATTACTTATTCTCTACTTGTCTGCTTTTTGATTTTTCTTTTTTTACCATTTAATTTAATTTGTTACCTTACTTCCAACATATAATCTAGCTAATAGAACCTAATGGCTACCTACCTCAGAACAGGTACTTTATATGTGCCTAGCGAGGTAGGTAGCGGCCAACAGGCTCGCATGTAAATGGAATGTTGTATTAATACTTATACTTTCTAGCATATTGGTTACTTTAAGGATTTTTATATTGATTTAAGGTACAAAGGAATGTTGTTTTAAAAATAAACGCCGATTTATCGGTACTGAAAATGAAAATGAATATAACGAATGAATATGTGCGCTTATTTCAATAAAAAAAATACAGTAAACATGTTTTCGAAATTCGGTAAATAAAGGGTTAATAAGATTTTAATCTCTGAGTCCGTAAAGGTTCGTGTGTACTGGAAGCGTCATTCTAATCCGCGCGCAAAACATACGGGCTGATGATTCATAAATCGCTGCGCGCTGAGCCGTCCATTATGCGCACTATAGTCAAATCTCACTCAAAGGTACGGAGCACAAGAGCTCGTCGGTAAAGCAAGGGTCCGCGTATACACCCCACCCCACAAAAAGTAGACTAACCGACTGAAAGAAAAAAAAACCCAAATCTCCGAGAGTCGTCGGCAAAATTTCATCTCAACATACATAATATAATATACACGTTGACCTCAAAACCAACCATCGACGATTGGTTAAAATTATTTATGTTTGCGGGTAGAGGTAACAGCTGCTCTCGCAATCACGTCGGCTGGGGTTAATACGTAACACACAAATATCGACTTGGATTCTATAATTGTACCACAAATTTGACGAACAACGTGCCCATTCCACCCCAGTTGTGAGGACATCTAATGGTATTTTCACATTTTGCATCACGACCTGGAATGATGACACACGCAGTGTAAAATGATTGAATTTAAAGAGCCGATTGCTTTTTTTTTATTTTTCAACGCATTATAATTGTATTTTTTGCCAAACTGCATTTTACATAGTTATAATTGAGGTTATATAAACAATTTTTTTTTTTAATTGAAGGGGAAAAAATTGATAAGAACATGATATTTAATTAACTGAAAATATGCATTATCCTCTACACCAAATTGGTATGTTAATATAATATACAATAATTTCCATTTAGAGTGTATATAATTGAAGGGGAAAAAAATTGATAAGAACATGATTTTAATGAACTAAAATATGCATTTATCGTCTACACCAAATTGGTATGTTAATATAATATACAATAATTTCCATTTAGAGTGGTGCGACATGCTCGTGAATTATGTTATAGTAAGGTTAAAATAAATTAGATGAAAAAATATAATATAAAAATATACAATTTTTACAAGGTGTAACAGACCTAGTCCACAATATTTTATGGGTGGATATTCTCGACACGACACATGCTGCTCTCGTTCTCTCACCGTACACATTACATTGTTCGCGATCGGTACTACCCTCACGGTTCGACCCTACGATCCGGTTGAATAGTTATGGTGAAGGAATCAGTATTTATATTTCCATTATTTATCAACTCTTCGAATGTTACATAGCATATGTTACCTTTTTGTCAACTGGTAAGATTTTGCATGTTGTAAATAAATTACTATAATCATCTTTATACAAACACTTCGTTCTGTTATCCTACCAATAAAATTAAAAAAATCGTAATTGAAACTGTTTTAATTTTATTAATATATTAATCTTATCTGCTAATTATTATTAGTATTTTAAAAAATGAGTTTGATTGATTGATTGTAAAATGAAATAACGCAATGCGTAAAAACTATATGAGAATATAACTACATTAAAAGTTAGAAAAGATAACGATTGAGAATAGTATCCACCCTCATTTACTTCACATTATAGTAGTATGACTTGCAATACTTCATATTATAGTAGTATGACTGGCATTACTCGATATTTCTAGCCACTCCGTAACACGCCCAAAGTATCTTAGTTTTTAGTTTCTCACCTTGACAGAGATCAACATCAGATCTCTAGATGGATTGTGTTAATACAGCAAATTTTTACAACGTCGACACGAGTGTGAAAATTTAACGATCATTTAGTATGCGAATTTTTACACCTGAAAATATAAAGATTTTAACACTTTTCAACCAGATGTTGGGCAATGTAAATATACACCGCTCTACAAATAATACGTTTGATTTCCGCATCAGTTTACGTATGAACAAGTGATTAATTTCGTAATATACGCGTCTTTTCCACAGCTGTCATGTTGCCACGCAAAGAAATGTTTAATCGATTTGGCTAAATCCCGATCTTGTGTATATGTTTAATTTTTTACATCCGTTAAGACGTGGCATATTTATAAATGAAATATATTTAAAATTGATAAAATTAAATTATTTATTAAGAAGCGGTTTTATTTCTACAATATTTAATATTTCTTCTACAGTCTTCATTGGCGATAATCTAATTGATTTTCACGTATGTGAAATATGTGAAAATCAATTAGAAGTAATCGCTAAAACCCAGAGCGTGAAATGGACCATTCCGGTTCGTGGGATTCTGGCAAATATAGCTCCGTCCTAGATCAGGTATGCAAAGTTTCTAGTGCATTCCCTATTTTTGTATGATGTAGAATCATATGTAGTCCGAAGACAAGGAGACGGATTGATGCCTTTGAGATGTGGTGCAGGTGACACATGTTGCGCATACGACGCACGGGTATCTCCATTCTGCAGGAGCTGAACACCAAAGACGGAAGACTCTTGTTGTGGTGGATACGTCTAAAAGGAGAGCGAGAAGAGGAGGAAGATCCCCCACCCGTTGGACCGACCGAGTGGAAAAGGTAATAGGCACTTTTCTGCAAAGTCAAAAAATACACCTTCGGCTAAAATCTGCTGAAGGTTTGGCCGAAGCTTTTTGTATGTGGCGAAAGGTGCCGAAAACGCACTAACTATTACAAATGACGTCACCGCAGTTTGGAAGTATGTTACTGTTGTTGTGTGATTTAAAATTTTCAATATTTCAATAAATAAATGTGAATAAAATTCAGTTCATCATTTCTGGAAAACTGCAATTTATTTATTTAATGGATTAATGGATAATAATGATCAACACCATACGGCAGAAAAGTAAGTACGGGTGTAGAATTTGTATTGTTACGTATACTTTCTAGTCGGTATTCTAACATTTCTAAGTACGATTGAACCTTTAGCTTCGGCCGAAGGTTATGGGCGAGAGCCGAACAATCGGCTTCGGCCAAAAACTGACCTTCGGTCGGACACTACTTCTCTGGTGTATAACGATACAACTGTCAACTATTCCTTTTCATCGGTAGTGTAATTATTGTACGCGCTAATTATCACAAAATCACTATAAATATATTTACAGCCCTGACAACGATGATTAGTATTTTAACTACCCCATCCACTATAAGACAGTAATAACCGAGTCTGTTCAGCAGAGTTTAATATTAGAGTAACTGTATAATATGTCGTTAATAGAATTCCTTCAATATTCGATAACGTTCCACAGTTAGCTACCCGTGAAATGAACAATCCGCAAAGAACATAATAAAATCACAAACATTATAAACAAATATGCAGAATGGTTGCGGAACTCACCGATGGCGGCGACAGGTAAGCAGTTAAAGCAGTCTGTGAATGTCTTCCACAATTTGATGTTATACCGTCGTTTGCACTCATCGTAGAAGCTGTGGAAAGAAGAAGAGACATGGGTTATTGATGAATTCACTCGCAATTTTATTGCGTCGCAAAGACGCGCCGAGCGGCGCAGAGACGCCACTTATCGCTTTCAATGTATGCTATGTTACCGTGCAAAATTGACAGACATTTATGAATCAATATTTTATCATGGATTTATTTAAGGGTCACACACGTCAAATCAAATTACGCTTTAATTACAACTATGTGTAATACAAATAAAGATATAGATAGATATATAATACGTTAAGATTTGTTTCAACATCAATTAAGTGTATAAAATAAATAATGGTAATGAATACATAAAACTTGGTTCTACAAATTAATTAATTATATTATATTTTAATAAAGTTTAGATGCGTGGGTTACATAGAATATATGACACATCAATATTATCACTATTTTTTTAAAGTAAGCCAAGTCTTTTAGTCGCACTCACACACGCACACCGTCTATTCGCGATTATCAAAATTTAACCTGCGTATCTCCTACCCTTTCTTTCCTAACCTGTCCTTAAGCACGAGGAAGAAAGAAGAGGTCGCAGTAATCAACCGCTAACGCTTAAAATCAATATAAACTATTAATTTCTTGGTATATAAAAACAATCCTTATTACGCGATTGTTAAAAAGTGGTTTTTTTTATTCATCCCGCTTGTTCTTGTGGTGGGAAAGGAGAAAAACAAATGAACCAGCATCCAGCAAACCAAAAATTAAGTGCTTTCCTATCTTCCTAATATTTCCACCACTAAGCGCAAGACTAATGATGAGACGAGCGAGTGTTCTAAGCGGCTACTAAACGATCAATATCATTGTCAACATGACACAGAATCAGTGCGAATCATAATATCCTTTTTTCTAAAATACCTATTTTTGTTTTAGAAATTAGAAGATTTTAGAAAAGTAGAATCGGTGATGTTGATGTTATAAGCCTGAGTATAAACATGTTTCCACGAGTATATTATTAGTTTTCGATTTTAACATTTTGTCTATTACCATGCAGTTATAACAATTACAAAAAAGACATTGGCCAAACCGGGAGAAATTTAAATTTCTCCGAATTCTCTAACCATATCATTGAAACCGAAAAACCATTCTTTCTACTGCCACGATCTAAAATTACTCCACTCGGAACCATATAGGGGAATAATAAGGCAATAACCTTGAAATGATAGAAATCCAGAAAAAATTGAATTTGGAGAAAACATTAATGAATTATACAGTGCCTACACTATAGTTCCTGTCGAATCTTTATCTTTCTTGAATTAAATAACACCACAACAGCATGAAAAAACCTGGCTACTTTAATACAGATAGCAGTCTAGCAAAGTAGCCAGAACAATGCTGCATATATCAGGGGTGGAGTCTACTTCATCCCACACAATAAACATACTTAATTACAATATAATTTTATCTTATGTTTATCATGTTATATTATAATATATTCACCTCTGTTACAACAATAACACGTTATGTCAATAAAGTCTAATAAATAATAAATAAAAAAAATCACATTTACAAATCCTTCCTCCCCCCTATTATCAATGTTTCCCAGAAACGACAATAAAGCCGCGTGCCCCACCACCCCATAGCCAACTGTATTTAATTTTAGTTCAATTTACATCTGTGATGGGGAAGGACTGGACTTCCCGAAACTAGTGGGGATATTAAAAAAAAAAAATTAAATGTTACACTGCGAAGTGACTGCCAAATCAATCAATGATATTAAGTAGAACATATTCAAGGATGCCGCCTGCAGCACACCATTATTTAACATTTTAAACGCATTGGATTACGCATCGAGCGCTTCGTCACTGTACATGCCTTAGCAGGCATGTGTCAATTTTAAAAAAAGATACACAGATGTCGCTGCGTTTGTTTAAAGTTTCTATCAGGACTGTTATTACGATAATGAAAACATTAAAAAGTTTTTTAAATATCTCTTAACACGAAAAGATACTTTGGTCCCCTCACAGTTTCGTGGACAGATTTCACAATAATTATATAATTTCCCCCCATCGCAAACCCTATCTGCGTGAAAGACCACGAATTTCCGGATGCCCTGTCAAATGACGCAACCAGTACATAGTTATGAAGTACTCAATAGGCTCTGCGCCACGTCGTGCCCGCTCGGAGAGAAAACCGCCCCAACAGAGGCAATTTACACGTGTATGCCCGTTCGGAATCGGAGCGGAACACGCGGAAGCACCGCTGATGCAGGCTAATCACTTCACTTCAGGTGGAAGCGGGTCGTGCCGACACGCGCGCCACTGCTTTCACAGGAGCAAAACGGCGCGTCCACAAACGTAAATGCAAAAAAAATAATGAGATAAATGTTTTTTTTTTTATCTATTTTACACATTTATTTATATGTATGTTGTGGGGTGGCTATCTGGGCAGCCTCCCGGGGGTCCGGAATCACTGAACAAGTTCAATGATCGCAACAATTACAGCGTGGCATTTAAAAATCTTGATTGCGAATGAATATGAATGAGAAGGTGTATCTTAAAACTAAATATAAAATAATTTCGCGGTATCATCTTAGTGCGGTAAACCTTTGAATATCCAACCGATATCTGCCCGTTTTAAAACAGTAATATCTATTTGTTACCTTATAAATAAATAAACATACAAAAATTATTTTCAATTAAAGAAAATATTTTGGGGGGCCCGAACGTCCGGTATAATTTGTTGCCGATGTTAAGTTAACACTGCTCTAATTTATATATTTATAATATTTAATTATTTTCATTCCGATTTGTAAAATAGATTAATTCCATACAGGAAAAAAAATTATTTAATGAGAAAAAATAAATGTACCTATTAACATAACTGTATTATGCCATATGAAAAATTTTCTCGGCTCTGTATAGGGGAGCGTCGGGGATTATAGCGAAATCTTTACTAATTTATTATGTACATTCCTAATTAGGTTACCCCGCCCTAATTCACTAAAGGGATACAGTAAAACCTACCCAGGTAAGTGTACGACAAACATACTTGTTAAACAATAACACGTAATTGTTTTCTATTGAATTCAAAAGGATAATACCGTTCTACCCAGTGTGCCGATTGTTTACATACATTACCGGCATTGTATTATTATATTCTGCAAAAATATAAATTCATTTTCGTTTCCGATATCTGCGCCAAACAAAAAGGGGGGCTAAAATCGAACAAGTACAAATAGCATATTAAATTTTCCGACCGCCCACATGAGCGCGGCGGGGAATAATTACAACAGCTAAACGAAACCGTTCCGGCGGTATATATGTTTCTAAATGGGGAATGTATTCAAAAAGGTCACATTTTGCTTGGGGCTCTATCAAAAGAAATGCGAACAGTGAAATCTTAACGAAAGGAGAAAATTACGAAAAAATATTTGTAATTTTAAACAATTTTTTTTTTAGGACAGGTTAACTACGTGGTGGGACTACAGCCTATCAAATATATAGACACGAACTAACGCAAATTCCTTGTTTCAATATTTTCAATTTGGTGTCACCCGCGTGATCACTTTGGTACCACTTACGCAATCAAATAGTTCAAATAGATTTTTTTAACTAGTGATATCTTGATCGATCGTTCCGCGAATAATCGTTTTCCCGCATGTATCGTTTATAAACTATCGGAATTATGTTTCCATAAATAATGTGTGTAGAATGGCCCTCGTCATGCAACTAATGTTCTAACCCCTCCTATATGTACACTTTATTTCATGTCTATTCATTTACTGGTCTGTGTGTGGATGGGATGAATTCCTTCTGTTCTTTTGTGTACGTAAAATTATAAATTAATGATAAAAGTTACTAAATGCTTGCTGGTAGGCCGCCCCCGCCAAATCTATATTTCAATGAGGAAATCTCTCATTATATTGCTTTAACAATGCATCACATACTAGTGTACTTTGTATTTATTTCCAATAAGAAAAAACAAAATATTAGTAATGTTGTCCACCTAAAGCAAGCGTGAACTTAAAAAAATAAAATAATATGGATAGTTAAAACAAAATTAACTTAAAATCTCAAGTGAGTACGATATTTTGTACAAAACCAATTTAGAACTGCAATGGAAAAATTATCTAAGTATTGTTCACAGCAGTTTTTAATAAATATTAGAAAATGCGTAAATATTGTAAACTTACATTAATATTCGTTATTAATCTGTACTGCCACCTAGTGGATTTTTTAAAACTAATTTGGTATTTTCAAAGGTATTTTAAAGGATACTAACTTATAGAAATCCAAATCCAATATCGACGTAATGCAGTCATATTATTAGATTTAATTTTCGTTGCCCATCGGAGTCGTCTGATTGCGCGTGCAATTACTAGCATACCATACATTTTCATTAGTGGACCTTATCAACCATTTTTTTTTTAAAGCTATAATTTTTTATAACCACAATTCTTGTTAAATTTTAACGAATTTAATTTAATAAAACGAATCTGCCGCACAGAATGAGCACACGAATACAAATAACAATGAATAAAAAAAAAACGTATTACAATATTTATTATATTTGGTGTTTCCGAGTTTTACGAAACATACTACTCCTGCCGACTGTCTACGGGCTTCAGCGCTTTCCGAATAAATATTATACTACTTCTACTACTACCTATCGTTGAAAGTTACAAAAGTTGAGCCACGTTCGACGTTCACACGAACACTTTCTACGCTGATTTACTCAGGTAAAAGGTCAAATGTGAGCGATTCTCAGGGCGCGCGCGCGCGCTATACCCGCATTTTGAAAATACGGTTAAATTTAATAATAAAGATAAAACAATGTTAATAACTGCCAAACGACACGAGACCGGGGATTATTTATTCAACAGACTCTGCTGCAGCGGAATTGTTGCGGACCACAATGGCTGGGAACTGCATCGCTTCTGCATACAGTTTGCTTTCTTTTATTATACAAGTACATATTTTAATAGTTAGGAATTCACGAAACACCCAGTTTATTTATCATTGTTTATTTTGTACAGGGGGATACGAAGTACATAATACAATTGGTGAATACAGGGCCGGGCGAACCTTAACAAACGGGTCAATCGTCTCTCTCTCTGTGTAATCCATTTCTGGGCGTAGCGGTCATTGGATGTCATTCCTCTCCCATGATTATCTTGACAATCCTTCTCCATTCTTCCCGGTCTTCTGCATGCAAGTCTGTGTACTGATTTTTTTTAAGAATATAAATGCGTATCCAGAATATGCGACACATAAATATTCTCACTATTTTTAAACTGAGCACTGAGCTATACGCCTGTGCTGCAAAAATATGAATAATTTTCCAGTATCCAGGGATGAGACTCGAACCACCGATCACTTGACTAACGAGCATTGTCATTTCTTTTATTTGCTGCGTCCATCTTATAAGGGATCGTTCTCTTATCTCCAATGAAGTCGAGTATCACCAGTTTCTACAGACTATCATCCGCGCTGTGTGTCTAAAGTACTTCAGAATTGGTATTCCGGAGAACGTTCACGTTTGTACGTCTAATCGTCCACAGTATACGCATATGAGGCGTCAGCACCATATCTCTAACGTATCTAGCATACTTATCTACACCGTATAATTCTAAAGAAAATAGTTTATGCATTAGAAAAAAAAATTGCGTGCATCGATATATAAACCATTATTACTGTTTACGCCAAACATATTAAATATATTGCCGACAATCGGGAACATTGCCAAAATTTTCATTTTATTTCGCAATTATATATTGCATAATATATATATATATATATATGTTAGAGGAAAGCCATACCTTATTTCTGAGAATTAAAAGATAGTACGTGAATATTATGCAATTTTAAAATTCATAATCTGCTATACAGTCTGTCAAGGGCGTGACACTCGTTTTAGAGGAAAAATTACGCCCCCCAAATTGTCCCGCCCTGGGCGATCGCCCAGTTTACTGATATGGGCGCGCCGGCCTTGCGCCGACAGAATTTAAATAGTTTTATTAAGTGCGTTAAAAATTATCAACTTTAGGTAAGACGGGAGATTAATTATGACAGTGACCCAATTTTAAGACCGAAAGAACCAATACACCACACAAGACAGATTCACCATAAAAACACGCGCGTTTAAAGTAAAACTTAGTAATCTTTTTGTATTTTTTAAATTATAATTAATGAAAGGATTTTGAAGGATATGTTTTTGATTTTATTTTTGCAACACTTTATTTTTCGAAATTGGTTACTTAGAATTCGATATACAACACAAGATAACACGTCACGAACATCCCATTACCACCGGGAAATGAATCAGAACCAAATTAGTATAAGGGTAGGAACAGAGCCAGCAGCGGATGTAGATGACGTGTGAATTAAGACGGCATATTTTTGCCGTGCGATAATTTTACGCATGTCCCAGCAAAATTATCTCAAATTCCCACCTTCGCACTTTACATTATATAAAAAAAGTATTCATTTTTATAATATTCTATATTCTGAAAACGGCTCCTCGATTTTCTAACTGCTGTAATAAATGTCCTATTGTTTCAAATTATATATACTCAAATCCTAAATGATTTGTAAATATTTTTACTGGCAGTCTTATAAATTATAAAGTAGGATCCACACGGGGTTGTAATATAATTGTGTATATTAAATGTAACGTTCGAATCATTGTCAAAAGACAGCCGAATGTCTTCTGTATCGACAATAAATTGACAAATTGTAAATACTTGCAAGAATTAGTATTAAGGGTGGCTAGGTTGTAGTGTTCACCGGTCGTGGACGTTCAATGCAGAATACATGACATGGTGTGCGGGGAGGGGAAGGAGGGGGTAACTTTAATAGGCTGCCGAGTGCAACCGAGCGGAAAAATAGGATGGGAAAATGCACCAAGCATGCACACTTTATTTAGAGAACGCGACGGGTTTCCAGATAGCGTAGGAGTTTAGTAAATTAAGGAAATGCCAATGCACGTTCTTGGTTTACCTAGGGCGTACTCCAGAAATAGAAACGTGCACACGATGAAAGCTTGGTAGTGAGTGGTGTTTTAGCGACGATAAAGATATACGAAAGTTTCAAAATTAATTGTTTTTAAAGCTGTGGGCCCATTTGGATACAGGACAATTTAAAAAATTTGGGAATTTAGTTAATTATGAAAAACATCTCAAAATAGACAGTTAAAGAGTTCTCAGATGACATTCTTTTAGCGAATAATATTATTTTTTTGTAGATAAAGGTCAGATCTCGATTCACGCAGGTCGTCAAAAATAATAATAACTGGAATTAGTTAAACCAGAAATTGTTATACAAAAATATAGCATGTTAAATGTAAAATGTGTATATTACAAATTGTCACTTTTCACATAAACGGAGCGATATGGTCACCAAATATGGATTCTCAAGGAGAGATCAAGAATGATAGGGGAGTAACAGGAGTAAGTATTGAATCGAGTGAAAAGTATTGCGATAAGAGCGATGAAGCTCCTACTTCTACGTATTGAAAGATCTCAATTGAGGCGGCTTGAAAAAGTATTGCGAATGAATCTACAGGCATTATTACCAAGACGTATCATCTTCGGAAGGAGGGCGCGGCCCCAGAAAAAGTTGGGCATCAACAGTTTAAAATAAAAAATATATTTATATGTATATAGAGAGATGCGTACACACCAATATTCTCACTATTTTAAAACTAAGCTAAACGCTTGTGCTATGACTAACTTGACGGCTCGAACCACCGACCACTAGGCGAGTATCGTAACCACTGGACCACAAGCACGTCGTAATTAATTCATGATATGAATATATTAATAAAAGTATATTTGCTGTCAATAAATAACGTAAATAATTTCTATTAACATTTTTAATCTAACACGAATACTTAATCCGATTTGAATCCCAGTAGCAACCAAATATTTATCGATAGATAGATTTTTTTGTCTGTATATCTTCCTAATTGATTAAATTAATTTGTGTTAAAAATACGCACACAACTAGTCTGGCACCTCCTCTAATTAATGTTAGAGGAGGTAATCTAGGCCTCGGATTAGTGGAGTGATTACACCCACAAAAGATATGAATATGGATTCAATACGTGTAATAAACAAAGCCAAAATAATTGCGTTACTACTAAAGGGTTCATTTAAAAAAAAAAAAACCCAAAAACAAAGAAGTCAGATTTCTCCCATCGAAACGAAAATAAGGCGTGAGAAAAAATACAAGTCAATTAAGATGTTTGCAGACTCGGTAATTAATCAATCATTCGTGTGTTATTTCATAATTGTGATCTAGTCTAGTCTAGATCAACGAGTCGTCAGAGGTGCGATTAAAAATTCCAATCTACAATATTAATGGACCTTGTACTGTCGTCTGTAAAAATGGGTTTAAAAATGGCAAAACAAAAGGTTTCATCATGTCCTACGTCACTTCCATTATCTCAATATTGATACGCTATGATGTCACGGCTGCAAAGCTGGATGTACTGCGCACGAACATCGCTTATCGATATCCAAAGATATGAAAATCCTAAATCTGCACAAATGTAATGTATCTTGTACAATATTTTATTTCATATTAAGGAGACAGATTATAAAAAGGTCGTTAATGTGATGCATATATGAGACGAATGCGTAGACGCGCACGCGAGGTTGGTAAGTTTGATAGTGTGTGAAAGAGATAAATGTGTCACACTTAGCTCCGAACCGTGAAACTGTAAACATCAAATATTTTCCTGTGTAAAAGCATCTAGAATGAATACTTTTATTACCACAATCTGTGTATTATTCTAACGGCACACAAAGGAACCATTATCATCAGAACGATATTAAGATACCGCAGTTAATGATAATAATGTAAAGATAGACAATTTTTATGATTGAACAGTGTAACACATATTAAGAAAAGATAATAAAATAAAGTGAAAAACACAGTTGACAATTAAAGCGAATAAAGAAGATATTAAAACTACTGCACATGTACAGAGTGTATGGGTTCTAAGGTCAACGATGTCGAAACAGTGACGGGCGAAAGCGCGAACTCGGCTGTATGGTAAGCATGTACTGCACGCTCGAATGACTATCAACCGTGTACAACACAATTTCACTTATAAACTGAGCCTGTGTCGTGAATAATGTTAGCGTGGATGAGTTCTCGTTGTATTACGTATTGTATTCTGGACTGGTTTGGTTACCGTGGGACGTACGAGCGAGTAGGGGATGGATGGTGAAGAAGATATACGGGGCTGAGTGATAAAGGCATTCAGGGACAGAGAGCGAATGACTCTGACTACCCCTGCGGTGCAACAGCGTGATAGTAAGTTAGTTAAACAGAGGAGAGAAATAGCCTAAATTGGTAATGAAAAATCCGGTATGAAACAAATAGAGATGGAGATCTCGGTGATCGGACAAAAATATATTTGTGAAGAGGGTACCTAAATAGTTTATTGTGAACTATTATTCTGTAGTGTCATTATTTTTGTTCACTGTAGTATTTAGTGCAAAAATTGTCGTAATGACATGACATTAAAAGAAACGACGTACTTGTCCAGCTGCTCCTGTAGCATCCATACGTTTTCTTCACACTTTTACATTCACTACATTCGCGGTAAAAAGCGTACGTGTGCAATCGCTTTAAACAGACGTGTCCACGTACACGATATTGAATCACGTGCGGACATGGACAGGTAGACAATTGCACGCGCGAGTGGGAGCGACCACGCGGGATGGTGATCTATTAAATATTGCGAAACGAAATATTGATAAATAATGTAAAAAATATGAATATACATACCCCGCGCGTGATAGGGATGCGACAAATACACATTTCTACATTTGTTTCAAACTTTAGCATCGTGGGGTATTTAAATACGTTAAGATATTTTGATCTAATTCTTATATTACGAAACCGAATAGTCCGATGTTATGAGTTCTCGATATTATTTTATGGAACGGAAGAACGGCGAATTGAAGCACTTGAGAAGATGTGGATTTACATAAAAAAGTACAAAATAAACTGGATAGAAACGAGTTTTAAATGCAGATGTTATGATTCCGATGAATATTTTTTTTAAATATATTTAAAACAATAAAAATCCGAAAATGTTAATATCTCAGATATGTAGTGAAATATTTGGAGAAATATCAGACCCCGCGTTTCGTCGTAGCATACTTGGAAAACGAGACTCTGGAAATAAAATGGCTAACGAACCTTAACCGATAGTTTGGTCAGTCTACTGTTGAACTTTTCCGGGTGTAAAAATGAAGATTACTGTAAGAATCGGCGTTAACTTTGTAGTTTCATAATCAAAATGGATGGATATAAATAAAACAATGTTATAACTACGTGATTACATTTTCTAACTCATTTCTTCTCAATATTCCCGTTACAACCACCCCTCCACCTTCCACCAGTAACTCCACCCCCTACCACTCATTCTGTCAGTAACTAATTACTTGTATGTCTAACACCTAAAAGCCTTGTTTCCTATATTTGTGTGTATTTAGTTGAATAGTTCACTCTCGAAACTCGAGTAGTGCTAATAAACTCAAGTAGAGTTATAACATTGTTCTATTTATATCAATCCATTTTTAAAATGATGATTGCCAACATGTCACTTAACGTTTGTCGTACGAAAAGAATATTAGATTTAAACATTCAACCGATGTTAATAATTTTATTGTATAACAATAATATATCTTAATCAAATTGAGAGAATCGTGTAGACATAGTTTCATATTAATTAATTAATTAAATAAAAATATAATCAATATTTACAGTCTATTATCTTGTTGCAAAAAATATACGAATTTCAGAAAGTCTCGTTTAACTTTGATGATTTTAGTGTTTGAATTAAATCTTATTTTGTATTTATAACCAACTTTATTGTCTTGGCATTCATGTTCAATTATTAAAAATTCACCCTCAAAATAAAACCATAATGTTCGGGGTGTTGAAACACCAACACGTCACCAGCTGAGGATTAACTAGATTTAAGTAGGTGAATAATAACATAATCATAAATTACGATGACGAAATTCCAGCACCGTTGTTGGTCATCCATTCCAGAAGCCATAATGTAGAAAATGAATCACAAGGTCAAACTCTACATTGTAATCAATCAAAAAAAAAACCAAAATAAATTTAGCTATTTTTTTATGATCAGTATAAAATTGGCATTAGCCATTTTGCGGCCACGGCTAGTATTTCCGTAAAATCTGTTATTCATGTTGAAATTATAATTAATCAAAAAAGAAAAGGTAATTTGGTCCACCATAGTACAACAACTAACGCAAACAAATGCCTAATTACAAATATTCTTGACACAACCGCGACGCCGCTTGACGACAGGTTTACATTCGAGATCGCGCTAAATAAAGCTTACTTTTTGGTCTAGTGGTTAAGACACTCGCCTGGTTATATAGGGTTCGGGGGGGTTCAGCTTCATTCAAGTTAGTCCTATTTTTATAGTACAAGAGTTTAGCTTAATTTGAAAATAGTAGTGTACTCGATTTATAAAAAATAAAAAAAATGTTGGAAATAACTGGCCAGACGGGGATTTGAACCTTCGCCCCCTAGAATCTGATTTTTAGTCGAATGTCTTGCCCACTCAATTGAGGTTAGTTGGACGAGTCTTGTCGATAATACTTATTCTCGGTTAAAGTGTACACCACCCGTACGACGACGACACGTGGTGGTGGCGATTACGTGCGTTTCTAAAATCAAGATGCCAATCGTGCCAGATACTTCGATCGTCTCGGAAGGGAGGACGATGGCCGGGTCCAAAATTCTAGCGAGACATACAAATGTATACGTAGACTTCGTAAAAAAAAAAATCGTGTTTATGTTCCGCAAATACCTTTTTTCACCTTTCGGCATAAACTGCGCGAATTCTAAAATAAAAATATATCCGTACGGGAGGAACACAATTATAAATACGACGATTTTTGGCACGGCCCGAAGCGCGTCGCGTCACGGGGCGGCGTGACACATTTTAATATTCGCCGGTGTAAATTATGTTCCCAAATTGTGGGCCGGACACGCGTTGGCTCCGTGCCCTCTGAATAATTGATTTAATAACGTTCGGTGATAATCTTTCTACTGCATCGAATCTCGGGGGGAAATTGTGTAGAAATTAATGTTCCGCGATAGCAAACAGTAATGTGAAATATAACCGTGTATAAGCGGCAAATGATGGTGCATTATAAAAATTTGAGTATTTAAATAAATTTCTATACTATGAAATTTCCATTTTCCACTTACGAGTGTACAACACAAATTTAACATTCGAAACATAACCGCAACAACATTGTATATCGGTTTATGCAAACGTTGATGGAATAGACAGAGCTTCGGCCATGTTTTTATACGGTTGTTTAATATACTATTCTATACCCATGAAGACATAGAACGTTGTGGCATTCATAACTCAGATCTATCCAAAATCGATATACAGTATTGTTTACATAATATGAAGGATTCAGGGCGTCTATTTTCACAATCATTAATTTCCCACGTAATATAAGACCACGAGGAAAAAAGGGTCTAAAAATGAGTATAGTTTAATACGACCAACATTTCGGCGCAATCGGCTCAAAACCAAATTAATTTAAATTTCTAAAGCAAAAAAAAAAAAAAAATGCGGATGGTAAAAGCTTTCGCCGGCAGCAGGGGAGACACGACTTCGCAAAGATATAAACGCGCCCCTAGCTAATATACTGGGTGTAACATGCACAGTGCATAATATTTTAGTGGTGGATACATATTTAAAATACGAGTCGAATATATTCTAGCTGCATGTGCTTAGTCTCGACCATGTCAGAGATAAAAGCATTTCAAAAAAATCCATAATAATATTACGTTTTCAACTATTTATTTCTATGACTTTCTGGACGCCTGCAAGTCTCGGATGTAGTTTCACGTTGTTGGACGCCAGCGGGGCAAAAAAGAACGTGTTTTTTTTTAAGTAAGGTAGATAAATTAAATGTTTTCTCTTTTATATATTCATTAATACCTAAATATATATTCGCGAATTCGTATTACGGCTGGCAAATATATTTAGCAACTGTCATCTTGACATCTCGTCTATGCCTCATGGTCATATCGCGTCGCAGTCTATGGTCAGTTTCTTATCTATGATGGAATTGTTAAATTATGACAATATTAATGTTTCGTTCGTATTTATCAATAATAGTGTTTTTAAGTGGATACATATATTTAAGTTAATACGTAGAAACACCATTTGTACAATTCCAGAGACAGCAATACAGAATGCTTTATATAATATCGGTTATCGCCGATTGCTTCTCTGTCGGCGCAGAAAGCGATCGGCGAAAACTCGATCGCTTTTTGCTGCTAGGACTTGCTGTAGCTTCCGTAGAATCTATATTTCATCGAAAGCAATATAATGAGGATGCACAAGTTACCAATAGTGGCATCGTATTTTAAATTTCTTTCTTTATACTGTTTTTAAATTAAATTCTTTAGTCATACATTTTATTTTCTCATTTGTCGTTTACATTTTGTTGTATTTTAGTCTCTATTTTGTTTTTCTCGTGTCATTGGTATGTTACGGCCGGCAGTGGTGCTCTGATGACTGGTCAGTTTGTTGATAATTTTGTATTGTCCTTTTCTTCCCACGTCTCCCCGACTAAAGCGACATTTTAATTTATTTGTTTTTCATCTACTACGTCTATTTGTTAAAATGTTTGTAAACTATCAACAAATAAATAAATGAGGGTTTTTGTGATGGCGGCTGTGCGACTCCGGCTTGTCACTATGTGCGAGAAGAAATCGCAATTTAAAAAAAATGCTAACCTGGCGGCGAATGAGTGGCACCATATAGGAGCTTTTGCTTATAAACGGTACTGGGTAAGCGGCGGGTTCACCCACTCTCATTGGTTTATAAAAATAAAAATAAAGTGGCTATGCGGCCACTATTGGACGAGAAGCGGCCAGGATAGCTCCGCCGATTGCTTACCTGGTAGTTATATATTGAATACAAAAAATAAAAGGTCTTCATCAAATTTCGAGCGGCCAAGACCATCTTTTGTTGGATGATTTAGGACCCGAAGCAAAGATATATTTCGATATAACTACACTTAAAGCTTAACACGATACTATATAAATCTCGCACATTAATATTTTTCGTAATGGTACAGAATATGTACATACTCCTTGAACATTTTCGTCTCGTAATTTAGTCAGTTATCCATCCACCCAACTATTATGGATGAGTTGTTACAAACTGTATAATATTTTAGACACTAATTATACACTGAAACTATAATTGCACGTCAATTCCCTGAAATTAAAAAAAATATTCACTTAGTAAGATACAAAAACCAAAAAAAAAAAAAAAATGTACTCACACCTTCAATTTCAATAGCTGGTAGACAACATTAACTATTCAAGCTATAGCGACACCGCTGCAATTCAAAGTGATTAATCTAATATATTTTAATAATTAAAGAACTGTTTTCTGAAAAAAATCTAAACATCGTCAACATGTAAATCCATTAAAATAAAATAAAATAAATTAATTAATTAATAATAGAATAAAATTAAATTACCAAACGAAACGCAATAAAAATAATTTTAACGATAGTTTGTAGCGTATTGATTTTAACATTAATGTATATTTATATTTTAGAATATAATATTTATTATCATATCTCACCCTTTTGCTGTTGTAACGTGACAAAGCCGCCCCATAAAACGAGAACAATTTTTTGCTTGTGGTCACATAAAAAATATTATAATACAATACTATTGTAATAGCGCGTATTCAAATTACTATCAAAGGTGATTAATTATACAAACCTTTAGACTGAAATAATATATGCGCGACTCTCCGACAGGACTATCGATTTTCGATAACCGACTACGATATTTTACATAATATTCGTCATGTTTCCCACTGCTGTCCCGTTCGTGCCGCGTGGCCATGGAAAAGGGTGTATGAAAAAGTAGTGTATGAAATCTTTACATGGAGCATATTGTACGATTAATTTTCTAGGCGATTCTTAGTCACCGACGTGCGGGAATTAAATAGATTAATATTTAATATATGTCGTCACGATACGCCCCGACGATTTTAACAAAGGGTTGAACTTGTAATATTGACACTGTCTGGATAAATAGAAAGAGTCGGCGGTCAGGCCAAGCATTGTTCTGACTTTTAATGCGAAGGGAAATTGAACATAAAGATGGTACCTACACGGCGATAAGTGAAAGAAAAATTATTTATTAGTACAAACATAAATAGTACATATTATAAAATTTAATTACGCAATGTTGCATATTTCATGAAAATAGGACTAACTTGCTAGTCTCCTGGAATGAGACTCAAACCACCGATCATTAGATCACCAGGTGAGTGTCTTAACCACAGGACTAACAAGCACGTGAACCATCTTTAACTTCGTCGCAGCTGATACAGTTCCTAGTAAGAAGGCACGTTTTATCCGTCAATTATATTTCTAATACAAAATCTCAGATTGCCTAATTGTCGTCTGTCTTAGTGATTTTACACTCTAACTGTGATATCAAGGTGAAGAGATTTTGAAATTTTTTCCGAACCAACATGTTACACTTTTTCAAATTAATACATATATCGTTCAATTATTTGAAGGCCATCCTACTTTGTTTTAACGAAATCTCAAATGCCTTTGAGTGAACCGATGATAGCAGACGCCCGAATTAACAGCAATATTTTATATGTATACTTAATACATTTAAATAGTATTTAAAACATCACATAGTTATGTTCCGAATGATTACAACTTCACAATAAGAATGTGGTTTAGTAACCGCGATTAACACAGCGAAAGGATTAGTTTCTAGTGTACGGCGATTGCTCGAAGAATTGCGAATAATAATTTACCCATAATCGTTAACAACAGAACACAGCCACACTAACGGTTTA
This sequence comes from Eubasilissa splendida, assembly GCA_031772225.1. NCBI lineage: Eukaryota > Metazoa > Arthropoda > Insecta > Trichoptera > Phryganeidae > Eubasilissa > Eubasilissa splendida. Next base: position 18,007,926 of record CM062868.1, read on the forward strand.
ACCATAACTAATGCCTAAGCCGAGCGCACCTTTCATACAAACCATCAGGAACCCGGCGTCCCATAACAACTGTATACAGAATGGACGGATATAAATAGGACAATGTTATAACACTACTTGAGTTTATTAGCACTACTCAAGTTTCGAGAGAAACGGTAACTCTCATCGACAGGTGTGAAGTATTAAACTAAATACACACAAATATAGGAGACAAGGCTTAGGTGGGTAGACAAATACTACAAGTAGTGTTGAATTATAACATTGTTATATTTACATCCATCCATTTTGATGATGAAACTGTACAAAATTAACGCCGAATCCATCAATAATATAACTGTACACAGGTTGAACTGTCAGAAGCTGGCGGCGGACCGCAGTCAATGGAGGAGTTTTGCGGCGACCATATTGCTCCAAATAAGGAGCGGAAAGAAGTTTTTTTAAATTATGTTTAGAGCAGATTAATACCATAAAAATATAAAATATTTATCGTAGGCGCCTAGATTTCACACGCAAAGCCTAGAACTGTCTCCGAGACTATTGTCAGATGTGATCGCGGCCACGTATGATGGAAGTCACCTAAAATTTCGATAAACGTGCCACCGCTCATTCCGTCCGCATATTTAAATTCTCGTCGTGATGTGGGCATCACGTAATATTTCGCCCGTTCTAAACGCGCCAGACCGAGAATTCCTGGCGTTCACGCACTTGACTCGATATTCCAAATGAACGGGATAAAGCGAAACGCAGCACGCGGGGCGTTCTGGCCATCGCACTGAACCCACCCCCGCGTACCAGAGTTTATCTTCTTTTTTTTTACGAAAAAAATTTCCACGATCGGCAAGGGTTGAAAACTAAACATATTAACAAGGGGCCAAAAAATTCGGGAGACTATTCGCTTAAAACATTCCGTGTCTGCACGATATTCAGACGATTTTCATTTCGTCTGCATATATATTTGGCAGTGCATTCACTTGCAGCAAGATTTATTGCATATTTATATAAAAATCTAATATAAAGTTTTCCGCGCGCAGTTTTCGATGAAATCTTGGCAATTTTGCCAAAAATCCGAATTCAAGGGCGAAAAAAAGATTTAAAAAAAATCGAAACAAAAGAATACGAGAGTGTGGAAATCGATGTGAATTACATTTTTTTTTTTTTAAATGAAATGGCCCGCCCTTTCATGGGGAAATATTGTTGATTGATACAATACGTGCCGAATACTAAGAAATTAAGAAAATTAGTGCACGTTTAATTGATATATTTTATAAAATCGCAGAATTTTGTCAGAAGATTCGAATGAATAGGACTGCAAACGGCGAAGTTATTGACGATTAAATATTTGACCGCAATCACTCCGTCGGACAAACGTGTGATTGGCGCAAGCGATTACGTGACAAGATTTCGTTTCATTTGTCGATTTTAAATGATTCACATCAATAATAGCTTTCCCACACTTCTAAAACTTTTCATCTTCTCTTCTTGTAGAAGACATAGATTGTGTCTTGACACGCACATCTTCTTTATCAAACTCAATACATTCACTTTACGAAATGTACGACCAAAATCTTAATAAAGAATTGTCATCGTTAGACCATGGAATAGTATTCAATGACATTTTACGACCCAATGGAGACGCAATATTACAGTTTTTAGGCAAATGTACGGTTTTATTTTCACATGAGGATTTGAAAATTCATAATAATATACCTACGTTGGCGCGAAGCAGACACGAAGTGGATCGATGTTGAGAGCTTAAATATCCCCTTCTACAGTGGAGAAAGTTCAAAAGAAATTTCTAGAGCTCCTCCATCTAAGCGCGTGGACACTAACGGACTATAGACTTTACCCGAGCGAATTCATTCTCGGCACGCTCGGCAGTCTGAAGAAAAGAGTGATATATTGGAGAGTTTCGCGGGGAATATTATCTGTACGGCCGTGATAAGATAACTAACTACCTCAGATAATGAAAACGAGGGATTGTATCGTCTCGCAATATCTAGAACTAACTTCTAGATTGATGTCGATATTATACAAGTCAGTTCTGGAGAGAACATCTCTGCAACGAACAGCAGAACACGTTATTGGCTATTTATCGCGAATTTACTTTTTTTTATATATTAATGTTTAACATTCGTGCAGTCTTTATTAGTTTGATGGAGGAGCGACGACAATCAAAAGAGTGGGAGGAAAACAAACGGTTGAGATGCCAAAAGACGCTCGATCGAAATTGAAGTTCCTTGGGGAAGATGGGGTTGGCGCTTATTCAGCATTGAAGAGACACAGGCTGATGATGGAGTTAGACATCAACCAATCAATTGAAGAAAAAAAATCTACAAATGGTTTCAGGCGACAATTTTCATTTTAGTTATGTTGCACAAAATTGTCGACAGTATACCGACACTGTAAGAAAGTAAATCACCAATGTAAAAATAATTCACGCCGTTTGTACGTCGGTCACACTTTAATAACGCAATCTAATACGTGCGCACATTTCAAATAAAATAATTCAATAATCGTCTAGCACTTTATCGCCACTTGACTGGATATGAAAAATATTGCTCCATTTCCTACTTACTTATACGATACCTACTTCCCGTGCGTTTAATAATTATTTAATTCGATATCAGAAGATATCAACAAACAGATATATCAGAAGACATACAAAATTAGGGCATCGTTTCAATCTAAAATACTATAATGTGGTGTGTGCAAATCTCCACTTTTCCAAGTCCGCAATGACGTCAGTGGCCCTCACTCGTCGCAAACTAAATTCGGGAGGAGGCTGTCAAAATAACAGCGCGCCATCCGTCTACGCGGGAGAACGTTCTGGAATTATTCATAGTACATAGGTTACCCAAATGGTAAATGGGTACGGAACGAAATACAAAATGTAATTTATACGCTCGACGGTAATACGTATCGGTTACGACAACCGACAGCTATGACGGACCACGGAAAATGATTACGAGCAGATTTCCAAATGTATTTCCGCCAACAAGCTTATTTGATAATAAATAACGTGCGAAACATGTGCCACGTTCATGTTACGCACAAGCGACGGTCTGCGATCTAGCACCGCATGTCACGCGAATTAAATGACATGAACAAAAAATAGGAAGGCGAAGACTTCGGTGGTTGGGACATGTGGAGAGAATGACCGAACAGAAAACACCGAAATCACTGCTGAACACAAGACCAATGGGTCATTTCTCTCAACTGACGATGATGATGAGGTCAGAAGAAATGAAACACAGAAATATGTTATTTCTAGGGATACTGCGGCGACAGAATCGAGAATGCGTTCCCGCTCGCAGTGTACTTCGTTTTATTTCAGATACAAACAATACATTCAATTCATTCGTGTTTTTCCCACCATTTCAGCCAGTAGGCAACAACAGGCCCCAATCTTTATATACTGTTATAACTGTCTCGCGTCCTTATCACAACACTTTATTGCCGTCACTTCGGCGACCTCTCAATCCTATGCGATATAACCAACATGACACAAGATGGAGCGACAATGTCGTCGAAGACAAATGTATCATCTGTCTTAAAGTTATTCAATAGTCACAACGATGAATGGCCAGACTACACGAGAGTTACTTGCCTTACTATACTCTAGAATTATTATATGATGTATTTTAGTCATTTACCTTGATACTTCTTGAACACATTTTAAATAAACATCTCTGAAAGAAAAAAAGATAGGGTGGGACAATCTTAAGTGGCGTAGACACTGAACACCGAGAAGTTGCAATCCATGCATGCGATGTTGCGCCGGGAAAACATGCGAACGGAAGACAGCTGCTGCCGCAATAATCGAAAAGGGGAGGAAGAACCTGGACGACTTATGCAGAAAGATATGCGATTCGAGAATAGGACTTCTCATCCACGCGAGGACTCAACAGATAAACCATGGCAGTTGTCTTCCTCGCAACGAGGGACCGCTGAAGAAGTAGAATGGTCATTTTACAGAGAGCGTAATTATAATTATAAGTCTAATAAAAATAAAATATTTATTTGCTATCGGTATTCGAACCTGGACCTCTTCCTATCCGGGGAAGAGAGTTCCCCACTTTTGTTATAGTTTTATGTTGCTTTCTCGGGAGGTCTTAAAATCACGACTCGGTACTTGTAAATAACTCGTTTGTTGATATATTATAGGTGCACAAATATATAAGGTAGCGTGTTTTTAGAGATTTTAGTTCTTTCTCGTTTGGATGTTAGATACGATCTGAACTCTGAAGGGCTGTGCTATAGTTTAAAAAGATATTTCTCCCATTAAATAATATAGAAGATATTTTAAATCCGGGTAAACAAAGTCATAAATTAGATGATATGCAATAATCGTTTCAACACACATCCACTTACAGAAAGCATAAATAATAAGATAAGACAAAACTATTAAAATAATGGTTCTAACCCATATCTCTCCTCACATCAAGAAAGGTTAAGGTTGACAAACTAAAAAATAGGGATGTGGCTTCGGAGGGTAGGTACATACATAACAATAGCAATCGAATACATTTTCAACTAATTTTGAACTTTTATTCAGTAATATTTTTAATTGATACATCTATTATTCCATTTTTAAAAGCATCCAAATCTCGGTAGCAATTAAGTTTTTTTTTATCAATAGATTTTTTTCTTATTAAGGAGAACAACTTCACAATAAGAATGTGTTCTCCTTAATCATATATAAGTTGTATCAATGTGTCCAAAAATTAATAAAAATGAATTGTTAATTCTGGCGTCTGCTATCGGTTTACTCAAAGGTATTTGAGATTGCGTAAAAACAAAGCAGATGGCTTTCAAATAATGGAACGATTGATGTATTAATTTGAAAAGTGTAACATATGGGTTCGAAAATTTGTCGTCAAAAGTACTGTCGCTGTAGCGTAGTTGGATAATACACCTTTCCCGGTTTGGAAAGAGATGCAGGTTCGAATCCCGGTAGCGCAACAATTTTTTTTTTTCGATAAAATTGATTATATATTATTATTTATTAGTATTTTTTTCTGTTTATTTTTCTAGTTCATTAATTTAATTTGTATTAAAATACCACAGAACTATATGTTCTCCTTAATTAATAAGTTATTTTTAACCTCTAGTTGACTTGAATGCATTTTCGAAGAAACCGATATTCGACGCGCAGCACCTTATCAGTGACCCGTACGAATAACACTTGTCACATGACAACTAAGCGGAAACACTACATACAAAATCAATTTACGAGGAACACCGTGTTAATCTTAAAGACTCGTGCAATTAGCTAGATGCCGAGCATGGCGGCACGCTATTAGAATTATCTCACGCGGTAGGCTGTCCGCGGTGCAAGGACAAAATGACAAAGTGACAAAATGTATGCAAGTTGGACGAAATAATCTCCGAGAAAAGGGGGCTATCTATAATAATGACTTGCCAATGGCATTATACAGACAGTTTCTGCAAGATGCTTAATATTAATGCTTTATTGTCAAACCGGTCAACAGTTAAAAAATAAACGTTACCATCCGCAGTACGGTCAAGAGATGGGGTAAAGAAAACAAGATTTCTGCGGGGAATTGCCGGGTGAATGTAATAAATAATTGATTTTCGAGCAAGTAGGAATCTTCCTTATTGTATACGGGAGGTCTCAGAGGAGCTCGCCGGCTTAGATACGCGCCGCAGGAACCGGAAAAGAGATTCTCAAGAGGCAGCGATACCGCGTGATGGACGACCATTGGACACAACCGAGTGATCGAATGCCAAAGCTTGAATTTCGAGGGACCGCGACATTCATAAACAGGAATCGCTTATTGGGGGAGATGGAATCGCAACACTCGTAGGATTAGAGGTAGTAGAAAATAAGATCCAACTTACAACACTCGACAGCATTGTACACGAATATAAAAATTATAAATAATTTTTTGAGGACCTGCACGAGTTGCATCTAGGGCTTGCATTTAACGATTTACCGGTAAATCAACCAAAACGCACCATAGGTAATTTATATATTATAACGAAAGTTTATTGTAAATATATTTGTTTAATTTTTATTCCAGTATATATACATGTACACCATATCAACAAAAATATTATTTTATTTTAAATACGAATTAATATTAGGTGTATACAAAGTATGTATTCATACATATAATGTACGTTTTACATACATCAATAAGTTAATGGATAAACCAATAAATTAATAATATTAACTCCTCACAGACAGGTAAACCAAATATTATACAGTCGTAATTCAAATGAACCAAGCTCGATGTGGCATATACATAAGTGATTATCTGATCTCACATTACCATATCTCAGTATTTTATATGACATTTTTCACCTGAAACGTATTTGAAATTATTTAGATTTTAATCTTGGATACTGTTTTTAGTAAAGGTAGCCATATACAGTTATACTTTAATCATCTAATTTACGTGTATTTTTTTTTCATTTACCGGTAATTGCAATTTAACAGTAAATTGCAAACCCTAGTTGCATCGCATTCTATTGCATCTCATTGGTCATGCGAAATGCATTTAACGTAGCAGCACAGGGTATTTTCCTGTTCGATTTTCGACTTTACCAGTCACCATATACAGCCTATACAGCGACACGTCGAACCGTTGGTGAACTTTTACCTATCTAATCTGTTTCCTAAATATGATGCTCACACACTAATTAACGCAGTAAGGTCGGCTTTATATTCTGCCAAAAGCAGTCCAACGACTTTCACACAGAAAATTTTATTGATCGAAAAACCCCCATTTAAAATCTTAAATAAATTTCTCAAAATATAAAAAGCCAACCAAATTTTTAAAATCAATTCTTCAATCTGAAATATGGTACTTATATATTAATTATCATTTTAAAGTTAATAATATTCAAGATTTTATTAGGCATTTATACATCTCACTGGTGGCTGGCTGCGCCCTGCATTCAATTTCAAATCTTAAAAAGGTCCCGGTGAAATCTTCGTTTTATTGGCAGAGAATAATAAAAACACAAAATCCCGAAACACTAATGAAATCTGGTTCATGGAAATCAGAACACGCTGAAAAAATATGACAGAAGCTCGTATAAAAAGAATGTATTCATTTTCGTGGAATTTGACAGCTTAGTGATTTCTAGTACGATGTATTTATAAATAAACAATTCGTGTAATTATATCTTGGATGATCAGCTAATTTGAAAAATATACCAACACACGTTTCTCCGATCACCACTCCAGGATTATGCAGATTGCAACGTATCCCGTTGACCGCGTTTTCATCAGAGACGCGATGCATATGCAAATCAATTGGTCCTGAACAATCGTCGTTTCAATTGTTCCAGTTTCGGTAGAACCCGCCAGCCGGCACACAATGAGAAAATTGTCCCAAATCAATTGGTTTGCGTCCGCGTCACAGACGATACAGCGAGAATTTTCTCCCCAAGAGTGCGTGGGGGGGGATATTTCCAGAAAATTGTAGGCAATGTGATTTGAAAGTTGATTCAAATCACAAACGATGATGAAATGAAGTTCATCCCCGTTTGACGCGACTGTCGGCAAAATATTTTGCGTATTGCGGCGAAAACTATTCTCTCGCGAAAAATAATTGCGCGCAATTCATACTTAATTTGATTTAGTAGCGGGTATATTTATATTATTAAATATTAAGTGAGAGATTTATGGAGCAAGTCTTTCAATATTTGCCAAGAGGCTATAACAATTTTAAAATAATGTACATGATTTGAATTACACCATTAAAAATTCTATGCTTAATTGAAAAACCGATAGACGATAATCTTCTGTTGATAAATACAAAATTAATGGGCGATAGTCAAAAAAACATTTAAAAAAATGTATAAAATGCAATTTACTGGAAAAGAAGGAAAGAATGAAATTTTATTACGTTAATTTTTGACATTTTAAAATTTCATTTGTTAGAAAAGGAGTATCTTAGCACGGTGATTTGTGTAGGTGGGTACTGTATGTATGTATGTAGATGCCGCCGAGCCGATAATGAATTCGCAAAGAAGCCAATTTTCGAAAATGTAAATTAGTGTTATGTAAGTTGTGTGTTTATGACACATTTCCTTGGTCACTTTTTCGAGATTACTCTAGTAGGAAATTTTAGAAGGGGGTGTGTGGGTGGATGAGAGCTAATATGTTTATGTATAAAAACGGAAACTTTTGCCACGGCAACATGAAACAAAAGAAATGGATCACACCTTGAGATGCGATGGCTCTCCGGTTAATAATATTAGAAAAAATAATGAAACAAGCAGAAGTTGCGACTACAAATGCAATCTCGCTCGCCGCGAGCGCAATCAATTGCGCGGGTCTGTGATCAATGCGAGCACGAGCACAGGTTTAACTATTTTCCAATGTTATTTTTTTCTAACGAAAACAATACGTAACGTAGAACATTTTAAGATTCACTTCAAAAATCGATATAAACGAAAGTATATTTTTATATTGATCGAAGCAGATACACAACACAAAAAGAAAACTGTGAGAAAAAAGAGAATGTGTCAAACACTTGACACGTGCGTTCTCTTAAATAACCGTTCATTAACCACGAAATTTCGAGTTTCACTTTCGTCCGATATTTAGTGGCTATTGTCTTGTTAGAATGTTAGACGAGCGGAGTGGGGGGGGGGGCATTGTCAAAATAACAAATGTGACTTTAAAACGTGCGCCGTACGCCCCGGCACGAGCGTCGTGACCCCGGGGAAGTCTGCAGCGGCAGAAAGGTTATAAATTACAACCACCGGAGCCACACTATCTCAAACAGACTGAACATAGAACTGAAGAAAGTGTAGATGCCGTTAGCGAATCAATTTAATTTCTCAGAAGTAAACGATCGATGTGCGGCCGACTGTATTATATGTTAACAAATCCATTGGCCCGAATGGAAGTTTGGTATTTACATTTCACCCTGTTCGAAGACCACCCATTCCATTCAGTATCGAAAAGTTCTTTGATAATTTTGTTATTGTGTCTTCCACTCACTCGCGGGGCATGTCAACAGACCGCAAAAATTCATAGAAAAGGGTATTGTTGTATCATCATTTGTCATAAAAAAAAATTAGAAATCATTAATATGATACCGTTAAAACTAAAAGCTTTTCGTGGGTGTTACGATGCTGAAAAGCTCGCATGAATTGAGAAAACTTAATTTTTCCTTCTGTGGCACGCGATATCTCAATCATTCCATGTATATTCTCAAAACATCTTATTTTATATCTACACAATTTAAATTGTACTGTGCCTGTCAATCTAGCGATTTGTGCGAGACATGAAAATTTAGACATGGACTAATATCTTAAGCTCTATTAATATTAAATTATTAAATACAATATATTTTTTATGTATAAGTAATAATGTTTAAAGAAATATAAGCAACACAAAAAAATCTGCATAAATCTCTGCAACAAGTATATAATATTACTAAATAAATCGACTTTAATCGGATATTAATAATTTAAATAGATTTTAATCGAAGGTGTTTGAGATTCCGTAAATATAAAAAAGATGGCTTTCAAATAATGGAACGACAGATGTATCAATTTGAAAGTACATATACATATAAGTTCGAAAATTTGTCGTCGGCTTACTGTAACATAATCGGTTAATGCATTTCCCAGGATAGGAAGAGATCCAGCTTCGAATACCGATAGCAACAACAATATTTTTTCGATAAATTGATTTCATACATAAATCTTTCTAATTAATACATTTAATTTGTATTAAAAACTTTCATCATACTATCGAACAATACAAAGTAATTAAATTAGTATTTAAAACATCACAGACCTATGTTCTGAATAATTACAACTTCACAATAAGAATGTGTTCTCCTTAATAATATAAGTTGTATCAATGTGTCCAAAATTTAATAAAAATGATTTGATAATTCTGGCGTCTGCAGTCGGTTTACTCAAAGGTATTTGTGATTCCGTAAAAACAATGTAGATGGCTTTCAAATAATGGAACGACAGATGTATTAATTTGAAAAAGAGTGACATATAGGTTCGAAAATTAATGATAAAAAATACTGGCGCTATAACACAATTGATAGTGTACTTCCCCGGATTGGAAATGTAGATCCAGGTTTGAATCGCGGTAGCGCAAAAATAATATTTTTCGACAAAATTGATTTTATGTTTATATTTATAATTAATACATTAAATTAGTATTTAAAACATCACAAACCAATGTTACAAGATCACAATAAGAATGTGTTCTCCTTAATAAATTAGTATTGATAAAAACTACGACACACTGAATAAAGGCAATACGTTTAGACATTCTTTACACATACATGTATATATAAATAATATTGTCTGTGCGGGTAATGTTTGCGGTCGGATTCAACAGGATGGTTGATATGTACAAAGTTGATATTATATCGCGCGTCATTAATTCAAGGTCGGACCGTACCGAGGTTGCCAGATTAAAACCCCCCCATGTAACCTAATGCGGGGCTTCGGTCAGCGGTGAGCCGTACACAAATATATATATATATATCTGTGCGGTCTGGTAACATTTGGCCAAAATATTTTACTTTTGAAATATATATTGCTTGTTAATTAAACGTTTGATTATTAAAATATGCACGTAAACGGCATGATGAAACGTCGGGATCAACATGTGTACGTTAAATACTCATTTTTGTGCAACATGTAACAATCAGAAAGTTAAAAAATCTTTGAGCTCGAATATTTATGTTACGTTATTGTTGTACCTTGACGTTCCGAGGGCACGATGTCTCAATGGCTCCACAGTGATAAATAAATCATGACACTAACATTATTATCACACTTTGTTTACAGCGGGTTATCAGATTACATAATAAAGACCGTTCAGCCCTCGAAAATTCTAGGCATTAGTAACTCGCATTCAAGCCTTACCAATATGACCATTATTATGAAAGTGATCCAAGTCAAGATATTGAATAAAATGTTTTAAATTAATTAATATAATATAGTATTTCGCTAGTATATATTTTGATAATATAGTGAGTCATTTCAACATTAAACTTTTTATTTCCTTATAAGTTACACGAAACATTTACATGTCGAAATAAATTATAAATCTAGTAGACTAAATAAATTTTGAAACATTGTGTTGTACAGTATAAAAAATATTGTTTAATTAATTCAAACGTGACTTAGACCCACTTTCATAATAATGGGCACATATATTTTTATGTTTTTGACTTGTATATAGTAAAATTGATTTAAAAAAAATACCTTTTGATATCTTTACTCGCAAACTGGTTCTTTGAGGGTTGATGCCGTTTCACCCGGTAATGATTTGATTAATTGTATTAATAATAAAGTAGGAATAAAAAAATAACCCTAGTTAGACACTTGCAACAATCGACGACCATGTATGAAAGTGAAAGAGGCAAAAATGGTATGCCATGACAGAAGAATGTGGCATTCTATCCTATGTCTATGGTAAGTAAGTAAACTTATATGACTACAAAGTAAGACGAGTTCTAAAAAATAAATAGCACAATGTACCACGTATTGCCCGTGAGATTGGTGGGTGTAAGGGAATTGCCGGAAATTGTGGGTTGATGGAAGAAATACGAAATCTCGAGTTTTATTTTGCAAGATTATATATTCTGAGTGATTATATATTCGAGTTTTATTTTGCAAGATTATATTTTCTGAGTGAAAATTACAGAAAATACCGCAAACCATATATGTGTTGCGCACAAGCCATGAATCAGTGTTATCAGAACTAGTTTAAATATATATTATAATTGTATAAATATTCAAATGGGAAATGAATCATTGGTCTCGTTTCCCTTGGAAAATAGTAAATAACGCTACATCTTTATATGCGCGATATAATTATTTATTAACACGATTGCATTAATTACTCTATTTTGTAATATAAATTTTAATACAAAATTTGTATTAAAAAGACAAAGAAATATTAAATACATCAATATACCAGCTTAAAAATCCAATTTTTTTTTTGTCTATTTAATGAATATTTTTCGGTGATAATTAAAAATCGACAATATAAAAACAATTCTCTGCGTTTATACGTCAGTCACCCTTTTTTAATAACGCAAGCCACACCACGCGCGCATATTTCGAATAAAATAATTCTATAATCGTACGACATTTTGTCACTTGACTGGATATGAGAAAATATAGCAGGCCTCCGGACGTTACATTTTTTCAAATGAATAAACTTTTCTTATTCAATCTACTTCATATGTGTACAATAACAATATACCCACCAACTACTGTGTTAATTTTTTTTTGTCCTAGTAAAATTCAATTATATAAAAGTACATTTTTGTAAGCTTTCAATGAGCAACCACTTACGGAGTAGCAGGAAGGTGGTGTGGGGGGGGGGGGGGGGGGGTGGAGGGCGCACTTTGCATCAACGATCTTAGACGTGAAACATTTGTCTGTGAAAAAGCTTCTCAGAGACGAGTGTAACGCAAAACGTAAAATAATAGCAAACCCGCGCAGATTCAACATTTAAAATTTACAAAAATTAAAAATTAAATTAAATCAACACTCCTTTTAATTTGTGCGAAAAAATAACTACACACCGTTGTGAAATATTTTAATTTTCACATTTACCAAATATGCCAGGTGTTATTCGGTTTCCCGTAAATTGGAAATGGCGAATGTCTAGAAATAATTAATGGCGCTGGGCTCTAGTCTAGGAGAGGATTTTAAATTGATCAGTAAATTTCGAATAAGACGAAAAGATAATTAGATAATTTATCATGAATCACGCCGCGAAGCCGAAAAATGTACAATAAAACATAGGAAAATATATAGTATGGATTTGTAAATTTTAAAAAAGTATAACATGTATACTAATTGTTAAATCGTTATTTAAACCGTTACTGTGAATACGATTGTAACGATAATTGGTGCTTGATTATTCGAGAACATTAGGTTTCATTACTTATATTATATGTTGGAAGTATGGTAACAAATTTAAATAAATGGTAAAAAAAAAAAAAAAAACAGAAAAATCAAAAAGGAGACAAGTAAAAAAAATAATATTATGAACAGAATAAAAACTTTGATACAGACTAAAGATATATAAGAAGTAAAAGGATAGAAACAAGCAGGGATGTAAGGACAAAAAATAAGAATCGAGGATACGATACCGTTGCCATTTTTTGTGGTAGCTTATTGTATATCCGCGGTCCTATTAAAACATGCTAGTTTTTGAGCAAATGATATTTTCATTAACGGGACAGTTTTGGATAGTGTTTTCTCTGTATTATTAACATTTCTTCTTTTGTATCATTTGAAATAGGTTGGTCGTAGTGGCTCTAGGAATATGAATATATATATATATATATACACACAATTGAACATGATAAATAAAATATCATCGTGCCGCTATAGTAGATTGAAAAATACTGTATTAGGGTGTACAATTTAAAAAATTCCTCAAAATATTATGATTTATAGGGGTTACTAATATAACAACGTGATGATTCGCATGCGAAAGTTGAAATAAATACCCGGAAATTGTAATATTTTAGTCACATCACGAGACATACGGAAAAATATCAGATCTACACCTTACTATTCAGGATAAAATTGGTAGCAGAAGAGACTCTGGAAGACAAAGAACATCTTGGCAAACTAACGATCGCTAACCTGTGTCTGGCACTAGAAGAATAAATTAGAAAATCTGCCATCTTTATTCTGAAATTAAAATTTATTCTGATTTTTTTGTCAGCCACATGCCAGAACACATTGTTTCTCGTAAAAGCCACTTAAATCCATTGATATTGCATGTTCAAATCATGGTTAGTTCCAAAAAATACCTCAAAGCGGATATAAGTTGCTATTCCTCCTAAAATAAAATCAGCCATTCACAACGCTTGTTGAAGATCACGTGATCTAGTATGTTCACCAGAACGATATATACAGAAGAAAAAAAACATTTTGTACATTTGCTTTCAAAATATATACGTTTTCATACATAACTCAAAAAACACAAAATCGTTTTAGGGGGGTTTTGGAATTAGGCCCTACAGATGATGCAACTGGTGTACACGAACAAAATGTTACTCGTTAGACGTGCATTAATTACGACAATAACATTAACGATAAATCGTATTAATATCAATAATATTCAAAGGATGGAATATTCTCGAAAACGATTTTGAAAATTGAACATGTACACTTCCAGACAGCGCGTTCGCTTCTTGCGAAATTCGAGCAGGATTAGCTCAGTTCAACGAAGATAAAAATTATATTTTAAGCTACCGGAGAGATCTGAGATTTATCACGTGACGCACGTCCATTGAGTGCAGACCGCACGTTTCGCGCTGTGCGTAATTTAGAAACATAGCATGTTTACAATGTCTCTAAACGTTTTCAGCAGAGTAATGGTTCTAATTTAAGATACTTCGTTTATTAAGGAGAACACATTATTATTGTGACGTTGTAATTATTCAGAACATAGGTATGTGATATTTTAAATACTAATTAAATGTATTAATTAAAAAGATATACATGTAAAATCAATTTTATCGAAAAATGTTGTAAAAACAAAATAGATGGCTTTCAAATAATGGAACGATGTATTAATTTTAAAAGTGCAACATATGGGTTCGAAAATTTGTCGTCAAAAATACTGTCGCTGTAGAACAGTTGGATAATGCACCTTCCCGGTTTGGATAGACATCCAGTTTCGAATCCCGGTAACGCAACAATACTATTTTTCGATAAAATTGATTTTACATGTACATCTTTCTAAATAATACATTTAATAAAGTAATTGATTGAAGGAGTTTAAAGAAAATAAAGAAACAATTTGGGAAGATTTTCGAAATAGTATGATTTACGAAAGGCGATGACAGAGAGGGAATCCGTAAATCGGATTAAGCTGGAGCCACGTTAAATGTGACAGATAATAAAATCGTAAGAGCCCATTTTCGCAACACGTTTTAAAGGCTAATCATTTGATTTGATTTGATAATTAATTCAGCGAAACACTATACGTCCGTGAGTGACAAGGACACACTCAGGTACATCACAAAAAATATAGAAATGCTTTTAACGTATGGAGACCACCCAACAAAAGATTCTATTAATTGTATGCACGGCGAGTAAAAAATGTTCGCCATTCCCCCATGGAAATAAGTACTGTATTTTTATGAGTGTGGGGCGGTTATGTCGTCAGTAGTAACTTTTTATTCGTTAGTAAAAAAATCATTTACTTCTCGAAAGTACATTCCGTAGTAAATTCATTTCACTCTGCGATATCTGATAGTAAAAAAAAACGAGAATCGATAGTTAAATATGGCGAACTTTTCACAGCTGTTCCAAAAGCCATCTGATACATTGAAAGTTGCAGTATACGACAATTAATCATTCAATATCCCGCTATTTTAGTGATGAGAGTTCGTCTGATAATGATCTCGTTGTTTAATATATTAATGTATACATTAGCACATATTACGAAAAAAATGTCGCCACCAAAATGTCAGATTTCGAATGCCAAGACGAAAAAATCCATAGATAAGACATAGAATAAAGTGTGATTAATCATTATTCGTCACGCCTATAGACATATCCATCTATGATTTGACAGTAGTAAATTTGATGTATGAACAACCCGCAAAGGATTTTTACTACGGGTGTTAGTAAAAAGTTACTACCGATCACACAACCGGCCCTAAAAGTGGCACCCCAAATTTTTTTATTGAAAAATATTATTACATAACATTATTAATGTTTATAGTTAAACAAATACAGTACTATCCGATCGATTACCTATATATCGATAAATAAGCTTTTTCAAACGATCAAATTTAGACAAGTATAAAGTTCGACAGCAGTACGCGTAATACGTATGCCTAAACGTCACGTTCGATAATAGTGTCTAGTGTCACGTCCGTCCGTAGTCGTTTATCACAGATAGGACAGAAGATGAAAAAACAAATACCTGAACAATGTGCGAATATTTTATAACTTGCGAATTTGACTTGCAGTGTATAAAGTAACAGGTTTATGTAATTTTTTTTTTTATAAAAATGCGGTATATTTTGATTTCACGATTTTTTCAAAGATTAATGAAATAGATTTAAAGTATTTCTCAACATTTCAACGGCGTGATTGTGTTTCTTGACGAGAAACAGTCTCGTTATGAATGACACTATCCAAAACGATGAACAGATGAATTGGTGGAAGACTGGATCTGTGAAGAAGTACTGATAGAGCTTATGGAGGAATCAAACATAACACTAGCTGAAACGTACACTAGTTGGTAGATCATATATCAAAACCACTACAAAGCTAACTTAAATTGTTACAACGATGAAAGATGTGGAAATTGACTTAATTAAAAACAAAATTATTCGAATTTTTTTTAGGATAGGACTCGTGGTTACATTTAGCAGGTTATTTATAATATTTTGATTAATTTTACACGCCTTACTTATATCTAATGATTCTAAATTATTAAATTTAAGACCAACATTGTCTATATGTAAAAACAAAAAATCCCGAATGTTTATCAAATATATCATCATTTTCTAATAAATGATTAGAAAATTCTGAAAAACCATGATTGTTAAAACATCTTAAATGCTCTTTGACTCTTAAATTAAAGTTTCGACCTGTTTTACCAATACAGAAAGCAGTACAAGCTTAAGTGGTGTTGCGTGCGTAATTCTTAATTATTATTTTTTTATAAATCTTTTTTCTCAATTCACAAACATACTGTGCACGCCGAGCGATCGTACATGTATTTTTCAATAAATTATATCAAATCCATGCGGTGAAAGAAACGACAGACAGTGACAGAAGATGTCTGACGTGTGACGTCAAGTGCACGGAACAGATTGTTCCGAAACGCTGGTTAACAAGGTCAAAACCGGCAATGCTAATGCGATAAACACACATTGCAAGCAAGTGTTACATTCTCCGATCTGATGCTTGATCTCTCGGTCGCGATTCCTTTCTAGCCGTTCTTCCTCGCGAGGAGAGCTCAGCATTTCCGTTTATCCAATCCTCGCGGAGAGGGGATTTAGTGGCGGAAGATGTGGTTTCATTACCCGGTTATGACGACGATAAAGTTATACTGGCCCAACAATACAACCGCATTGCTTTCTTCGAGTTTCGCAACACTTCAGAAATTCGTGTGACCACGCATTTTATTATAATAGAAACAAAAAATGAATACTTATATTCAGAATTATTCTTCTAAGATTTCCACCAGTCTTAGACGATGAATTATATCATTAGGAGTAACCACGACATTTCCATCAAATTAGACTTAAGATGAGGACTCATTCTATTTCCTGACTTTCTGTAATATAATAAAGAGGTCACTACCGAAAAATGAAAAAAAAAATCATTCTTCTTTTTTTTTTCATTTTATTATTCTCGACTTTTTTTTACAAGAAAATTAAATCCGCACATTTCTATAATAAGTAGAATCGCTTGGAATTTGAGTACAAAGTGGCCAAGGTATGAACCATCACCGTAGCGGTGAGACAGTCCGTGTTCAAAGTGTAACTTTTTAGTACATAGTCACATTATTTTGAAAACCATAAAAGATATTGAGGTATTTTTTTTTCTAAATGTTCATAGTATCACTGACTGCATTCCTGACTAAGGAAATGTCAAACGAATCGGCTGTTCAATTACCGCCTTTTTTCAAACAGAGGGAAAATATATCAAAATTTTAAAGCTGCTACAGCTTTTATTTTAATTTTTTTTAAAACCCTTAGCTGTGTGCAAGTGTGCAAAATTCCATTGAAATCGAATTAGCGGTCGCTGAGAAAATGGGTCTTACTTTTCAACGTAAATGGTCCTCGGTGGTGACCCCCTTAACACAACCACAGTGTTTTATAACATAACATTTCTGTATATATTTTTTTAAATTAAACGTTTAAAACAGACGCTAAGAGTGATGCAATGTTCATTCTACAAAATCAACGTTAGTTACTGAGGTAGAAGAAGCGAGGCAGGTAAGCGTTTCCGTCTCCCATACTTGTTACTGGTCACATTTATTACATATTAAAAAATTGAAATCATGAACAAATTTAATAACATGTGACGTGATAGTTAATTTCATCAATACCTATTCGTTGCCCTGTAGATGCTTCGGATAAAAAAAAATTGTGATCAGGCGATTACAGTTTTACTTATCCAACTCTACACATTAACAGATGAAGTAGATCGCTTCTTAAAAATAAAAATACATCTGTTTGAGTCAACAAAATAAATTTATTATTTTATAAATAAAATTATTTTCAAGTTGAAAATTACAACTTTTTAATTATCATTGTCCCTCGGAAACAATGGTCACCTTGGGGCGCGTCACTGTGATGGTTAGGTCATTCACCCTTGACGCAGAAGCGAGCGCCAGGTGTTTGTGTGTGTGTGTGGTTGCGTGGGTGGGAGAAAGTGTAAAATATCCATGTATACATATAAACAGACAAACTATACAAGATATATTTTAAATTCCTGACACAGTATCGATTTTCTGGATAGCGATTACTGTCTCACCCCATCCGGGGGCAGGGAGGGGTCGAAATCTTTCGAGCGGAGATTACAAGTTCGAGAAATCACGTAAGTCGGTAGAAGAAAATTGAATTATTATGTAATATATTTTAGATAATTTTCGGCATTCGGTGTACAAACTGTTAAATATATCGAAGTGATTTTACCTTAATAAGATTGTAACACGTCCCCGCCGAGTGGAAAATACTCGATAGTGCAAGATATTCACCGTTTAATAGCCACAGGTTATATCACATTTCTACCAACATTTCATCTTCTCGTTTGTCACATTGCGGCATCAGTTACAGCATAACAGATTTTTTAAAAACCGAGACATATCAGAGTAAAATTTATAAAAAAAACGAAAGTGCGAACAATTTCAAGTAATATAGAATGCAAATAATGTTGCAATGTGTAGAAAATAAATTATTTGCTATATCGCATAATTACGATTTTTTTTTTGAACTGCCTTTATCTCTGACATGGTTGAGATTAGGCACATATCCCATGCACATTTTCGACTCGTAATATAGTCAGGTATCCCACCCATAAAGTATTGTGGACTAGGTCTGTTACATCCTGCATATGTACTATTAATATAGCTTAATAGGCCATCTTAATTTTGTGTGAATTTCTTCGTTTAAAATCTCTGATCGGATCTGACATCATCTATTATATTTACCATGGGCGTGTGCATCTAAGACATCCAAATAAGTCGTGCATAATTACAATTCCTGGGAAATAGACCAAAATTAATTATTCATATGTGAAAAATATGAACTACGAAAAATTAAATATTCTGCCTAAAATCATTCGAAAAAAATTGGAATCATTTATTACTTCTTGTAACTGTTACACATTTAATCACTAATCTTTATAACAATACTGAATCCTGCACAATTCATTGGGTTTAAAATTTGAAACAACATAAAATAATTGCATTAGCTTTTTTGAATATATACGGACTAAAAGCACGTCCATGCAATTTAACAATAATAAACATCTCTTTCATTTTGAATAATATTAACAGAGAACGCACACGCGTACACACACAATAATTAATTATAAAATTAGGTAAACAGTAGCGACGTAAATATTTTACATACTCAGTTGACAGTAATGGTGAAGGCGAGCGAAAACAATGGTCGCATTACCCCCGGGTGTTCATTTCCGAATAAATCGCGTAAAAGTGAGATAGTCTCCCGTTAGTGTTCGCTCCTAAAGAGTTCACACTGAATTACGTTAATTACTGTTAACACGAAATATGCCTGCCCCAATTTCAACACCCGGCAACGGTGGTGCGCCGCTGTGTGATTTGTCGGCTGGTCCAGTTGGCTTTCCGAAGTTTTGCCTAACTCTCGCGACGTTGAGCAGCACGAAAATATAGATGTCATTAATTTTTTTAAAAAAAAAAGGCCTTGTCAGAAATAAATTAGTTGAAAAGACCAAATTTTAAGACGGTTTCTATGAGGCTTATATTATAGACAATTTACATTATGTTTAGATTTTTTTTGAAAATTAAATTTAAATAAATGCACTGCCCGAACCCCTCCGTACAGCAGACACGGTGACACTGCTTCTAGGTGTTCGCTAAAACACGAAACTTCACGTGTAATAATAACGTAATATCGTATAATAAACCCGACAAGATGATGCTACAGTACAGTAAGAGATACAGTGACTTTCAAATCAGATCATCTTTAAAAAATGGAGACTTAAACTGACATATATCTTGGGATATTTTAAGAGCGGGAGTTTATATAAAAAAAACCCAGAAACTCTTTAAGAGTATTTCAATGTCAACACAACAGAAATAGCCGAAATATCGATAAACAGTGGAAAATGCCTCAGAATACAACGCAACGGATATTGCTATTTTTAAAACTCAATTTTTATAAAATATTACTGCCAATCTCTTCTAATTTACAGAATTTGTTTTTTTTTCTTAATTCAAAAGATACAGGCAAAAAAA
This sequence comes from Eubasilissa splendida, assembly GCA_031772225.1. Lineage (NCBI taxonomy): Eukaryota > Metazoa > Arthropoda > Insecta > Trichoptera > Phryganeidae > Eubasilissa > Eubasilissa splendida. The sequence continues at coordinate 18,028,393 of CM062868.1, forward strand.
ATAAGTCACTCATTACGCAATTTAGTTTTTGTATATGCTTGTATTTTTAATTTTAGTATACATTATATACTGAAGAAGGGACCATTGGTCTTGAAACATGTTGATCTAATGAGTGGTTTAAATAATATTTTTAAGACATTTTGTATTATTACACCCATATTACTAAGGTATATAAATATGTATTTTAATACCAAATGAATAAAAATGTCACTTTTAAATAAGTGGATTCGTATTGATGGGATATTTTTTTTACGATTTAAGATCCATTATTCAAACCCTGCAGTGGCGAGTTGATAAACCCCTTAAAAAATGTCAATTTTTCGTGTTTTAGAAAAAGCACACATCACTATACAAACTATATTATTTTTTTATATAAAACAGTACACCATGGTCCATGATGACAGTGTAGTAACCTTTACGGTGCACCGCGCACGATCGACCACAACAATGGCGTGCCAGCCGCGTCCCACTTGCAGTGTGGGCCCGGTGAAAAATATATATCCCGCCTAACAGTGAACGCGGAGATTACCCCGCTTTAAAGGCAATTTACATAATTAATTATTACTAACGTCTCCGTAATGTGGATCACACGGCGTTATACATTCATTTTTCTGTGTCGGTTTTCTAGCGAAAGTAATGTCACGTGGTTTTTAATTAATATTTTTTTTCTATTAATATGTATGCGTGCATGGAATTACATGTCCAATCGATATTCCTATTCAATTTATATTTTTGATAAAAAAAAAAGATCAGGACTATTCGCTGAAACGTCCGACATTTATACGTGGGTGAATAATAAGTGAGAAATAATTTACCCAATCTAAAATAATTCCATTAGATTTGATAGAAAGAAATGCTACTTTGGTATATTTGCTTACTGGCAATAAAGGCATCGTACAGTACAATGGAAGCCCGCATAGTTACAGCAATTATTAATTTTAGGTTGTTCCGAAAATAATGGCCGATTTTAATCATAAAATTCAATTTAAAATATTACATTTTAGAATGAATAAACTTTATTAATCAAAGAGCCCTTTTATTCTACGGATTTTTGCTAAAAAATAAGAAGCTTATTTATGCCTGTAGAATTATTTTAAAACTTTTCTGTTATTGATTTTTTGCCGTAGGTGTGCTTGAAAAGGTGGTAAAGTTAACATTGCATTATATCACAAAACACTGCTCAAAATCTATATATTTTCTTGAAACGGATACCTGGCTGTTAAAACTAGTCCACCCATCTTGCAGTCAGCCTCCTTTCAACCACATAGAGGACAAATTAATTAATTTGAATTTGAACTATCATATTTTTAAAAACACGTTGATTCTCGCCGTTTCATCAATTTATTAAACCAAAGAACATTCTCGACAATGTATTGAAATACTAAGGTTAACTTAACTATGGATGGTATTAGAAATTATCGCGATTGGTTAATATATTAACCAATTTCGGCCTTTGCTCTATAAAGGGTCAACGCATACTGTCAAATCGTCGTACTCCAATTGGAAGGGCACAGAGAAAAGGACTATCAATGCAGGAAGAGTGCGTCGTATAGTAAGACTGCCAACAAGTGTGAGAGTTGACGTGAATTATATCTTAATAGCGTGTAGTTTAGAACAGAGGTACTACGTAATACGAATTGAAAGCAATTTGCAAAATACGTTCGGCTCGGATAATAAAACGACGCGAATAATCGAGGTTCACTATACTTGTACGATTTACAAGTTGTGTCGGCACGCAAGACGCGGCGGAGTACATTGACGGTTTATGAAATTGCACTGAAAAATGGAGCCACCGTGCAACACGGGCGTGGGTTGAATATCGAACTTATCGAAAATAATTCCGAACACATTCCATTCATAATTTTTATTCCTAGGCTAGACACGAAACGTAGCTGGTGTGAAATAAAATATATATATATATCGCAGTGCGTAAGATCTACTTTAGCAATATCCTTGCGGTCGATGGAAAAGTGACAGGTACAAAATTAAATGTTAATTAATTAATACATTCACCGATTGCTGCAAGGCCGCCCCATACCGACCTGTTACTCGATCGCATAGCCAGACTAGGGCCATTTTGAGAACCGGCTAAACCATTTTTAGAATGATGTCGCACAAAACGTGTCAAATAGTTCAAGAAGCGACCATTATCTATCGCATATGATGACTCCAGCTATGAAAAACTGGGTCCGCGTTTCAATGCGATGTAAATAATATTCAGAAGGATTGCAAAGGTGAGTTGATAACGTGATGATCTCTTGGAAGATTTCACGACCAAATAAAGATTTCATTTAGAGTGATTTTTCGGAACCATATCGCATTCAAAATTAATGTTTAATATGTATATTAATGAGTAATACATTTTTTAAGAATATTCAATTTTACTATACATTTATTTTATCGAACTGCTTGGTAACTTTTTGTGAATACATATATAGCAATTTAGGCTGAAAGTATTTTGAGATGTAGAAGGTTAGAAATAATAAGCTGGATTGATCGAGAGGATTACAAATGCGGTGGTTCCGAGAAGAGTGTCAGAAAAGAAGAGTCCAAAATAGACCCAACACACAAATTAGCATTATTTATCCGGCCGGAAAACAACTATTACCCGGATATAGAAATAATTAACGCGTCAACAGATCATTATCTTTTAACTGAGAACAATTTTAAACAAACAAAATGTAATTAGATTCCGATCACTAATAACAATGTTTGATTTTTGAACAAAGCTAAATACGTTCAGCCGGTTGCACCTGGAGAACAATTTATTACCACAATACCTATATTTTTAAACGATCAACCTTCAAATTAATTATGATTAGTTAAGTATGCAGGAAGCGCTTATTTTGGGTATTCTTTAAAACAAGTCTCTAGAAAAGGGACCAGACCGACCTTGTGTGTGGGTCCGACCCAGACCTTGGTTCTATGAAATGTAATAAACAGCACAAGCCTGTAACATTACATTAATATGTCTTTGCCATATTGTAAAATAAATATTCATAAATAAAATGCAGTATCAATGGCATTGCGTGTCTGCAATTATAGTCATTACTCATAGTTAAAACGCAACGTATTAGTTTTTTTTACATACCAAGGTGTGCGCGACATTGTTAATAAATATATTTAAAAAAATAATAATAATGGCGCCATTTCAGAGATAAATAAATTAGAAACGCATTCATATATAACTAAAATCGATTTCTTTAATGCGGTTAAATATTATTAGTGTTGAATAAATTTGCGGTGACTTCGCGCGTAATAGAAAAAAAAAAACAAAACTACAATTCTAAAGCCAATTGCCAAGCTTCGTAAGACACTTTCTCCGATGACCAAGTGTTTATTTAGTTTTTATATAATTCATAAAAAAAAATGCACAGAAAATATTTGTAAACACAGTGACAGAAAGAAGAAGAGGGCGTCCGAGATAATAAATATATAAGTTAACGTAAAATATAATCGTTAATTATTAAGGAGAACACATTCTTATTGAGCAAGTTGTAATTATTCAGAACATGTGTCTGTGATATTTTAAATACTAATTAATACATTTAAAATATGAAAGCATCATTAAAACTTTATACCAGAAAGTGCACAAAACAATAACTAAAACATAACCTATTTAAGTTAACCCGATTTTCACATGCTTAGGTCAATTTGAAAATAATAAGAATATTGATGCGACACGAATTACGTATTTTTTTCAATTAAAAAAGCTACAATACTTAAAATTATCTAAGTGTTTACGACTGTGAATACATTTAAAAAAAATTATTAAGTTTTGTAAACGTATAGACAATGTATCATCCTTATTTTTATGGAATGGATCAAATCCTTCAGGATTTCGACGACCCAAAAACTAAATATTAAATTCAAATACGTTTACAATTAATGAATTATTATATCTGAATATATACTGAATAGAGATACGCTATCATTTTGTTAATTTGTGATAAGCCTAAAAAATAACGGTGATAATAAAATATTTGATAAAATGTTGAATATCTTCAGCACAGCTGGCCGAATTCGTGATAATCTACTCGCGAGAAAATACTTTAAAGATGAATCATTTTCGAGTTCATTGAGCATTTTTCCATTTTTAAAAACAAGGCTATCCGCGCCCTAAAATTATGCCATCTGCTCGGCTCGCGAAACGTCGAATCAGATTATTTCTCCTACAAAACAAACATATATTAAAAAAAATAAAAAAAACGACATTCAACGTTTTCCATACAAGGTCGTTGGAAACCGGCCTTTGGAAATAATAATATATCCAAGGCAACCCCGTGACAGTTTATCGATTACATCCTCGCTAATTGTACATTACGTAGGTAATGTAAAAATGTGGGGTAGGGGGTGGGTCGATCGGGTGGTTAATTAAACCACTGTTTCAGTGTAATGCCAGCCGACCGCCGTATAACATTACACGGGTGTATATTTTTTCTTTTGCGCTTGTATAAGAGATACATTATACGGCGGGGTCCATGACACCCGCGAAGGTGTGTGGGAGGAAAAGATTAATCCGAATCTTAAAAAGATCCGAAGGATGAAACACAATTACCGCGTCGCTTATATACCTTTTTTTTTTATTTTCAGTTGAGAGTCTACACAATACAGACATGTCTTTTTAAACATAATTCGAAAAGAAACATGATAGCGGTAATTTAAAATTAATGTATTTTTAATTTTATGAATTAAGAATTAAAAGTGGTATAAATAAAATAAAAATTCGACAATGCTTCAAAAAAAAAAAAAAACTTTATTTTATACTTGCCACAAGCCTTATCCACAAGTTTAACACACTATGGAACGGACTGTCCTTGCGAGATAAAGAAATTAAGACATTTTCAGTAGGAATAACAAAATTACAATAGACTGGGTCACTCCAACAAAACATTTGGTTGTGGAGTAAAAAATGCTGGAATGGAGGCGTCGTAATGGGCCAAAACAATCGGCTGTTGACACAAGACAGAAGCAGCTGGATACGGACTTCAGAAGAATGGCAAATGGACGGAGCGGCTTCCTTCGAAATGCTGCAGTTTGTCAGCCAACACAGGTTGTTGATAAAATCAAACTGTTATTTTATAAATAGTCAAATACTGAACCGAGTCCAAAAGGTTGATCAAGTCATTAGGCAGATTTGGGCACCAGCCCACAAGGTGAGTGCCAAATTTGACAACTTGGCGAACCTACGATTTAGAATAATTGGTCTGCGGATGAGTGCTGCATTTTGGAGGCCAATTTCGTTCTGGCTTGGGGGGTTTCGGTACCATGAATTTTATGGTCGCTTGCTACAATCTACATACAGTATATATATAAAATTAATATAATTGTCAACATCATAATTGAAAGACCTTATCTGAAACTACGACGAGTTTATATACGAGGGCAAGTCAAAAATTCAATAATTCAAATTTTCAAAATTAAAAATCAATATATTTATCAAGGTATCAAATTTTTTAACAATCTCCCCATCACAATTGGAAAAATTACGGACTATCATAAATTTGTAACTGAAGTTAAAAAAATATGTACACAGACTAACTGAAACATAGATTAACTCGAATATACTCCTTCTCTATACACGAGTCTTACTCTCATAGAGAAGAAACAAATGTTAAAATATATATATATATATATCCACTGAATAATGAAATTGTATTATATTTTTAATATTAATAAAAAAATATATACTACAGTAAATTCCAGGACATATAAGGGGACCACGAGCAAATGACGAATAAGAATCGTTTAAAAAAAGACTATGCGGTCTAGACAATGCGGCCCAACGCAAGAAATGATTCGAGTTACGCTTTTTTTTTTTAAATATAAATTCCATATTCATATCATGGGGACACAAGTGATAAAGCGCAGTAACACGGTGTTCCGCGAGATATCGTCGCCGTCGTGTAGTCGCGTTTTCACCGCCCGTGAGCGAAACGGGCTGCGAAACGCGATAACACCAGAGAATCGATACAAATGTACGATATCTCGGATGGAGCGTGTACAGCAGCAGGTAGCTAGCGGGCGGGTGGTCAAGTTGAAGGACAGGCGGGGGGTGGGCGGGTGGCTGTCTCCAAGTGGGAGTTTCGGAAAGTGTTTCGACGATAATAATAATATGATTAGACCGTAAGATTCTGTACATTTTAAATATATTTCTTTCAAATTGGTCCACATCAATATTATTGATTTTTATTTTTCCAATTAGGTTGTTTAACGGTTTTACCGACTTCATAATTTTTAGGCAAGTACCAAGACTAAACGAGAATGTCAATTGATAAGATAAAGATAAGCTTTATTGGCAGATTTATGTGAGGAAAATACGATAAAAAAAATAATACAGTATTCTGACATGTCACAATTCTCGGTAAATACGCGCATGTGTTGTAAATTTATATCACGGATTTATAAGTAGTACAACAAGTGACGTACAACCGTCCACGAATTCAATATAACAACTCATACAGAATATTGTTCGGGTTGGCGCGTTATTGTAGCGCATCTACAATGTTTGCCGAAAACCGTGTGCATAGTTTCGTTCCGCTTCCGAGACATCGAGTTGCGGACGTAAAGCTGCGATACTCGGCACCTCTAGTGCAAACGGGGCTCTCATGGAAGGCTGGCTCCCTGACCAAAGAATGGCATCGACTGCAGATATAATAATAGTCGTAACTGAAATGTATTATTTATATATGTGTGAACATCTTAATTTTTAAAAATTATTTTGTTACTGGAATATCATTATTTATATGTCGAATCGGGTATTGCACTAATAAACTGATCACGCTGTATAAAATTATTTTTTAAACGTTTTATGCTTTCATTTCAGGTACTTATTATACAGAGTGTAACAGACCTAGTCCACAATATTTTATGGGTGGATACCTGACTATATTAATAATCTAAAATGATGAAGCAATATGTGTAAATTCTGCACTGTTACGGAAAATATATCTATTATTGATCTATATATTTGCATCAGACCATAAATCACGTAACAAAAAATAGTGTAGCCGCTCTAAATTTTATATAGTCTAGAATCAATAAAATATCGAAATAATCGCATAATTACGATTTTTTTGCCTGACATAGTTGAGATTATGCACATATTCCTTAAACATTTACGACCCGTAATCGGGTATCCATCCACCCATAAAATTACACCGACAACTTAGCCTGTTACACCCTGTATTAAAATTTAAATAAACTAAATATAATATTCACTTTTACACATTTTTTCATTAGATTTAATCAACATATTACTAAAACTATAGTCAAACTAAGCTAACCGATCGGACTAACGAGGGTGGGATGTCGCCGGTTGAAATCGGATGTTTGCCATCAAAGGCGGGCCCCGGAGCCAGTCATCGATGGCACCTTCGTCGCATTACGTGGTGCGATCCCAGCCGATCGATGGCGACGAGCGCGAACCGCGATCCTCAATGTCACGGGCGCCACCCTTCACGCGTCATCGCGCCCACCCGAGGACACGTGTCGCTGGGCACGACGGGCTGCGGGCGCGTCAATCAATTCAGCGTGAATGATCCAATTTGCCGGCTTCCGGTTGTATCGGCGGTGCACGCCAGGAACTGAATGTCGACACGAGATGTATCGTATGCATTTTAACTACGAAAAAACTTCCAAAGGATTGTTCAATAATTATGTGAAAATTAGCCCACGAAGCAATTTTCCGTTGTTTTCAAAAATTATAATTCTACGTCAAACACTAAATATATTGAGGTATTGAACAGTAATGATGACGTAATAAAAATTGTCGCGCTAAATTGATGTCAATCATCCCACTGGTGGGGGACAGGTGGCGCGGGAGACGACAATGCATCCATGTACAAAAGAGACAGAATTTGAGATCTTTGATTCGTTTAGCGACTATGAAAGGATGAAAAATATTTTTGAATTTCAATTCATATTTGATTTTCGCATCACGTAAAGTTTTTAGTTAGGTTAGTTGAATGCAGTTTATTTTATCAAAATCGGAACGGAATCGGAATTATTGGAGATGACATGGTTGCTACGCGAATATATTTGAAGATTGCATGTAAACATACGAACTTACGCATTCAATTGTATCTCTAGAATATACTATTTTAGATTTGAATTAAATTTGAAATTTTTCATATTGGATATGGACGACGCTCAAATCAAAAATCCAATTTGAAAAAACTTGAAACTTAAAAAAAATAATTAATGAATTTTAACAATACTTGGTTAACTTCAGACCACATATTGTAAAATATATATTAATAATGATAATCCACAAATATTTAAACACACACAGTAATAATATTATGTGATTATGTTTACATAAAATAAAAAAATAAGGTGATATTTTAACTTTGATCGGGAACGAGAGATTATTTCGCAAATATATTTTAAACCTGCTGTGCTAAATTTAGAGTACTGTTAAAAGTGTTTTTAAAGTTTAAGTTTTAACGTAAAATAATACTTTCTTACCCATTTAAAAAATGTATTGACGTTTTTAAGAACACTTTTTATGACTGAATATGATTAATTTATTAAATACTAATTTAATGTATTGATTATAAATATAAAATTATCAAGAGAATAAAATGACGCATTGTATCATAAATAAAATTAATTTTTGTGTATCAGGATATTGCGTAAGATACGAGAAGTTAAAAAAAAAAAGTTTGTACGTCATAAAATAAAAACACAAAAAGAAATGTCAAATGAAATTTGTAATGTCATTCACAGTTCGCGTATTTGTTGCAAAATATACCTCAATTTAAAATAAAAATTAAGATTTGTTCGAGATCCCGGTGAAAATGGTTTATTTTCCTAAATCCATTCAAGAATGTGAAATCGATAGAGTACATAAATAGTTATTTTTGAACGATGTTGACTTTACCTACCTAGTCTACTAGCGGCTACACAATTCTCTTTATGATCTGTCCCGACCCGAGCCAGAGCTAGACACGAATCGGGAGATTCGGCGAAATGGTGATTTCTCTCGTGGACCAAAATCGGGACCGAGAGAGACGCTCTCTCTCCTTTTCTCTTTAGTGGCGACACTCCAGCCAACAACCGAATAACCGGTTGGGCCGGATGAAGAAGGTGTAATGGGATTAAATCCGGCTACACTGAAAATTTGTTGCGGCAACCGTGGTCATTGTCTTTTAAATTAACGGATTAATGTTATTGTGTAATTCTGATAGTTAAACCGATCTTTAAGCGAAACTCCTTTCGGTTTTTAAGGTACTACGTAACTCCGTATCAAACTTGCCTTCTACGCGGTGTTTAGAAACTCGTGCTCACACCTAAAAAGGGTAACCTTAAAACACATCTTCGGAGCGAAAATGTAATGAAAATTCTATTAAAACAAATTGGATAATAAATTACGTCATATAAATTATGATTAAACTACATGACTTTTTAGCGAGACATCTATTTCTTCCCGTTGGAATTGTAATTGGTACCGGCAATATAAAGTTTCGAGTTCGAATCCCGGTAGCAGATTCTAAGTGATTTCATCTAAATTAATTATCAAGGAACTATGTTCTAAAATCGCAACTTAACAATAAAAATGTGATTTTATATTTAAAGATTGAAGAAATTTAATCGTTTACTATTTGCATTAGTCAAAATACGTTTTATTTTAATTTTTAAAAAATCCGCTTAATGAACATGAACCAGATAAGACTAGCTTTACGCGACATCATCTAGACTGATGGAAGCCACTCACCCGTAGATCCTGTTGATACTGGCGCACTCGTGGTTGCCCCTCAGAAGGAAGAAGTTCTCCGGGTACTTGATCTTGTAGGCCAGCAGCAGGCAGATGGTCTCCAGCGATTGCTTGCCTCTGTCTACATAGTCGCCGAGGAAGAGGTAGTTGGATTCCGGCGGGAAGCCCCCGTACTCGAATAAGCGGAGCAGGTCGTAGTACTGCCCGTGGATGTCGCCTGGAAACATTCAATCACGTTCGTTCAAATTAAAATAAATTTTAAAATGTCATATATAAGAGAAATAGATAGGTAGATAGATACGCAAATGAATGGACTAATAGACAGACGAACGTTATTTTCAAGAAAATCTGTGCGATCCTCTCTCTTTTTGTGCGTAAGCAGTTTTCTCGCGCTACAAGTCATGAAATCTCCAGACAACCTGAAACTTCGCAGTACAAGCCTGGCAAAATCAGTCAAGACGACACAGTGAATCCACAAAAATAACCTGTCATTGATACGAGACATATATGCACGGTCGGACACTGCTTTCGATAAAGTATTTCAATTATTACTAATAGTAGATACTACTCGAGTATTCCTACCCTGAGAATTCATCAAACATTTTTAAGCTGGGATCCCGGTCCAATAAAACACAAATGAAAAGAATAATGCAACAGCGGGACCGCTGACCCGGCACTCTACAAGTCACGAGCTTCAAAGTCACCACGTCGCAGTCCCGATGATGGGATCCGAAACATCGGCCAGAGAAGCAGGGCAAAGAAAAACACACGATAAAAAAAAAAACTATAGATCACAGCGCCACATATCCCAATGAGAAATATGAAACACGTCATATTCGCCGTGTACAGCGGCGTCTTTAATACAGGAATATTAAGTTTTATCTTATCTTCAAAAATAACTCAATTCCCAATCGCAAGGAAACGCGGTCAAGTGCGTGTATTGTAAGCGATAATTAGGGGGTAATTTGTAGATAATGTGGTACCGCGACCGGCCTCCAACGAGAGCGAGAGAACCCAAAATAGTCATTTTATACGGCAAAGGTGGCGGCAGGTAGCCTGTGGCAAAAGAAAGTCAATCGATATAAATTTTAAGATTGATCATTGAACTGACATTGGAGCAAGCCGGAGTGGGATTATACGGATCACAGGAGAGTTGCGGACGATAAGATGACAAGACACAAGGCACTGACGATCTGAAGAGAACTGCCGGGCTTGCGTGGATGTGGACTGTATACGACCAGACACCGATGGCAGAGTTTGAGGGAGATATGTACTCAAATATGGGTGCAAGATGGGTGATAGAGAAAATCAAATCGAGATTGATTTGACTTAATTACTCTTTAAGAAAATCATATTTTATATTAGATAACGTATCTAATGTTGAGATACCTATCCCCGACGCAATGGACAGTTGACTTCAGGCGGGCAAGTCGGGATAAATTGGAAATCACAAGGCGAAGGGATGGGAAGAAACCTTTGTTCAAGCTGTGTATAAAAATTCCGTACCGTTACGGAAATAATATAGATAATTTATGGATTAAATTTTCATACATAATCGGAATATTCAATTAATATATCTTTATTAAGTGCTTGTTGTTGATCTAGTGGTAATACACTCATCTACTTACTGATCGAGTAGTCGGAGGTTCAAGCCTCGTCCTGGGAGACCACCAAGTTAATCTCATTTTCATATCAGTGATATATAACTCCACTTTTGGAAAATCCTAAATAAAAAAAAAACATTTTATAGGTCTTTACTCCTATTTTTTGACCGTTCAATCTGAAACGGTTGAGATTTCGGGCATCCTGCTTGAACATTTTTGACCCAAATTATGAAGAGAGAGATAAAAAGTGTATCCAAAAATATTGTAAACTGTCTGTTACGACCAACTACAATTAAAAAGTAAATCAGATAGTAAAAATAATTTTAAAGAATCGCCGACAAGAATGTCACTGAATACAGATACAATTGTATTAAAAACAAACGATGATAGTTATGCATTATTACGATAAACTTGGCCGCTGAACGCAATTAAGTGTTATCGCGTGAGACACACGTCCAAATGATTCCAACTCTTGGCAAATCAAAAGGGGTATCGCCGATTCTGTGAACACGGACCTGACGGACCCCTTCGAAGCAGACCTCTATTCAACTATGACGCACATGCTTCAATTAATAATCATTCTGTACCAAGAAGCACTGAAACTGTTGTGGATGCAATCTTCCATAAACGATTGCACCCAATTATATGTAATGTTATGTATTGCGGCTAGAATATACAGTATGTAACACACCTAATGTACAATATTTTAGGAGTGTATATTAAAAATATTAGTCGAAAATGATCAAGCTGCGTGTACCTAATATCCAGGGCGTGCACTCTATACAATCAAAAAAGCTGTGCATAACTGTAATCTTTGCGAAATAAATGTAAAATATATTAATTATAAAGATATACATATAAAATCAATTTTATCGAAAAATATTGTTGTTGCGCCACCGGGATTCGAACCTGGATCTCTTTCCTAACCGGGGGAGGTGCTTTATCCAACTAAGCTACAGCGACATTATTTTTAGCGACAATTTTCGACCATATATGTTACCTTTTTGATATTAATACATTTAATCGTTCCATCATTTGACAGATAACACAATAAGAATGTGTTCTCCTAAATAGTAAATTAAATATTTATTTGACGTATTAAGTATGTAGATCTACACGAGAATAATTCAGTTCTCATGTAACCTGTTAACCAGAACCGTATAACTAGTGGAAAAATTTAAAATTGACAAATAAAGCTGCGCATGCGTTTTTTCGAAAACCTGCCCCAGACGTATACGAATTAAACGCAATTCTCGTACGGCGCGATGTTCTAAATACACGTCTTCTCTTTAACAGGCGTGTTGCAAAATGCCACAAGTGTGTCTTTGAAGCGGACTTGACTGTATACATTCCAATAAACTATTAACGATAACATATTTTAACCGCATTAGTTAATAACTTGAAAAACTTCCCAAGAATAACACTAATAACACTTATACAGGTACACTTACACAAAAACATGCTCCTGGAAGAGTGAATGATGTATACAACCTCTAATGATAATATCCAGCATCGATATTAGCAGCATAGCCTAAGTCCACGTCGCTGCTAATATCAACCATTTCAGAAATACAAGCATTAAAATTCCAAATTATATATTGAATACAAAAAATAAAAACTCATCGAACTCGGGAGCAGCCAGACCATTTGTTTGATGATTTGGGGCCTGAATTAAAGATAGAATAATAATCGGTCAGTTCCGCCAAATATTTCATTCTTCCGCTTAACATTGTTTTGTAAAAAATATCATGCAATAAGATTTTCCGTTACGGTACAGAATCTACATACTCCTTGAACATTTTCAACTCACAATTTAGTCGGGTATCCACCCGTAAAGTATTGTGGACTAGTTATGTTACACCCTGTATAATATTTAATTATCTACTCGCTTTATTTAAAACTAGCGGCCAGAATCGGATTTAGTCAAATATGCACTGTAATATGCCCCACACTGTAGATCTTTTCTTGCCAGATTATTTGGTATGGCACATGCACAGTCTATGATTTTTCTTCCCTTACTGTGGATATTTTGCATGTTAACGTACATACAAACTATTTAAAAAAAAATATATATATATATAAATACCTAATAGAAGATAAGCAATGAGTAATGAATGAAAACAAAAAAAACACAAATTCAATGTATAATTTTTTTGAAACATTCACATTTCAAAAAAAATTGAAAACCTCTGGGCGAGAGTGAAATGTAAAACAAATAAATTAATTACTGTAAACAAATACTGACTTAATTTAATGATAACCCTATCGATAAGAAAGTTTTTATGTAAGTTCATAACTAATAATATTATTATTGATCAATTACTATATTAAATTTAATGAATTCCATTGATCAAAATATTGGTGGATATAAAATATATTATAATGAGTGAGTTTGGTTAATAAATGCTAAATACTTAGATCAGTGCTATGTGGGTAACCGAGGGTAGAAAATAAAAATATTGTTATTTATTAATATGGTGTTATGACAGTAATTTAAAGATCAAATCAATATTCAATGAATGGATAGAACAAGTGACCAAGCCCTTGACAGCACTCGGGTGAAATTTAAAGGCCACCGCAGAAAACTCAATATGGAAAAGTTAGATTTAAAATAAAAAATAGTTATATCTAACGGGAGATAAATATTATTATATTATATAGACAGGTACATGTACACGCTATCGCACAATATATACTTGTTTGAAAGTATCCGATAATAGTATATGCCTTCTAATGACTCTTGCGGAGCCCGAAGCTTTAAGGTTGGCTTCTTCAAGAGTCTTGCATCATTTCTCTTCAGTCTATTCATTGAGGACATTGTCACTCCGTCTTAAATTAGGCCTTCCCAAGCTCTTGCAGCCTGTTGGTTGGTGTTCAGTAGTGAATTCGGTTTGCTGTTCGGTCATCGTCTCCGTATGGTCCAACCACCAATGTCGTAGTATTTTTACAAACTTTTGAGAAGCTTAGCTCATTAAACATATTAAAGTGTGATTTAAATATACTGGAATATGTACAATCTTATAATATCTTGTAATATATTTCATATAAATAAAAGAAAATGGAGAAATAAATCTAATCTGTACGTGGCGAGCATAAAAAAATGTGCAATTCAGGAGTACGCTAATAATGGTGATAGCATTACATATGTACGTACGAGATGAGTTTACATAATGCTGGGGTCATTACTATTTGATAAATACTATGCAATAACCTATATTCTTCATAAATCATAAACTATATCAGATATTTTACATGTTAAAAAATGAAGCAAATAAATTAATTGTATGTAGCGAGTATGTAACAATTAATGTATGACGCTGTTAATTAAACTATGCATACAATTTTATATAGCAGTACGAGAGGAAATTAACAGGAAGGTCGAATTATTACATGTCAAACAAAACATGATAATTAATATGGAGTGTGCAAAATAATTGACACTAATAAAATAAAACACATCAAATATCACATTAAAAATTTAAATCATAGGAAAAATATGTCTACAATTGTTTAATGTTATTAAAATTTGTAAAAGTACAATGTCTTCCACAACATCTACTATTTTAAGATTTCAATAATTAATATAAAAAACCGATGTAATAATAAAACATACACATTATTAACACACACTACTTGGGTTGATATAAATACAAGAGTAAGAATGCACAAATAAATATTTTAGTTTCTAGTTGTCATAAATAAAGTTCTCATAAAAATTATTTAAAAATAAGCGTAGATTGCTTACAAAATACTGTAAAAACATGTTAATAAATGTTTAAAATGTCAAATTATAAAAATATATGTAAACGACTTTTCATGACAGATGGAAAGAAATATAAACATTAATTTGGAACCATTTTATTATTAGTAGTACAGTATTATAAATACAACTATATTTGACCAAAGACCAAGGTTTATTGATTATTCGTAAGTCATACAAAACATACTAACACACCTGTCAAATGCATTATGACGAACAGTATAAATATGTTATATGACTTGGTGGTTGGTTTATTATTGTTTAATGTAATATATTGAAACATGAATACAAAATGATAATAGCATCTGTAATCAATTCACATTCAATGCCCCCGATAAACAAATGCAGTTTTCGCGGCATGCGAGAAACCCTTCAGCCGATAGATGACGCTAACCTTCCGAATTGCCCTTGATACGCTATAACGAGGCCAATATCTTCTAAAAACAAATTAATAGACACGTAATAATTCAATATACTCACCACATATTTTAAGCGGAGCTTCCAATTCAAGAAGTATGGGTTGCGATAGGAAAATTTCTCGAGATTTGAGGCACAAGCCTCTAATTTCGAGTTCCGTCAACTGTACATTCTTTCCGGGTTTATGGCCGCGCACTGAAACAATGCACATACATTAATTATGATTTGTAAATATATACCGTTTTCTACGCACATTACTGATAAATAATGGGGACATTGCCGATGGAAAACAATCGCCATTTCTAACGGGCGTTGGCAAAGGCAGTGACAGATCGTCTCTTGACAATATCAACAATCGTTTACCTTCCAATAATCTGGCGATAATGCTATCAATATTAAATTTATCCTTTTCCGCCATTTCACAACTTATAACACAACACAAATCACGGTAATTCACTCGTTTATTAAGTAAGATGACCGCGATTTCCGCCGATTATCGCAAGTACGATGTTTTTCACAACTCGGCGAACTGAACGATAATGGCAGACAACGCACGAAGTGATACCACAACACAAAAAAAAAAACATTCATTCGATGTTGCCAAACTCTAAATCTTAGAAAATTTATTCGAGAGTGTGTTCATACATGTACTCTTATAAGCGAACCTTAATGCAATGATACTGGGGTTTGTATTTCATAAAATAATAGTAAATGCCTTCGAATATAATGTAATTGCGGTGCTACGTATTTGTTTTCTAATTATTATTTCAAAGTTCGCATAAAATGTTCGTTCAGATACAGTTCATTTTTGTTTGATCTTCCTTTATGTACTTACCTAGTATTACTTTAATGTGGAGTAATAATCAGAGGCGTGCAGTGCATACAAGTAAAAAAGCTTTGCAGTACTAAACATTTTGAGTAACAAATATAAATAAAATAATCCGTATATTAGTATGCATGTATGTATGTATGTGTATTAAGATAGAACTAGTAGAATCTTTAATTACTTAGTTCTAAGAACTATCAAAACTATCCTGCCGCCGCGGGCTGTACTGTAGTCATATTATGATTAATTTATTACTACCAAAATTGCTATCCCGTTTTTTAAGTTATCGTTCTACTCAAGTCATACAATTGGCTATCTACTGAATTGAAAACTTCATTCAGCTAATCCATTTTTTGTATGGAGTCCTTTCTTATGCTGTTTCTTAACAGAATAACATTTGAAAGGTTTTCAGCTTGACTTTCAGCTGCGTGCAAATCATTGAAGTATCTATTTCCTCTTTTACTAATTCGCGAATTTTCCTATCTTACTGTTTTCTTCATTATCGTTTTTTGCATTCGAGGTGCATGAGTGTTTGTTTTTGATTTGAAAAAAACAAGAAGCAAATCGGCAGAACTATTTCTTACGTTAATCTTTTATCAAAATAATAATTTGCTTTAGTTATTACGTGATGGATTTTCAAACTGTAAAAGAATCACGATCAATCATAAAAAGTGTCATAAAATACGCGCATAATTTTTGTATATAGGTAAGAGTGTATTATTTTACGTTAACCCTTTATTTACTGGTAGATAACTAAATTCCAAATGAATAGAAACGAAAACAATCAATGAATTTTAACGGTACTTTACAGTACAATATAGCACGTAATGTATGTGTTTTATTTTACCAACAAATAGCAACCTACCCAAATCAATTTTTTCTTTATATCCATTTTTAAAATATGTGCACACATTTCTATAAAAAATTCCAGTAGCTAGTTCGATTTTTTCGAAATTCCATATATGAAGGGTAGTAGTAAATAGTACTAAAAAATGACATAAATAAATGGTAAGGTTGCATAAACGATGGATACATTTTGCTTAAAGACGTTGGTTAAACGAAAGTTCATAATCCTATGTACAGCATTTAGTAGATACATTTACTGTATATCATTAGCATAGCGTATATTTATACCTACTGCACGCTACTGAGCATGCTACAACATCTAATTTTTTAAGAATTCGATGTCACTGGATTGACTATAATTTGTGTCTTTAGTCACCATCAAGGAGTCATATCTTATTAAATTGAAAGCTAAAAATTATTTTAAATAATACTTTGTTTATTTATAAAGAAATGATTATTTGAAATAAATTTAAAACGTTATTTTTATATACAGTATGAAATAATGAAATAATTGTATACATAAAATAGTTTTGTATGTATGATGAAATAAAAAATAAAAAGATGATCGCGACATCTGTGGTCAAATTATCTTTTTAAAGTGACAAAGATGATCAAATAGTTAAAAAATGTATTCGATTTCTACCATTTGTCGCCAGATGGCGCAATACAAACAGCGGACAATGATTCATTTCCATACATTTTTATTTTCACTGTTTGATGAAATAAAATTTACACCATCTGTGATGTATCATTATAAACGATTTCACAATAATAAAGTACATTTTATTAGTCTGACTAGATGACATCTATATAACTACAAAATTGATTTTTATTTGTCAATTCGCAGATAGATGACACTTTCTCCTTTTCAGGTGCGACATCTAGCGAATATTTTCTTACACTTATCTTTAAATGATTTATTTTTATTTTTTATAAGCAGTCATTTTACATTATTGATACAAATGCATGAAGCCTGCTTGTCAATCTTCAGTGACTGGATCGAATTCTCAGGCCATCTATTTTCGGTTTTACTTTTTCTAATTTAAAATCCGTTGATTTCTAGGACTTATCTTGGTGTTTTATAAATTATCCAATCCATTTTTTTTCTGGCTTATCTCTGTATCTCATCTGGCACGTAATTAAAGTTGCAAAATCTTAAGCAAATATGAATGGGAGTCTAATAGACGCGATAGATATTTTAATTTCAAATAACTGATCTTTGAAACCTCGCAGGAATGATTAATACAAATTTTCTCAATAAATGTAATTACCGTGATGTGGTTTTAGGGTTGTCGACAAACTGTTGACTAACGTCAGTAGGTCGGAAACCTCAAGATTGTCCGATTGAAAAATGGACACTCACGTAAAAGTTTTAAGAGTTGGTGCTCTCACATCAGCTTCGGTGTAGTAAATAACACTATTCAATGGAGTGCAGTACAGGTGACGGAGCATAACCAACAAAGTTACATATAATAAAAAAGCAGTGTGCAGGATTTGTCGCCATTTTCTTAATTTTTGTGATATTTCTCTAGCATGACAGCCTACTACCACACCATAAAACCATCTTAGCTTCGGCTTACCCACTCTCCTGCGTCTTTACGAATCGCTGAATGAAACTTTCTTTGCGGGTTCTTAATCTTCAATGCGATCCATCTGTGCCAACGTACTCTTTCAATTTTATTTGATTTTACCACACTGACATCTCCATACATGTTGTAGAGTTCCGCATTATGTATTTTTCTCCAGATACCATTATCATTTATGCAGTGGCGTAACAACGCCAATACAGCCAAGGAGGTGCATTGGAGCTCACGTTAGATAGGGGACCAAAATGTCCGCGCCATACAATAATTTAGGTAGCGATACTTTTGCGAGTAGCGATTCGATCACAGGATAATTATTATGTTCCAGGCCGATGTTGTTTAATTTATCAAAATCTCAAGCGTAACTCGGGCTGTGTATGAGGTTGAGGAGGCCAGTCGATATCACCACTTTTTGACATTATAAAATTTCTCAGCTGTGTGTGAATTCGGCCACCAATAAGCTTTTAAAGCATTGTCTTTTGCATCTTGAAAGAAATAGGGTCCAATGATTCCGCAGACCCTCATGGCCCACCATACAGTAACTACTCTCTACGACTATCAAATATGAACTACTAAATATCCTACCTCTATAAAATTTTAAATAACTTTTTTGACTCGCCCTATTTATTAGAACAAATAACTTTTAACAGTCCAACGCGACAAACACGATCAAATAATTATTTTTATTACCCAAATTTGGGTAGAACTAATTACATAAAAAATTGTTTTGTCATCCGTTCTACATCATACTATAATGTCGTAAATTTTTCTAATAACATGGAGATTTTGAACGATAAATTGCTTCCTTTTAAATTTAAACTACGCCAACTTTTCAATAACTATTAACATAAATTGTATATTTTAAATATGAATTAAATATATTAATTAGAAAGATATACATATAAAATCAATTATGCATTATTATGGATTATTATTATGGATAATGCACCTTCCCCGGTTAGGAAAGAGATCCAGGTTCGAATCCCGGTGGCGTAACAACAATATTTTTCGATAAAATTGATTTTATATGTATATCTTTCTAATTAATATATTTAAAATATCACAGAGCGTCTGTTCTGAATAATTACAACTTCACAATAAGAATGTGTTCTCCTAAATAAATTGTATATATTGCATCCCATTTCCCTCCCCTCCTCTCCCATTCCTCTTTGTATGTTCAGTTTAAAATCACTCTTTTGTTTCTTTTTTCAGTTTATTATTATTTTTTTTTTTTAATATATGCTATTCTTTAGTTTATTATGTTTATTTTTATGTAAAAGTATTTTTGTTTATCGGTCTGTTTGAGTATACAATTTTTTAGTTTATTATGTACTACGTATTTAATTCCGAAGAAACTTCACTGGTGTTATTTTTATGTATTGTGTAATTATCAGTTATTATTGTTACACTGTTTGTATAGCTCTAAAAATAAAAAAAAAAAAAAAAAAATATCTGCTAAACAAATATGGCTAATAATATGCACCCTGCAATTTTTCATTTTTTTCAATTGATTGCTTGATAATAATATGCTTATAAATATAGTACTTGGTATTGATGAGATATATTAATACCAGTGGTGTATGGGACAGCAGAAGTGTGGGGAAGGTTAAGGGTGAATAAGAAAAAGTCATGTTTAATACAGATATTAATCATTTTAATTTAATAGCTTTAGAAATTGTTCAGAATGAAGACAATATTTTGATATGAACAATAATAATTAAGTTACTGTTTATAGTTTTAAACTATGTACTGGCTAATATAAGTATTTACATTCTAACGTTACCTTACGACTTTAACTACATAAAAAATGGAGATATTCATAGAAGACTGGGACATATGTAAATTATTATATTTCGATCTATATTTTTAATTTTACCTAAGATCTCAATCCATTTATGGCATGGCATGTCAATGCTCACAACAGACCTTATAAATAATCTTACCAACATAAATATATGCAAACAAGTTTAACAGGCTAATAAAATCAATGTTTACCTACAGTGAGTAATTACAAAACGAAATTATTAAAAAATGTTACATTAATTCAATTGACAACTTTAAGCTTTGCAATAAATTCAAAAACTTCTTTCATCCAACTTATAAACTAAATGTAGATGTTTAAATTCATTAAATTTTTTTGGTTCTAAGACATATTATATTTTTTTTTGTTTGCAGGACGTTTGAGCGTGTATTATTTTGAATCTCTTTTGTTTATTTGATTAAAAATAAGATTATTTTGAAAACGTAAAAAATATTCCATCAACGTCTTACTACAATACCCGTTTCATTCCGAAACATATGTTACAAATATAACACTTTTCTAGTACATTGGCAGTTTCTCGTAAATACCCATTAAATCGGCAGAGTTCATTTTTATTAGTTCTCGGGTTTGCAAGTCGAGAATAATTGAATGGTAATTTTTTTTATACAATATTAACAGCTAAAGAAATCGTACAACGTTAATTGGATCGTATTATTTGAAATCAAAGAAAATTTATTGATGGCATGTTTACAACAGAAGTATTACAATTTTAAAATCATTTTTTTTATCTGATTCAATAACTTTATATACATAATTTTGATCTTTTCTAAGGTGCGCGTATGTAAAAAATAAGATCTTCATTGGAAAAGTTTTTTGTTTTAAAACAATTGTCGGTAAAAGATAAAGAGAAGCGCTCAAAGGGAATTGAATACATATTTAACATTAATGATATTTTTATCAAAGTCTCGACGGCTTTTGAAATATACGACTGAATCTGGCATTATATTGGACTGGGATTACAGTAAAACTTACCATAGTCTCATTCTTAAACTACAACACTATGAGACTCAATCGGTTATGTCTCATCTGGGGATTTTCGTCTAAAGAAGATCGCGATCACAAGACGGAGAATACGCGAAAGCCATTCATTCGTCATCCAGCCACACGATTTGATCTCATGCGACATGCGTCGTCCGTGCATTTAAAATATATTCTCGTTAAAATTTGGTTTAATATCTCATAAATATTAGATATATTAAAAAGCTATGTATCTATTATTTATTTAATTACAATTAACTTTGCAAGGAATTGGTTCCCCAAGAGATGAGACCATGGCGCGCCTGATCCGACGCACTAAACGCTATCTCATTATAATTACATAATTATATCGTAAATGATCTTTTAAATACAAACGCAGATTTTTCTGCCATTTTAATGTGTTACACTTTTAAATAGCTTCCGATACATTTGACGAAATGATAGATTAAAAATGTATTATTCTCGGCAATTGAAAAGACTGAACCGTAATTATCTTTTGTTTATATATATATACATTGACACCTGTAATCGTTACTACTTTATTTAACTTATTTAAAATGTTTTGATATTATATATGTATATTATAATATTGAAGGGTCTTAACATCTATCGATATGCCTTTGAATTAATTACAAACATTTTTTTCAGATACTGCTCAATGTCAAAAACTAAACGTTTTTCAATCTTCACAAAAAAAAAATTATTTCTCCTGTTACGCGATCGCCTATCGATACTTTATTAACAATCATTTTTCACAGATATTTTAACACTTTTGTCCGTTATTTTTTTTAATTTTCGGATGTTTGTCGATATATTATAAATTCATATGTACACACTGAAACAATCAATGAAGAGATATAGTGACTAGGCAGTCTTTTTTATAGATGTACAAAACGCATAGTAATAATAAAATTATAATTTGCAAATAAATAAAAATAAAACAACAATTTTAAAAATGCTCGAGGCAAAATTTATTTTCAAATTTTTTAAATCATAATAATAAAATATATGAATAAGTAGAAATGAAATAACTCTGCGTGTGACAAGTTATAAAATAATAACAAATAATAATTACAAACTAATTACAGTACGGGGCTCCTGCGGGAAGGCCGAGTTAAAATCATACAATAAACACGAATCAAAGTGAAATAAAATTTAAAAATTAAAATAATCACAATATTTAATGTTTTACTGGGGTTCGATTTATTCGATGAAAGATTGCACTTTTTACTTAACGTTATTAAATATAATATTTTTAGAGGCGAAAGTTTCACTAACTTTTAACGATACATTGTTAAAACAAAAAATATAATCACAAATTACTTTTAATCAATAAACAGAGTCTTTGGCCAACACTTCTGGAACACGAAATAATCTTATCAATACGCTTATTTTGATTAAGCCTTTATATTTATTATCAATTTAATCGGGAGGCTCTCACGCCTCCCTACCGGGTGGAGCCTCTAACATGACGGGGCACCGAACGCCGCCGGTGTGCTTACGCTAGGCATGTAAATATTACACAGTTCGTCCTCTATCCAATGACACGATCAGAAAATGCAAAACGATATCAATGATACAACACTTGCCGCGCGTGGGCTATTTAGAAATACTACGGCTGCTGAGTCTTCCGCTCGGCCATTAAAAATATGAATATTCTGTATCGACGTAATAATGCCCGCGCCGGAGTCACTGCCCGTTCCGCGACTAACGTGCTAAAATCTCTACGGAATTCTTTCTATAAATATTACAGTATAAAGCGAGTACGATTATATTTATCAGTACGTATTTGTGGGAAGTTTCTTCATTAGCTAGCCTAAGTTTATCAGAATACAAAACAAAACAGAGTCTCTTTGATATTTTAACTAGATTTGTCTAATGTATATTACAGTGTCTCGTATTCACACTTCACACTCGAGCGGCGCTCAGTAGTCCCACCTGTCGGCGTCCACCTCCGTCTTTATGGCCTCTTCGTGCGGGGCGGGCGGGGGGGCTGGCTGCGAGGGGGCCGCGGGCAGGGGCTGCGCCGGCGGCGCGGCGGGGGAGCGCGGGCAGGGGGCCTCCCCGCCCTCGGCCTCCGCCCCCGCGGGCTCCACGCGCACCGTCCTCTCCGCGGCTCTCCGCCCGTAGTCCTCGGTCTGCATGACGCACACGCCGTTGATGATGACCTCGTCGGGGTTGGGCGGGCGCTCCTTGTCATCCTGCCACTCGGGGTTGACCCACTGCGGGGCGGCGGGCTTGCGGCGCGAAGAGCGGGGGCCCGTTGCGGTAGCGCGGGGGGCGGAGTCCGCTTTGTCCCCGTCGCCGTCCCCCTCGCCGTCACCCTCGCCGTCCATCATGCTGCGCCCGTCCAGAGAGTCTTCCGAACCCATGTTACTCTCGACGTCATCGTCCTCGAAATCGTCTCCGTCGGGTTCTCTCTTCAAGGGCATGCTCAGGTCAAGGCCGCTGATTTGCTCTTTGACGGCACCCAGGGCGAGCTCGGCGTCTCCCGGAGGGAGGAGGCCGCGTCCCAGCAGAGCTGCCAGATTAGAGTTGGCAGCGAAGTACGGCGGGTAGGGTAGGGGCACTCCCGCCAGACCCAGGCGTTCCTTCTGCAGCTCGAGAAGCCGCTGGTTGAGCAGAAGTCGGAATTGTACGGGGTCGAAAGGTGCCTGACTGCCGGACTGCTCTCGCGCGGGAAGGTCACCCGCACCGCCGCCGTGCGGCACTTGCTGCTTCAGCCTCATGCGGTGATTGTGGAACCAGTTTGTGATGGTCCTGGTCGACAGACCGAGTTCCGTGGCGAGAAATTCGATCGTCGCCATATTCGGATAGGGGTCGAGAGCGAAAGCGAGGCGAAGAGCTTCCTTTTGTTCTTCGCTGAAGAGCACTCGCTGCTTCTTAGCGGAAGGAGGACCCCCGGCATGGGGGCTAGGAGAAGTAGAGTGGTAGAACTCGGCGGTATCGTTAGACGAGGTATCGGAACTGTTGTCCTGCCCACCGGGGCCTGTAGAGCGGCGCCTTTTATTGGCTTCCCGCCGCTCGTTCTTCAGAGCTTGCAGCCTGTCAATATTGTGGGCGTCACTCAGCCAGAGCTGCATTCTGATGAATGGCTCTCTGCCCTTTATACTCAACATATGCCAGGGCTTCGGTTTGGAGAGAAGTTCACTCACTGAGCCTTGCGAGAGGCCTAAGACTGCTTCCCCGAATATCTTCTGACCGATGTTGTTCGCCAGGAGAGCTTCCTTTATTTTGGTTGTGATTGTCTGCGTGTCAAGGTCTTGCGTGAGGGCGGCCATTTCGTACACGCTGGGTGAGATGTGCTGGTGCAGGGCTCGCATGACGGAGCCCTGATGCGGCGGCAGGGGCGAGTGGTGCACGGGCGGGGGCGGCGGCGGGGGAGGCTTGCCCCCGTGCTGTTTGTGTTCCTGGAGGAGCTCGGGCCGGAGCTGCAGGGCCGGGTGCGGAGGGAAGCCCGGCGGGGTGAGCAGCAGAGGGGGAGGTCCTCCCATCATGGCGTGCTGCTCCTGTTGCATCTTGCTCAGAAGCTGGGAGGCGTCGGAGATCATCTTCTGTGTAGGCTGCATAGCTTTGCTCAAGTTGGCAGGACATTCTGTAAATTATAAACATATATTTAGATCCTAAGATTGGCATCATTTTCATTACATGCAACGATGTAACAAGTCCACGTACGTTGAAGCATATAATGGCATTAATTTAGATCAAACACATCATTTAAATTATCGTTATCTTGAAAATGACAATATTTTAAAAAATATGAAGAAAATTAATGAAACTTGGCTGGGATTGAAACAAACAATAATAATTACAAAAATGTACTAACGTGGGATACCGCCGTAACTGCCAGTTCTCATGAGCTTTTCGGGAGCGATCTTGTATTGCGATGCTACCAATTTATGTACAGCATTGTCGTCCTCCAGGAACATCTTCATTCTAATGAAGGGCTCCCTTCCTTTCTGCGTGAGCATGTGCCAGGGCTTAGGCCTGGCCAGCAGGTCACTGACGGAGCCTTGAGACAGCCCCAGAACCGATTCTCCGAATAGTCTTTGGCTAATAGAGTACTGGCTGAGCGATTCCTTCACCCGCCGTACGATGTCCTCGGTGTTGAGATTATTAAATAGGTCAAATTGTTGCTGGGTGATGGGGGGGAGGACTGCTTTGAGGGGGCGCTGGGAGGGACTGTGGTGGGTCTGATTGGTAGGCTGGGAGATAAGACTGTTCGTTATGGAAGCCATGCGTTGGAGCGGACTGGCGGCTGCGGCTCCGGAGAATTCTTCTCCGGGAGTAATTGCAGGAGGAAGAATACTATTGCCTAGCGGACTTGACGCCGAGGATCCTGTAGATTGTTGCGATCCGGGTTCGAGCTTCGGTCTGACAAGACTGAATGCACTTCCCGCATGTCTGATAGCCTCTTCGGCGTCGATGGATTTGTCTTTGTCGTCGGTGACTCCGTTCATTTTCATGACTTTTTCCTTTGGGAGTGAAAGATCTTGGACACCTGCCCCAGTCGGGGGCCCTCCGTTGAGGTGTGGATTCTGGTGGTGGTGCTGCAGGGCCAGCAGGCCCGGGAATCCGGGAGGAAGGGCTGGGGGCAGTCCTGGCGGCAGGCCGGGCGGCAAGCCCTGCCCGGGTCCCTGTAACTTGGCCAGCTCCCTGTGGTAAGCCTCTAGAGCCATGCGGATGTTGTCATCAGGGGGTCGCTCCATGTGCTGCTGCGGGCCACTAAGGTAATGGGGAAAGAAAAAACTATTTGTTAGCTCTAGTTTGCTGCCCTCGTTACATTTGAAACTTTTTACATACACAACGAACTTTTAATTGATTGCAAAGTTACTTGCATACTTTAAACAAATATATATAATATTGATAAATAGAATTTTTAAAAATTATAATATTTTCATATATGGTTTTAGTTAGTTTATTTGACATCCTGATGAAGGAAATTATTTTTTCCGAAACCGGTTGATGAATTAAATTTAACTCATAAAAGTGGTTAGAAACAAAGTAATAAATACCACAATGTAATGTTTAAAAATAATATTAACTGTATATATTGCAGATTTAAATATTCTTATAAATTATTACTTACATATGAATACAAAACTTTTGAATTGACAAATGTAGAAACGATCTTTAACGGCATAAGGACATGTAGAATGTTGATTCAATGTGGTAATTACCCTGGGAAACCTTCTCTGGGCTGCCGCATGTCCTCCATCCTCCTGCCCATGAGCTTGGCAAGTTCTTCCTGGTAGATCCTGACCACCTTCTCCTGAGGGATGTCGTCATTCTCGTACTTTTTCAGTCTCCTGTTTTGGCTGGAATCCTGGAAACAGACGAAGAATTATAATCTATCCTAGTGCTTCATTTTACGAATGATATAAGTTATGCTTAAAATTTACAAAAGAGAAGGAGGAAGAAGTTACGCTTTACAATTAGGTTTCGGAAAGAACTTTGTCAAGTTTTCGTTTCTTTTATTGGAATTAACATCATTTCAAATTTTTGACATGGAAGACACCACACGGGTGTAGGTTTTAATGGTGTTTAGTTAATATGTCATTTTGATGGGGACTGTAATCCACAGATGACAGAATAATTTCAAATATATACCATTGAAATTGTCTCTGCAAGCTTTAAAAGTGCGCGTAATCACGCTTATGGCATATCATGACATTCAGTTTGGCGTGTTAATTCGTTCACGCCATTTTAAAGGTTGAATTTCTTACCTTGTTGGAGAACGGTGACAGACACTGCGCGTGCGGTGACTTGGAGTCGTCGTTACTCCTCGAGTCCTCGTTGGGCGCGGGGGTCCTCATCATCTGGGAAGCTTCAGACAGGATGTGAGCTATCCTGTCTTCGTTCATGTCTCCCGAGTCGCCGCGGCCGAATGGAGGCATACCTTCCTTTCCTGTTGGGAGAGGTGAATTCGGATTAATAAAATGAACAAAGGAATCTTGACATATTAAATAAAAACAATTTCGAATGCCAGTACCGCATGAACCTGGAATAAAAAAACTCAAAGAGTTAAATTGTTTAGTATATTAGTGTATTATTAATTGGATTATCTGAAACATGAATTCAATTATTAGTTTTATTGCTCTGACGATTCAGATTTTAGCATTAGAATATCTTAATCTTAAATATAAAAGAATAACAATTAAACACCATACTTTGCTCCGCTTTCGCGAGAAAAAATAAATATTGCTTCGCACCCATTGCAATTACGTAAAAATTATCAGTGCATATATTTTAAATTGAGATAATTGACACTATAAAGAAATACACAAATACGGCGGCCAAAGTGTGAGCAGAATGAATTGGCAGAAAGCGGGTACCTACGCAGCCAAGTACTTTGGTAGAATTTCCACACGGTTAAGTATCGAATTCCATTTGCCGCAAAGGAAATGCAGACAATAAACGAACCTTAATGAATATTTAACATCTCAAATGACATGAAACTCTATAAATACGACTCGTGAATCGTCTATGGATCATTAACAGCCTAACATGTCGGACGGTGGGAGTCTCATTATTTTATGCGTGCGTATTTAAAAACAATAATCGAGACGCGCTTATGACACGCGAGAGACTTTTACGTCGGACGCCCGTAAAATCTCCATCATCTAGGTGCACCAAATCAAATGTGCAATAAAACTGTTGTTATTTTAACGTGTTTATAGCCGAATGCATTAGCACCCAATAGAAATCCTCACCGCGGTGAAATTGTCCTTAATTCTGGGATATAAACTCGATCCAGAAAGGCCGATCGGTGACAGCTTGATCGAACGCGTAAAATTCGCGCCGCGATAAACTTTGCGATTTATCTCCGAGATGTCGCGCTGGTCGCTTTGCCGGGGCGAAGTTGTTTTGTCAACACCCGGGTGTCACTCGGAGCTCTCCGCCCACGCCGTATTGTTTTGAGATCGGACGCATTGTGGGTCTGAAATAGAACAATCTCGAGGAGATGCACTCCCGAGCATTCGGTTTTGATGTCGATTAATTACGGCTGTTAGGGAATTTATTGCCGAGGATTTGTTGCGAAGGCGCCGCCACCTCGCGGCGGGATTTGCAAGCGGCCGGGCAATAATGGGCGCAATTTAAGTGGCCGCCTTTTGTTTTGATTCGCGGTTGTTTGGCAATAAACAAACTTGAAAGCTTCGTTTAGTGTTCGGTTACAAAATAAAACCCAAGATGCCGGGAATTTGACAAATTTACGGGATCAGGCTCTGCGAAAGTCATTAAACAAGATTTCTTTCACCGGTCGCATTTAATTTTAAATGTAGAAGACACTCGAAGCGAATGGGATTGTCGGTCGTACGCACGGCGTGAATCAAAATCAGCACTAAAAGTTTTGATATTTATCTATTTGTTTTCACGCATAAGTATCACGGAAAGACAGCTGCATCAAAACCGATAATAATAAATTTAACAGTTTAAACGCGCTTAAATAGTCATCGTACAGTTCCGAAAATAAGAAATGAAGATATTCGAGAAATTTACGGCGCGAGCTTTATTAAAACTCAAAGATGACATACTTTTCGAAGATCGCATTTTGACGTCAGCGGGTAATACTGAACGACGAATCAGAAGCGTAATTACGAAAGCGGCGAACAGTTTTCCGCCAAAATAATGCGGTTATCCACTTAAAAGTGTCAATTATTTGCGAAAAATATTACATGACGCAAACAACGCCGTATTTTGGGACATTCCGCCGGGGCGTTGAATCTCCAGCAATTTTGATGCAACTAATATACTTGCGGATGCATTATGGGTTTGATTAATAACGCGGCTGTTGTTATGAAATAATTGCGCTCGGACGACATGTTTGTTTTCGCGGTTTTGTGAGAATTTTCGTATAATAATGGTCTTTGGTAACCGAGATCCGCCCTGTGTGTTATTTAAAGTGTGCAATTTGGCGATTCAACAACTGCGACGCTTTGCAGACTGCGGTATTTATATTTCAGTATTATTGATATGTTTTTTCACGTTGAACAATCACCTTTTATACGCACTTAAGAAATGCTTCAAAGTGCCATTTTGTTTTAGATATATGTTCTTCTTCTTCTTCTTTCAAATAGGCAATCCACTCTTCAAGAGTGACTTGTGACATTAAACAAGTCTAAACATTATTTGATAGAAAGCAGTACAACAATACTATAGAACAGGGAACATTGCATCACAAGTCAATACCATTGACATTCAGGAAATTTGCTATTATATAGCTTAAATGAGGCGAGTTGAGGGAAAGAAGATGACACAAGTTAACCGGAAGTTGAAAATCACCATTGACAAGATCATTATAAAAAAAACCTGTGATCCGCAATGGACAGGCAAAAAAGACATGGTCAAGGGTTTCCTCCTCGGCACCACATTCACACATTGGGGAGTCTATTATGTTCATTCTGAACAAATGTGAGGCCACCTGGCAATGCCCAATTCTCATTCTAGAGATATTTGCTACTGTTCTTTTTGAGACTTTCCTGTTGGAGAACCAAGGGGAGCGGGGAATATATCTTTGGATTATTTTAAGACGATTACCCTTGTGATTGTTTGGATCCATCCATTGTGCAGACCAGATAGAATACGTATGTTTTTTTACAATATTAAGTTTGTCATACATCGGGATATGGAATTGATGGGGAAGAACTCCGGAAAGAGTAGCCTTCTTGGCCAGTTTATCAGCACATTCAGATATATGTTATAACCGCTGAATATAGATTCAATTGAGTTGGTTTTTTTTTACACATTTTATGCACACCGAGAATTTTCATATAAGAACTTCAATAGTTTTCTCTTAAAGATGCTCATTAATAACTATTTTACATGGAACATGAATATGATGAAATTTATAGGATAAGAAATTTATAATTATCTTAATTTTTGTCCATATTTTATTGTCAATTTTGCTCCATTGACAATGTCCACGAGAGCGTTGATAAATAAATAAGTAAATTGATAATTCCTTAATTTTATGTTTAGGGTAATCAGTGGTTAGTAAATATGCTAACACTGATATAATTTAGATTGTAGTATTTAAAGACTGATATTTTTTTATTTTATTTAGCGAAAATACAATGGCAAAATAAATTCAATTTTTAAATATATGGTTACATACATACATACATGGTTTTTCTTTTGCTTACCTCTACAAAAAAGAGACCAGCTCTTATGCTCGGAGAGGGAGTTACACTACAATAATTGTATATAATACCTTACATATTCTATTCATTGTCCATTTGTGTGCTTCTGAAGTATTCTGTAATATTGTTTATTGTCCAATTAAATGTTTTTGAAGTGTTTATTTAGTTTCTTTTTAAACTCTTTTATATTCTTTATTTCTTAAATTTGTGTAGGGAGGCTATTGAAATTTTTTATCCCTAAATATATAGAATTTTGCTGACAATGTTTGGTGTTACATTTAGAGATTTTAAAGTTATTTTTAAACCTTAATGATGTGCTTGTTATTTTCTTTAATTAATTGATTAATTGAGGTTATTTTTGTAAATGTTTTCTATTTCGGGAACTGGGAATTTTGCAAAAAGTTTAACTGCGATTGTGACTGCTCAGCTGTTCGATTGTTGCCAATTATTTATCGAAGACAAATGAGTATTTATCTCATTACTACTGTGAAGTAATACAATACCCAATACGTTGCGTATAAGAGGTACAACGAAACCGAATATTTTCATTTTGAATCTGGCCAAGATCTTGATAAACACTTCGGTAAGTCCACGACATCAAGATTGTGTTCAAAAATGTAATCCGGCCTGGAAAATAATCATGGCGTGCCGTTCGGAAAACATTTTGTCGAACCGAGTCCATTGATTGTCGCATTGGCTCGCAACATTCCCAGTCAACACCGCGTACGGCTGTAGCTAATGTCCTTCCAGTAAATATATCGATTTATGCAAATTTTCTTATAACACACATAGACACAATCGTATCGAAGGCGTCTGCATAGGAAACGCCACACGAATGACTGTACTATATGCGGGGTTTAATGATTGAAATCGCGTGCCCGATAATCACCGACCCCCCCCTGTTTTATACTACAGCCCCGGCTACAAGAAGTATTGCATGTCATTTGGTTACGGGGAGGATTCCCAAAGTTGAAGGGCTGTCTGAAAAAAGGGGTAGGCAGTCGCCGTTTCGAATATCAAGTCTCGAAAATTTACATCGTATATCAAGGTCTGATTAGCTTCGCCGGTTTTAAACGCGGCTCGGCCAACAAACTATCAGTCTTTGAGAAACGTTTCCATTGTTTATCATTATTTAATCAGACGCTTCTTCTTCTCCTTCTCTATCTTGTACTCGAAGTTGAGCGTCGTGGTCCCCTGATATGTTTTGAACTATACACAATCCATTCCTCCTGGTCTTGAGCTATGTTGATCGCACCGAATTCTTAATTAATTTCTTTACCTCAAATGCAATGGTTAAAAGAATGCCATTCTAATCGACAAATTCTATGAAAATATATTTTTCAAATATATTGTGTTCAATAGAACATCACCATTGTTTCACGGCTGGATGAAGGCCTCCCCAAATGTCTGTCAATTTTCTCTGTTCAGTGGGTGTTAGGACGACGCCAATAAAACATAATACAATACAATATAAACAAAAATACTGTAATTTTAAATATGTACTAAATTAAAGTGACCTTTTTATTATTACTTTATACTTAATATGTTTTTTTCAACATATTTAAAAATTTACTAATCCCACGAATCTCACATAAAATGTCACAATTTCTGTCGTTCTGGAGGAGCCACTGATAAAAAATATTCAATATTATAATAAATGTGTTTGAAACGCGACTGTCTCAAAACATGTTAAAAATCTTTGATCTTATTGATTAACATGTTGTATAGCGGCAGAGCGCCGCGGCAGTCGCGTTCGAAATTTAAAAAATCCTCGGTCAAACAAAGAAAAACTAGCGCATGTGTGCAGCGGGCCGGGTCCGCGGAAGTTCAAGGCCCAGCCGACAGGCGGCACCATCGCCGTGATATAATTCAGGGCACTTCGGCGTGCGTAGTCCGCACAGCTGGGCGCACTTCGTG
This sequence comes from Eubasilissa splendida, assembly GCA_031772225.1. NCBI lineage: Eukaryota > Metazoa > Arthropoda > Insecta > Trichoptera > Phryganeidae > Eubasilissa > Eubasilissa splendida. The sequence goes on from CM062868.1 coordinate 18,061,004, forward strand.
CGGGGTGGGAAAAACCCACCCGCTCGTCTACCTAACCAGAAGCCTACATTTTACACCCACTCACGCCTGCTAATATACGAGAGCTGTTTATTAAATGTTTGATTTACTTCCACGTTCAAAGATAACAAACGAGGCGTGCTTTGAACGAAACGAGCGAAAAAAAAAAACAAATTAATGTCACGTTAATTGAGAGAATTAACAGTTTTAAAATGCCAATCCAACACGAGACTTGTGATAATGTTGGACGAATGGTTTCGGAGAAATGAGTCATTTTTGACAGCGGATATATTCGACAATACACGATGTGAAAGCATTGTGTGCGATGTCAAATGAATTTTTCCAATTGGTTACGAAAATGCGAGACGGAAAAGTCAACTGGTGGTCTGATCATTGAGCTGGCTCCGAGAGTTTTCGTTTCGAAATGAAGCGAGAAAAGAGGATTACTGCGCAGGTATTCTAATTTTGAAATAATTTACATATTCAAAAAAATGATCGAAAAAATTGCAAGCAGATATGCTTACGTTTAACTATAATTTTTGCATGTCCATGGGCGATCTTTTTAGCTTGTATGTTTCTGGCCCCCCGAAGCCTATAACATTTTGCCGAGCAGTATGAAACAATTCTCGATGGACAAACTCAAGCACCATCTCAGGAGCTGGTTGGCAGAAAGGAAATTGAGCAAAGATTCGCGGATATGATCACACGAACGGAACATCATTTTTCTGTTTTGCATAGCGTTTCAATCATTTACTTATTTATTATTTTATTAGAATTCTTTTAAAACCCTGTTTACTGCATTTCTAATAATTTTGGTTTAGAAATATTAATAATAATAATGGTTTTCACATTTGTATGATAGATAACGTATGAACCTGTCTCCTTTAGTACAGACTACGGTCTAGTTAAGGAGACAGTGAACATCTCTTACATTATGAAGCTTGTTCGCTTGTTTTTTTGAATATTCATAAGAATGTTTATAATGTGTACGTGTATTAAGAACATGTACAACATAAAAATAAATAATATTAGATAAAATACAGTTCTAATTTCCGTTATGAAATAAAATAACATGTTTCGCGCGTGTGGGAATTTTTATAGATATCAGATATCAGACGTCTATTTTGGTTGATTTTGCACGTCTACCGTCCGATTAGTGTTGTAATCCGGAGTAATTCGGCACACAAGTGATCATTTGACCCTTTGTCCGCATTCAGCTGTAGCGTGCCGCGAAAAACTTGGAAATCATCGTTAATAATTTACCCGATCCATTACGGAACGATATTTGCAATCAGCTTAAAACACCCTCCCCCCAATTCCCGATGATTAGAAATGTATAAGTGTGCTTTGTTTGATTACAGGTCTCCACCTGAGGCCTGATTCGCTTATTTTTGCCGACTCTGGTCGGTAGACGTAGCTTATCTATTATACAAACAGAGCGTAACTAAGGTATTGACATAAATATTCATCTAAACCTGACTTGGAAACTACAGAGAGATAAAGAAAGCTGTAATTATATATTACGTAATTATCTTCATTATATTTTATACGGGATTCAGATTCGGTTAGGTATAATTTAAAACAGGGAAGGCACCCCCCGCCTTTGTTTTTCGCAAGGCCTAAAGAGTAAATATAGTAATATATGGAGGGGCAGGAATATATTTTCCTCAGAGTCTTAGAGTGAAATTGAGCAAAATTTGGAATGAATAGCATTAAATACAGTACATCGTAAATACAGTAATATTGGGATAGGGTAGTGGGTGCCTGTGTTTTACGCGGGGTCCTAAAGAGTTCTTCCTTTTCTCATAGTGTGTTCAATGTTGAGCGTTGTGGAACATGGCCTACTTGACTTCTTTACTTGATTTATCCATATGCGAGAATCCTTCTCCACATATTCGTAAATATTACTTTTTATTTATTTTTATTTAGGAGAACACATTCTTATTGTGAAGTTGTAATTATTCAGAACATAGGTCTGTGATATTTTAAATATGAATTAAATATATTAATTATAAAGATATACATATAAAATCAATTCTATCGAAAAATATTGTTGTTGCGCCACCGGGATTCGAACCTGGATCTCTTTACTAACCAGGAAAGGTGCATTATCCAACTATGCTACAGTGACAATATTTTTAGCGACAATTTTGCGATGGCTCTGTCAAATAATGGAACGATTAAATGTATTAATATCAAAAAGGTAACATATAGGTTCGAAAATTGTCGCTAAAAATATTGTCGCTGTAGCATAGTTGGATAATGCACCTTCCCGGTTAGGAAAGAGATCCAGGTTCGAATCCCGGTGGCGCAACAACAATATTTTTCGATAGAATTGATTTTATATGTATATCTTTCTAATTAATATATTTAATTCATATGTAAATATTACTGTTACTATATTACTCAGATGTGCCATCTAATTTGATACATTTCAATTTTTAGATTGTCAATTCCGTCAACCGATTGTAATTCTGAACTATAGATAGACTTGCCTGTCAATATACTATATTTATTTGTTATAAAGGATTAATTTCATAGCTAATAAACGGCATCTTTAAGGGAATAGGTGCGCTGAAAATAGTAATCGAATCAGAAAAGCGAATGGAAACTCATAATGGGCGAATGATATTAGAATTTCAAATTAGAAGGATTGTTTTTCAGCTCCTGGCGGGGAGACGTTATTGTGTATTTTGGAGGTGAATCACGGACCCTTTGTTCATTCCACGTTATTCTGTGTCGGCCGTTTGACAGCTAAATGAGCGAGTATTCGGAAAAATATAATAGATCGATCGCAAGTTGCGTGTTTGTAATTTTTAGCTTCACAGATTGATGGCAATGATTCGTTCGCTGATTCTTGATACAAAAGACAGACTTCGCGTTCATGATAATTCTTTTCGTCCAAGGAAAAGTCTCATAAACGAATAATGCTTTTATGCCTGTTATTCTTTAATTTTATTAAATGATTTTTACAGTGTGAATACACATAATAGAACATGCATAATGCACGATACTAATAATGAAAATCAGGTAAAAAAAAGAAAGACAAAAGGTGGGAGAAAGGTTGCAACTATTGTTGCGGTAAAGGTAGAGCAAGATGTGTTTGTAGATAGAATGATGGGTCAAAATTGAGATTGTGGTGGTTCATAAAAATAACCCTTTAAGTGTAGTAAGGCTAATGTTGAAAAAGTCAATTTCTCTTATGAACGGTGGTAAGATGTTCTACTTCCGGGAATGTGGAAGAGTGCACACTGCCGGGTCGGCCTAGATGGTATGTGAAAATATATTAATTCTTATTCAGTCAATATGATCTTGCAGTAGTTTAAAAATTGAGTGTTTGGTCAGCACGTGTTCTTCGATATCCAAGGCTTTTCATATTGTGGAAGTTTGCTGCATTTGTCCTAACTGTTCGTATTTTATTAATGATCGACTATATGAATATTTTACAATGAATGTCTCAATTTTTCAGAAATTACGCATTAAAGAAAGGCTCTCTGCAAACATGCAGAAAAATTATTCTTTCATACTGCAGGTGTGTTGCTACAAGATATGGAGATAGTCTGGAGAAATTGGTGATCACGAGAATGTACAATGACGGAAGGTGTGAGATCGAGACACGACCGGAACCTTGCTGTACGTCGCATTGAAGAAGGTTAAAGATCGCGAAGAGTATAGGCAGAGTAGGCAAGAGCGCAGGAGAATGGACAGTGCTCACACTGGGATATAGCGTTGCTGATGCTGTGGATGTGATTCTACTAATTATATCCAAAAACAATAATGTGATTTTAACGCCATACATAGGAAGCTCTATCGTCAATCTGAATTACTTAACCCTTAATGTTAAGTAAATCTGACAAGATGTCATTATTTCTCTGATAAAATTATGTTCATCTGTAGGGTTGTGTTGCGCTATTAGTGTAGTATTGTGACACGAGTGGTTTAAGAGATAAATTGAGATTCTACGAACGAAACACTTACGTATATAAAGTTGTCGATTCAGATGTTAAAATACGTATATAACGATTATTTTATAATACTGGGCAATCTAACGGAGCGCTTGAATATGTGTATTCCTAATAAATTGTCGGACGCCGTGACAGCGCCGTATTTCATTTCATACATGCTACTGTGTCAAGCGAAGCTAAATATACGACTTTCCTCAAAGTAACAGTGTACTTTAATTGTAGTGCAACCGCGAAATACATTAAAGAACGTCTTATTGTTTTTCATTTGGTTTAATCCGCTGCCCGGCCGCTGCAAGGTTGTCCGCTGCCTGATCTCGCCTCCATCTCGGCATTTCCCTCAACTGGCCGGAATTAAATTCACAATGAGATCTCTGGCGAATTTTGGCACGGCTCGCGGAGGGGTCGACGAACGCCCCGTGCGGTCGCATTGACAAATAACGGCGATGCGGCACTGTCGCAAGTCACACTGGCGAGGTTCGATTTTTATTAGAAAGTCACAAATCTAAACTAAAAATGATCCATTTAAATACTAATTTAATGTATTTATTATAAATATATACATATAAAATCAATTTTGTCGAAAAATTCGAACCTGGATCTCTATTTCCAATCCGGGGAAGTACACTACCAATTGTGTTATAACGCCAGTATTTTTCATGACAAATTTTCGAACATATATGTTACACTTTTTCAAATTAATACATCTGTCGTTCCATTATTTTTGAAAGCCATCTACATTATTTTTACGGAATCACAAATACCTTTGAGTAAACCTACTGCAGACGCCAGGGGAACACATAATAATATAATATATGTTTATAATTAATACATTAAATTAGTATTTAAAACATCACAGACCTATGTTCTGAATAATTAAACTTAAACTTCACAATAAGAATGTGTTCCCCTTAATAATAATAATGATCCGACTAAAGGTGACAACTGCGTAATTAAGAACATGCTTATTTAAGGTTGATATTAAAAAAATATAAGGTGACCTGAAGCATTTGAGATGTATAATAGATCTATAGAAGAATACTTAAAATAAGCTGGATGGATAGAGTTACGAATGAAGATGTTATGGTTCAGACGAATAAAGAAAAAATAGTATTTAAAACAATAAAAATCTGAAAATTACAATATTTCGGACATGTCATGAGAAGTAGGAGATCTTGCACCTCATAATGCAGGAAGAGATTGCTGGAAGTCGGGGTTTTGGAAGAAGGAGAATATCATGGCCAGTCTACTGTAGAGGGGCCGCAGTAAAGGTAGCTAATGTCAGTTGAACGGATGGGGCACAAGAAGAAGAAGATTAAATATAACATCTGAAATATACCACGGATGTGAAAACTAAGAAATTAATCACAGAGATCTCTCTCTGGTTAATTGAGGAATAAAAATATGGAAGCGTTCGAGATGTGGTGCCGAAGAGAGAAGAAGGAGCTAATGGATGGGGCACATTCTTAGACATCAGATATGTGATCGAGGAAAGAAGCAAACATTGACAAATAATGAGTAATGCGGACACCTACAGACAATTTTTGGGTGGCGTCCAGTAGAGAGACGCGCGGCGAGCACTGCACTAATAAGAACGAAGTTCCACAATATAAATGAAGATAAATACGATATTAAAATGGCGTAGTAGAAGTCAACCGCAAATGCAATGGGCTGACCACCCCAAGAGAAATGCTGGCTTTGGGTGAATGACCAGAACCGATGGCAGAGTTTGAGCGAGGGTGAACTCGGAGATGGATGACAAAGAAGAACAGGTTATGTTGGATCTGACAGATGTTTTATATTATTGACATTTTGTAATCAACCATAATATGTTGTCAGATTTTTAAATAATAAAAATAACAGATTTGCTGCCATTCTTAACCCTTCTACCCAGCTTAGATTATATTACATTACTCCGTTATATTATCACATTCATCAATATTTTACTTTAAATACTCAATATTTAGAGTAAAAGCACGACAATAACTATTTTGCAGCCATTGAAACTAGTAAAAGTATATTTTTCAAATTCGAAATGTTAAAAATTACACATTCCTCACGGTGACACAAGATGACACTATGGCTGTATATGGATATTTCTGAGGCTTAAATAATTCGATATATGTGATCTTTTTACTGCTGTAGTAATTATTTACTATTTAATACGTGGACGTCTTTCGCGCCCGTCCCAGAACGGATTAAAAAATTAGTATTGTTAATTAAAAAAAAAAAAAAAAATGTTTTCCGCCAATTACGCGATTTTCGGTCTCCCGCGGAAAATCTTGAAAATGACAAAGTGACCACTGGCGACGATGGGGTGGGAGTTTGGTGGACACATTTATCTAGTCACGCGTTAAGACAAATATGCGAAGGATCATGACGGTCTGTGATGCCGGCTGGAAAATATCATCAGTGCGTATCACCGAGCCAAAATGAGCCGTAACGATGGAATTTTGTATGAAAAAATATGCACAATCGCGTGATAAAAATTGTGTTTCAAGTCGCTCTCTTAAAATCTTTAATTTATATCACGCCACCACCAGAATAGCCAACCTTATTATAATTATTTGTATATTAATTAGAAAGATATACATATAAAATCAATTTAATTGAAAAATATTATTGTTGCGCCACCGGGATTCGAACCTGGATCTCTTTCCTAACCGGGGAAGGTGCTTTATCCAACTAAGCTACAGCGACAATATTTTTAGCGACAATTTTCGACCCTATATGTTACCTTTTTTGATATTAATACATTTAATCGTTCCATCATTTGACAGAGCCATCTACCTTATTTTTACCGAATCTCAAATACCTTTGAGTAAACTGATAGCAGACGCCAGAATTATTAATGTATATCTTTATAATTAATATATTTAATTCATATTTAAAATATCACAGACCGTCTGTTCTGAATAATTACAACTTCACAATAAGAATGTGTTCTCCTAAATAATTATTTGTTATAGAAAAAAAACTTTTATTGAGCCTCGATCGAGTGCAATTCGGCGTTTTGGAGCATTTTTTGGTTTTATATTTTATAAGGATAATAGATTTTTAAATATGTTTACATTATTCGTGAGGTAAAGTCTGCGCGGTAAACTTTTAACTGTTTTATTTCGCGCGCTGCATTTCTAAAATGACCTAAATATTTTCGGGGTTGGTTTGTCTACAGCTTATCAATTGAATAAACAATATCAATTATTAGGTACCGGATCACTAAAATATTTTGACTGTGGAGTCGCAAATATACGGATGCCCATATATATTATCTATCAGTTATTACGGTCCTGTGTTCAAATAATTGTTTTATTTTTTTGTGTCGTGTGAAATGGAATGACTTTGATGGAACGCTGGATACGACCATTGATTGGATAGCGCTAACCGACGATTAAGAAATGCATTATTAATTTTATCCGTCAAGTAACGTCAGTCAGAAGTTAACCGGAGGTAAAATAGTCCCTAGAAAGTCTGTAAAGAAAAACGTAAAAAAAAACATTATTGAATTTGATAAATCTAGAAGTAAGTATTATAATTTGAATAAATAAATTAACATTTTTTCTCAGCTTCGCCAGTGTGTCTCAAACTTTATGACGTAGGCAATATTTTGCGCGAGAAAGTATTAGACCGCGAGATGAATACGGTGAATGGCGCGCGCGAACATTCTAATCTTACGCACTGACAGGAAAATAAAGCATAGAAAAGAAAACTTTAGTGTGTTTACGAGAGCTGTAAGCCAGCCAGGAATGCTTCGGCTGCGCCAGCAATCTGGGGTCAGATGTTACAATTTGAAAAGCCAACAGAGACGGCGTCCAGTTGACAGGCGTGTCGTCTTGTTTGAATCAACCCAATTAGAGTGGTCGCTGTAATCGAAGGTATTACAAAGTATTATATACAATGTACAAGACTGGTACAGGAAGACACGATTCATCTGTCAAGTGGATGCTGTGGTAAAGAATTTTAAGAAGAAAGACATTTTAATTGATATAAGGAGTCGTATTTATTATTTTACATAGTGAATTATCTGTGTGCGAAGGTCCTGTTGATTTGTAGAGGTCAGGAGAAAATTTGAAATCAGCAGATATAAAAACTTATTGATCAATTTACCATAGATACGTAAATAAGTGCTGATTTTTATAAAACTTGAATACTTTGGAAGTGTTATGGGCCAAAATTGTTGTGTCTGTGCCGAGGTACACTCATGGATGCCATAATGACATTACCCAAAGAGTTGGAAATTTCGCGAATTTCGCGAATGAAAGACAAATGAATGGATACTGAACTCTAGGACGTAGGACACCGGGTGGCAAAGGTTAAATGGCAGTTGGTGAGGCACCTGATAAACACTAGAAAGCACTACAATAGATACGGTAAAAATGTGACTTTGTGGACCAAATCTCATAATCACAATCGCAATTAAAATAACTATTGGAGGCTTACTTTTTAGTGTACCGGTCATTGCTTGAAGAGTTACATTAATCAATTATCAATCATCGTTGTAATCAAACACAATAACGGTTAAAATAACAGTTTAAATAACGATTTCACCATCACTAATATTCTGTACTTGATGCAAATTGCGCTGATGTTGACAATTTTTACAATAGGGGAAGGGAAACGCGGTACAGGAAGAAGACACAATTCCTGGTGAAAGAACTTGTGCGGTTTCATTGTAAATTGCAGTCTTTGTCTTTTGACCACAGATCTTCCAAGAAGAACAAGTATTTAACTTCACTCCAATGGATGAGGAACGTCGGTACGTAAATAGATAAATACGTCAAAACTGCGCGAGCTACCTTCTTGACCATTCCATGTCGACTCTCCAACAATGCGAGTCCATTCAGGAACTGATTGAATCGTTTACAGCGCTTCGCCAATCAACGATCGCTAATGATCACAGCCGGCACTCGAACCGGAGTACCCCCACATCAAGTCGTAAAATTGGCACTCATTCGGATAACAATCTCCCAGCTAGCAGTGATTAATTTGCATTGCAAATCGTGCGCAGTAAACACCGCAAAATCATCTCGAATGAAACATAGTTACGATGGAGAAGAGATCATATAAATATAGTGGCAATTGGAGAGATGTTTGAGAGAGAAATTAACGCGAAAACATAAAATATTGCAATTACGAGCAGTATACCGAGATCCCGGACTCGATTATGCTAATATATAATACTTTGTTAAGGAACACAGACCTTGCTGAAGTCATGTAAGACTAATTGGTGCGTATTCCACTGTTAATTATTGAATCAGCGTCTTCGTTATCATCAGTGGCGCGCAGTAGGTATTGACTTATGTTATACTCTTATTATATAATACTATACGCTACATTGTACACAGGTTTATGAACTTTTGTTTAAGCGATGTCTTTAAACATCCTCACCTTTTGGGGGTGCATGATTTCTACAGCTTCTTTCTGGCTGCCTTCTGAATTGAATGTGATAACGAGTCTCGCGTCAAATTGTACAGGAATCGCAACGAGAGTAAACAACTCTAAAAACGATTCAGGATAGAGTGTAAATAATTAAATTAAAACCGTAATACATCGTACCTCTAACGTGAATCTAACCTAATTTAAAATCGATTTTATACGTTTGCGGGGGTCAAATAGTTTGAATCTACAAACGATGACGGATATTAACAATACCTAATATCCTAATCTCTTTTCGATTCACCAAACGTACACCGATCTAGTCAGCAAAGTTCCAGAGGTCAATAAATCACAAACACCCCACGGATAAACTAATATTCATTGGTGTTAATATTGTGATGTTCGGAAAAGTTTGGTGGCGGGGTGCGATCACCATAACATCGAGGGGATTTGGGACAAAAGCAGTTAGTCGGGACCCGAACCAATTAGTTGTAGGAGACGACGTTGCCATATAGTTTTCCCGAGAGAAAATAATGATTACACGTGTTTGGTAAATACGGTGTCTCTGTACGCGTTCAAGATATCTTAGTCATGTAATATTATTGAAATTTGAACATTTAACAATAGTTGTGTTTAAAATTTTTTTCATAATTTATTTTGAAGTTGAAATTTTGTAGAACTTTTCACCCTGATAATTAAAACAAATTTGATAAAAAAATCAAAAATAAATAAATAATCTAAATATTAATTAATTTCATTGAGAAATATTGTTGTTGCGCTACCGAGATGAATCTCTTTTAAAATCGGGGAAGGTGCAGGTTCGAATGCCGGTAGCGCAACAACAAATTTTTTCGATAAAATTGATTTTATATGTATATCTTTCTGACTAATACATGTAATTAGTATTTAAAATATTACAGACCTGTGTTCTGAATAATTACAACTTCACAATAAGAATGTGTTCTCCTTAATAAATAAATAATCTATTAAAAAAATTTTTTGACCATGGTTATCACCGGGACTCGAACTCGAAACTTTATATTGAGAGCTTTATGAAGTAAATTATAATGTCCTAACAATATGCATTTAAGTGATGTATATTTTTATATATGAAAAATCTCAAATGAATGAATGGTATATTTTTAATGATATTTTGATATAAAGTTGATAGCTATATAAATATACCCATGTAACCTAAATAACGGCAAGGAAATTTCTGGGTTCGTATACCGGTGTGAACTGAATATTTTTTCGATAAATACATTGCTTTTGTAAATCTTTCTAATTGGTTCATCACATTTGTTTTTACAATAGGAAAAAAATAGATTTCTGACCAGAACAGACATATAAAGTGGAAAATTCTACGTGAAATTACATACAACTCATTCTACCGGCAAGACTAAGTTTCAGGTTCAAGTTCCAGAGATTTTTTTTCGACAGGTAGATTTTTTCTACATTGTTTTAGTTTTCAATTTAATCACACACATACAGTGATGTAAACAGACATACATTATAAGTGATATACTAATATAATAGATGGACATGTGTTTCATATGACTCTTGAGAAACTTGACTGTCACATGTACAGTACAGAGACGCATGTGTGTGTGTGTATGTGGAAAACCGCATCAGTTAACCAAACGCCCAATGTTTGGTGCAAATTTGATTTCCATTAATGACCCGAAAGTTTGGCGCGATGGTCCGCTGGTGTAAGTGTCGAGCCCGGAGCAGGCTAACGAGGGTTTGAAGCCGGAGAAAGCGGTCGAATTTATGGAGATGTTTGCCAAAACAAACCGGATGCACAGGGACTCTAAAATACTCATCATTATACACGCATTTAATAGTTCTTTTAAAAAAAAAGAATTTGTCTGAAATTTTTGAAAACTTTAATTAGGTTTTTAGGCTGGTGAAAAAAATTAGTCAAAATTATTTTTCAATCAAGTCAGACTATAATAATTTCAGTCATATTAAAACGTATGAAAACGATTTCTAACTATTTTCCATCGATAGATAATTCATTAATATTGTTAATATTAAAATAATTCTCACATTTTTAATAACGCGACCCCATTGTGTGCGCGCACATTTCGAAAAAAATATTTCTTCAATCGTTTGGATATTTTTCAAAAATATTATCCTCTGGACGGTCTATTTTTTCAAATGTTTTAAATGGGTGTTACTTTACGTGTGTTTAATAATAATAATAATTCTTACCGTAATATACGTACTTATTACAACAATTCTGTGTAAAATTAAAAATACAATTGTTTTATGTTATTTTTTATGATTTAAAAAAAATCAATCTGATTGAAATTGCCTTTAAAGCAATAGTAGCTGGAAAGGATAAAAAAAAAATTCCCAAAAAATCCGATGATATTACAGTTTTCAGCGAGTCCCGCCAAAATCATATCACGAATTCAAATCCGGAATACAAGTCTGCCGCTGTTTGTCTTTTGTTTCATTGTATCGTTTGTATAATTAGTCCCCGGTCAGTGTTGCCAGACTAACGACAATATAGAGGAGACGGACGTTCGCCATATCGGAAAAAGAAATGGGAATTTTTCAGCCGATTTTACAGTCGTATCGATGTTTTTTCGCGCGGCCCCGAACAAGAACAACGCAACTCTAAATAAATTTAAATAATTTATTTTGCACTATTCACATAAACGTCAGTAATATTTTGAAAAACATAAATTGTTATTGTTAAATCATTACAATTGTTTGTGTTGAACGTTTGAAATTATTAAAAAAACCTGGGGTCATCGAGGTTTTTTATGATAACGTAGGTAATACAATTAACTAGTATTTAAAATCCTTATAGGACATAATTTAAGTGATAATTACCCACCTACAGCATATTTACATTAGAAATGGACTTATTTTTTTATACTTGAAGGTGTTTATTTTCTACTACACAACAAAAATATCACACTTCTATCTATATTGTGTTAAATTATTCGATACAGTACCTACTTAAAAAATATCATGTACAAAATTCAAAACACACTGGGCGATAACACGAAATATAAATGTAAATTCCAGAAACAATTTCTATTTGTGAAATTTTTGACAGTACAACTACATGAATAATTTAACTTATAAAAAAGTCACATAGTGAATACGTATGAAATTTCAAAGGACATTAAACTCACTAAACTGCATAAATTACCCTACCCGTGACATACATACAAAATGGCATAATGATTTAATGTATAAAATAGACAATAATCTCAGTTTTTTTTTTTGCGAAATTGGATTACCATTTACATTAGTAATAATATTTAGCGTTATTATTGTAGTTGTGAATTGTTAATTAATTTATTAACACAATCAAATAAAATGTAGATGGAATGCGAACACCATTACACATTACGGGTTGCACCGCGTATATTACGAGTGTTTGTGCAGAATAAACGACCAATAAAGAAAGGTCCAACAGTCGCGATTTTTTTTTTCAAAAACAATTGACCGGAAATGCAATGTTTCAAGTGGAGACCGCGACGTATCCATAAATGATAACACGGTGATACGTTTGTTTTCCGTTGCCGGACGGAACGGATACGGCGTCCGTGTTTTTTGTACTTTCGAAGGTTTCATGCCACCCGGCAGGGGTAGGAGGGTGGGCGCGGTGTTGGATGTCGTGTAGGGAGAGGGAGACTTGCAGAAATTACGTGAGAATTACGAGCGTATTGCAAATACTAATGACATTATTGTTGACATTGGCTCTGTCAAATGATGGAACGATTAAATGTATTAATATCAAAAAGGTAACATATAGGGTCGAAAATTGTCGCTAAAAATAATGTCGCTGTAGCTTAGTTGGATAAAGCACCTTCCCCGGTTAGGAAAGAGATCTAGGTTCGAATCCCGGTGGCGCAATAACAATATTTTTCGATAAAATTGATTTTATATGTATATCTTTATAATTAATATATTTAATTCATATTTAAAATAATCGCGTTGAATTCGCTGTAGAGCAAAAAAGAGAAAATATAACGGTTCATAATTTAATTCTGAATGATGCGCGTACGTTTCCTACACAAACCTAACTGATATGCACATATTTCCTAACCTAAACTTACCTAACTTGACGTATACAAGTAGAATATAAGTTTTTTGTAAATTTTTTACATGTTCCGTGAACAACGATAACATTAATATAATAAAATAACACACATATTTTAGATTACAAATATTATTCAGCTTTGTCTTAGCTTCATTGCTAGACTTTCATCTGTGTTAGTTAGTAGTCAGTAGCGAAATTTTTTGCACTATTTATGATTAATTTTAATGTGTTATAAGCTCTTCTACATTTATAGAAAAAAATATTTTCGCTAGATATAAAAATATAGACAAATATACAATTCCTCAATGTTCTTTTAAATATTTATAATATTACTATTTGTGGTAAAAATAAATGTTTCAAACCGCCTTTTGCTTTATAGATGAAGAAAATAATATTGGTGCAACGTTATACTATAATATTACTCAAAATACAATTCAGTGTTAATAATTAAATTAAAAAGTTTGCCTGTCGAAATACTCGTAATTCAAATAGCAGTCTGAAACATAAAGTAAAATGCACGTTCATAAAAGGAAAGTTTAAAATGTCGTTGACAGTTCAACAAAGATGGCGACAGATAAACGAGCCCGCATCTATGCACTAGGTACCAGTCTAATATGACCGATCCCTTTGATACTCTGTCCTCGGATGACCCCCTGTCCGTTCTGTGGCAATATTTCCAACCCCCCACCCTTGTATCAATTGGCTATTGTCTCTGGTACAGATTTATAATTCTTTGTTCCGTCTAGCTCGCAATTCAAACACGATATTCTCTTCTGTCATTTGTTTTACATATTTTTTTCCCGCCTGCAATGGACAATGCGTCACGTCCGAAACACGTTTCATTTTATTAAATAATGCCAAAAACAAATTACGTTTTGTTATCGATGATTATTGAATGTATGTATGCGACGTATACGATTTAAAAGTAGATAATTACAATTTTTTTCTTATTGTGAAGTTGTAATTAAGATAATTAAGAACAACTTCACAATAAGAATGTGTTCTCCTAATAATAAAGTTGTATCAATGTGTTCAAAATTTAATAAAAATGAATTGATAATTCTGGCGTCTGCTGTCAGATTACTCAAAGGTATTTGAGATTCTGTAAAAATAATGTAGACGGCTCTTTCAAATAATGGAACTATTAAATATATTAATATTAAAAAGGTAACATATAGGTTCGAAAATATGTCGCTAAAAATATCGTCGCTGTAGCAGAGTTGGATAATGCACCTTCCCCGGTTTGGAAAGAGATCCAGGTTCGAATCCCGGTGGCGCAACAATAATATTTTTCGATAAAATTGATTTCATATGTGTATCTTTATAATTAATATATTTAAAATTATTTTTGTTTATATATGAAATCCAGGGTTGGAGAGAAATGGCTCGTAATTGTGATCAACGGAAGAAAATTCTCGACGAGACTAAGACCCATCGGAGGTAAAGCCGATAATAATGATGTATTCAATTACTATTTCTTTTACGTTCTTTAAGTTACACAATTCCTGGGAAAGAATGGTATCCTTGTTTATAACATGTAGGGTAACCTTTAGGAGTATAAAAATCTAAAAAAAATATAATTCTATATGTTAACGAGCAATGTGATAGATGGTCAAAAAATATTAGGTAAGCTGGTTCGTCGCCCGGCATCCGTCTTGTTTTATTATACTCAAAGTTTTTTTAAAGCGTCGCTTCTGTGCGAGGAAATTTTGTGTTTGGATTTCAAAAGAATCCATCTTTTAGCGGGAGCGGTGCGGCGTCACGGGCGCTTCCGTCGCCGAGGGAGGAAGTAATTCTGACGAACGTTCCTTTTATGAACTTTTGAATTGTGTGACGCGGCGGCCATTATGCATGCGCGGGTTTTCCTAGATCTCGGCCCGGCCGCCAGGGGCGACGCTAGACGCCGGACGCTCCGGCGATTAATTATTAGGCAGGTACCCGCCTAATTTTATTGTTTGTTTTTCGAGAGCTGGCAACACTCGCGGCGGAGGTCTTGCAGAAGGTAGAACGGATGGAGTGCAAAATTTTATTCGGGTCTGCGAGATATTACGAATTGATTACGAACGGAGGTCATTATTTAAATTTTAAAAAAAGACTCCGCCTACACCCCGTAATGGATGTCGTTTAAATTTTATGACGTAAAAATAACACAGTGGTTTAAACAAAATTAAATATAGATATAAATTTACATATAGATACAATATTAATAAAAATACTTTAAGAGTACGCAGGTGTGGTGTTATATACACATGTTCTTAACAATCGGCAGTTATATAAGCAAATGTAATCGGGCGTAGTGTGCATTACCCGACATTTTTCACGGTTTTGACAGTGAATTTAAGATTAATTTAAGATTTCATCATCTCCGTCGTCCTTTTCCAGTCCATGATACCGACTACACGAGCGTCCCGGGTAACGCCACCCAACCATCGCATCTTGGCTCTTTCAATACTTTTTCGGTTACAACAGGTTTTACGTAAAACCCTTTCATTGCTGGACGTTATGAGTCCGTTTGTTGAATGTGACGAGCCCCACCTCAGTGCTATCTTGATAACATGATGATTTTGTAAGAGTAAGATATCATCGGTGTATATATGTATATGTGTAAAACAATGGTGATTAAGGCCACATCTGTCTGTAATCCAATGAATTTTTGCGCATGTTTATTTTCCATCACGCCGTTTCCCCACGGGGTAAGCAGATATGATGAGCGTCACACTCTTCCGTCCACACGCACAATTCTCGCCATAAATCTTCTCATATAAGCTCGCCGGTTATTGTGGCTTCTAACGGGACCATCTTCCAGTATCTGATTTAGTCTTCCACGGACGTCTTCTATTTCTGGCGCCATCAACACACGCGTCATATATCTTTCTCGCACACTGCCTCGCTAATTATGTATAATTACAATGGTCATTTACTATTGTAAAAAAATATATTTTTATATCAACATTTATTATAAATATTATAAAAAAATATATATATATTTATATCGATAGCTACGCATCTATTATTATGTTACGTGAATAAGGTTGCGCGATGCCAAGGAGGGGCGACTCAAAAATACAGCACAATACTGACAGGAAATTGATGTTCCATCATATCTTGCATAATAAACTCTGAGACAATGAACAAAACCTATCTCCGACAAAGGAGAAAATTTCGGGTTACCGGCGTCCTCGTCATTTTAACAAATCGTTTTCAATCATAAATAATAATAAACAGCCCTGCCCCCACCGGCCCCGGCCTCCCCGATCCAGAAGTACCATCTGAAAGACAAATGGACGGAGTGTCTATAACGAGAAGTATCGAAAGATTTTCACGGGGGGGGGGACACCGGGATGATGGGTAACCTCGGGGCAATCATCCTTTGTCGACGAAAAATATCTAAAGTAGAAAAAAAAATATTTTGAACTGAGAGTAAATACTTAACATTGTATATTATTTTAATGTTGTACACATTAAAAAATATATAGTTAAATGTGACCATTGAATAAAATCTCTGTAATTTATAGTTCTCTTACGTCAGATTCAATTCCGAAATGATAAATGTAATCCCCTAAGATGGGTCAAAATTGATTTAAAACAAATCGAAGAAAAATATCATATTTCATTCGCGATGCGTTCGTAAAAAAGATAAATCGACAAGAGTCACGGAGTCCCATTTGTAACGCAACAAAAGATGTGTAAATAAATGGGCATAAATATTTTAATATTAGTAATAAAAATGCAGGGCGAAGCCATTAATCTCGGATGGACAACGACACAATCAATTAATCCTGGATTATCATGTCTTGGATCGCGGGCGATCTCCACAAAATGGTGGACAGAGGTGGCCATTCGACACCAAGAGTGCCGAACGGAGAATAAATCTGCCAGATTTGACAGTAGGCGCAGTGCCAGGTTATTTACCGACCGACGTGCACACAGGGATGCATTCGCGGCAACACAATTATTGCCCAAATGTACCTGCGCGGATTGAAAAAAAATTGTTGCGATACCATGCAACTCTAATGCTATTCGGATATGGTTTTCTTCTTATTTATTTCTTTGTGAAATTGTACCTCAGATATTTATTATGAAATGTTTAAGGACAATAGGTTGTATTCTCTTTTCTATACATCATCTTAAATAGATCAGATTTTATTATAAGGCAGTATTTCTTGAGTTGTTTAACATGAAAAATCGTACAAATTTTACAATCGCGTTTTAATCGTTTCAAGAAGCTGAATAAGTATTTTCGTAGAAAGCAATCACTTTGTGGTTTGACATATTACATTAAATAAAATAACTTTGTATGAAACCACGAAATTTATTGTACATCGACCGGTTTCGCTTATCTCAAGCTTCATCAGGACGTACAAAGTGTTGGTGGATATTAAGTTGATTTTAAAGGAAACATACCTAATATGGGGCCAACGGATAAATTGATTTGATTATTAAGAATTGGTCCATCAAAACTGTATTTTACCATTCCTTAATATCCCATTTATCCGTATATGTTTTCTGTCTCTGTCTTTCACATGTAATTTTATATTCTCTCTCTTTCTTTATGTATATATAAGTGCACTCTTCTTGTATTTATGATTGATATGAAAATTATTGTTATTTTATTTAATATAAAACTGAATAAAGTAAATATTCACTTTATTGCGTAGGTTGATAACTGAACAATGACGTATTGCTTTCTGATGACTATGTCATAGATGATTATCGTATTTTCTATCAAGACTTGTATACTAAATAGTACAGAATTTAGAAAAATAGATCAAAATAGGCTTGTGTCGGTAAATGCGGAAAGAAATATACAAAACTATTTTTTGAATGACTAATAGATTAATTTAGTTTCAGTTGAGCGAGTTTGAAGCGCAGAAAAGCTGGAAAAAATCTACAGAGGGTGATGTTAAGTGCGCGCCTGTTCGCATCAACTGCAGGCCAACACTATAAATCTCCAAAGGCCAAAAGTACGCAGCCCCGAGGATCCTTGTCTCGTGCGGTCCTCGCGCAGGAGATGTGGGAGGCGAGTTCTTAGAAAGCGGGCCGATATTGGACATTGCTTTCGGTGAGAAATGACATTATTCACCGCGACGCGCACCGGCGCGGGGAGCTGCACTGAAAGATGACCCCCACCCGCGAGCGATCAAAATATCTCGTGTGTTTTCAATCGAAATAAATGCATCCATTGAATTATTGAGTGGGTATTCAAAATTTGAAGAGAAATAGCGCAATTACTGACAACGTTTCTTACCTGATGCAAACAACTCTAGACTATGTGATTAATTAATAAGTTTAATTCAACCGCCGGAAGAATTATGAATTATTATTGAAGTATGTACATCGTAGGTGTACTAAATAATGGTGTAAATTATCAATTATCATTATGAAAATAATCAATATAAACAAAAGAATGGTGGTGTGTTAGACGATAGTAGGTAGCGAGACAGAGAGCATAAGCGATCCTTGTATATGGAGAGACACAGGCTTACAAAAGAAAGACGGAAGACCTACTGTGATGTGAGATTTAAAAAAAATAATTTTACACACATTTCCGCAACACGGAACAGAGAAAGAGAGAGATAGACTAATATTCTATACCGAATATTATTTCAAAATATTATGCGAGAGAAAGACAAAAAATAAAAGAGGAATAAGAGGTACTCACACAAGATCTAAAGAAGATATATTTTTTGTTAAATTATAACGTGAAGTGTTTTTATTTGCTGATTATTGAGTAGATTTTAAACTACTTAATATTAAAAGAATTTAGATGATATATTGCATTTGGGTTTTATACAAAGTCACTAATATAAACATCACCCATCTGACATATAAGCAAAATAAAGTTATGCATTAATGCATACTAATTAAATGTATTAATTAGAAAGATATTGTTGCGCTATCGGGATTCGAACCTGGATCTCTTTCCAAACCGGGGAAGGTGCATTATACAACAATGCTACAGCGACATTTAATTAGTATTAAAAAGACCGTCTGTTTAGAATAATTACAACTTCACAATAAGAATGTGTTCTCCTTAATAATATATAAGTTAAACTCCAAAGCGGTCAAAAAAAAAAAATATATATATTAGACTCGGAGATTCGTATAAAGAAATCAAGTATTCGAATGAGATATTACATACATATATAAAGGGAATATTTTAAAACAATGGACGTCAGAATTGCAAATAATAGATTGTCAAGTTCTGCATTTACTATTAAAACTTAAGGGCTCTGCACAATGCTCGGTAAAGACTCAATTTATTCTGCATCCATTTTGCACGTTGCTTGGAGTCAAAATGGCGACGGTGGACAATCATATTTTCGCGGAAAACAATGCAATGTAGTGAACCCTGCTCTGGAAAATAATTTGCAGTTGAACAATTTGTGCGGTCTGTTCGGACGGCATCGGTGCATTTGACACGAAGACCAAACAAGATGGTGGTTTAAATCGGAAAATAATACTCTTTTTCCACTTCCATCCAAGGAGAATATGTTATAAAATTTCATTTAGATACTGTATTGCAATTGAGGCGATAATCGCTTGAATTTATTTATATGAATGTATTTTATTTTAACATTTTTTCCATGTAATATATAACGCAGCAATGGTACAGCGGTCGAGGAGTCTAATTAGAAATTAGATTATTTTTACGAACTTAGATTCGAATACTAACTAACTAATGAATTATTGTAAGGAGAACACATTCTTATTGTGAAATTGTAATTATTCAGAACAGACGGTCTGTGATATTTTAAATATTAATTAAATGTATTAATTATAAAGATATACATATAAAATCAATTTTATCGAAAAATGTGTTCTCCTAATAATAAAGTTGTATCAATGTGTCCAAAATTTAATAAAAATTAATCGATAATTCTAGCGTCTGCTATCTGATTACTCAAAGGTATTTGAGATTCCGTAAAAATAAGGTAGATGGCTCTTTCAAATTAAATGTATTAATATCAAAAAGGTAACACATTGGTTCGAAAATTTGTCGCTAAAATTATTGTCGCTGTAGCATAGTGGGATAATGCACCTTCCCCGGTTTGGAAAGAGATCCAGGTTCGAATCCCGGTGCCGCAACAACAATATTTTTCGATAAAATTGATTTTATATGTATATCTTTCTTAATTAATATATTTAATTCATATTTTAAAAATGTGCTATTTATCGAGATATTGATTCAACTGATTTTTAAAATAAACTAATTTTTAATCATTATTGACGAGTTATATTATTTAATAAATAGAATAGTCATTAAAAAATATTTTTAAATTTCATAAAAAAATAATAATTTTCAATCTATTTTCCGTCAAAATTCCATAATATAGTTAAGTACGTTTTATGTACCAAGTATTGAGCATACGGTGAAGAAGAAGAAAAATGTAATTCATACAAATTTTCATTCATTAGGAAATTAATTTTATTATGTAATACACATCATACAAACAAAATATGAAAAATGTTTAATTTTTAATATACACAGGTCATTAAAAACTGCTAAAGAAACACTTCTAATTGCGTACTTTTACGATTACAATTATTCTAATTTTTCCAGTAATTAATATTTATTATAAAGTATGCCCGTCAAGTTGAAGCCGCGGGATTTTTTTTTAAGTGTGTTTTAAAAATATATTTTTGCATGTAATTTGTAAAACATGAATTATTAATATCCCCGTTTCTGCGTTCTGTTTTTCTCCGGCGACATTATTTTGAAAGTTTTCCCCTGTTTTTTGCAAAGATGTTTGATTAATGGCAACATTACTCAATCGGCGGGAAAAGCTCGTCAAATTATCGAATTTTCTAATTGGTCGCCTTGTGATGTTTTCCGCGCGAGATTCATGAGGCAGTGGTGCTAAATCGTGCGACACAACATTGCCTTGAATCGTGAGATGCAAGATCTGAAGTTTTTCTTGTTATTTTCGATTTATTATTGTTTCATAGATTTCTTTTTCCTTTCGCATTAGAATATCATCGATATATCACATGATAGATCACATCAACCTAACTTATTTTTAGAAGATGCCTATAGATCCACATGTCAAATACTTTAGCATTGTCTCAGTGAATGTTCACGATTCCATTCCACATAAGAAAGCACATAGCATCGTATCATTCTCATTCGCAATGATTTATTATTATTTTTTAATGTAATAATATTATGAAGATGTATTTTTAGAACGTAAAATGCATCGAATAATTCCGGTGTCATCTAACGTGTATTAATTAATTAAAGGTTTTTGGCATTCAAAGCAAAAATATAACGTCAATAGCTATTTAAAAATGGAATAATATTAGACCACATACGTATGTCTCAAATCATTCATAACCTCAAATGGTTAACATAGCGAAATTGGTAACGCAGGCAAGGAAATGTTCCGGGTACGTATCCCGGTGGATTTTTTTTTTTTTTTGTGACATACTTTTAATTGATTTGTTTTGAGTATGTATATATATAAATTGATATGATTGTTCAAAGTTTTCAACGAATAATGATTATGGATTGTATTTAAAATATAACCTAGGATATTGTTATATTATATTACTTAGCGCATTTCATAAACTTTAAATAGAGCACGAGAAATTAATTGCAAATGCATTACATCGCCGTAGAGAAATTTCAAGAATAACTTTATAAATAACTAACTTTAAAGATCCTTTAAAGCTTTCAGCGTTTGTGCTGGACGATAATGAAAAAGTATCGCGTTGTTCATAATTAAAAATATTTTTCTCATTTCAAAAGATCCCGTGTTGAGTATTCCTGTCGAAGTCTGTTATGACCGAAAATCCGGCAGCTATTTGGCCATTCATTAGGGAGGGTATAATTTGATATTAAAATACGATGACTTAGTTAGGATTTGTAGTTTTTATGCGTATCGAAAATTTTTCGAGAAAACTTCTGTTCGAAACTTCGTAAATTTATAATCAAATTTGGTTTTATTGACGTGCCCCGTTCGAGAAAACAATATTTATTCAGAAATTTTAACGTTCCGCTCGCGATAGATTAATTAAATAAAGTAATAAAAAATAATCTAGCGTCGGTTCGTAGATTATTCCGACAGAATATACTGTGGGTCCGTTATTGCGGTGGAAATGCCACTGACATGTCGGCTTTTTAAACTGTCGTAAATTGTTACTTTTGCTATATTTGTATATTTCTTTTCAAGAAACTTTTAATCGTGTATACAATTAAAACATATTTCACTTCATAGTGTTTTAATAGCATGTCGGCGCAGGCTTATTTAATACACAAACACAAATAAATCTGTAATTCGTTTGACGCATTTAGTTCCCACATACAATGTTTGCGATTTTGCCTGTTCATAAATGGTTCGAAATCCTGCCACAGAAAAAATGACGCAGATGGTGAAATCGCTCGAGTTCCTTCCATATTCCATAGAAAATCGGCAGATGGAAGAGTCTCGCGGGCAATTAGCTATCAGCGGTTATTAAATAATGGCACTATCCGGCTTGATTAATGACCTTATTATTGCACCACAATCCATAGAAAACTTCTTCTGAAAAATATCTTCGACACTATGAATTCCTTCGTTGAGTTTCCGAGTCTGAAAAATGGCCGGCGTTGCCACAGCGTGGGAAATCGCCCCCGATAGGGCCGACCGCAACAATGGCGCCGCGGTGTGAAAAAGAAGAAGTTTATTGAAATTTATTATTTTAAAAAGAGAGTCTGTTTTGCCGCGATAATGTTTAATTTACGGTTGATGTGCGCGCGGAGGAATATTTTCATTTTTTGATCGCATTATGGCGCGAAGGTGATACCGGCAATTTGCTTTTTTCCTCACTCTGAATGTTTGCAGTGTGTTTAATTTACGATTGCAGAGTTATTGTTTCCGGCAGCAGCCATCTTTTGTTATTGAAATTGTACAATTTGAATTGATTACCCGTACGAATACGGTAGTTCTTTGTTTCACAAAGTAATATCGTATTTATAACAAGTCAGCGACCGCCATTGCGATTTCCTAACAGTGTACAATGAATGATTGACATTTTTTATTATAACATTTCAAATTAATGTTATTCTTCAGGAGGGTCTGTCCGGCCATTTTGTTAAGGAGAAGTCGTCAGGCGGCAAGTCCTTTGACGCTGCACGGGGGAGACGTGAACGTAGGTGCAAAACTCGAGTGTTGCCAGTTGGAAAAAAATCATTCCATGTACGAGACATGCGTCAATTACGGTAATATGATAAGAAGTCGTTATTAAAAACGGCATTTATAATGTAAGTTATTATTTGAGATTGTTAATTGGAACGGCCGTTTTCTGCGCGTTTACGGACTTATAAACTGTTTTTTTTTAATTCTTAAGGAGGGGATTTTTTTTATATATAGACTCATAAATTAATAACAGCGTAGTAAAAATATGAATTAAATATATATTCGTATAAAATCAATTTTATCGAAAAATATTGTTGTTGCACCACCGGGATTCGAACCTGGATATCTTTCCAAACTGGGGAAGGTGCATTATGCAACTATGCTACAGCGACGATATTGTTAGCGACAAATTTTCTAACCTATACCTTTTTGATATTAATACATTTAATTGTTCCATTATTTGAAAGAGCCATCTACCTTATTATTACGGATTATTTTATTTTCATATTTAAAATATCACAGACCGTGTGTTCTGATTAATTACAACTTCACAATGAGAATGTGTTCGCCTAATAACGTAGTAATGTGACAGGACGACAAACATAATATTTTCCCATTTTCTAATAAGAGTTTTTTTGGACTTATAAGTAAGTAGGTACAGTCTTCTCGTGGATATCCTCAATGTACTAGAATACGTATCTATTTGATTATTCTTTCATTATTCCATCTACTACATTCTTCATCGTTTTCATTCCGTTCAGTCATTAATGTTTCATCATCTTCTCTGTTCAAAGTTTGGCTAGGATTCATAATTTTCATTACTAAATTTCCGCTGATCTGCTTCGAGTTCTTTGTTCGAAATTGACAGATGTAAATGGGCAAACCAAAAACCGAAATTTTAATCCGCCGAGCGTCTGTACGTTATTTTCTACATTTAGGATTTCCGCAAACGCTCTCGAGATTTGTACAGTTTATTAATTTTCCCATTGTAAAAGAAATGGTTAAGATTCATTCGAAAGGAGATCGGGCTCATTAACCATAGACAATGAAAACGGTTTGAAAATCGATCGCGCGGCGGCGGCGGCATCGCCGGCCTTTTCGCGCCCAAACTATTTGTCTCGGCGGCGAACGGGATGCGGCGAGATGGGCTCGCGGAGGACGCCGCAGAGGGGACACGCGAACATTAAGTGAAGATGTCTAGTTTAATGAGCCGGAAACGATACGAAGTGAGAACGATCTCAAAGCAGACGGTCGCGTGTCATAAAGCGCTGACTGCACCGAGCCGCGTCACGGTGGGTAGTTCACACTTTCGCGTTTCGCGAGGGATGAATGCCGCCCGTCCGATGAGTTATTATTTACCGCTAATATTATTATTAACACTAATGATGGTTAAATCGTTATTTAAACCGCTATTGCGAATGTGACTGCGTGATACACTAGAACCTCTACCTCCAACAGTCAAATCTTAGTTACCGATCATCGGCGAGTCCCAGTTGCCAATCGTCGTCATAATCACAGTTAAATACAGGTTTAACATCACTAATTGTTAGTTCAACTAACCTCAAACACGATGCTACTCTTGCAAAAGCCTGGAGTCAAAGAAAATGTATCGATATTAGTGCGACATGACACACGGTCTGATTTATACAGTTTGACATGAAATTTAAACTAAACTTTGCATAATTACTCTTCAGGAACCTGCGCAAAATACAGCAACCCTCTCCCTGGCTCGTTATAAATCTTGATCTGCTATTCTTTAGGAGCCTGATGAAAAAATAATTACTCCTCTCCACCCCCTACGACCATATCACCCTCTTAATTTTTGGACAAAGCGCAAAACAAAGGCGATTTGTGAAATTGTTTTTTTTACACAATAAGAACCAATATTTCATTTACATATTTTAAATTCTGATTAACTATACCTCTAGTATTTAAACAAATGTAAATCATTCTTTGGACAACCACGCGAATTTGCAGGTTATGTGCAAATAACGATAAACACCCTGTAGAAATAATGTTGCAGAATACCTTCATTCGTTGATGTACCTACATAAAATTGAAGGTATTAAAATACATGTGTAGTTAAGGGTGCATTCTATATCGTGGCGGTATATTTAAGCCGAATGGAGCCTCCCAACCCTCGCGGGATGCAGCCCTGGCGATGTAAAGTACATTAGAAGAGTATGTTAGTCAAATGCACTCAGGCGAGCATTTTGTAAACAGTAAAGCATTATATACATTTTCATAAATATAGGCAAGCATTATAGACAGTAGGGCACAGAAAGCATAGAAGATAGCGCAGGCGGCCGTTTCCGAAACTCCATAGATAAATCTGTAGATGGCAGAGGGCGGTAGGCGGCAGATCAGGTGGTGGCGGAAAGGCGGGAAGATTGTTTGATTCTACAATTCGACATCCTATTCGAAAATGAAATCTGCATTCCCAGATTGGAGGCCCACAAATGTTAAGTGATTATCAGGCAGTATTTTTTGGTGCGTCAAACCTCAACAGTTGTGAACTTAAGCGTTAAAATGTGACATCTGAGGGCGGAATACATCGGACGACATTGAAAGACACCGAACACCTTACTCGTGCGGGTTGATTCAAGCAAAAGTAGTACCACCTGATAATTAGCTAACAACCGTCAGTCTCGAGACATAGCGCAAGTAGCGCACCATCGGAGGCTCCGACGCTGATGACGATGGCACGATACTTGCACAAACTGCGGAAGAGGTTGCCGTGCAGACTTGCATTTTCGAATACGACCAAACCAAAATTAACGAGAAAGACCTACGAGATGTTGGACAGAGATCTAACGTTGGGGGTTCAAGATTTATCTCGAGTTTCGGAAGAGGCCGGCGGCGGGCCTCTTACCTTTTTTGGGAATCAGAGATTTGAGCAGCATCACGGCTCCGTCGTCGCACGCCCACGCGTGCATCTTCCTGTAGCTGTCTCTGCCCTTCTCCGTCAGCTTGTCCCAGGGCTTCGGCTTGGACAGCAGCTCCGACACGGTCCCTTGCGACAGTCCCAGAACGTATTTGGCGAATAGTCTTTGCCCGATGTTGTGCACGCTCAGCAGCTCTCTGACCCTTCTGGATATGTGGAGCGTGTCTAGGGCTTGCGTGGCGTATCGGTCCATGTTGTATCTCAACATCTCCTGGAGCCGGGCCTCCATGGGGTCTCCCTTGGGGATGAGGGAGTCTCCCAAGCGACCCACCAGGGCGCCGGGCGGGTGGGGCCCCGGGTCGTCGGCGAACCTGAACGGACTGCGCAACTCGTCGAACCGAAAAGGACTGCTCCCGTGGTTGTGGTTGAGGTGGGTGGTGTTGTTGTTGATCGTGGGGCGGGGCGGGCTTGGCGGCGAGTTGGGGATGTCTTCGGCGGCTCCGCAGCCTGCAAAGGAACCAAGACGGCGTTGCAGTTGTGCCCCTTGTAGCTGGGGTCGGGTGGGGGGGACGGGGGAGGCAAAACAAAAGATAAAAGAAACAAAATGAAAGGTGACCAATCCGCTACCTGACTGCCGCCATTCGTGTCGGCCATTGTCTCACTAACCGCCGTCAATACTACCGATCGATCTGTCACCCGTTCGGACAATTCTTAAATACAAATCACATCTAATTGTTAGAACAGTGCGGAAGGTGAGTATTGCTGATTAGTTTGTAAAAAGATATTGACTAACTGAATGGTGTCTAGTTTACACGATCGTGACGGAGGCAACGCACATCGTGTCCGAAGCGTTCGTCCTTACGAACGCATCGGGATTGATCATTTTAATAATTAATGTTAAGATTATAAAAAATCGACAACCTTCTTTTAACGTTAGTATTTAAGAGACAAAAGTTAAAAAAGGGATGAAATAATAATAGTAATAAATGAAACACTACAACAACGAAATACTTCTACGTGCAATATCTAATTGTGGATCCGTATGAGATGGTTGTTAATAAAACAATACATAACAATCAGAAAGAATTTAAATTCCTGCATAATATTTCAATACTAAATTGAATCACGAAATAATATAGATGCGGCTGGTAATATTTTCACTGAACAGCCATTATTCATCGCTAAAAACGACTGACGGCAGATATTTGCTCGATTTCAAGCGCGTGTTCGAATTTTGAATTTAAAATGTCGACCTTTCGCGAGATGTTCAGACGTACGTTCAGACTGACCCGGTCGGCGTTGGTGCTAAAATGTTTCGTTATTAATTGCGGGTTTTGTATTTTTCTAGCGCGGCGCTACCTAGCCAATGTGGGTTAATCTGGTTTAAGAATCTCTAACGGGTTGAGAGTTTAAAAATGGAATCCGCGTTCCGCAATGGCTGCTCACCTCCCAAGGTAACCAATGGCGTGTGAACTATCCGCTGGGGGAGGGGGTAATCTATATTTTCCCGGCTAATTGCAGGTTGCGAAAAAAAATCAACTTATTCGCTGCAGCGCGATTGCGACTGGCTGCATTTTGTGTTTTCTTTTGATACGTGCAATATCACAAATTTGTGTTAAAATAATAACATAGTCGGGTGTTTTATGATACTGACCATAAAACATGTAAAATAATTGTTGGATTAATCTTTATTACGTTTTTAAAAAGTAAATTCGTCTGGTTTTGTGCTCTGCTAATAAATATTTATTATTTATTAATCAATTCGTAACGCCTCTTAAAAATGGGCAGAAAACAAGTCCTTGCGCCACACCTGAGGTAATAATCAGTCGTAGAAAACATAGTTTTTTGAAACAATGTCATTGCGACGAAATTAGAGTTTAAACAGTCAAAGTTGATGCGGGATTCTCTTCTTTAAGATGCATTCTAGTAGGGTATATAATCATTAATATAGAGTCTAAACATGTGTTCGATTGATACTGTTATTTAGCGCTGAATTACTGCATCAATCATAAAGACGTTAATAATATATAACCGTTTGTTTAACGACAGAATAATGAAGAGATTAACGTTGCTAGAATGGCTGTATCTAATATTGTATAGAGGTCTTTGAACTGTGAAAACGTATACGCGGATAGCGTTCCATAATCCAGAGATCCGTTGCTGTCTCTGTTGATGTTGATATTAATCGATGTCAAAGAGCATAGAAAAAAAGAGTCGATCGTCTGATTTTCACACCTATTCACGAACAGGTAACGGCTCGAGTAAAGCTGGTCCCACACGATCCCACAAACCATCCGTGAAATTTATGTTTGGCAATCATGCGATATATGCCGGGCAAATGCCTCGTACACCTGTGTGTGTGTGTGTATATATATGTGTGTGTGTGTGTGTGTGTGTGTGCACTCGTTTTCTTTGTATCAATATTTTCTTCGCTTTGCGGAAAATACAACAAATAAAAATGGGTGAATTTACGAGTCGGTGTTCGGAATTAAGCGAAACTGGACGCGAAAATTAATATCTGACGCTTTAATTGCACTCCTTTGTTTCGCTCACTTTATGACGTAGGCGGTCGCATATTAGATACGTATCGATGCAAATATTTAGCGAAACTGTTGCGTAAAATTAAATTATCTTTTTTTATATATAAAATTATAGTCGAAATAAACACAGTATGGCTGTTATTATTGTATTTTTGTGTTGCATTAATTTGACCACCATTTTTTGATGTTTTGGTAATTTTATCAGAATGAAAGCACGAGCCGCCTCTCGCTCTTTCATGTTTTTTTTTTTTTTGGTAAATACTAACCTAACCAATGAAAATGTTAATGAACAAATAATAGATATCTCATAGAGGGGAAGCTATTTTTATATTATGTTAAAATGAGAAGATATGGGTGTATGGATAATTACAGGGCTTACGACATGTATTCGGATGGCTTAAGTGATCACTTTACACAATGTAACGTACACCATTCTACCCATTGATAAATCTCCATATCTATCAAATTTTTGAAAGTTGTATATATGTTACTATGTAGAAACACTTCGAGTATTAGATACAACTACGCTGTCGCTATTATCGCATTGTTATTAGTGACATCTATGCTGTTTCAGGGAAATGAATATCATAATTTAGACCATGGATGGCGATAGCGTAGTTGTATCCAATACTCGAAGTGTTTCTACATATTAACATATATACAACTTTAAAAAATTTGATAGATATGGAGACTGATTGAGTGGAAGACTGGTCGTAAGCCCTGTAATTACCCATACATCCATATCTTCCCATTTTAATATAATATAAAAATAGCTTCGTCTCTATGAGATATCTATAATTTGTTTAATAACAATACCTTTGTAATTGTTGAAATGTTAATAGTTTTCAAACTCAACATATAAGAGTTTTTTTGTTATACTATGTTATATTTTGAAATACTGACGTGCTATTTTTTCCTATTTGTTCAAATTTAAATACCTAGGCTCCATGATAATCTCCAAAGTTAAAAAGTGGTGTTCTTTGCGAACCAATGATACTGACCAAAACTAAAGGGCGAGTGTACAAGACGACCGTACTACCCGATATGTCATACGGTGCCGAGTGCAAGATGTTGAAGAAGGCCCACGAACAAAAAGTGACCACCGACGAACTCAATATGCTAGGGTGGGCTCCGGCCCAATCATCCAGGACCGACAAGACCGGTTGTACTGATCGCAGGGAAGATGGCAGAAGTTAGTCCTGGATGGTATAGTCACGTAACGAGGATACCAGACGAACATGTCATTAAGAACATGGCAGAAGACTTTAAGCAAACTGGTGGTCAAACATCAAGACGGAACGTCAAGAGACTGTCTAGAACGGAACATCCTGGCGCTTTCGTACAAGGAGAGCTGATCCCAAGTAAACGAGAAAAGAGAAGGATGGAGAATGAGTTAATGAACGTATCCTCATTTTTATATCATCTATGTGCGAGGATGAGTCAAAAAATTATCCACACTTTCGCCATAACACACCTTCTGCGCGATCATGTGTGCAAAATTTGATCATGTAAACATCTCCGCTCCGCTAGCAGTTTGCACCGAGGAGAAACAACGAGCAGTGATGAAAGGGGCTGAATCGCGTAAAAGGGTTTTTATTTGTGAATCGAGAAGTTGAAAAGTGGCCGGACGAGTGTGACGCACGAAGAGAGAGAGAGCAGGACGACAAAATTCAGCAAGTTCGAGAATATGCGAGTTCATGCGAATATCAGTCATGGTTCCGCCAATCGAAAAATAAATTGTAGAACGAAAAATTCAGGTAAAAAAATTCACCATTTTTATTTGTTGTATTTTCCGCAAAGCGAAGAAAATATACACAAAACACACACACACACACACACACACACACATATACTTTGACTTGCCCTCGTATAAAGCTCAGGTTAGGTCCCTTCGTCCAAGTATTAGATAATTCTACTATGTTTACTATATTTTGCGACAGTTATATCTACATAGTTTAATCATAAGATGGAGACAATTTATATGGATCATTTACACAATTGCCCACAAAATAGTTAAATCTCTGCTGTCTTTTAAGCTGCACGTCTGCAGTGCTGTATTATACGCAATACATGTAAAAATGACTTTGAGCTGCACGTGTGTAGTGCTGTATTATACGCAATACATGTAAAAATGACTTTGAGCTGCACGTGTGTAGTGCTGTATTATACGCAATACATGTAAAAATGACTTTGATTTATTGCATTCGGCTCATCCACGACATTCCGAGACCGAGACACGCTTCCATAGCGCAAGTTGACGAGTAATTATGATGACGTACTCGAGGCGGTCGATTTGAGGCGTACTATTAGTGCTCTGCAATAAATCTGTGCGTCTGCAACGCCGATTATCACGGCATTGAGCAATAAGATATGCTCGGCTAATCAGGCACTTGTCTTTCGAAGGAGGTCTCTTTGCTGGCCCCGCCCGGATCATACCGTCCGGATTTATGGCCTAGCGTGATTGAACGCGTTCTCGTGTGTTATTACCTATTGTAACAAAACAAAAAGATCAAACATTATTCCATCCAGTATCGTATCACACCGGGTGGAACAGAAATAATGTACGTCTCCAAAAAAAGATGATATAATTGAAATCTTTTTGATTTGATATTTTTGGGATACACTGGTGAAATGTGAAAGAAGGTGATGTCTAACTCGACGAACTGATCAGATCAAATCCCATTGCGACGGGCTGCAGCGATCGGTGGAGAAGAATCGATAAGAACATCAGTAGGATACCCAGGAGTCACGAGCCTCAAAAATGAGGAAACCGGCTAGAGAAGAAGGTGTGCAAAATGAGTTTTAGTTTCTTCTAGTCATCTGAGTTGAGATCGAAAGAGTAAAATGATGCAGGAAAGGAAAAAAGTCACTGAAGAGTCATTAATCGACATGGCGGCTACTTTGCAGTGTAACATGATTATTTTAATTTACACAACTAAATTTTGAACAACACTAGTTTCGAGAGGTGCAGCCCTTCTCGTCATCAGGTGATAACTAAACTAAATACAGTATTGTAGTTTATTCGGGCAATAATGGGGTGTCGGCCGTTAACGTGTACATGGACAGTAAAGGCGAAGTGTTACGTTGTTAACGAATGTTTTCTCTGAATTTAAATATGTTTGTATTTCAACGGTTTCTAAATTGTTCATTATTATTCCTTCATAAGGCTGTAATAGACTGCAATGCTGTATTTAGTTTAGTTGTCACCCGATGATGAGAGCGACTGCACCTCTCGAAGCTGACAATGATCCGACGCGCGTGCAGTACAAAGTTTAGTTGTGAGAATTAAAATATTTACATCGCTGTTTTCGATCTTGCACTATTACTATTTTGTATATAAATTATCATTTAATGTTCCATTATTACAGTGTGTTATATGTGAATTATACTTAATGAATTATACAACATAATAAGAACGTTCGGTTATTATTTTCGTGCATCACCCCATACACCACGATGAAACATACTATGTAACGCAAGTGTTAAACGATGCACCGCCGCACTCGCACAAGACATGCAATACATTCATATAAAAACGTGTTTTTCTGCATTTAACACATCCTCTGCGGCGGTGGGTCAGATCTGACCCGGGTGTTTGTAAAAATTTGAATCACGCTACAGATATTCGTTTAATACTGTTTTCCTTCTAGCTAATCTTTTATTTAATATTTCCAAATAATTTGATATATAAATAGATATTATCGGACAATATGTTTCAATTATTTATTATTTTATAAATGATACATTTTAATTGTTTATAACCATTGTTGCACACCGGCAGGTGCTGCAATCGCCAACCGACGAGAAGATCACATGCTCGGTGGATGTTTGTATTGTATTGGTGAGAATATGTACATGTACAGGCACGGCACATCGTGCCATTTCATTAAATCATATTTAAAATGAAACATCTCCCACAAAACGGTTGAAAAACCTAAAACTTGAGGTGGGTCTAAAATGACCCACCACCGCCGGACGCGTTTCGTTTTGACCCACCGGGCGGGCAGTAAGTGTTAAAGTAGTGTAGTATGTATTAATAATTGTATTATAGTTTATAGTCGGCCACGTGACGTCGGAATCGAACCGAGCGAATAATACAAAGACTAAATGCGGCCGCGTCGAAGCTGTTCTCATTTGATTAATATTTTTAAATCAGATAAATCTGACAGTTGTATAACTCGGATACATTGTCCGCCGAACGGCGCTCGGGATGATTAATACAAAATACAGATTTGGAATCTATAAGTGCAACACATAAAGACAGCCATTCTGCCCGCTAATAACTCAATTTTCTGCAACCGTTGTACGAATAAATTCCCTCCGTGCGTCCATTGTTCCCTTCGGAAGTGAGGTATTGTTGCGTTTGGTTTATTTTGGTATCAGTTTCAAACTGTTGCGCGCCGCCCACGGCTCGGCGGTGCGGCGTGGGCTCGGCCAGCGAAATGCGGGAAAAATCAAGTGACACGCGTATGAGCGATGTACCTTAATGTCGAGACCGTTTTACACGCACGCGAGCGTGCAATTAGCATTCGGTAAAAAAAAAAAAAAAAAAACTAAGACACTCGAAGAGCGTCACAGGTCTGCGCGTAACTACTGCTAGATCGTATCTTTTTTTTAAAACTAGCTCTATCGAGTACAAGTCGTTAACGTATCTATTATGTCCGGTGGTTTTTAACTGGTTATTATCAAACCATGAGGACTTCTAATTGGTTCGATTGAGCGCTATGTCAAATTCGATCATGCTTTTCGACATTTAGAACCGGTTCCAAGAGTAACCGGATAAATGATCCAATATTCATCTGCAACTGGAACTGGTGTGCCAGTAAATCGACGATATCAACAGTGAGGTCTAAAATAGTTTATTAATATTTTTTCCCTACAACTGTCAACCCTGTAGCGACCCTCTCCTACATAATATAAAGAAACTACAAATATATAATTTTTAATAGTTATAGTATTTCGCATATATTTGATACAAATTGAACACAAAATTAAAAAAAGCATGCTAAATACAAGAACTACTAAAAACGATGTATTTATTAGTTACGATATTTTATGTAGGCGACACGAACACGTTTAAAACAAATCGAATCAAATTTTGTTTTTATAAAAAAATATATATTCCGTATATATTATATTCCGCTGTATTCAAACGTCCATGGTAAGTTTTCGGAAAGAAAAAGAGAAAATAAAAAATAAAAATAAAGATGGGATTAAAAGAAACACACAATATCATGCACAGTGACTGTGAAAAGACTGAATCACCTTTATCATATAATTATATCATTAAATATGGAAAAGCATCAACTTGTCGACGTTACATGTTAAGTATGAGAGACCCAGATCATCGCGAATCAAAATAAAGCAATATTTAACATCATACGCTTTCAAAGATGCAAATTTAATAAAAATGATTAGAGGATCTCAAAAGATATTTAGGTAGGCATTAAAATAAGGTTTTTAGATCGATTATTATATAAAGAAAACAAACTCAGGAAACAGGCCATTCCCGAGTAGGTATGGTCGACACAAAAATTTAATGTTAAATCTTGAATTAAGCTTGGAATTGGTAATCTGGTCAATTGTATTATCATGAGAAAGAGAGTTTTCAGGAAAAATGCA
Source organism: Eubasilissa splendida (assembly GCA_031772225.1). Taxonomy (NCBI): domain Eukaryota; kingdom Metazoa; phylum Arthropoda; class Insecta; order Trichoptera; family Phryganeidae; genus Eubasilissa; species Eubasilissa splendida. Next base: position 18,095,569 of record CM062868.1, read on the forward strand.
TCATGGTTTAGCGGAAAAGATGAAACCCTCCTACAGTTGATAATCCAAGCTTTTGCTAAGCAGTGCAAAATGCATTTGGTGACTGATTCAGTCAGTGAGAATCATGAGTATTGTGACGTTTCATAAGAGAAAAGAGCTCAAAATTGAAGAAGATCATAAAATCGTCTAGGATTTGTATAATAAACAATCAAACTAAATTTTATTGTTAGTTATGGTCAATAAATGAATTGAAAGGCTTGCATTTTGAGCAATTTATCTCTTATAAGCAGTCACATAGCAGTGCTGCCCTGAAGCTTCTTCGTCTACACACCTGAATCCCTCCTCTCTACACTGGCGGATAGTCTCTCCCTCTCCACGGACTCCCTATCCGAGTCTTGGAGACTGATTGCTTGTTGTTGTTGCTGCAGCTGCTGCTGTTGCTGCTGCTGCTGCTGCTGCTGCTGTTGTTGTTGTTGCTGTTGTTGCTGTAGTTGCTGTTGTTGAAGTTGCTGATGTTGTTGTTGCTGCAGGTGGTGCTGGGCCTGCTGGTGGAGCAGGGGTTGCTGCAGGGCTTGCTGGGCCTCGCAGGACTGGGAGAGCGCCTTTGATCTCTCGATCAGAAGCTGTTGGAACTGTTTGTTCTCGTTGGCTGCGGATAGGTCTACGGAACGGAGAATGCTGAAAGAAAAATAATTTATTAGAAATTATAAGAAAAATGATTTTAACATATTTTAAAGAAGACATTTTGTTTAAATCACTATTTATTAATAAATTAACACGTTTCAAGATCAAGGTCCATTCATTAGGACACAAATTGTACACTAAAATTAAAAATTCAAGAATAGACAAAAAACAAAACTGTAAATGAATAACTATTTGTGAATAGAATTTGGTTATTTATGATGTTTAATTTACTATTATCACTTTTTATTATTTATAATTTATTTAACTGTAAACCCATGGTATGTAAAATTTCTAAACCCTTACTCATGTCAAAAGAATGGTTTGTTTCCAAAAGATGGTTGAAAAATTCAGAACAGTTATTGCTATTTAATAGTGGTTTAAACAATGTGTTTTTTCTTATTATATCTATTTAAATATATTTAGGATTAGTAAATTATAATTATTATATGATGTGATCTAAATATTGAGTAATAAATTTACTGCGTTACAAAAGTTGGGGGTGCAACATCGCGATGGCCATAAATCCATAAAGAAGACACTGCCTTTCGCCAATTTTATGTCGCGACAAAAAGCCCCTGGAAGCTTAATCGCCTAACAATATCCAATATTAGCTTTAAAAAATCCCACCCCTCATGAATATATTAAAATTTCAACAGGACTCCACACCCCCGGTCCTCGTCCGCTCGAACTTAGCGACGAAAAGTGAAAAAAAGTACGCAGGTAAATTGGGGAAAAAAAAAATGTAGAACGACTCTTGTGTTTATATTAAAAATTAACGTCCGTTTTGCGGCGAGGGTATTAAACCAATATCGGAGACCGCCCCCCCACGTTAGGGGCGCGGGAGATGAAGGGGACCAGAGGAAAAGGCCTTAATGGGAACCCTGTGCAACACCTGTTTTTACAAAACTCTGACGATCGATGAATTTTTATAATGGATTACGTTATTAAGTCGCGGTGGAAACCATATCAAGACGTTTTATTTCTTTATGTAATAAATTATGTAAGAAGTTTGACAAACAAATAATTTAAACAACTCAAATTGTGATATACTTTTATAAAAGTGTTGCTCAGGTAACAAAATAATGACTGCATAATACGAATAAAGGCCAGGTCTTTCACAAACTTGTTTTTGTTAATGTTTGACGCTTGTTTGATGTTTGTTAATGTATACAACTTTATTATTTAATAATAATAAATAATAATTTAATAATAAAGTTGTATCAATGTGTCCAAAATTTAATAAAAATGAATTGATAATTCTGGCGTCTGCTATTAGTTTACTCAAAGGTATTTGAGATTCTGTAAAAATAAGGTAGATGGCTCTTTCAAATAATGGAACGATTAAATGTATTAATATCAAAAAGGTAAGATATAGGTTCGAAAATTGTCGCTGTAGCATAGTTGGATAATGCACCTTCCCCGGTTAGGAAAGAGATCCAGGTTCGAATCCCGGTGGCGCAACAACAATATTTTTCGATAAAATTGATTTTATATGTATATCTTCCTAATTAATATATTTAATATATACAACTTTCAAAAATATGATAGATATAGAGATTGATTAATGGGCGAGAATGGTGAACGTTATATTTTTATAAAGTGATCACGTAAGCCCTGTAATTAATTACCTATACATATTTCCATTAAATATAATAAAAAATATCTATTATTTGTTTAAGGACAGTGCCTTTGTAGGTGAAAATTCAGTAATTGTGTGTTCTTGGACACTAAACATGTTAAATTATTTAGTGTATTTAATTGTTTTTATTGCCAGTCAATTTATAATTTAGTTAGAAATCAAGGATATCCTACACGTGTACTACGCATCAGCTATACAGCCGGTATTGTATTGTACATTAATATCCGGCCAGTTAATAGTTCTTCGCAACGATCTAATCACGACCCAGTAAACAAAATAATCTTATTCACACACGAAACATAAAAAACATCTTAAGGAAGCTGATTTCCTTTTGATAACTGAACTAGTCCGTGTTGACAAACATCCCTTAATGTTCACAACACCTTCTAGGAACCTGGCTATCGATATTGGTACAACATACATCCTGGTCTCACGGTATTCTGCCTGACTATCAAGACCGACGAAAAATGAAGAAACACAAAGAACGTATTCACATCTTTTAAATTGTGGCTTCTTGGTATACTGCTCTACTGGATGATTTCTTTACCCACACGAGAGGTGAGCTTTTTGCAGTGAAGAAGCCTTAAAAAGACTAAAATAATGATTCAGAAATTGATACGGATAGATCGCACTCGTCGAGTAAGTAGACAAAATCAGAGCAGAGGACAGAAAGGTTCTCGCGGCAGTGAAATAAGGGCTGAAAATGTACAATACTCGTTGTCTATCATTGATTGCAAATAAAAATAATCTATATTATTAATAGAATCGGCGTTAACATTGTAGAGTTTCATCATATTGGATGGATATAAATGAAACAATGTTATTATTCTATCTGAGTTTATTAGCACTCCATCCCGTCACGCGTAAAGGTAATAAAATGAATAATTTTGAAAGATTAGAAATAAAAAGGAATTTGAACTCGGGTATTAATTTGTTAAACAATATTACATTTTCTAACTTATCTCCTCTTCTCTCAATATTCCCGTTACAACCACCCCTCCACCGTCCACCGGTAACTCCGCCTCCTTGTCTGCTGTATTTATGTGCAGTTAGTTTAATACTTCACCTGTCGATGAGAGTTGCTATTACTGAATTACTGTGCTAATAAACTCAAGTAGAGTAATAAAATTGCTTCATTAAGAAGAATCAATTTTTTTGCACGACTTAATTGTTGTATTAGAAATACCTACTGATCCTGTTTACGGCTTGTCGGGCAAACATCAATAATGTGAATCGTTATACACTGGACTCTCTTTTTACACGGTTTCGAAATAACGCGGTGCTACATCCCTCGCATGTACTCGATACTGTGCGCAGAGAGGTATGCGGAAGGGGGCTAGGATAAAGTGGGGCGAATGTGTTAAAACTAACCATATTAGTCCGAACACAACTGAAGTGCATTGCATTCAAATATCATAATTGTACAACATGTAAATAGAAGACTTCGAAGAGTTCACAAGCGTATCGCTGAATTGACTGCCGACGAAGTTCTCGACGAGGAAGAAACACTCGAAATTGTTTTAGAGGAGCACACCAGCCCCAAGGAAAGCAGTGACGATGGCGAAGAAGGCCCAACAACAGCGTATTCAATCCTCGAAGTCCTGCAACTGGCTAATAGACTTGGAAATCATTTTATCACAAACGATCAAAACGTGGAACGTGCTATACAATTCCAACGTGATTTGACCGCTTGCATGGCCGAGAGTTTATACAAGGAACTCACAAAAAAATGGTCACAGTAAACCCGAAAGAAATATTACACAGGCTATGGATATCTCAAGTGATAGTGAATAATATTTGTTACGATTTTTTTTTAATATCCTGAATTGATTTATACACAAGGAAGCCTTATCCACAATTGTTTTTTTATTTTAGTATATTTTTTTTACACTGTATCGCGTGGAACGTATCCACCGTGTAGAAAGAGAGTCCGGTGTATATGTCTCAGTGTCGAATTCTTTAGATCGTGAGTATACTCGATGCGGTTAATTAAAATCTACATTTAGTGATTGCCTAAGTACTACGACACAAAACAAACAATATCGCAATTGTTCTTTGTTTCCATAATACTTTCAACTAGTCGCCAGTCACCTGATTCAGGCTTGTGAAAGAGCTTCAGTTCCCAACCTTCCTTGCTCTTGTACAGCACTCCCAGGTGTCGATGAGGCTCGTAGACTAACTCGCTTTCGGTTTTGTAATTGGTTGATGGATGATCTGACGGCTTTTGTATTTAAATTTAAATTACGTAATTCCTCGATTCCGAAGTGTTATTGTCTCGTAAAAAGTCATTAAATTATACGTGACTTACAACATCTAGAACAGAGATGGCGCACCTATGACGCGCGGGCAGAAGTTTTTAACCAGGACGGTCCATCGTGTTAGTGATCTTTCACGAGATTTTGTTCCTGCCACCTCTCCATTGGGTCACTAATTTTTACATGTTGTTTTCATGTCTAAAATATCAGAGGATTCGAAGCCGTACCGTTGAGAATTTTGCTGAAATTTTTTGATTTGACTTATTTTTCAAATATATTTAAAAAAATGTATCGATACAAAATACTCCGTATAGAAATTTGTACATCAAATATCAGCTGACAGAATTAGTCACAATAATGCATAAAAATATATTGGACCGGAACATTATCAAAATGTGAAAGTCATTACGAGGAAAATTTATATGATTTTTTTGTTGTTGGATCATCCCATTCTTTCAACCATTGACCACATGCATTTGAAGACAGATGAAATATGTGAATTGTAACTTAAATAAACAGTTATCCCTAAATTTATATGTTATTGCTCGATAGTTTTTTTTACATACACCTACACGGTTTGAGCGTTTACAAACTAACATAATTTCTTTTAACCTCAAACATATTCAATTTCAAATTGCGTTGCGTCAAGTCGGATTATTATAAACTTAATTTAAACCTTACGTTTTCCGAATACCGGTTGGGATATCTCATTTTGTCGCTAATCTTTACTATAATTATAACCTGCCGTGATTCTCAATATATAACTTCCAGCAACATGTCAAAAAAACGATAGTATTCTTTTCCTGCAAGTTTCGACTTCGTACAGAGCCATGTCGTTGAAAAACTAAAAAATATTTTATTTATCCGACACGCGTGCACGTGGGCGTATTCTTTGATCCGCTCGCGGAAAAAAGGTTCGCCCCCGCTGATCTAGAACAATACAAATTTTGTGTTGCGGTGTTATTGTGTTTGGCACATAGCAGCCAGGGTTCCGCCGAAAGCTATCCGCCCGCCTAGCGCGGAGCTTTTATTCACATTGTAAACTTTAAAATTTACGATGCGCTTCCTTAAATAAGAATTATTGCTTCGGTTGGAGAGCCCGGAGTCGACTTGTACAACTATCTGCCAGTTTGTGCGACAGGGCAAAGGAAATGAATACAACTTGTGTACAATGTCTTCCTTATCAAACAAATGGAGTTTGATAAAGGCATGTAGAATGGTGTGTTTTCTAAATACGTCTTTGGAGACTTTAATCCAACGTCGCGAGGGCTTCCTTCTAGAATACCGTGGAATAAAGCAGATTTGGACAACTTATTAATTAAATAAAATATAAATATCTCACAGAGACGAAGTTAGCTTTTATTAATGGAAAAATATTCGGCTGGCTTAAGTGATCACTTTACACAAATACAACGTTCACCATTCTCACTCATTAATCAATCTCCAAAGTTATAAAGTTTTTGGAAGTTGTATATATGTTAATATGTGGAAAAAACTTCAAGTACCACTACACTATCGCCATCTATGGACTAAATTTGATATTCATTTTTCTAAAACAGCATCTAATTATGTTTTTGAATTTATTCAAAGCAATATAATGTTTTTTAACACATTATACTATAATTTTTTATATATTTTATTATTTTGACCAGTATATTATTAGCAATATTTGATAATATTACCAAGTGATGTCTCCTTTTCGCATATATTAAATACATTTATAATTATTGTTCCCGGCCATGTTGAGAATATTATCCATCTTGTTTTGGTGGCCTCGAGAAGGATTTCGAAAAAAAGTGACCAAAGAAATGCGTCACACTCGTTACCACGGTGGATACATATTTTATTCAGTGATCGTTGGACAAACGTAGTTAACCAGTGGTTTGCCGAGGTGTATAAAGAGGCTGACTGAAGCAATCGTCAAACTGTGAATGGAGAAAAGTGAGAGACGTTTGGGGAGACCTTGATGAGATGATGATGATGATATTACACACACACACACACACACAAATATAAAATAAAAATTATTAGCAATATATAATATAGCACATTGACGTGGGCAAGGGTTAGGTAGTTAGGTTAGGTCGTTTATTGTTATGTGTGACATATTATTGTATTTTACTCGTACGCAAGTGCAATATTTACAAATGTTGGGTTTGTGGCAATTCCTCTCAACTAATAACATCGAACTATGAAAACGTTTTAAGATAACAAAGTTTTGTAAATGAAAGCCGCGATGGTGGTACAATCAATCAGTGCAGGTTAGCCAACATCACGCCACTACGTCCAGCACGCTTTTAATGAATCCGTCTACAAACGAACCACCGAGATTTGTCTTTGATATCTGCCGTCATCTATTGATAGGTTTCCTGACGAACTTTTCACCCAAACACATTTTGATTTGAAAATTCTCCGAACTTTGTCTAAGGCGGCGTTCTTTATTCGAAAATAGTTCAAAGGCGGCGGTCGCAGATGCCCCCACCCCTAGGTGCACACAGCGGTAAAGAGACGATTCTTTTTTCTGCATAGCGTTCGACGATCGACGCGAGAGCAAAGGCGCGTTCACACGCGATGGCGCAGGACCGCGGGTGAAAGGTGCCTGGACATGATCGCTCGATATATGAATAAGATAAAAAAAAAGGACACCTTTTACTCGGTAGGGGTTAAGAGGTGCTACGGAGCCTAGACCGTTCACCAGCCGTCTGGACCGATGACATATGTTGGAAATGTCTTTGTGTTGGACAATGTTGGCAGTCGCGTACCTAGATAAAGTGCATGATGTTTTTAAAACAAATTAAATGTACCAATAAGAAAGATATACATATAAAATCAATTTTATCGAAATTTTTTGTTGTTTCTACCAGAATTCGAACCTGGAACTCTTCCAATCCGGGGAACGTGCATTATCCTATGTTTTTAATAATTACAACTAAACAATAAGAATGTGTTCTCCTTAATAATATATAAGTTGTATCAATGGGTTAAAAATTTAACAAAAAATGAATAGTTAATTCTAGTGTCTCCTATCGGATTAATTTGAAAAAGTGTGACATATAGGTTCGAAAATTTGTCGTCAATGCGCTGTAGAGCAATAGCGTACTCGGTTAATGCACGTTCCCCGGATTGGAAGAGATCCAGGTTCGAATTATGGTAGCGACAACTATATTTTTCGATAAAATTGATTTTATACGCGTATCTTTCTAATTAATACATTTAATTTGTTTTAAGTAAATATTGCACAATGAAATTGTATTGTTTTATGATCGGGTTCATTATCTTCCTGGGCAAAAATGCAATAATTTTTTTTACAGAATAGTTTTACGGATCGTTTGATATTTTCCCAACATATTTTTTGTCGGATCATTTTCGCACAATTCTGAGAAATGTACCCCTCTGACAAGAATTCTAATATTTTGAGTAGATCTAATACTTATATTTCGCCGCCCCTTAGAATGTTCCGCCCTGTCCAACAGTGAAAGTATTTCCAATGGGGTATGCAGAGAGCTCTTCTGATGAATGCTTAAATAGCGCATTATTGTCGATAATAATGCTTTTAGCACTTTGATTTTATTCATTTTACATTTTAAAACTCTGAAACCGTGCACGGTACGTGGTAAATCGTCTAGTATTATAAGAATATTTGCACTTGCAAAACACTGCCATCTGTGTAATAAAGAAAGTAACGAGTAACTGCTTTAGTGCAAGTCGTAACGCTGAGGACATCTATGTAATTTCGCAGGCGGCTTTACATCAGAACATTGTATTTTATGTATAGAATATCAAAATGACACATTGTCCGATTGAAATATTAAGCAGACCCGTAAAATTAAAAATAATTGTAACATAATGGAGTCTTTGATCCGCTTAATGGAAGAAAAAACAACAGTGGTCTCATTGATACAAGTTTACTCTGTTTTGTTGACATCTGATTGTGTCAGTGGCGCAGCATTAACTCGGATTGGGCGGGAAGCGGGCAAGCGGGGGAGGGGTTAGATAACGACCCCCCATAAAACTCCCCGACCTTTGTTTACACGGAAACCTTTTTTCATTTATTTACCCCCGGAGCAATAAAATAAAGAGCGACAATGGGCGCCCCTTCAGAAAGAGATTTTGTGATTTAGAAAAAAAAAAAAAAAAAGAGTATTTATCCAAATCATAGACAAGTGCGAGCGATGTGGTCGTTTCGTTTATGATTCGTAAGCCCACAACACATAAGCCATGATAGTAATCTATTTATTATATTGATAACAAGATATTTAATCGTATTAAAGAAATCAATTTTAATTAACAGCTGCGTTATATAATTTTTTCACTGTATGTTATAAATTTATAACTGCACCACACCAGAGGTATGATTTATGGCAAAGAATATATACATTAAAATCTCGATCGATCGTTCCTCGATTAATCGTTTAACCCGCATGTATCGTTCATTTCTTCCACTCCCGAATTAATTTCATACAAAACTCCCAAAAATATATCGCATGGATCGTTTCTCTGTGCATCATTTTACCGCATTGATCGTTTAAATTACGCAGGACACTTTGTAGCTAAATGATTGGTTTCGATTAACGGCACTCTTAAACAGTGAGCGGAACATTCGAGAGAGAGAGAAAAATACAATGCAAAGTTTAGTTAATTTTTCTTTTGTTTCTGTGCAGCTTTCTAATTCAATTCTAATTTAACGCATTCATAGTTTATTTCAATAGGTCCTTTTAAAAACGATAGATAAAGGTTTCACAGTATATATATATTTTTAAATTAGTCGTAAACAAAAATCTTATGCGATAGGTGGCACAGCGTTCATAATTTTGAGTTTGCAACCGTATTTAATGCTCGATTGATTACTAGCAATGCCCCATAGCCGTAGGCTCCATTTAGAATACTGTCTCTTGTATAAAACGTGTATAATTTTTTAACCATGATTAGAAAAAAAAACACTAAAATAAACCATTTAAAAATACGAACACAAATAGCTGTGTTTAAATTAGGATCGATTTGTTTATTATGCTCTATGAAAGAGAATTGAAATATCTAAATTATTTGAATTAAAAAAAAACATTTTTTCTCGCGGTTGGTAAAATAGATTTCTACACTGCTCGCGCAGTTTTCCCTCCGTATTTGAAGTTATAATTATTAAGGTAGTAAAAAGGGCTACGTTCACCTGCCGACGTCCGTGTTGTCTTAATCAAAATTAAATACGATGCAAGGTGGATGAACCCGGAGCTTTATTGCTTCAGCCGTGTTTTTATCCCATATTTGATTTTAGTGTTTGCGCGTAGATTACAGTCAACTGTCGCTTCGCATTATGATGTCGCCAAGAGATGATGGAACACATTATAAACTATGCTCCAGTTTGTTTTCATATCTTCAATATTGTGGTATTTTTAAGATTTTAAAATTATTAAATAAAATATTATAAATGGATATTTAAATCGGTCATGACAATTGTTTCAAAAAGTTGCCATTTTGAACACAGCTTATTAATTGTTGACATCTTGTTGTATCAATAAACCAAAATTACACCACAATTAGATACATTTATCCGATGGCTAATTTATCTTTCATTAATGGTGTTCCATATTCATGAAACACATTCATGACTAGACCGATATTTGTTCGATCTCGACATTAGCATTAGCGGTGTGGATTTATTCAGCTCCAGTGCATCAGTACTGCATCGTGTGATCCTGTGATTTGTGTGCACAGCGATTGTCAATTGTCGTTTTGTGTGCCGCGGGTGAGGCTGTGATATCGCCGTCTTCAATCGGAAGCGGAGATCTGCTCGCCAATCCGCGTGCCGTTTGTGTGAATTTCGGCGGCGACTGCGGGTGACGGAGGCGTCATATACGAGGTAAGGCGAGCAGTCCTTCCAATCCTGGTTTCCTGAGATCCACTGGTCCTTCGACTGGAATCCCTACCCAAAATCGACCCTTATCCATTATATCCAGGTTCTCTTATTTCATTCCTCCCCCCCTAACCTCGTAACCAATATCGCGGATGCATCGGCTCGGTAACAAGTTATGTTGACATTTTTCGTTGCAGGAGCACACTTGAGCTGAAGAAATATTTGTATGTAAATTATACTTAGTTTTTATTATTTTTTTATGTTATATTTAAACTGTATTAAGCGTATTCTTATGTAAAAGCCCACAAGTGCGTTGAATAAATAAATAAATATATAAAAGTGATAAAAAAATTCGCCCCTTCCCCGGAACACCGCGAATAGCTCTGAGATTAAGCGAGCCTTTTGTTAACGTATTGGCAGCCCACCGCAGCTAATGCTCATCGATGTTAGCAGCATAACCTAAGTCCATGCCTAGCGCACGCTACTGCTGTGTACTTACTTCGCATCTAACCCTCATTTATATCACATAATTGTGGACATAATAAATAATTGTTTAAATGGGTGATAAACGTTAGATATGTTTACAATTCATTTTTTTGTTTATTAAAAATCTAATAAAACCGGGTTCTGACGCCGCGTAAACACAACTAGATTACATATACAATAAAAGAGATGTTCTAATCTCTGCCTATGTTTGAATTGCGCCCAAACGATAAGTTATACCAACAGAGTACTGAAAATGCACCAAGATGCACGGTGCAAAGGGTTGGGTTGGTTTGTTGAACGGAAACCGTAAATTGTAAAGTGCAGTGTCATTAATAATGCATACTTGGGCACGATAGGCAGACACCCGACATCGGAGCGTGCAAGATGCAACTGGTGAAGGTTTGCGCATAAAGAAGTAGCCGAAACGGCGATAAAATCAGAGACTGATCTGATTTTATCGCCAACTGACTGATGAACGTTGGGTTTGACGTCAAACCCACCTAATTACTATGCCATATAAAATTAAAACGCTAATTTCTTAAATCTTTTGATTTACGTATTCCACAGGTTTAGCGGGTGATTATCATTTATATTGAGTGTGTATCTTAAAATGAGAAATGAACTATGAAAAATGCATGACATCAGCGATACGTGTAATCCCTGTCGCTCGATGGAGCCGGCAGTCGGCCTTTGGCCATTAAACGTGTCGTTTTACCGACGGAATTTTAAATTATCTATTGGACAATCGCAGTGGTCGGAGCTTAAATCTCATTCCGCTAGACCAGAAAGTTAGTTTTGTTTTCATGCCACAAGCTTTTAGCTCAGTGTGACAGGAGTGAGAAAGTTGATTTGATGTTTATTCCGTGTACGCATGTATATTAAAAAAAAATTTGTAAAGCCACCAATCTTCGAAAGTAGGGTGAGTTCAATAGAAATATAAATAGCCCTGTAATTTCATCAATGTTTCGTTTAATTAAGAAGAAACTAAAAACGGACCTTTTCAAAAAATCATTTCCATATGTGAAAATAACGATTTTTAATTATAAAAAACAAAGATAATCGTAGAACTATAAACAGTTTATGTGTAAAGGGCCCTTGAGTTGAAAATTTTTACGAAAATGGCGCTATACAAATTATCCATTATTATTATTATTCGCTTATTGCAACTAAGCAAGAGATTTAATTAATTGAATTGAAGACTGGATTTGCATATTTCACAGTTCTATAAACGGTGGTCTGAATCGGTTCATCCGCGATGCTCTCACCTGACTTCCCGCTTGATATCATCGTAGTCTCTCTGCGTGTCCAGCCGCGCTTCCAGCCTCGCGATGTGTCTTCGCTTGTCGTCCAGCCTCTGCTCCAGCCTCCGCAGCTGCTGCGCGTGCGCGTCCCTCAGCGCGCCGAGTGACGCGCGCAGTCGCTGCACGTCCTCGCCCAGCTGAGATATCTGCAATAATAAGAAAGAGGAAATTGTATAAAATGTAATAAAAATGGAAAAAAAAACATATTTTTTTTCGATTGAATGTTTTCTTTCCCTCCCCCGCCGCTAGCTGGCGGTCAGCCGGGCGACCTTGAATCGGAACGGTAACACGCTGTTATCAATCTCAAAGGACTCCGCGAGTCTATGTGTCAAATTTTAGCGAAATTGTGATATAATTCTATACAGTCCACTGCATCCGGAGGTGGTTGAGGCGGAGTTTTGTGAGTCTCTTTTTCCTATTCCTGTGTTTCTTTGCACCTGAGGTGCGATTGCACCAGAAAGGTTTACATTTATGAATTGTAACAGAATTGAATGATGCTATGAGTTTACCCCCTTGGAAATGTGTATGATGATAGATGATATCGAGAGGAGATTTTTATTTAGTCGAGGATAGGGATACAGCTATAATGTTTGATCTTCCACTTTGGCGAAGGCAATCAAATTAGAAGTCTTGCCTTGCTAAAGATTAACTGCTCAATACGTAATAGATGAGAATGTGGCATCCTAAATATTCTAAAAGAGGTAATAATAAGATAGCTGCCGTGGGCAGCATATTAGATGAGCTGAGAGCGAGGGCATAACTGAGAAGTAGACGGGTGGAGAATCCAGTCCAGCAGACGGGACCACAGCGGCGGTGGCAATGAATGGATATTGCCCTGATGATTGCAGTCATGGATTTTCGCGTCCCATGAGGTTGTTTGCCTATTTATAGACCAGAATATCACAACAGAGCTATGCGTTATTATAAATTGTTCAATATTAATTTCGCACATTCGGAGAAAGAACACTAATTGTAGTTCAAACCGCAATGAATTTATAATTTCAATGTTAAAATATTCTTATCATTCAAAGACCGAGCGTTCGCTGCGGTTGAGACTAACCGCACACGTCTCGTATCAATGTGCTCAATTTACAATAATTTAATATATCAAAACATATTATATTTTCAATTCACGATCCTATTTATCGACGACAATAAGATTTGTTCTCCTACGTTGCACAATGCATTTTTTAAGTGCACCCCACCCTAAAAAATATGCCGACATTGTGGGGTGCTGCTGAAATCGATTACCCATCGGTAATTATCAATAATTCCGATAGTGAGGGGTGAGAATTATCCGCGATGGGTAACCGCGTGTCGAATCGATGGGTTGTTTAATAACAATAAAGAAACATGACAACCCCTAACGCCAAGTATCAACAAACTGTTGAAAAGCAATTTTTTTTTTCTTCCGTGATTCATTTTAGGTATTCTGGAAAATTTAAATCATGGATAATATTATTATTAATCATGCGCAAACGTATACCAGAACTTATGGCGAAAATATGAAAAAGAAAGGAAGGCACTTACTTTTCGTCTCTACTCTCCATCACAAATACAAGCGTCGCGGGGTGTCTACAATGTTAACACTCGCGAAAAGGATATGGCAATAATATTGAAATTTTCTAATTTTGAAATACTTCAGTCAAAGTGAAAACTAGGCAGGCGCCTGTTTATTTAATTTATCTGACCTATATGAATTTATAATAAAAATTAAATAGATTTGTTGTTATTCGCATTTAGAATACATATATTAGTCTATTGGGGCGGAATGGTCCTTCGAACCGGGTATATCGTTTCGAAGAACTTACGAATTGAAGGATTTTTGTCTTTCATTGTACATTTTCATATATGATGGTTAAGATAAAACGTATATACGCTATGGAGAGACCTTGTGATACAAGGGTCGACGGAATCGAGGAAAATCGCCAACAAGGAATAAGCTCGCTTCAAAAAACTTCCAGAAGTACCGCAGATTGGAAGAGATGATAAAGCATTTCAAATGTTATTTCATTATTCACAAATGCTCGAAACAGAATATATCTGAATGTGATGTGTGTAATGAATGCAGAAATATTATCATGTAATAAAAAAACATTAAAAATTGAGTTCCACTGATTTAAGGGTAGGTCGGTTGATCTGTGGAATTATGTGGCGTCGAAACGAGGTTGTCAATATTGAGATCAATGTTGGAATAAATTTAACCAATAAGTGGGTCCAGAGGATGCTGCCTCGTAACAGGGTGACTAAATAAATAGGGGGTGACACATTGTTATTTTATTGATACAGCGCGATTCGATAAGGGATTAAAATTTATCGGAATTGTTAAATTTGTTCACTTTTGAGGGTTTTAAATGAAACAACAGACAACAATTTAATTTTGTCACAAAAACATGCCCTTTTGGTGTCATTTGTGTTTGTTTTAACAAATGTCTATCTTCCACAATTTAATTGCACGTTTTTTGGACAAGTAATGCAGAGACGAGTGTTGCGATATCGTTCCGTTCCTGGTGAATTCTGAACAAATTGCCGGCTTCAGGAGGCCATCAAGAATGCTGTAGATCGAAACAGATGAAGCCAAATACTTGTAACTATGGTGCCGTGGTCGCAGTAACCACGAATGCTCGAAGGAGAGAGAGAGAGAGAGAGAGAGAAAAGAATTGATTCTACATTTTTGATCATAATTTTGAAAATGAAAAACCTCTTAAATATTGCGGCCAAAGTATTTTACAGCCTGTATATGTCAGCATACAATTGTTTATTTGTTTCTAGTGAATAATTTAATTTTAAACGGTTTAATTAGCTTTGAATCTATGCAGCAGATATTCGTGTGACATCATTGCGAACTGTATTGTTGGCTGAGTCGGCTTGTCTGCGTGTATTGCGATAAGGTACAAATGAGGGAATGAAACACAAAGTGACCCCTTTTTAAGTACACACCTTACATGTCTGGAGGGTAATTATTTTGCAATTAAGAGACATAATCAAAGCTAGACATTGCAAGAACGCGAGGAGATGTTTGATAATATTATGACTATTGTGGAAAATTGTCAGATGCGCATATTAAAGGATCGTCGGTACTTACTCATTTCTGGCGTACAATAAATTGTTGCCAGGTATGTTACGTGAATAATTGCTTTGAAGAATTTTGTTTCCAGATAGACTTAGCAGTGCAAAAAAATGATCATTTAATATATATACGTGTATACCCAAGTATATATTTGTTTTAATTAACGTTTCCATTCTTCAGGAGCTTTGCACTAAAGATGGGCTCTCTACAACATGCAGGAAAAAAATCCATTCATACTTTTATCATCTTGCAAAAAGAGATAGAGATAGGTTGGAGAAGTTGGTGATCACTAAAAACGTACATGCAAAGACGGAGGGCGAGAAAAGAGGTCAGACCAGGTCCGAGAAATGCAAGCATTAAACAGGGTCCAAGATCGCGAATAGTGGAGGCAAGCGTTTCGCGTTATAAAAGCAAAATACCGCGATGCTCAGTCATGAGCGAGAGATCTACGTTAATTTATATTAGTAAATATAGGCTTATCGATGATACTGACGCAGGCCTTTGAATCCCGGAGATAAAAGAGATTGGAAAAAAACATAGTGATAGTAAAAAAGAAAGGTGCTAAGATCTATGAAATTTAGAAGAATAAGACTACGTAAGACTGAGAAGACTAAGATTACTGTAATAGACAGTGGAAGAATAGTTAAGCTAGGAATAAATGGTAAGTCAAATAGATCAAGAATGTTCAAGATGATGGCAATATAGTGACTTACAAGGTTATATAAAAAGGTCTACACAAATAAAACATGTGTCAGATTAAAAATGTGGCTTGGAACTTTTGTACGGATAACTACCGTCGTTTTACTCCGCTGACGCTTATTAATTAATCGTACCTAAATGTCGTTTATACATTATAATACTTTTCGCGAGTTTTAACATTATAGACACACCGCGACGCTTGTATTTGTGGCGAAGAGTAGAGACGAAAAGGAAATGCCTTCTTTTCTTCCTCATATTTTCGCCACAAGTTTTGGTATACGTTTGCGCATGATTAATAATAAAATTATTTCCTTAATACTTTCATAATTATATAATAATTTTTTTAATAGATAGGTGCCATTGACTGCTGACTACCGACGCAGAAATACAATATTGTTTTTGAGTCACTCATTTCATAACGAGTCATTCTGATGCGTAAACACGGCGGTAGTCAAACAAGAAGCTTTGACTGAGATGTTTCTTGACTGTTTACCGACCGCTCTCCTCCGCGCGAAGTCAGTGTGTTTGACATCGTGTTTCACTTTCAACAAAACAGACAGAACATAAATAATGATAATGAATTTCTTTTGTGCGCATTCTTTGGGAATTTCTCTATAACACCACCGCTATTGGATCAACATTTGTGGCCCTCGATATTGCCTTTTATATGTCTGCTTCTAATGGTCTTTGATGTAATATTTTTTGTTCTTCTTCAGTGGTGTTTTAAGAAGATCAGGAAACTATTTTATTTGGTCTATCCATCTTACAGGTGATCGTTCTCAACTGTTCCTGTGATCACGAGGTTCTCGTTCTGAATCCTTAATTTCGATTAAAATATCTTATACAATGACGATTTACATATTTTTTCACACATGTCATCTTTAATATCATTATCAGCTCTTGTCATGTCTCATTGCCATGCCTCTCCCACTGTTCCGAAAATTCGAGACTTCTAGGTCGTTTTTTGCATTCTTGTGGATATCGTTCGCTTTCGAGCAGATACTCTAACATATGTACGTATTACTTCTTCTGGAGCTTTTGAGCTAACTTAGTATTCAGGGTCCAGGTTTTACTACCATGCGTAAAGATTGGAAGAATACGCTGGTGACAGAGATAGTAGATAGAGTAGCATGTTACACACCTGAATTATGTATGTACATAAAAAATGAACTCATTTAATTCATTTCTATAACATTCCCAAACTATTTCTTTACTCTAACAGAATAATATTATTTGACATTATGTTATAATAAAAATAATCTCGAATATAAATCTGAATTTTTTGAAGAAATCAGCACAAAAGTCGTATTCTGTTGTGACAATTTTAGATCTTAATAATGGAATATATTTACTCATACTTAAGGCGTTCCAAACCGGTTAAAACCGAAACCGATTAAACCGGATTTTTAGACTTACTCGGTTTTTTTTTCAAAAATTAAAAATAACACAAAATTGAAGAATATATTCCTAAGCCACGCGACAGCGATAAGACTGCCGTTTCTCAGAAAAACCATTCCGAAGAGTTTCTTAAGTTCGTCTTTTTTTTGTGAAAGCCTCGTTATATATAAAATAATAATCAATTTGTATTTTTCTTGTCAATAAATTTGTTTTGTCCATTGTGATGTTTTTCATTTCCAAATATTTCACAATTTATAATTTATTTTGTATATCTACTAAGCGAACAAAAATAATTTATGTACATTCTCAAATATAATACATATATTTTTTTTCCATAATTCTAAGAAATATCTTCATTTTCCATGGTTTCACGGTTTAAACCGGTTAACCGGTTTTTGATCCGAAAAAAAAAACGAAAACAGGTTTTTTTCGGGACGGTTTTTTGGTAGCTCCGATTAAAAAGATAATTTTAAACAAGTTATGTTATGATTACAAAGTATTCATGTTACCAATGGCGGATTTGATTCCTCCATCTCCTCTCCAGAGTCCTGTAGCACAGCAAGATCACGAGATCGTGTCTTGACACGAGATCACGAAATGATCTGCGATGCTTTTGTCACGTTTGCCTGGCATTACGAATTCACGTATGATCGCCGATTCGTTGCGTACGGCAATAAATGTATGCGCCTGTCTGTCACGAGATAAAATCGAGTCCGATACGAGAGACAATCGGCGTCAAAAATACGAGCGAGCAAATAAGCGCTTGTTTGATCTGGGCTCGTGTACCTCGGAGGCTGAATCGAAGATTTACGGCTGTGTTTTTCCGAGTTGAAATAATAATTAAAAATAATGATACGATTATAATTTTAAGACTGGCGTCATTATTGTGTCAGTGACGGTGTCGGCGGAGCATGTCCCGGCATTGGGAACGATCATTTACGCGGGAATGTTAGAAAAATATTACTTTCTTTGACAAGGAAACAAATAGGATCGGAGTATTTACGTACGGTAGAATCCCATTCTTTCAACCATTGACCACATGAAACAAATAAAATATGTGAACTCAATTTAAGTAAACAGTCATCCCTAAATGTACACGCTTTATAAAACTAGATAGTTTTTTTTTGACGTATGCATGGTTTTAGCATTTTAAAAAGCTATTTTATTGACAAATGCGCGGGGGGGGGATTTAACCCTTCCCAAACCATGCTGTAACACAAGTCTACCATTAAACCTGTGATATTTTGGTAAATACATGCAACATAAAATTAAATTTTTAGATAATCCTAAAGAAGATATTAGCGCTTAGGAATGACTAGTGGAAAACGAATTATGAAAAGGGAATCGTACAAAAACAATTATTTTTTCCATTCAATCTGTTGTAAAATTAATACGTTAGTAAAAATACAATTTGTAATATGAAAGATAGAGATCACACACTATTTTCACAGTGAAAAGAATAACAAACATACAAATATAATCGTCTCGTTTCTCACTAATTAAATAAAGAGAAATAAGAAGGAAGGACACATTGTATACGACTTAATGAATACTCCAAATTATGTTATTAATCATTTTTTCAAAATCGAATGCTCAATATTTAAAGTAAATTCATGCCATTAAAGCCATTTAAGCTAATAAAAACATTTTTTATAACTGTTATTTACGGTAACACGAGTTGACAGCATGGTTGCATTCGGGTATTTTATGTCATGGTATGGTAAAGGTTAAATAAAATAAAATCAAATGCGAAGAGTGTCACGTAAAAACCTTCATCAAAGACTACGTTCGCGACTACCGGTCTTCCACGTGGAAGAATAAATTATAGTCTATTTTATAAATTTATTTGAGTGTTACTATGTTAACACTATAGTATAAATATGATATCAGTAGCTATGGAAGAACGATTAAGACGTCTGACTGGAAGTCAGATTCACTTAATCATTTTCAAATACGCTATAGACGCTACTAGTAATGGTGGTATGCACACCCTGTATACATTTAACAATGTATATATTTAAGAAAAACAAGAATCCGCTTTATTTATTTTTTAAATATCCATAAAGTGCTACCGATAAAAGCCTAGCGGTGAGACTGTATAACAAAGTATGTAATAAAAATATTGTTTGAAAACGTGGATTCATTAATTACAATAAATTATAATCTGTACCAGGGTGGTTTATTAAAATGCCAACAGGTATGCAGGTACAATGATTTTTAAATCCAACTATTTTTAAATCGTGTAACGACGTAGTAAGGTGTGTAAGGCTTCTTGAAAAAGTTACCAGAACACAATTTACCTTGGACCTCGTTTAATAACAATGACGTAACACAACATTGACGACTTCTGGATTACTTCTGAATTAAGTACTTTATTAACAAAGTTGAATTCGATTGTTTGCTCTTTTACTGTGTGACGTCAATCACGTAGTCTAGAGTAATTTACGCCGTAAAATTTAATTGCGAAATCTGATTTATTTAAGGCCTTACATAATAAATCTTTTGGTTTTTATGAGCGGCCTTGCACACTTTTAGTAAGTACAAATTGGATATACCTCTTCTAAGAAACTTCTCAAAACTCGTAAAATAAACTTATAAAAAAATTACATCCAATAAAAAAATATAATATATACGTTACAATTAGTCAGTCATCTATGAACTGAGTATATCATTAACCCATTCTTGACAAGAAATAGGAGCTTCGGAGGAAAAATATATTTCTATCAATCCTTTGATTAATACTGTTTTACGTTTGATTTCCACATTTCGCACTCATTTCAATGTAGCTTAAACCATACAAGACATGTGCAACCCACGTTCTCGCCACGTGCACACATCTCCATGTGTCTGTCCCTCCAAAGCAGACGGAAAAAAACGAAAATAAAATCTAGAATTCACAGGCAGATGATTTCGAAATTCTCAATAAATAAAGAGAATTTTAATGAACGAGGAAAAGGGAAGATAAAGGCGAAATTCGCATACATGGCCGGCGCCGGCGACTTCGGAGCCGGGCGCGGAATACAGCCTCAAACGGGCGGGCCTCTCCCTCCGGCCGGGCGGGAAGACAGGGACGGCGGGATTTATTTCGTTTCGTTTGAGGGGGTGTTTGGACGCCTGCTCGGATGCGGAATTATGTTTGTCCGTTTGCTTCGGCTTAGGATTTTGTTTCAAGGTACGGACGGATAATAATAATATTTGTAAACGTGCAACTGTGGAGATCGGCAAAATATTTCAATGAATATTATTCTTCTCAGTACTGACATACAGTGGACTCAATCAGCTGGGACTCGGCTAGTAATGCACCTCCACAAATCTCGGTCTAGTGTCCAGGGTCTCTCTAGCTAGATGCAACGCATCGATCTGCCGCTGTCTTCTTTTGTGGTCGAAGAATTGAAATAATCTGTTGTCCATTGCTGTAGCTAGGGCGCGGTGTGGTTGAATTGATTGAGATATTCGTGCGTCGTGCTGTCCACGGGACACGTAACCGGGGACGTCCCATAGGCGCAGGCATGCAATGCGGTGCCTAGGGGCGGCAAATCATCGTCTCGTATGTAAAGATGCAAAAAAATAATTTTATAGAATTGTATGAATACGTTAAGGGCAAGAATGTTCATAAAACTATGCTCTAAAAATTTGGCGATAGAAGAGAACGCACCCGGTAACATAACAATAATGGAATGATAGATGTATTCATTTGAATAGTGTAACACATGTAATAGTTGGATAATGCACCTTCCCCGGTTCGGAAAGAGATCCAGGTTATTTTTAGATAAATATAATGTATATCTTTCTAATTAATACATTTAATTAGTATTTAAAATATCGTCTGTTCTGAATAATTACAACTTCACAGTAAGAATGTGTTCTCCTTAATAACAAAACAATACAATATCAAAAGACAACATGAATTTAAATAATACCTACACATTGACAGGTTAGGTTAGTGAAAATAGCAAGACGACATTCTAAACTCACTGTACCTACTAATGAGAGAATGTGATTGTGTGATTTGGAGATCGATCGTAACGATAAATCACAGTTACTGAATTAGAAATTAGACTAAGCTAAACAAAAAACTGCAAACAATCATTCAGGGACCATACAGTATTTAAGGAAAAATGTAATACTTATAACAATGAATGATTTTCAAAATTACTAAATGATTGACAAGTGTGTAAGTTACAACATAAAATATATAATTTTTTTTTTTTTCGAATTGGAAACAATCCAAGAAACATTTGAGGGCCACAACGTCGGTTTTGTAAGGGAGACCAATAGTAGCTACGAATGTTTCTCTCTTTGGGCCGCTCTTGCTTGTGCCTTTGGCGCGTAACGTTAGGTTTATTATCTGCCCCCCTCCCCTCCTCCCGGACCGCCCGTGCCGCGCGGGTATCCACCCCCACCCCCCTGCCGACGGGCCTGCACCGCTGTCTAGTGAAATTTTAAAAAGGAGCCCCCCGGGAGCCGCTCCGCCCCTGGTCAGACGTTCGGTATTTGAAGTTTACAATGTAACAGTTATCGCTTCGCGGGGATTTCAAAAGTGGAACTGATATAAAAAAAAGTGGGTCGAAATTTATAAACTTTGTAACTCCATCAATCGTATGACTATTTCCAGGTAAATTTTTTTAAATTGGCTTAATATCTACCGTATTTTTAATTTAAATTTGTAACGAAAGTGTTTACATTACTTACGCCTCCCTTATTTATTTATATCCAGGGGTGTGCTATGCATACTAGCAAAAAAGTGTGCATTCTGGGAAATAAATTAAACAAACCTTATCTTATAATTCCACTGTTATTAGCGTAACCCACGGCTAGAGTTTTCAAGTCCGACAGTACTTACGCTTGTAACGTAATACTAATGCTGCGAGATAATTTGCTTGTTTGGATGCATCTAATTTGTGTGTTCAATCCGCATAACAATCTTACCGAACCTAATATTTAACTGCTGAAGTTATGTTTTATTACAACTGTTAATTTTATGCAGTTTTTAAGCAATTTTTTCTTACTGCGCTTAGTTTTTTCTGATTTTATTTCATCATAACTCAAATGTTAAACGTATTCGGTATATTTTATTCATTTTAACCATGCCAAAGTGAATAATTATTTTTCTTAGAGATTCGAACGCCTTATCATCGAATCACGTGGTCGACAACCCTGACTTATAAATACCCACACAATTTGTACTTTAAAATTTGATATTCTGTGTATTCATTTAGCGGTATCAAAACGAGACTATTTGTGTAAGTTATTATTTAATATCACTAATGATTCCTGGAGTTGGAGTACATCTTCGGTTCGGTCTGCGGTACAGACGTCGTGTATACATGCTGCGCTGATACTCACCTGAATAAACTCCATATCAAATTCATATGTACTTGAAATCTAAGAATCACAATGAAACTGCTTCTCAAACAGACTCTAGTAAAGTAATTAAAACATTTTTTTAGGAGAACACATTCTTATTGTGAAGTTGTAATAGGTCTGTGATATTTTAAATATGAATTAAATATATTAATTAGAAAGATATACATATAAAATCAATTTTATCGAAAAATATTGCTGTTGCGCCACTGGGATTCAAACCTGGATCTCTTTCCAAACGGGTAAAGATGCATTATGCAACTATGCTACAGCGACGATATTTTTAGCGACAAATTTTCAAACCTACATTACCATTATTTGAAAGAGCCATCTTTCTTATTTTTACAGAATCTCAAATACCTTTGAGTAATCTGATAGCAGACGCCAGAATTATCAATTCATTTTTATTAAATTTTGGACACATTGATACAACTTTATTATTTAGGAGAACACATTCATATTGTGAAGTTGTAATTATTCAGAACAGACGGTCTGTGATATTTTAAATATGAATTAAATATATTAATTAGAAAGATATACATAATAAAGATACAGATAATGCACCTTCCCCGGTTAGAAAAGAGATCCAGGTTCGAATCCCGGTGGCGCAACGACAATATTTTTCAATAAAATTGATTTTATATGTATATCTTTCTAATTATTATATTTAATTAAAACATTAAAAATAATGATTTACTGACTAAGCTGGGATACACAGGAAGAAAGACGGCACGTACACAGATTGGCTTTCGATCGGTCAACAAGTACTGAGAGCCTTGTCGAGACTTTGAACCTCAGACGCTCCTAAGATAAGATGATGATGATTTGGAACCAATAAAGGATATTTCGACGTAAGGATATAACGACTAATCACGCCAACGTAAGCGTAAAATAATATCCTGAAAGTGTTTTGAGATACAGTGATGGAGTCATCAGATATTTGAATGTTAAAAGGCCCCGAGAAGCGGATGCGTCATTAATATGTTTCACGTGAAATAAGTAGACTAAAATTTATGAACGCAATTTTGTTTAATTTCTCTCATAATTAATAATTCATCTAACTAAATTTTGAATCAATTCAGAGGCTGTGAATAAAACAATTTTACAGCTCATTGTAAAACTAATTTATTATTTTTTTGTAATCTTAGACGAATAATAACGAACAAAAAGGTGGGCGATAAAACATAACAATAAAGTTAGTTAAGTTCTCGGTTGTAAAATTGTACAAGCCTCGCTAATAATCAATCTCACGATTAGCGTAGACTCGAAAAAATCAAAAGAATCGGTTTATTTTAAAGTTTACGGCTGCATTGAATCAATTAAAGCGTCATCTGGCGACCTTATTCGGAAAATTGTTTCGAAATGTTAGAAAGTTTTTCACAGTCGGCCAATTAGAATGTGCACGATAGATCGCGGACCGAGCACTCGCTCACACTAACGGGGGTTGACGGATTTGTAATGGGACAAATTTATTAACCGCCGCGATTTGAATGCGCACCAATTTATTTTTTGTAATAAGTATATTTTTTGGTGCGCAAAAAGAATCTGACCATTGCACAAATTACATTTAATGGCACCAAAAACCGAACTGTATAAACGAGCACCAAAATGCAGTCGTTGAATAAAATATACACGATTATAATTAATGTCGAATTTGTACGAAGCTATTATTTTCACATAGGAAGTATGGAAGTCTTGGGCATTGCAAGGCTTACGACCTGTCATCCGCTGGCTTAAGTGATCACTTTACACAATGTAACGTTCACCTATTTACCCATGCTACCTAATAAATAATTGCTACATAATAAATAATTGAAATATTTCAACATGATATAATATATACAACTTCCAAAAATTTGATAGATGTGTGTGGTCGTTATGTATGTAATAATAAATGTTATTATTTTATAAGGTAGATGGCGCTCACTCGGTCAATTAACAAATTTAAATGGTAGATTGATTTTATTACCTTTCGCGGTAAAGGGAGTCAAATTAGCAAGTTATAAAATAATCACACATTGTTTAGGTTGTAAAACAAATTTGCTTTTTCATCTTCTGTCCTATCTGTGATAAACGACTACGGACGGACGTGACACTAGACACTAGTATCGAGCGTGATGCGTGACTACAACTGCAAGTCAATATTTGACACCAGTATCAAACATGTCCGTGAGTGGGTTTTACATGCTTGGAAGAGTATCAAAACAGAAGTCATCGTGAAGACGAGACTGAAAATGATACAATTTATGAAAGAAAGTGCGGATTGGATTATAATACGGCAATTCATTCTCCGTCATTATTGATTTTTACGTGAAAACGAGTGCTGCCGAAATAACCGAAACGTGCACGAAAGATGCACCTGCACGACTTATGCGGTTCGAGCACACAGCTCCTCTACCACGCAACTCGACAAATAAACCGTGGGAGACATCATCCTCGTAGTTAGATACCACCGAAGAGTAAAGATTTGGACTGTGTCGAGATTGTATGCAACATCAGCCCCTGCGCGAAAGGGGAAGAAAATAAATGATTGAATTTTTGAGAATTGTGGACCAAAATCTCTGGCGTATGTAGGATTTTTAACTATTCTCTAGGAATCTAGACTAATTCTTTATTAGTATTAGAATCGCGTGATCGCGCTGACTAGACCGTGGCTTGATGCAATGGCTAATTTACCCATTTGCGTGTGTGACGTCAATAAAATTACCACGAAAACTTTTTTCGACTTTGCTGTTTCGAACCGAAAAACGCAGTATCGAACACGGCGCCGCGCGGCGAGGCAACTCCGCCAACTCCTCTCGCACGTCCGTCGGATAGTGGGCCTTGCGAGCATGAAAATTGGGGCGAGTTTCTCGACGCGCGCGACGGAGACATATTCGCTTCAACTGCCGGTGAAATGTAACGATTTGCTAATACGGGTGCATTGTGGTATTTGCATATTGTGGGAAATGTTTCGGCAATGATCGACGAAGCAAATGAGAAAAGTCGACAGTAAAATGCCAGCTTAATAAATGCATTTACGTGCAATTTGTAATGCGATCTTTGCACGGCGATTTTCAAAATATAGTAATAATTATAATACATTACTTAGAAAGATGTACACAAAAATCTAACGTTGTTGGGAAGCATTGTAATTAATAAAAAAATTGCCGCTTTCAACAAAGAAAATATAGATGAAATTTGACGACTCTTTGTACAGTGTAACTTAATTAGTGGGCTATTAAGGAGAGCACATTCTTATTGTGAAGTTGTAATTATTCAGAACAGACGGTCTGTATAGGTTCAAAAATTTGTCATGAAAAATACAGGCGCTATAACACAATTGGTAGTGTACTTCCACGGATTGGAAATAGAGATCCAGGTTCGAATCCCGGTAGCGCAAAAACAATATTTTTCGACAAAGTTGATTTTATATGTATATATTTATAATTAATACATTAAATTAGTAGGATTTTACTGGCAATATAAAGATCCGGATTCGAGTCCCAGTAATGACTGTAATATTTTACTTTCTATGCTGATTTTCTGTATGACGTAACTTAATTAGTAAAGCTGTCTACTGGCAATAAATACTTCCGGATTCGTTTTCCGATGGTGATTATA
This sequence comes from Eubasilissa splendida, assembly GCA_031772225.1. Taxonomy (NCBI): domain Eukaryota; kingdom Metazoa; phylum Arthropoda; class Insecta; order Trichoptera; family Phryganeidae; genus Eubasilissa; species Eubasilissa splendida. The sequence goes on from CM062868.1 coordinate 18,121,895, forward strand.
TTTTTTTGATAGATAATTTATTTCATATGCAATCTATATTTACCATTTATTTTGTGAGTTATATTTACGTCAAATGGTTTCGATACTAACGTATCTTCGTCAGGAATATAATAAACACACAGTGGTTTATACAAATACAAAATTGTTTTAATACTTGATTAATAAGCGTTACACGGCGATTGATTTTCCATGATATTTTTTATTTTCTGGACATTTTCCTATCAGAATCGCGAGATTTTTTTTTACGTAATCTGCAAAGTAAAAAGAGAAAAGTTATCCGAGTTTGTTGATTACAAGCAATTAAAAATATGCCCGCAATGAATAGCAATTGTGCGATTGATTTTCATTAAATCTAAGGGTTAAATAAATTGGACAATCAATCGGGTTATGCAAGGTTATTGGAAAAGTTTTTAATTCTTTTTATGCACGTACAGAGAATTAATTAATATTCGTTAAATTGAGGCTATATTTTTTTTTATAAGAAAGGGTTGTTTATTAGTATCAAAATTATATTGTTTCCACCCAATTGAGTTACGATTACGTGAACAGTGTTAGTGAAGACCGAGGGTTGATATGAAACGAGAAGATGAAATATTATAGTTGTATATATTAATATTTAAACTTTTAATTTCTGGACGTTTGTTGATGACGAAGTATTTGTATAATATGGAACGACAATCCATATCGACATTATTGAATCTATTACCAGCAAATAAACAGGGTGTACGCAAAGTGTGCGGCCTCAAAGGTACGGGGATCCCATTATTTCTTGCATACAATAGCACTTGGGTCACAATGAGAATCAATCAGGGAAACAATAACTTACGGGAGAGGGGAAACTCTCTCGATCGGGGGGGGGGGGGGGGGGTTCGGCCCGAAAGGTTATCTTGCGAAGCATCTTCTAGAAGGATTCGAAATTTTTCAATCATATTTTTATTTATTATCTTTGTTTTATTAACCACTAAATTGAGTTTTAATACATCCACCGCTTTCGAAAAATACTACTATACTAATTGAGTTAGGTACTAAATAATTTTTTTTTTTTTAAAATAGATTTTTTAAAAATAGATTCTGGCAAAGAAACGATAATATATGTTTTAGTTAGGTTATGATATCCTCAAGAAGAACATGGTATTTTTCGAAACATTGGTATTTAACAAAGGTGATAAATAAAAATATGAATTTTAACCACAATTGCTAATTTTAAAAGTATATTTTGTTTTGATTGACGGGTTAATCTGTACATTTTTAGAGATTATCATTGATTTATTTAAGACTGTATAAATACTAGCGAACATTTAAATTAATATTTTACGTCTTTGTGTAATGTTGTGCTTGTTAAAATATATAAAGATATAAATATATAAAGATATAAAAATATATAGAAAGTGCGAGATTAGCAGTTATATTATAGTTATATACTGATAGTATGGAAGCTTAGACATGAACATTTTGATGACAGAACTTAACAATATACTTTGAATTATAAACTCTGTCCCATAGTGGATAATAATATACAATGATATTAATTACATAAAAAATATTGCAATAAAGATTTTAATAAAACAACATACAAAATTAATTGATCAATGAATAAAATATGACAATTTGAACGAGGTTGAAATTATACATCAAATGTTACAAACTGTTACAATCCACCCACCCTTCAAGAGTGATTTGTGCAATTAATCAAGTTAAAACTTTATTTTATAGGAAAAGGTACAATAATATTATACTATATTACAAGTCAATACCATTGTCAGTTGAAAAATTCGCTATTGTATAGATTAAATGTGGCGAGTTAAGGGAAAGAAGATGACACAAGTCAACCGCGGGAGTTGAAAATTATCATTGGCGAGATTAACTGTAAAAAAAACCTGTGATCCGCAATGGATAGGCAAATAATATATGGTCAAGGGTATGTTACAAATTCAAAATCTTTAAGAAATGTAACATTTATCACAGGTTTTTTTTACAGTGGTCTAGTCAATGGTAATTTTCAGCTCCCGGTTAACTTACGTCATCTTCTTTCCCTTAACTCGCCACGTTTAATCTATATAATAGCAAGTTTTTTGAACGACAATGGTATCGACTTGTAATATGGTATTTCCTATTCTATAATATTATTGTACTTGATTAGTGGCGCAAGTCATTCTTGAAGGGTGGATTGCCTATTTAAAAGAAGAAGATTTTTAAGCATGCACGATGCATATTTGAGATTACCAGTTGCAAAGTTAGCACTATATTTTTTCATATGTGCATAACTATTAATGCAGTTTTCTGTTCACTCAATCAATCAACACTTAAGTCTTTTTGATGTAAATTAATAATTCAAAAACTGTGTTAGTTGCACAGCCAGTTGCTTTTGCTCGCCGTCGTTTCTATTAATATTCGACCGAAAGCAGTCTACACTACTTTGAAATTTAAATGGTCCTCAGTATGTATGGAAATTAGTTTATTTTTGAAAGAAATTGTTGCATTTTTTTTAAACCTGTGCATATAAACAAATGTATTGCACTTCAAGCTCTCCTGTAAGTTTTTCATGTTTTTCTCTAAATAAATAATACGGAGTTTGCTGAGATTGCAACTGGTACTTGTAGTTATGTAAAGTTTAATAATATTAATAATTATTAATGAATATTCTCGAAAATTCAAGATCCTCAACATTCATAAAGGGTATGCTTTGTCTACAGGGTGTGCAGTTTGCAATACACTAACCGAGGCCGATGGTGAACCGCACTTCGCCGGATCAATCGGCATTTAATAACGTGGCGATAGACGTTCATAATACATTATTGATGCTGCAATAGTAATTGTATCGCAGACGCTCTGTAGAATGTAACGATCTGCAGATCTGGAGATATTCTATGTCAGAAATATTCAACATGTATTTTAATATTATACGTAGGCTGTGTTCGCTTGAAAGGCTACAGACCGGACATAATTCCATTTACAAAGGGAAAAAACAAATATTTTTTTCAAATAAAAAATCCAGCTACTTATATCAATGAAATCAAAAATTGAAGTCGTCAAAGAGAAAGTCTGAGATAGAAATATAGACAAAATAATAACAAAGAAAAATGTGGCTTCCTACCAGGAATTAGAGTTGCTAAAATATATATATATTTTCCTTTTTTCTTCGTAGAAAGAAACCTTTACGGTATGACATATTATATTAAATAAAATAAACCACGAAATTTATTATACGTCAACCGGTTTCGCTCATCACAAGCTTCATCAGGACGTATTTGAGACTAATCATAAATGCAAAAAGGGTGCACTTATATATATTATACATAAAGAGGGAGATTGAATATAAAATTACATGTGAAAGAGAGAGACAGAATACATGTATAGATAGACGCAACATTAAGGCAGGGGAAAATACAATGTTGATGGATATTACATTGATTTTAAAGGAAACATACCTAATTTCGTGGTTTCATACAAAGTTTTTCTTTAATTTTGAACTTTGTCAACTCTTCTGCGTCCTCCTATTTCTTCAATCTTATGTTCCGTAATTTTGTTCTCTTTGCGAAATCTTCAGTTCCTTTCTGCAATGAGTGAATCTCATTTTCACGAATGCAGTGGTGATCAGTGATCAGAAAAAATCCCGATGATATTTTGTTAGATGACTAAATTGCATTTCAATGAAAATATTAATAAGTTTTCAATGATCCTTCGGGGCTGCCTGTGGATATTTTCTTCAACCCTCTAACGACGAATAAAGAGAACCAGAATTGTGAACTGCTCGCGAAAAAATGAACCCACCAGGAATTACGTTAGCATGTGTGCGCCAAGAGAACCGATGTATTGGTGGATAACGTATCCGAATCAGTAATTAATGACCCTTTTCTCTTCCATCCCCCCACCTTAAAAATCACCCCCCGGCCCACCCCTGGCCCAAATTACCCCTCAAAAAACATCCTCGCCTAGCAACGCCTTTGGTGATGGAGAAATGTTATTATTATTATTATTATTTTGCATATCATGTTGTGTGTTGGTGTGTGTGTCTGCGGTAGTTGATGATGGCCTGTCATCCCCTTCAGATATTAAATACCCCCACCCCTGAATCTTACATATTGATTTTCATGTTGTGATATCACATTATTGAAAAACATATTTTTTAATTTGTATCAAATATTTTACAAGGCTACCATTCGACTTGTGTATATTATTAATTAATTAAAAAAATATACAGGCAGAAGAGGAACAAAAGTAGACTGAAGTGGAAATGAGATCGCTCGGGCGTACGTGTGGCAGATCCATTTATGACAGAGTAAAGAATGAAGAAATAAGGAAATAATGTAAAGCCTGCTCTTAGTATAGCGAGTAAGATTAAAAAAGGATCACTAAGGTGGTTTAGTCATATGGAACGGATGAATGAGGAGAGAATGGTAAGAAAGATATATGACGTAAGCGTTGATGACACCAGAAATAGAGGACGTCCGCGGAAGACTTGGCACGACCAGGAAAATCAGAAACTGGAAGATGGCCTTGTTAGAAGCCTCAATAATCGGCGAGCTTGTATGAGAAGATGTATGAATGTGGATGAGACAAGAACTGTGTGTCAGGACAAAAGAGTGTGATGCTCTATCCTCTCTGCCTACCCCCGCGGGGAACGGCGTGATGGTAAGTTAGTTAGTTAAACATTTATAATGATGCATGTAATACTGCTTCAATTATAAGTTTTATACGGAAAATAAGAGATTTGCCGATTTTTAGGAAATAATTTAGAATTCTATTGTGAGGATATAATTAATATCTTCAGTCATACTTGTAATTAATGATATCTTTACGTTTATTGTCAACATTTTATTTTTATTTTTTTATTTATTATCAACATTGGCTGATTCTAGTGATTTGATTCTTGTACTTAAAATTGTAAAATTTTAAACATTAAATATATAAAGAATAAATTATATATATAAAAAATATATATCATCATTATTATTCATAGTTAACTTCAGTATATAATCATCAAATATGCACAAATACTAACATCTAATATAAAATAAAACACAGATCAGCTTAATCAATTATATCATCAAAAAAATTACTCTTGTATCTAACGGAAATATCGAAACGACGGAATTTTTATGTAGGTGAGTTGATATAATAATTTATTTTTGAAGCATTCACATAAAACAGTTTTAATGACCTAGTACTTCCACCAGGAACACGGTGCGAAATCAAATCAGTCAAGTCGTAAAATAAAAATACATTTAATTAACTCTGAATAAAAATTGTGATAGCTTGGCAAGGACAGAATATTACACAAGCGATGTAGTATACACAGCGATTGCCATAGATTTTTATTATAGTTTGTAGCAAACTAAGATAATTTATTGTGGATGCTTCGCGAAAACGAGTCTCGCGATTTGTATCAAATCCTCTGCTGGCAATTCATCTGAAAATATCCAGCCGATTGAACTGGGCCGTTTCGGATTCAAATATTAAAACGGGATTATTGCGCAATTAAGAATTCGGCATTGTATCGCTCCTCGGGCCGGCGGGGCTGGCGGGAGGGGGCAGGAACCGCTGCGAGGGGATGCTTAGGAAAAGTGACGTAAGGGTAAAACGCGCTACAAAAAGGGAGCAGGGGGGGTTGATCAACCCGCGTTCATTTATCGTTTTAATCAAAGGGAATATTTAATGACAGATATATGTTATATTTGCCCGTAGAACTGAGGAGACAGGGTGGGTCTTTGTGTTTTTAGCATGAAGATTAACACCCCAGTAGCTACCCCTCGGGCTGTGCGCCCTTTGAGTTATATCGATTCTTTCATTAGTATAGGCGAGCTTCAGTTTTTTACATATAAAAATATCATTTTTGATTAACATAGATGCAATCGGAATTTGGTGTACAAGCAGTGGTGTACTATACTAGTGAGTTAATAACTATTAAAATCAATAAAACATATTCTCTTATAACAAAGCAGTATTATTGTGATAACTTTACAAGTATCATCAGATTCCTCAGGGGTTCTATCCTCAGCTTACTGACTAATTACTTTGGGTCCAATTCTTTGTAATGTAAAACTCAGTATGTTCGGGTAATAATATTAAGTTTATTACAAGTACAACAACTCGTACAGAATACTGTTCAGATTGGCGCGTTATTGCAGCGCATCTGCAATATTTACCGAAGGCCGTATACATAGATTCGTTCCGCTTCTGAGACATCGAGTTGCGGGAATAAAGCTGCGTAGCTCAGCACCAACTCTCTGGTGCAAGCGGCGCTCTCATGGAAAGCTGGTTCCCTGACCAGAGAATGGCAACGCTTACAGAATAGCTACATATACAATAATGGTCGTGACTGCAGTAGTTATGTATGTAATATTTATATTTTGTATGTATATTATGTGTGAACTTTTTATTTATTTATTAATATTTTCCTTGGTTTTCTTTTCATTTATCATAGCATTATATTTATTTCGTAACTTTAATGTATAACATAATATGTATTATCTTTATGACGAATCGGGTTAAAAAAAAACCTGATCACGCTGGAATAAACACATTATTATTATTACAGTAATTATAAATAATACACTTCAGAGATAGACTAGTTATTCGGGTGAAGTTGTGATGGAAGAGAGCCGTTCCCCCAGAGACGGCCTCTTATAATGTTTGTCATGACACACACACACACACACACACACACATGTACAAAGTGACAGTTCTCATAACTATATTATATCGTGTTCTAATCATATCCGTGTAAGCGATCATTATTTTCTAAAACTCTTGCAGTCTAGATTTCAATTAACACGTGCATTACAATTATCAGTCTACGGTCATAATAAATGGTATATAAAGGTCAAATAAATAAACATAATCAAAATTACTCAAATTTAAATTACAGCTGATTATATCAATGCTGACTGTTATACAAAGGGCTATGGAACGAGAAATGTTTGGGTATATCACTAAGAAACCGATGAGTGCATAAGACAAAAACAACGATTACCGATACAGCGTACACGATTATCAACTGTGCAGGCTATACAGCGAGGCTCGTCAACAATAGATGCACCTGGAGGACTCTGCAACAGCCTCCATGGCTGAACACACTCGAAGAGAAATGCTGGTCTTCTACGATTGAGAACTGCGCTATACAGAGACAGACGGCAGAGTTTTAGACTATACTTAAAGATCGGTGCAATTTTACACGCTTTGTTGCTTCGATTGCCACCACTGTGCTTCCTGATTTGTAGTAATGTACACGTGTGTATTTAAATATTGCCGCCTTTTTTCGGAGGCGTTTCAATTACATTTGTAATTCAATTACGTACAGAGGTCCAAATAAACCACCAGTGCACACTTCGGTCGGTCGAAATCTACCCAGCTAAGAGAACAACAACATCGTACCAGAAATACAGCAAATACAATTAAAAGGGTTGTGCAGAGTTTATATAATATATCACATGTGTACTTATTGTCAATCGAAAATCTGGGAACCAGCTACCGAATGTATTTACATAAACACAGCTGATGAAGAAGACATAATCTACCGCTTTCTAGAAAATAAATTTAGTTACTTAGTAAATCAATAATTGTAATGCCGGCGCTATATGCACCCAAGTAAGTACTTAAAACGGCTATAAAATATAAGCATTAATATTTTAGGTTAATGAGGCGAATCACACTAGACACGAATGAACGCCAGACCACTGAATAAAGCCGATAAAATGTAAAAGTAATTATTTAGAAATATTTCATTAGAATGCCACCGCAAATGTATAAAGGATGAGCGAACATTAAAAAGGTCATACAATTTTATGACGTCACTGAACTTTTGATTCCCGAGAATCACTTGTAAAATATCACGTGTAGGATCAATATTATTTGCGACTTTCTACTGAAATCTGCATTTATAATACCATCACTCGGATATTGTCTTGTAGTTATGTCTATTTGAGATGCCGTGGTATGGACCCGACGTCTCGGATGCAAGTTTTATTTAATGTCTCAACATGACTAATATTTTAATAATTCAAACTCATATCATGACTCAGTCAGCTGAACCCGAAGTCCAGAATCGTGCAGAATGGGGGCGTGTTGGGATGCTGGAAAACATGTTTATACCTACTGTCAAATATACAAATATAACAAATTAATATATTCAATAATTCGGCTTCAAGTATTCAAGTCAAACTGTCAAAAATGCGTCACACAAACAAATTTATTTCGTAATATGAATACAATTTTGTGCATAGCTTAAGTCGTTTTTTGTACGTTGGATGCTGTTAATGACGTTGACAGCAGAATTCTTTCAAATTTTGTGGATACGGAACGAATGATAGAATCCACTGTTGTTGGTATGTATATGTATGCTGTTGAGAATGTATATGTATTTCGATTTGCTTCGTGCGCACGCCGTGTCGTAGTGTGTGTTATGACTGGTTTCTAAAGGGCAGGAAGAATTTGTTTGCAGCGGTACTGTTTTCGGCTAGAAACAAAAAGTTCAAATCTTTTCTCGACTCTAGAATGTATGAAGCGACCGCGCCTGGTGTTGACGCAGATCGAGGATCATTGGAAGATAGTCGTCGAGAATTGGTGCATGTGGATGCGACATGTTTAGGAGGCCGAGACTCGATAAGGGTATAGAATTAAAAGAAGATATTTTTCCAAAAACTATAGTTGATCACAGCTCATTTGAATTTATACTAAAAATGAAATAGTAATTGAATAATCATCATTTTTCGTAAAACAGCCAAGAAAAAAAACTAACGCGATGCCAGCCAGTGAAATATCAAAGAATTCAGTTCTTTCTGAGGGGTGACGCAGAACAAGAGATATTATCGTCTCTCTTCCTTTGTCACATGCTTCACCCATCAGACTGCGTGAAAGAGTCAGTATCGCATATCTACTGTTAGATTTTTCGTTTGATTGGGTAAATGCTAATGAGGGGGATGTAAAATGAAGGGTTGGATTTACACGAAATTTTGTAAAAAAAATTGCGAAAATATTAAACGAAAATAATTTGCTTGTGTGTAAGTTCATTTTATTTAGGTACTTGTTTTTATCCATCCAAGACGCCTTTTCATCAAACATCAACAACTGATGTGTTAAAAATATTACGGAAAAATAATTAAAATATTTGTGACAGTAGATATTAAAAAATGTACCTTCAAAACAAAAGGTCACATATCCATTAAATTAATTTATTTCAAAGTAAATTTACACAATGTAATTTATAGCTTCCTTTATATAATATTATATAAAATAATTTTTTTAAGTAGTTACTAAAAAGTTATTTTGTTTCACCTGAACAGATTTTAAGTTAGTTTTATTAGTAATAAAATCAATATGGTAGTGAACTTGGAAAAGTAAAGGGTTGGAGTTTTAGGGGGTGTGTTTTGTATAGGGGATAAAATAAAATAATCCGAAGGTTCGATGACGTTGTGATTTCGTGAGCTTTCGTAAAAAGAGGGTTCGAGGAGGTGAAAGAAAGGTTCCGCAGTTGGTGACCTTTATTACTGGTCTTTATTATTTAATTTAGAGTTTTTTCAAAATGTCTCAAAATAATTAAATAAACATTGAAGTATTATATATAATATATTATTATTAGTGGTACAAGTGTACTTTAAACTTTTTATCAAGACCCGAGGGTATGGATTCTCCTGAGGGGTTTACAACGTGGTACATAGCACCGTTTACCTTATCTCCAATTATTAATTAAAATACCCACCTCAAAAACCGAACAGGGTGTTCGTAAATGAGTTATCGCGTGTGTGGTCCAATGGCGCACCAGGGTTGTGTTGTGAATATTCCATAATAATTTTAAGGACAATCGAATCATCACAACTAATTCAATTTTCGAATTAAGAACGTTCGGTCGATATTCAAATGAGACTGGATAAATATGGGGGGGTGTGTGACGTAGCATTCGATACATTTCAACCCCGATGCCCGATGCTGTGTGTGTTGGAGATATATCGAAAGGGGTAAACTTGTCGGGGGGGAGAGATCGCCTTTACACATTACCCCGCGGAGGAGGGGAGGAGGGCACAATAATAACCGAGGGTGGGGGCATGTGCCAGATTATTTGAGATGTGAAATAAAGCAATGGGGTTCGATTTCGATGGATGGGGTTAAGGTGGAGTTGGCGAAAGTAAAATGGCGAATTGCAACACGAGCCGAACATTAGGCAATTTTGTACATTTCTATGTTTTTAATCCTAAACTAATTAATTAATAGTTTAAGTGCCTAACAGGATCACATACGGGAAAAGAGAACGCGGATAATCCAGATCATGTGACAAAAATTACAAAACTATTAAAAGATCTAGAATCAATCTTAACTATCATTATTTTATAAACAACTGAAAATTTATATTGCAGCTTTAGAGCTAAGGTATCATAGATATAAAATAATTTGTAATAAAATAAGACATATTTTGAATAAAATTATCATCTTGATACTTTGTCACTAGGCTGGTTATTATAAACAAATATTGTTATCTGAACGTTTTTCTTTTTCAACTGTGATTTGATATACAACCTACTTCCCATGTGTCCAATAATATGTAATATAATTCGATACCCGAAGGTATCTACCAACTATTTTGTGTAAACTTGATAAGTATTACATTTTTTCCTTGTCTTTACTGATGCAGCAACACCGCATATCTTATTTTTTTGTCAAATTAAGATATTTATACCATTGGATTTGAATCTTTACATCACTAGTTTCACGAATTTAAAACTAGTTCTGTCTCTCTCCTGATACGTGGTGTTGCTGCTTAGGTAGCTATATCATAATATAACAACTTGAAAGGATTTTATAAATGTGGATATTAAATCGGAATGAAATGTCAATTTCTTTTGAATATAATATAAAATCTGTTGTTAAAAATTTGATCTCAGTAATGCTGCTGTTCTGTTGGTAGGTAATTATTACAATTGCCTTATGTATTAGATAATTCTTTATGTTATATCCTGAAATGATCCACCCTTTTCCGAAACTGTTATAGATGTTGTTGCTCTCGCTTAAGTTCATCTCGGCAAAACATTCCGTGAATTTAGATCAATTTTATTAATAATTGGCGATTTAATTTATCATTGAATAAAAGAGAAAATAAATAATTCAAGTTTATTAACAGTTTATAGTTTTATACATATATACGAGGCGCGTTTTCTAAGTGACGTTGCCGGATATTCCCGGTTGCGCACGCCCAACGGTTTTCTTCATCTGTTGACTCACCGCATGCAACGTTAGAGACATTCACGTAGTGTGGCCATTTTGTAGTGAGTTGTTGAAATGTTCAAGATAATAGATCAGCCCGCCGACTGTGATTCGTTTCCTGAATACACGAAACTTGAAACCAGCTGACATTCATCGCCGAGTGATTTCCATCTTTTCCTTCATCTGAAGCGGTTCCTTGGTGGCAAGCGTTTTGATGACGATGATGAACTCAAAGACGGAGTACAGGCATGGTTTTCATCCCAGGCGACGTTGTTCTATGACAAAAGTATAAAAAAATTGGTGCCTTAATAATGCTGGGACTGTATTGAAAAGTAGTTTAAGGTGTGTAGCGTCCGAAGAAAGTAAAGAATTGTAAAAATGATGTGTTTTTTTAAAAAAAATTTCGGTATTTAAAAAACGCGCCTCGTAGATAAGCAATAACAATGCAAAATAATAAGATTAAGTCGCGTTCTATGAACGTCTTTCGTGCAGGGGTTTGAAACACTAGTTCAGTAAATATCACTTAAAAATATCTCTTTGAGTTTGGATACATTGGGGGGGTGTCCCACCCTTGCGCCTCCGCGGGGCTGTGTGCGTGTGCGTGAATCCATTTGATTGAAAGAACGTTCCGCAGTATGAAAGGTGCGTTTTGTTTCGAGTACGCGATTTCAGAAGGGAAATTAATATCGATTGGCAAAATTAACGCGATTCAGACGCCCGAGCAGCGTTCGGGAAAATGTATCTAGTGAAGGAAAGAGTTATATGCGGTGCGGTGTTCACAGATCCAGCGGGCGGATGGGACGTCTGCGTCTAATGAGTCGAGAGAGTTCATATCTGAACGATTTAGTTGAAATACGGAAGAAATAATACGATTTTGTGGATTTGCACACTTCGCAGAGTTTCCGGTGGAATTGGGTATTAGGTAGTGTAAGTGACGTGTCTATTTTGAACGTGCGACCGAGATGAAAGAAAAGTCACGCTGGTGTTAATATATTATTATATACATCGTCGAGATGACGTGTTTTCCAAAAGGTAGGCACTAATTTCTGGTTGACTAATTTGTGCTGTGACATCGTTTGCCGATTTAAATAGATCTAGGCGTCTCGAGATGTTTATTTTTATTTAATGAAAATTATTATTGAATAAATTATACGGTTTCAATTAGTGATGAATGTGATTGTGACGATGCTTGGTAATTGTGATTTTTAAATTCTTCAGGTCGCTCTTCGATATTATCTGATCACTACTATTAATATTGTATTATTTTTATACGTACACATTATATTTTAATGCAATTTTGGTATAGATGTTACAATAATAAGCTCTATAATACTTTGTACAGTGAAATAAGCGTCTCAAAGTATATTAGTATACAAATGAGAGTCAAAGCTAAGATGGAGACATATCCGTCTTAGAAATATTATAATAATAATGCGTTTATTACAGCGCCATAAGGATAATACATATTATATAATAGATTAAAGTTACGAAATATTATTTATGTTATGAAAAGAAAACCAAAGAATATATAAATAAATAAAAAGTTCACACATATACATAAATACTATTCTATCTATAGCTATTCTGTAGTCGTTGCCATTCTCTGGTCAGAAATGCAGCTTTCAGAATTCCAGCCGCAGCTTTAAGCCCACAACTCGATGTCTCAGAAGCGGAACGAATCCATGTATACGGCCATCGGCAAACATTGTAGATGCGCTACAATAACGCGCCAATCCGAACTGGTTAAATCAATGTACGAACATTCCTGATGTGACTAAGACGGAGTTGTAGAGCCAATAGTGATGAAGAGGGCATTTAAGCTAATTTTTAAAAAAACCACTAGAAACTTGTATAATATTTAGTATAATTAATTAATGAGACAAATTATCAACAGGTTGTTAATGACCCTAATAGATATTAAATATAAAAATACGTGTTCAAGTTAAAAGTACAAAGTGAAGATGTAATATAAATGTAATTTTTGTAATTAAAAAATTAAAAATAGTAATATAATATTATTATGGATATTAGGCAGTTGAGAGAATTAAATGTTACACATTATACTTTTTTTGTGGTTATTGTCAATTAGGTAAAATCGGAATATTTGATAATATGTAAGGATTTTTATAAAACACTTGCACATATTTGCTTAGTTTAATTTTGAATCATTGTAGTTTCACCTCCTTTCGAATGTATACCTTGTGGCATTTCATTAAAAATCTTCATCGATTTCTGAGATTTAGCGCTCTTCCTAGAATGGCATCTTTTCCTCTTGTATGATGTTCGTGCTCATGTTGGTTTGCGTCAATTTTACTTATAAATTCTGACGATATTTTCTTAGGGAGAATTTAAAAAATAAACACCATAACATTGAAATATATTTTCAGCTTAAAGGTCATCATATTCAGATCTTTCAGCATTGCACTGATACGAGTATATATATATATTAGGAGAACACATTCTTATTGTGAAGTTGTAATTATTCAGAACAGACGGTCTGTGATATTTTAAATATTAATTAAATATATTAATTAGAAAGAGATATATATATAATCAAATAATGGAACGATTAAATGTATTAATATCAAAAAGGTAACATATAGGTTCGAAAATTGTCGCTGTAGCATAGTTGGATAATGCACCTTCCCCGGTTACGAAAGAAATCCAGGTTCGAATCCCGATGACGCAACAACAATATTTTTCGATAGAATTGATTTTATATATATATTTTTCTAATTAATATATTTAATTCATATTTAGAGTATATATATTTTTGCCGAGTATTATTATCAAAGCTTTATTTTGCAGCACTGACAATTGTTGCACGTTTTAATGTAAGGAAGTAGAAAATGTCATCAAAATAATTAAAATACATAGCTACACTGAGTAAGTATGTATGTCAAAAATATTCAATGACGTCAATGCTTTGAATGTAATTTACTCCATTGAGTAGATCATAAAAAAGTTAGTTTAAATTATTAAATATAAGAAAGTTTTGTTACTTAAAATATATGTAATTGGCACAGCTTTTGAATTATTATATTTCATTTGTTTGCGATATCGCATTACACGCTTGCAGTTACAAGAATAGCCGGCGTCCGAGGAGGTGGGGGCCGCTCCCGGAGGGTGGGGCTCCCCGGAGGCTCGGGCGAGGGCGCGGGGGCCGGGGGAGGGGGATGGAGCGTCCAGACAAAGTCAAGGCGGACACGAATCAAAGGGGAGACAGTATTTATTCAGATAGGGGTGTAAATCGCTCTGCACGCTTTGTAGTGTGTGTGGACACTCTGTTGAAAGATTGAGTGCGGAAAATTGACCAGTGAGGTCAAATGTCTGGAGCGCGGTAATTTGCATGCTTGAACAGGTGCATCCTTCAGTTTATAAAACTTTTAACGGCTAAATTACCATGGTTTTTCATGTTAAAATTTTCGCGACATTCGTAGCACAAATTGTTTTAAAAAAAATCATCACATATACACGTGCTGGGTGTAACGAACCTAGTCCGCAATATCTGATTAAATTACGAGAATGTATAAATTCTGCACGTAATGAATATCTCATCAGCAAAAAATTACCTTCAGAGCAAAGCGATCATTTATCTACTATGTATGATTCAAAGGAAATAATTGACAGGTCAATCCGACGCAGTGTATTAGACACGTAGATGGACATTGGGATATTATATACTGGTAGGCACCGTCTACTTTTTGTATCATATACAATTATTTCTTCAATATTTGCAGAATTACTTTGTGGCCTCATTTTATATTAATAATTATACAAAACGCTTTGTTTTAACCACTATTTATTAATTATGTTTTTGTTTTTATTTATGTTTGTATTTTTAATTTCAGTATACATTGTTTCCTGAAGAAGATACCATAAGTATCGAAACATGTTGAATAATTAATAAATAGTGGTTTAAACAAAGCATTTTGTATAATTATTAATATAAAATGAGGCCACAAAGTAATTTTGCAAATATTGAAGAAATAATTGTATATGATACAAAAAGTACACGGTGCCTATCAGTATATAATATCCCAATGTCCATCTACGTGTCTAATGCACTGCGTCGGATTGACCTGTCAATTATTTCCTTTGAATCATACATAGTAGATAAATGAACGTTTTGCTCTGAAGGTAAATTTTTGCTGATGAGATATTAATTAATAATACCGGGGACCTTCAGGCTTATTTGCTGCAGCTTGTAAGAACACGGCGGTGTCTTGGAAATTAGCATATAATTATGACAGCTATTTTGTCTGGTGCGAGATATTGCTCCCAATTATGTTGTACTACATGTAGAGTCTTGTATGCGTTTATACAATAGTACGTGCATTTAGGGCTCTCTTCTCCGTAAGTTTACACGTTAGTCATTAGTGGCGGTAAGGTGTGTTGTGTGTCTGATCATTACGCACATTACTATGACGTGTGTGAATCCAGTGAGAGCATGTTAAAGAGGAGAATCGTGTTGCAGTTCATTCTACGACATGGATGAAGTTCCCAAGGATTGTATAGCATTTAAAAATAAAATGAATCCAATTGTATTTTTGAAATTAGCAAAATTAAGTTTGTGGTTAAAATTCATTATTTTTATTTATCACTTATTGAGTTTAAATGTATCAACCGGTTTCGAAAAATACCATTTTCTTCTTCAGGATGTCAATGAAACAAAGTTAACAAATAAACATAATGAATCTAATTGATTTATTATCTATTACGATCGGCATTTTCCTCTATCGTACTCTTCTTTTTTATATCTATATTAATATAGATATAGAAGCGTATACGGAATACATGTCACACCAATATAATTACTATTTTTAATAAAGCACTCGTGTAACGAAAATAAGATTCTCTTGGTGATCTCCCGGGATGAGAGTTTAATTCCTGACCACTTTATCACCAGGTGAGAATTTTACCACTATATTAGTGTTTTATGCGGTAATCGAATGAATCGATGTGATAGAATTGACTGCAGATCTTGTTTGATTGTTGTAACATGTAAAAAATAGTAAAATCGTCCTGTACTTTAGTGACCGGTCGCAACACACACTACGACACGGCGCGCGCACGAAGCGAATCGAAATACATATACATTATCAACTTTCTTAAACAAACACCAGCACCAGTGGATTCTATCATTCGTTACGTATTCATAAAGTTTTAACGTGTTTGACTTTCGCGCGTGCGCTTTCAGTTTCGTCCGTCAAGGTCTTCAAATATTATATACGCATTCTTTAACAGCATCCAACGTATAAAAAACGACTTTACTGTGTATGAGTATAATGCACAGAATGGCATACATATTATAAAGCAAGCGGATTGTTTTGAGAAATTTTGAGTTTGGCTTGAATACTTGAAGCCGAGTTATTAAAACATTGAATATCCTTTGATTATATTTTATATTTGTATTTTTGATAATAGGTATAAACTTATTATCCAGCCTTCTTTCTACAAAAAATCACCGACCGCCACTGATATGTAGGATTGCTAAGGTATGTAATTTAAACATCTAACTCGTTCAATAACTGGCATCTACTGGAAGACTGTCACATTTGAAGTTCAATTTGTTATTATATTAAATATATAATATGTGTAGAATGATTGAATCAAATCCAACATTATGTAAATGAGGGATGAAATGACGTGACATCCATTAATTATTATATTATAAAATTGAAAAAATCCAGAGCCATTTATATTTATATCACTCCGTGCAGGGTGATATAAAACGTGTGTCCGATTTTTTTCACGCGGTACAATCGTCTTTTCGAATGATTTCACACAAATTGCGAACGCAATTCCGGAACATGAGAGAATTCAAATTTAAAATTATGAGATAAAAAAATTTAAGTTTATGACCGACAAAGCGTGTCGGTTCCGTCTGATTCCTCCCTTTGTTCGTCCATCTTTAAGTGATTTTTCATAAAAAGCAATTGTGTGCCATAAATACGTTGCACTTAATAACGAGATTGGCTCGGCCAGTTAGCGCGAGCGTCGGTGCGGATACGACTTCAGGGTTGGCGACAGTGTAAAAAAAAAATAATAATAATTAGAATCAAAAAAATTAACGTAACAGCATTATTTTACTTTTAAAAACGTATTTTAGAATTAGTAAATCGGATTTTATCGGCCGGGGCAAGATACATATAAACGGTACACTATCTTGCCAGTGGTGTCGAAACAGAACTTGGTAAATGCTAGCGATATTTAAAACAAAATGCGGAATACATGTCACACCAGTATTCCTACTTTTTCAAATTAATCTATGCGATTGTGCTATGAAAAGAGTGGAGCAGCTTTGTGGTCTACTGGGAAGAGGCATGAACCCCCGACTATTCGAACATCAGACGGCTATCTATAATAATAATACGTTTTTGATAATTCATAATAATAATACGTCTCCCCGTCTATTTTCTATGACTTTCGATGGTGTCATTATGCATGTCAATTATGTCTGCTTGCTTAAATGGCCAGGTCTGCGAGACGCGATCGTGGCACAAAATAACGTGATTTTAATTCTCTATTAATTAAGATTACTAAATGTTTTTTTTTTTTTTTAGGAGAACACATTCTTATTGTGAAGTTGCAATTATTCAGAACATAGATCTGTGATATTTTAAAAATTAACAACAACAATAAGAATGTGTTCTCCTAAAATAATAAAGTTGTATCAATGTGTCCAAAATTTAATAAAAATGAATTGATAATTCTGGCGTCTGCTATCAGTTTACTCAAAGGTATTTGAGATTCTGTAATAATAAGGTAGATGGCTCTGTCAAATGATGGAACGATTAAATGTATTAATATTAAGGTAAAAATGTTGTCGCTGTAGCTTAGTTGGATAAAGCACCTTCCCCGGTTAGGAAAGAGATCCAGGTTCGAATCCCGGTGGCGCAACAACAATATTTTTCGATAAAATTGATTTTATATGTATATCTTTATAATTAATATATTTAATTCATATTTTAAATGTTTTCTCTTTATATTATATAATATTTCCACGAAATCGTATTACGGCTGGTAAATATATTGAGCATCTATTATCCTGTCGTCTCATCTGTCTCGTAATCAATAAAAGCTATTTTTCAGTTTTGTTGTTCACCACACTGCAACCTAGTTTAACAAATTAACGCAAACAAATATTCAATTAAACATACACTATAAAAAAATATTATTATTTAAATACGTAATGTACCTTTCGGGCGCTAACATAACGAACGGATGGCGTCGCCAAGTGGCACGAGGAATTAAGTGGAATGGTGTGTTATTGCGGTCGTCTTATACAGCGTATCCCAAAAGTCTTTATCATTTTGGTTCATTCGATGCACCAACGCAACGAGCGAGAGAGGGTATGCCGATCGCTAGCCGCGTCTTTGGAAATTCAGTCGCTATGGAACGTGTCTTTACCAGTTGTTCGTGAAATTTTCTCTGGAAAATTAATATCACGAGAGGTGACATAAACTGGCCTCCACGTAGCCCCGACTTGACACCAATAAACTTTTTCCTATGGGGCTACTAAAAATCAAAGGTATACAGTAATAATCCTCCGACTCTGGACCAATTAAATAAAAATATCCGAAAAGAAATGGCAGTGATCACGGAGAGTGCTCAGTTCTCAGAAATTTTGCCTCCCGTTTAGAAGAGTGCCAGCGAACTAACGGATCACATTTAGAAAACATAATATTTACGAAATAAATTCCCGGAACTGTAATTAAATGCAAAATATTTTTTTTTATTAATCTCATCCTTTATTTTATTAATTTTTTATGTCATTACTGTCTGATTATAGGTGAATTTATCGATAGTAGACATAAATAAATTTTGATTTACTAAACAAATAAACAGTTATGTATGATATACAACACAGCTGAGATTTTTTTTCTGTTTTCAGATAAGTACTAATTAAAAAAATAGTTATAATTGAATATTCTTGTGAACATCTTTACCTGCATTCACATTACAAAACAATAACATTAATATTTTAATTACAGATTATTATATTTTTTTTCACATCCCATGCGATCGTAACTTATAGATGTCTAGGCGTCAATCTTTGGTCACGCAAATATGATTCTCACAAACGTACCGACTCGTTTACCGATCCACGTCCATAACCTTAGAGATTTTTTTTTATAGCTTGATCAAAATCAGAATAATTCAATTTTTTAATTGATTATATTTTTTATAGTTCATTTTTCTTCGATCCGTAATGGCAATTGTTAAATTATTAAATTTTGTATGAATCTTAATGCAAACTGTATTGATGTACGCGTCACTGGGTGCATGTGCACTTGTTATGATGCACTGATTCTCAGCCATGCATTGAAGAGATGTTAAGGGAGGACAGTCAAAGACCATAAAATTAAATAAAATAATATTTAAATAATGTAAAATAATTCATATTAAAAAACTTTCATAATTATGAAATATAAGCTTCTATTTGTTTACGCTAATAATAATAATATTGGATAATTTGTATAGCGCCATCTTCGTTCTCACTACTGTTTTGTCTCTTATCTTGTTTAATTTTTTTTGAAATGGTGGGTTTTTAAAAAACTTCTGGCAACGATTAGTCGGTTCAACAACCGTTCCTGCGGTTGAAGTAGAGGCTGATCTGAGAGTTTGACGTCTACCATTCAAATTGTTTGAGATACAGAGACGTTCTGTTGTGTGTCGCTTTGTACATTAATCAGTCAAATTTAAATTCAGTAAACTGGAGCCAATGTAGCTCATGTAAAAGGAATGTTATATGAGAAAATTTGGAAACTTAATATATTGTAATCTATCCAGCTGAAACATTGGCAGGCTAGCATAGATGGTGTTATAATAGTCCACACGTGACACCACAAACGTATTTATAAGTTGATGGGCTGCCTCAAGAGGAAAATGTTTCCGAATACTTTTAATCTATTTCAGTTGCACTGACAGTTTTGCTGATTTGTGTATTCATTGAAAGATCTGAATCAATGTGCACGCCCAACAACTTAACTGCAGATTTAGCACTTGTAGCATTGTTGTTGTCCATAGTAGTTCTGTTTTGGATGGATTCAATATAAGTCTATTTTGTGCCATCCATTCGCCTATTTTATTATTATTATCTTGCAATTTTTCCTTTTAAAACCAAAAAAAATAACACATTAAATTAAAGTATTTATTTGATCGCCACATCTTATATATTTTGTTTGTCGCGTAAAGAATTCAAAAACTTTCTAAAACATTGACAACTAAATATCTCGTGAGTAAAATTCACAAAAATTTGGTCCTTCGAGCTCGTTTGAGATCGCCAAATCACAGCCAAAAATATAAAAAAAATCTACAAATATAATTATAATAATAATACGTTGTAACCGCAATAGACTTTAATGTCGGACATTTGCTTATTACGGTCTCGATATGAAAATTACATATCGGGGAATAATGAAATGAACACATCGTGGGAAAACAATTGACTCGAAAGGCGCCATTTTGTTTTTTGCGTCACGAGAACAAGTCGAGAAAAATTATTAATGTGATGATGATTGATAGAGTCGGATAAATTTCAGGTAGCTGTAAAAAGAACAATAAGATTGACGCGCTGAACGAGCATCGAAATGCGAATGAATTCATCTTTTTTACTAAATGACATCCGACTTGTGTGAAAATTTCTCGCGGCGGAGACGCAGATCCGAATGTGTCACTACAAAATAAGGTAAACAATTTGTTGAAAGGAACGGATGAAATGCTTCAAGTTGTTTCAGAACTATTGTGAGCGTAATTACCTTTTAAATATTGTTTCAAATTATTACATATTAATGTAAGAAATAGGTTGAGAATAAAAAAAAACATCGCGTGAAAAGGTTGTAAGATTTGTTGTTCCAATCAGATTGCTAGATACGTTGAAAATAAGCTTTTTTACAAAGTTTTCATACTCAACTCATCGATGTGTGTGTTTCTTTATTATTCGACATGGAAGGAGCTTTGAACCAGATCATATTGTTGCGACGCCATGTTTTTTCAGTTTCCTATACTTTATTGTTCTCCGATTGGTTAATGATTCTTGTAGAAAAAAAAACACCTCGCGTGTTCTATTTTCAAACATTTGCCGCCACGATGAAAAAAGGCGTTGTACAATTTGAATTATAAAAATTATGAGAATGAAGAATTGCTTACCGTAGAAAAGTAACAGAGATTAATTGGAATTTTGAATGAACGTTCAATATTGAAATTCCGCACTAAAATAATGCACAAATCCATTATTTTTTTAAATTTAAAAATTGTGAGGCAAAGCTCGACTTACACGCACGAAGTGAACTGTCAAACAATCGCGTTTGAAACACTTTAAAATGGAATGAAAGACAAAAGCCGGTAATAAAGTGGATGCAGATTGTGGCATATAATGCTTTTTTAAATCTGTTACGTTATCAGTGCTCATTGATAAGGCATTATTCTAGGCGCCAGAGGAATATTGTTTATTGGGGCAATTGGAATTCCGGCTTTATGAAATACTATGTAGAACGACCATTTTTTTTTTAAAGTGTCTAGCCTTCAGTTGGAGGCGCGACGCGGAATGACGTTTCTGATCGCCGTGTCGTAATAATTAATTGATGTTCTTGCGATAATGGTCGAAGTGATTTTTGTTATCATAGGTGTCGCAGGGTGACTAAAAACTGAGGAACACTCAAATTGAAAAAAAAACCATTGAATTAGATTATTGTAAATACTCTACGAAGCTGTAGATGTGATTCAGTTCATTAAGATTAGGAAATTGGAGTATTTTGGACCACATGATAAAATCGGATAAGTACTCACTTCTGTAGCTTATAATGCAAAGAAGATTGCGTGTAAGAGGAGCGTCAGAATGAGATGAAGTTGTGGTTGAAATAGTTGCCAATAAAATAGTCAAGAAGAAGAAGAAGAAAGAAATCTGATGAAACATAATTGGGTCGAAGGAATTCGGAAAGGGGGCAGGAATAGGGAACGAGGGATGGCTGAAGGATCACCCAGAACCAGAAAACACGACCCACCTGTGAAATGCTCCTTTTGATATCTACTGGATTTTATGGCTCCAAGACATGTACAACATAGTAGTGTAGTGCAGTAGGTGTCAAGCAACACCTTACACAATTGATGTCTAGTACTAACCGGTTCGCACCGTAGCGAGAAACTGATTACACGAATTTGGAATGGACGAATTTGGCGGCAGTCAACGCACCCAAAATGGTAAAGGCTACTTTACAACTTGAACTCTCCAAAACTATAGAAAACACACCGCAGAAAATATCGTGCTCTGGTTATATGGTAGGGGGGTAGTAGATAGGTAATAGGATAGAACCACCGATCTATCTTATAAAGATCGAACGCATAATTTAATTGGTTTAAAATTGATTCAGTCGGGATCTCAAGAGCCGACGAATGGCACGAATCAAAGTGAATGTAGACGGTATACGTTTTTAAATTAAGAACACGTAAGAAACAAAAGAATTTATATCCTATCACCTAGGAATGATGACGGTATAGAATTCCTGCAAAATGGCGATACATCGTATGATGTTGTATGTTATTCAGAAGAAAAACTAAGCTGGAGTCTTGCATTTTGAAAATAAATAATTGTAGATATCGAAAAGTTTATCAATCGTAAATAAAACGGTAAATGTGGGCAAATTAAAATTAAATTAACTTAATTCATAATAGATAATTTAATTATTATTCACGCTATAAATGAAATGTTATCGAGCGAAAACAAAAGGAATTGAGCAACAACTCACACAACAGAATCACGGCAATAATTATGATATTCCTAGAAAATTGTACACATCAGAGCTGGTTTTCCTGAACACCGTTCCGATGAGTTCGTTTACAGCTTAAAAGCGACTGATTTTATTAATTTACTACAGTCATAAGCCTGGATTGTTTGATCGCCTTATCGCGCGCGGTCTCGGTCGCCGGCTGCGGCCTATCAGCGGGACGACAAACGATTTATAATACCCCAGCGCGGAGATGACACGAGAAACGTCCCGAGACGCGCACTCGCCCACGCACTTCATTTCAACCACGCGTTCGTTCGTTCGGCAGGGGCTGAAACAGTGTAGCGCGCTAACATCTTATATACATATATATATACACTTAGGAAACCTAGGCCGATATTTCGGCACGGCAACACGTGCCATAGTCGAGGTTTTGTCTGGTCATTGTTAGGTCTGTTACAAAAGACCAGATCTAACATAGAAGACACACCGGTGCTCACGACGGAAATCTTTAATAAAACGTTTATATTTAAAAATAATTATTGACTGGTTAATAAAGCTCGTCAGAGATGTCGGTTTATTTTAATAATATTTCTAATTATATCAGTTTACCAGGAGCGCGCAGTGCATGAAAGCAAAAAAGCTGTGCATTACTAAAAAATCTAAATCTAAATAAACGGAAACATTTTTTTATGCTTACTTCTATAAACTACCACGACAACTCACAGCTATTTACGACGACGATATTTTTAGCGACGAATTTTCAACCCTATATAGTATAGTATATAGTATGCTGTAGCATAGTTGGATAATGCACCTTCCCCGGTTTGGAAAGAGATTCAGGTTCGAATCCCGATGTCGCAACAACAATATTTTACGATAAAATTGATTTTATAGGTATATCTTTCTAATTAATATATTTAATTCATGTTTAAAGTATCACAGACCGTCTGTTCTGAATAATTACAACTTCACAATAAGAATGTGTTCTCCTAATAATATTTTTGTATTTCTGCGTTCTGAAAAAATTGCAACTTCACAATAATAATGAGATCTTCTTATTATTTATTTGTAATACATACAGACTTAAATAAATAGCCTTTTTTTGAAAGGTAATGTTTTTATTCATTTGTTTTCCAGCACACAAATTATAGCATTGGATGAAAAATTAGAAAGAGCATTGGCTAATGTACTTTGCTTCTATGTTTATTCTTATTCGCTCTTATTTTTATATTGTTAAAGCAATGAGAGGCGGACCCACCGCTTACCCAGGACCGATGCAATAAGCTCAAGGCTGAAACAAGATTATTTAAATAAATAAATAATATTTACAATACATAACATAAAGATAATATAAATTAATGAAGAGGCACTCCCTTCCGGGAAACGAGACGGCACAAAAGAAAAGCATGCAAGAGACTCACCCTCCACGCAACACTGCCGGCAGATTTAACCCGCAAGAACAGTACTTCGCAAATCATATTTGGGCAGAAGGTAGAAAAAAAAACCCAAAATAAAGCATTTGTGGTGATTAGTATCGCTACAGATCACTGTTTCATTACATGTACAAGGCGACACATAACATGGCGCCTCTATATCTTTAAGAACTTTGTATCCCAGACAATTTGAATGGTAGACGTCAAACTCTCAGGTCAGCCTCTACTTCAGCTGCAGGAAGGGTTGTAGAACCGATCAGCTGTTGCCAGAAGTCTAAATTTAGTGAACGGGCATTCGCAGTGGTAGGCCCAAAAGCTTTGCCCTCCGTTATTAGAAACAGTGCATCAGAGACTTTATTTTAGAAGAAACTAAAAACGCACTTTTTCAAAAAATCATTTCCATAAGTGAAAATAACGATTTTTTAATTTTAAAAAACATATTATGTGTAAAGCGCCCTTGAGGTGAAAGTTTTTACGAAAATGGCGCTATACAAATTGTCCATTATTATTATTCACCGTGTTTCTTGCTTTCTGAAATTCTTAGAATCTTCACCAGCCATCTACTCAGCGAGTGTCTTATTCGTCTTCAATATGCATTTTTATGGGATTCTTATACCACCATTCTTTTCACGTTATCTTTGCACCTGTGATGTGATAGGTGTGTTCCTTCAGAAGTTAAAGATTAATTCTGTTGATCTATTTCATTGTGTTACACTTAACGTTTCAGGGCTATCAGACTCTTTCACCAGTTTTGTCTGGAGGAATTCTTGATTGTTTCATCAGAACATGACCTAATAATCACAGTAGTTGAGATTTTTCGGTTTTGAGCAATGTGGACAATACAATTTCCGTACACGGTATTTTTTTGAAACACACATAAATATTCTAGATTTCAAACTAACAGCCAATTAATATCAACCAAGAACACGCTAAAGACTCGGCATGATCAGAAAAAATTGATGATAAAAGATGATTATGCACAGCGGCGTAACTACAAAAATTGAGCCCCAATGCAGAAATCTAAAAAGCCCCCCTTAAATAAGTACAATACACTTGGAATTAAAAAAATACTTCACTTTACGACACGATGGACTGATAACAATTTCAAATGGATTGTAGGGCGCGAATTTTTTAGTCCTTCATCTAACGTGGACCCCAATGCACCGCATTGGCTGCATTGGCATAGTTACGCCACTGATCATGTTTTAACAATCAACGAGCATGCATGAGAAGATTTGTTAATGATTATCAAGAAAAGGTGTAATTCAGAACTAATGATTACATTTTTAAAACCACAGTGTAAAATTTAATATAATATTTATTTGATGCTATTATTTTTCTTGGTTCAGGTGACAGCTATTTCGTCCAGTAATAATATTAACATCGACATGAAGCATTTGAGATGTGAAACTATAGAAGAATATTTAAAATAAGTTGGATGGACACAGTTACGAATGAAGATATTATGGTTCGGATGAATAAAGAGAAATAAGTAATTATAACAATAAAAATCTGACAATTGTTTGGCCAGTCTACTGTAGAGGGGGCCCGGTAAATAAAGCTATGATAGCCAACGTCCGTTGAATGGATAGGGCACAAGAAAAAGAAGAAGATAACATTAAGACGTGCTGGTCAGATAGCATCAGGCAAGTAAAATGTCATTTCTTTATTTATTTGAAAAATGTGTCTATGTGAAAAAAGGTCACATATATATCTAATTCGCATCGTTAGTTCAAACTGATATAGGTTTATTATATAATACTGTTAATAATAATAGAAATTATATCTTAAAATTTTTATTTACGTGTTTTAAACAGTTCATAACATTTTTTAATAACATAACGTATATAACATTTTTTTAATTACAGGTAGTTCATTAATATTTGAATGTGTCCAAAAACAATTAGAGGGCTTACGATCACTTTATATATATATAATGTTCACCAATTCTCAACCATCAATCTCCACATTTATCAAATTTTTGAAAGTTGTATATATGTTAGTACGTGGACTCTACACCGGAAACCATCGTAAGCCCTGTAATTACCCCATATTTATATATATCTTCAATTAAATGCAATATAAATAGCTTCGTCTCTATGAGACATCTGATATTTATTTAATAGAAGTATAGTTCAGATCAATGAGCTTTGATCTCTTTACTAAATCAAATACGAGTTAGGACACTTTAGGGCGGACACTGCAGTCTCGCAGACGACGACATACGCGTGAGTTTTACCACCGAGAGAAGCGCCCGAGTCGTATTAATTCCGGTTGTGATAAAATTGTTTTATAATTACTAATTACCCATCGAACGATGAGTGTATGGCGACACAGGCCTTAGAGGAATTTATGACAAAGCAATTAAAATAATTATTTTCATAATTGATATCACTTTATACAGTGTTTGCACTTGGGATATCTCGGCGTGACTTTGCTCGAGCGTTGTAAATCAGAAAAGTAAATTAAATAAGATATGGAAATAACACATAGTTGATTCGGTTTGAGTAAACCGACAGGAGATGTTGCGCATATAAAAAAAAGTCACGTAAAAATACTTTATTGTTTGCTATTCGTTAGGAATGTTGAGATGTTGAGACGAAAGGATGTCCTAAAACCCGCTACACTGAATCATCACTCTGCAGAAAATTGAAAGAGCAACCTGGGCGGCCTTCATACAGAAAAGAAAGGAGAGAAAACGGCTGATCTCGATAACGACGGTGAATGAAATCGATAGATTAAAGAGTTCGAATTTCACATTCAAAATCAGGATCATAATCGTCGGCATCAAAAGGCCGACAGGCTGTCCTAAGTGAACCGAATCGCCGGACTGACGAAATCATCAAAATATGCAAAAATGGCAGCGAAAAAAAAAGAACAAGGTAAAGTGTAAATTTCCTGTGAACTATTAGAATATTATTAAGGAGAACACATTCTTATTGTGAAGTTGTAATTATTCAGAACAGACGGTCTGTGATATTTTAAATACTAATTAGGAAGATATACATATAAAATCAATTTTATCGAAAAATATTGTTGTTGCTACCGGGATTCGAACCTGGATCTCTTCCAATCCGGAGAACGTGCATTAACCGATTAAGCTACAGCACACATAGTTCATTGAAGACATATGTTCGAACCTATATGTTACAATTTTAAAATTTATAAATAATGGAATTCTTATTGTGGTGTTGTAATTATTCAGAATATAAGTTAATGCACGTTCCCCGGACAGGAAGAGATTCAGGTTCGAATCCCGGTAGCAACAACAATATTTTTAGATAAAATTGATTTTATTTGTATATCTTTCTAATTAATAAATTTAATTTGTATTTATTAAAACATTGTTATGAAGCTTCCAAATAGAAAATAAATAATCCCCTATTTAGCGTATGTACAAATTTGAAAAATGGACATAATGTGTGTGCTCCTGGCTTTTGTTACATACATATATATTTAATAATTGTGTGTGTTTTTTTCGGTAATAGTTGATTAGTTTAAATAAGTGATTTTTTGGATTTCTGTAAATGACATACCGTTTTGTTGTAGACATCTCTAACTTTGTCGACATCTATGGGTGTATTCGATGAACTGGAATGTGGAGAAATTACCTGAAACGAGAAATAATATTATTAAAATTTAATTGATGTCTAGAATATTAACTATATTTTAAGAACTAATTAAAAAGATATGTAGAAAAAAAATCCGGAGTTTTTGCGTTACCATTATTCTACGTTAACAAATTAAGTTCACGATAAATTTGAGATTTATAGACTTATATAAATGAATTAAACCGTAGTAGATTATCGGTTAATTTTGATCTAAGCTTTTTAAAGTAACCATATTTTTATTGCAATGATTCTCAAATATCTTTGTGTACAACATTCTAGATGGCGCCAGGACTTTTGTCATTCTATTCTAACAGAAAACATTAACACAACTATTTATATTATAAAGGGTTTTCGAAGTGAAGTAAATTTTTTTCAGAACGCGTACATATCTTTCTAATTAATATATTTAATTAATATTTAATATATCACAGACCTATGTTCTGAATAATTACAACTTCACAATAAGAATGTGTTCTTCTAATAATAAAGTTGTATCAATGTGTCCAAAATTGAATAAAAATGTATTGATAATTCTGGCGTCTGCTATCAGATTACTCAAA
The DNA here is from genome assembly GCA_031772225.1 of Eubasilissa splendida. Classification (NCBI taxonomy): domain Eukaryota; kingdom Metazoa; phylum Arthropoda; class Insecta; order Trichoptera; family Phryganeidae; genus Eubasilissa; species Eubasilissa splendida. The sequence goes on from CM062868.1 coordinate 18,150,424, forward strand.
GGTATTTGAGATTCTGTAAAAATAAGGAAGTTGGCTCTTTCAAATAATGGAACGATTGAATGTATTAATATCAAAAAGGTAACATGTAGGTTTGAAAATTTGTCGCTAAAAATATTGTCGCTGTAGCATAGTTGCATAATGCACATTTACCCGTTTGGAAAGAGATTCAGGTTTGAATCCCAGTGGCGCAACAGCAATATTTTTCGATAAAATTGATTTTATATGTATATCTGTCTAATTTATATATTTAATTATGTTTTAATAGTCAATCTTGGTGCGAGTTTCGTGGATGCGCGCCCGGTACACAAACTTCTCAAATACCTGGACGAGACGTACATCTCGATAGTGACTGCGCCAGATGGGGAAAAACATTTTTGAAACGGGAAAAATACTCATGAAGCGAAATTTTATCCGTTTTGTTAACCGAAATCCGAGCAATAATCTGAAATTCCAATTAAGCAACACGTCAAAGAAACATTATCTGTACGAAGGGGACACAAAAACACACAAATCTGTACATTTCCATCCGGCTTTGATTTAATTTAAATTATTGCACGCTCAATACTCATTGTATCGTAAAATAATCTACGTAGAAAGGACGAAATATCTTCTGTGTTATTATATAAACCCGCCGCTTGCAAATCTCGCGGGGGGCGGCCGCGCCAGTTTAATTTTAAAGGAAATAAGATGTATTCAATTAATTTTATGGTCGAATATCCGCCCGCCTCTCCCCGCAGAATGCTTCCCGATTTTAATACGGGCTAAAATCGTTCGCCAGATCGGGGGAGGTCCTCCCCAATTTATGACAAAGGCAATATCGCCTTATTGAATGGGAGACCTTACAATCTGCAGACGAGAACGCGAAACAGCCTTGAAATTAGTTTATCAATTGAGACGTTTGGTACTGTTGCAGCAATGGAAGATGCTGCCGTTTTTTCGAGTAACTTTAACCCTTAGCATGCTGTGATAGAAAATACCCATATTCGTTCCATTTAATCGTTCCATTATTTGAGACCTATGCTATGAATAATTACATCTTCACAATAAGAATGTGTTCTCCTAATAATAAAGTTGTATCAATGTGTCCAAAATTTAATAAAAATGAATTAATAATTCTGGCGTCTGCTATCAGTTTACTCAAAGGTATTTGAGATTCTGTAAAAATAAGGTAGATGGCTCTTTCAAATAATGGAACGATTAAATGTATTAATATCAAAAAGGTAACATATAGGTTCGAAAATTGTCGCTAAAAATATTGTCGCTGTAGCATAGTTGGATAATGCACCTTCCCAGGTTAGGAAAGATATCCAGGTTCGAATCCCGGTGGCGCAACAACAATATTTTTCGATAAAATTGATTTTATATGTATATCTTTCTAATTAATATATTTAATTCATATTTCACTCATTCATTCACCGTTCATGCAAATATTATAAAGAATTCAACTGAAATTGACCTTTTCAACATTGGCCTTACAGCGCTTCTTTCAATTAGAACCAATCATTCTACCTACAAACATGTCTTGCTCTCAGACGGAAGATATTAAGTCCAATTTATTATCGGAAACATTATTATTACTTAACATTTATTATTATTATTATTATTATTATTATACAGAATTTAATTCCCATCGCACTTTTCTTCAATTTCTACTTTCCGTTCCCACTAGAATTTTTTTTCTTTGTCAACAAACCCACACTGTATAGCGTTATTGTAAATATTTAATAATTCAGACGAAACATGTCACTGGTTGAATTTAATTAATATTTTTGTTAATATTTAAATCACTGTCGATTAACTGTATGTGGGCGCTTCAAAAAAAAAATACCAAAACGCAAACAATTGTATATTGTATATGAAGAAACAATTTCGATAAACGGAGTATTGTTTTCATTTAATTCAAACGTCACAAACAGTAACGGCGAGGCAATAATTTCAAATTCATTCTCGTGCACGGCCCAAGGAATAAGCAATAAGTAAAATTCAAAGATAAACACGATAAGACCCCATCTTTCTTTCCAAATATGTCAGAAGACGGGGGAGAGGGGAGGCGAGACGGTCCCCCCGAATTCGAAAAGGGCCCGCTGAGAATTAATTGTATTATTTTACGAGCGTATTTCGGGATTAAAGATCGTGGCTAAATTATCAATTAGAGATGAAACGAAAGGAATAGGTTTTTCCGTCTTGCACCGCCTGGTCTAGTTTGCGCCCGTCTCCCCCATTCGCGTCGGACGGCGATTGGTGGCTGAAAATCGTTACAAAATCAAACATTATTTTCAATCTTACATGTTGTGCTTGTTTTAATATTTTTTCGCTATAATCGACAGTTTGGTGGATGTGTGTGTCATGTGACATTCTTTCATTACATTTGAAATAAGAATATGCAAATGAATCACACACAAGGGTATATACGATTTTTTGTATTTTAAAACATCTGTATATAAATGTTATTAAAATGATTAATTTACGATAAAATTATTTATTTTAAACAAAATAAGATGATTATTAAGGATAACACATTCTTAATGTGAAATTGTAATTATTCAGAACATGGGTCTGTGATGTTTTTAATACAAATGAAATGTTTTAATTAGAAATATGTACAAATACAATCAATTGTATGGAAAAATATTGTTGTTGCTACCGGGATTAAATAAAGAAAATAAATAATAATAATAAAAATAAAGAAGATGGCTTTCAAATAATGGAACAATGGATGTATTCATTTGATAAGTGTAACATATATGTTTGTAAATTTGTCGTCAATGCACTGTGGTGCTATAGCATAATCGGCTAATGCTGAAATTTGGAGATTAAATTGGAAGAGATCCATGTTCGTATCCCGGTAGCGCAACAACTACATTTTACGATAAAATTGATTTTATATGTGTATCTTTCTAATGAATACATTTAATTTTCTACAAACTTTGTATTTATAATATATCTCCTGCCTTTAATGGTTTCAATTATAGATACTGAATGACATGACGTCATAAAATAATTTTTGCTCCGATATAAATGTATTTGCAATTGGCTCTGTGTTTATAAAAAAAGATATCGCCAGAATTAGTTTACATAGGAACTTCACATTTTAAGCGACAGCCATACTGAAATAGAGGACACCACATAAGTTAAGGGTGTTGAAAATATGTGTATTAAAAGTTAGAAACCGTCGTTAAAAAAACGGTAGAATGATTTTAAATCATATGATATTGAAAATTCCGTTTTATCCCGTCTCTCTTGTAAGACAGACAAGTGCGAGCAATCAAGTTTATAGATTATCATTTTAATAAAAGATAAACATAATAAATATATTGCATTTGGTAAAAAATAAAATAAAAAATAGCTACGCCTCTGCGGTCTTAATACAGTTTGGGGGTGACGCCAGAAGAAACCACGTGCAGGGGCGCCTCATCGGGGTGGCAGGGGGGGACAGCTGTCTATCTTTGTAATTGTCCTGGAGGAATTATTGTACGACACACTGGAGGCTTCTCTCGCAAGAACGTGGGGATGGAGGGTGGTAGAACATAGTGAGTGATAGTGTGTGTGTGTGTGTGTGTGTGTGTATGTGTGCATGCACTTAGTCCCAATTATTTCTACTGAAAAAGCTTGAAAATGTACGTTCTTCAGTTTCTTGAATATATTGTCTGAGATCGATATTTCACACTACTGTATTAATATTTACAATACACATTTGTAAATGTAAAATTTGATCACAATAAATGTAATGAGACAGATATAATCACTGACAGCTGACATCCTTTGTCACGGTGGTCACTTTTGTTACTACCGGGATTCAAACCTGGATCCTTTCCTTCCGGGGAAATACGTTAATCGATTATATCACACCAACATACGTTATAAGTTGACAACAAATTTTCGAACTTATATACTGCAGTTTTTACAAATTTAAAAGTTATCACCCTTTATTGCGAAAATCTCAAATACCTTTGAGTAGGAGATGCCAGAATTGATATGAAATAAAATTTTCGATAAACTTTGATACAACTAATATATTAAGGAGAACACATTATTGTTAAGTTGAATATTTTTCAGAACATAGAACATAATTGATACATTTAGTTTGTATTAAAATACCACAGAACTATGTTATGAAAAAACTACAAATTTAAAATAATAAGGTGTCCTCCATAATAATAACATTTATCAAAATATATATAACAGTTTGGAGATCGCTGGAAATAGAATGCATTTATATTGTTCCCATTTCGAGACAGTACCATTAAGAAGAGCTTGACTACAAATTGATTCAACATTCAGTGTTTCTCCATACGTGATGCGCGCTTACTTTTAAGAATAATTAATATAGATGGGTTCCCACACACTGTTGCAGGGCTGCATAAATGAACTGGTTAACCATTAAGAAATAACCAGTTATCAAATTTATATTATGTTTAATCTTTTTGTAGCGTAATAACATCAGACAGGAGGATACAACGCTAATGCACCTAATAAAGTCTTGTACAACGATATATTTACGAGTATATGCGGTAACATATTATATTATATTTATTTCTGTAATAAAGTTAATCCTATCAAAGTAATTCACGAGTTTAATGCAAATACCATGGCATTGATTTTGAGAAAAAAAGTGTTTTTAAATACTTAATAAAGTGAATGCGAATTCAGTGAGTGATAATTGGTATTACTGCAACGAATCCAACTTTTAAGGGCCCGTTTCACTCACTGAAATGACGGCACTGCGATCTTCAATTTTTACAGAATTTTAACAAAATGAAATATATTTTTGTTGTACTTTGATTATTTTTTATTTAAATATAAATATTTTTGAGTGCGTAAATCATATCAAGCACTTTGGACCCGTTTAAATGTACAATTACTAAACAATTATTTAATAATATTTGAATATGTCAAATATTATTACATGTGTGTGTTAATACTTGAATATGATATAAACATAAAAAAAAGTTATGTTGGGTTAATAGGAAAATTATTGTTGCTTAATGAAATGTTACATCGGTAAACTTGTTGCAAGATTTGTGTTTAGAATCTGCAGATAATTGAGCCTCATCTTCCCCGTACCCAGCCACCCCAAGAGTACGGCAGTAGTACAACCGTTTTGAACCAATCTATCGGAATGATTCCCGTGGGGGAAGCGATAGTCTTATTATTTACGTTGTCTCAGCACCACCCTATACACGAGGCTGTGCACAGCCAATCACAAGTACCAAGTGACGTCATTGTCATTACCAAAGTAGGTTTACAGTATATGTATTTCGGTTGAATTTGTGTAAATCTGTGATTTAATAAATGTACATGAACGCGTTCTGCATTATAAGACAAAGTATTATTAAGGAGAACACATTTTTATTGTGAAGTTGTAATTATTTGTACTGTGATATTTTAAATACTAATTAAATGTATTAACTAGAAAGATATACATATAAAATCAATTTTATCGAAAAATATTGTTGTTGTTACTGGAATTCGAACCTGGATCTCTTCCAATCCGGGAAACGTGCATTAATCGATGATGCTATACCAAAACAGTGCTTTGACAACAAATTTTCGAACCTATATGTTACACATTTCAAATTAATACATCTATCGTTTCATTATTTGAAAGAGCCATTTACTTTATTTTAACGGAATCTAATTACAGTTTACAGTTTTGTTTATGGCTCTATTTGAATTTTAGTATACCCTGAAGAAGGGACCGTTGGATTACCATTGAGAGATGGTGCTCTCACATTAGTTTCACTCGGTAAAGTAGCGCGGTTTTTTTTTGGCGTAAACTACGTTTATAGCCCTTCGCTGTCCAATGATGTCCGACGCGCGAGACGTCATCAGGCGGTCGGCGGTGGTGCTCCGCGCTTGTAATTACGCGGGCGGGCGGGGTACCGGCCGGTCGCGCTCTCTGCCTGCCCCCGGCGGGCGCGGAATCAAGGTGAGCACATGTGATCCTAATGAATCGGTCATTAGTATTTCCCGACGGTCGAGCGAGTGCGGCGACGGTCGCGGACGGTTGGTCGCATCCTGCAAGAGGCGGTACACGGGACCCAGTGGATTTGTCATACTTAGAAAAAAATCACTTCAGGACCTGTCCAAAGAATTGGGTAAGAAAGGAGATGATCGGCGCACTCACCCAAACATATTGACTCATACCTATATTAATTGTCCTGGAGTATATAATACAATAACAGTCCTTGTATTTTTAACTGGTAATTACGGTTCATAAATAATATAAAAAATTACAGCGATGAGAAAAAGTGCTACTGTTGACTTACTAATGCCATTGTGATTGGTATTCGATGATATCAGTGATTGAGAACTGTGACTGTGATCACAGTTTCATTACTAATGCGCACGCGTCGCACAATATCACAATACACAAAATTAAATAAAAAAACATTTTAGCATAAATAATAAATATATATCTAATTTATCATAATAATATAGAGAATGAAAACAGTTTTTGGGTCATATTCGAAGCGTTTTAGATCGAATGCGTAAAACGTTTTCGCAGAATCTGCTAGATGGCATTCTTTCATGAATATTTTCGTCTCAAATGCACAGGCACCGAATCACGGTTCACAACCAAATATAAATAAAATAAAAAAATGAATCACGAATTACGTTATTCTCAGATATTCAATCACTGATAGTGAGTGTCACTCGAAGATATCAGTGATTGACTCACCGTTTGTGATTTTGAGCTCATCACTAGAAATTAACATTTGCATTAGGACGTAAGCAGGTAGAATCCTGAAGGGTGTAGATATTCGAAAACAATTATTTGCGCAAGATGGCAAGCGCAATTTTGTTCACAGAACGGTACGACGTCTCAGATATAGTGATACTGAAGGTGAAGGCGATGAGGCTGCAGTGGGTGGGACATATAACGTGCACAAAGCTTTCTTGCATAAGGCGACGGAATCAAGACCGAGGGGAAGACAGGTGTAATTTGAACTAAATTAAATACAGTTAGCTATGGAGGTAGGGTGGGAGTGGATTTATTGTTTCTTGGATACATGGACAGTATGATATTATTTATTAATGTTTTTTTTCTACGCAATCATTTTTTTTTGGATTTCTATCATTTCAAGATTATTCATTATTTTTCCACAACGCCCCGTATAACTTTTTAATCATTTTTAATATACAGATTAGAATAAGAGGTCTCCTCAAATAAAAATAAATTAATGATAACCTTGATAATGCATTTAGAAAATGCGTCATAAAAAAGGTTAAAGTTCCAGAAATCCACTCCATTGTAAATTTTCTTGATGGGTCGGTAGACAGGTCATAAAAATGCATCATAAATCGTAGAGCGGCTCCAATGGGAGTCGGGGAGCCGGAAGCACACATCACCTGTTGCGCGGCCGGGTCGGCGGCGACTCGCGTGCGAGCGACATCGACGCCATCGCCACCCGTGACAATGCAAAATATGATTTTTGTACATTTTCAAATATATACACACGCACGCGTGAGACGCGTTGGTGTTGATTTAAATGATCCAAGAGAGAGGATAGTAAGAGAAGGAAAAGATGAAGAGATATTAAAGTAGGGTACGTCTTAACCTCACTACTCTCGGCCATAAAACAATTAATGATTAACGATATAAAACATAACATCTATATAATACATAACATCTATATAAACATAACATCGATATAAACATAACATCGATATAAAACATAAAATCTGATTAAAGAGATTTTTTTCAAATTAGTAAATTACGCCGGGCCGAATATACCAATAATTAATATTTAAGGTATCAATGATGGCGTTGTTTTAGCGACGCCAAGGGAGGCGATCTTAAGGGAAGATGAGACTGAAATAATGAGACACACGTGACTAAAAAGATTACTAGAAAAATATCACTTAAGAAGGATCAGAAGATTCGTTAGTACTGAGTCTTGTAAAACAGTGCACAACTCTGTTATTATTCCTCAGATCAGCTGCTGCAGCAGCATTTTATTTTTTGGCTAATGAAGAAGAAATGCAACACTTATCATAACTGAAAAATAAAGATTTGACAATAATATCGAAAAATTACAGAACCTCAAATACCTTTGAGTAAACTGATAGCAAACGCCAGAATTATCAATTCATTTTTATTTCAAATAATGGAACGATTAAATGTATTAATATCAAAAATGTAACATATAGGTTCGAAAAATGTCGCTAAAAATATTGTCGCTGTAGCATACCTTCCCCGGTTAGGAAAGAGATCCAGGTTCGAATCCCGGTGGCGCAACAACAATATTTTTTGATAAAATTGATTTTATATGTATATCTTTCTAATTAATATAGTTAATTCATATTTAAAATATCACAGCTTATATTATTATAATATTACAACTTCACAATAAGAATGTGTTCTCCTAATAATATTGAGAAAAAAATAGATCAGATCAGTATAATAGTGACATTTAAACAGAAAATATATTGCGTTTATTTTTAAATCCTTACTAAACAAATAAATACGCGAGCACAGACGTCACACAAGTGGAAGAAATATAATGAGAACGCCATTAAAGAATAAGGCAAAATCTTATAAATCAATGTTTATGTATATATTTACGTATGGAAAAGATTAGGAATACATAGATAGATAAATATTTGATGATCTTAGCCACGTGGTGGTGATGATATGATGATGATGATACTATGCATGAAGATAACAAATGGAAGAATGTTCTTAGCATATTGTGTAGATCTATTCATTCGAGACAATTGGCAACAAAACAGAAAATGTTTCAGTTAAAAGATGAAATCTCGGAATTGTTGGAATAATCGCACAGGAAATAACTTAGCGAGACAAGGGGTATGTGTTCGTGGTAAAGTCACGCGATCGATCTATAACTCAACTTCAAGGATTTTTTACACCGATTTTAATTACCTGGTGGGGTAAAGGTATAATTATTAACCGGGCGAGTTGTGGATCGATAAGCGAACCGAGAAGAATACACGTTCTGCGATGATGAACGACATATTATTGTAGCCAGGGAGATCTGTCACATTTCTTATGTAGGTGAAGGATCTATTATCATAGCCAAAAGTGCAAGTTTATAAATTGTACAATATATATATATATTAGGAGAATACATTTTTATTGTGAAGTTGTAATTATTCAGAACAGACGGTCTGTCATATTTTAAATATGAATTAAATATATTACTTATAAAGATATACGTATAAAATAAATTTTATTGAAAAATATTGTTGTTGCGCCACTGGGATTCAAATAATTAGAAAATTAGGTAGATGGCTCTTTCAAATAATGGAACGATGAAATGTATTAATATCAAAAAGGTAACATATAGGTTCGAAAATTGTCGCTAAAAATATTGTCGCTGTAGCATAGTTGGATAATGCACCTTCCCCGGTTAGGAAAGAGATCCGGGTTTGAATCCCGGTGGCGTAACAGCAAATTTTTTCGATAAAATTAATTTTATATGTATATCTTTCTAATTAATTCATATTTTAGTATATATATATATATATATATTGTGTAAAAGAAACTGATAGCGAAACAAAAAAGTAATCACACACACATGTGTCAAATGTAGAAGGTCAGGTGTTTATAATAACAGGTCTTAGAGAAAAAAATGTTTTAGTGTAAGTAAACAATGGCAAAAAAAAATTATATATTTATTATTACCGGTTAACTCTCATTGTTGTGCATAGGAAACATTAACAAATTATAAGGAAATTAGTAGCTCGAAAGCCTTGACATATTAGTCGTATAACTATATTTGGAATTATATATTTTTTTTCATAATCTTCTCGCTGATCGAAGCTGGGTTCGCAAGTTGGGCAGTCTCATCGAAGAAGAACTAAAGGGATGATGTTAGGTATTAGAAGATCACCTGAAGGAGTGACACATTTTACGGAAAAGAATATGCAGGTAAAATGAAACTATCGTAATCAATAAGGAGTAGATTAAAAAAAAAATATATATATACATATATATCTTTGAACGTCATCAGCACTATGAAACAAGAAATCAACGTAAAATTATTAAAATGTTTACCTAGGTAATATTCGCAGAAAAAATAAAACATATTTTTAAATTTACACAGAATAGTTGGTAGATAGTAGACACCCACCTTCTGGTGTCGATTTTAAGTATTGTCAGAGACATGCAAAGCTCTATAACGTCCACAGTGCAATATTTTTTCAAATCCAGTCAAGTGACTGATAATTTTATACGAAATGTGACCGACGTACAGACGGCGTAAGTACAAAAAAAAAACGAAACAATGCGTGGGCACGGTACAATGCGTGGAAATGGTACATCTCGACGACAGGCACGAGACGCGAGTGGCTGGCAGGTGAGGCGAAACAGGTGAAAACAAAAAAAAAATCACGACTCAAACGTCCGAAGGAAAATGGCGGACGAGCATGGCCGAATGATGATTATGATGATGATGATGATGATGGTGATGATACTCGGGAAGCGAACCGAGACGACCGTCGCTCGGAGGCGTTCGGCCGTGACGAGCTAGCCACGAACCAGCTCCGCGCCGAACTGGATAGTCATTATGTTATATTACTAGCTCCCAGCCAAACGACTTCGCTGTCGTATCCCGTAAATGTTGTGAATCAAATTTATCTAATGAGTCAGAGAAATATAGCGGGCACCGGTTACTGTAATCACACTGGTCCTTGAAGATTTTGATTCTATTATCCAAAAACTAGTATAATTTAATAAAATAATAACAAACTGAACATATACGGCGACAGCTAGCGCGACCGATGACTTCACATAAAACTGTCAAATATTTGGCGCTATTTTTAGTTTTAAGTTTTAAAGAAGGAAAAAAAGTTTAAAATTGATTAAATTGATAGTATTACAGAGATATTTTTTTAATGGCCTTTAAAAGCGATCTAAACTAATCCGATTTATTTTTATGTCAGTGATTGAATAACCTACTTTAATGAACACGTTTAAATACATGCAAAAATATGTTTTTATTGCGTTTAAATAAAATTTAAATCTTACCAGAAATATAATGAATAGGTAATTTAATTCACACACTAGTACACAATTATTTTGTTTGCATTATAGATACATTTCAGAAATACATTCGCCGAATGTACCTAGTTGTTGGACGTATTAACTGTATGGTTTACGCAGTCTCAATGCCGCTTTTATTATCAGTGTCGCGAGCAATATTCGATATTTTATTTTTTACATAATCAAATATAATAATTGAGAATTTGGCAGCGGTAATGTGAATCAGTCTGATTACTCTATTTACCGCGCGGGTGAAATTAATGTAATTATACCGCACTGTGACAAAATACAAATATGTATGGATTAATTTTTTCTACATTTTAAATCGGGAAATACGGTTAATTCTCCGAAGCGCGGTGAAGTATGTAATGAATATCTCCATACTTAAAGAGCTTAAAATCAATGATGAAAAAAAAAAATACAACTCTTTACTCACCGGTGTGATTGTGATTGATATTCGATAATATACGATATAAAAAAACATAATTATGAACAAATTTATTTATATAATTCAAATTTAATTTGCATTATAAACATATTCTAACATGGATGGATATAAATGAAACAATTATCGCGTTTCGTTACAACCACCCCTCCACCGTCCACCGGTAACTCCGACCTCCACTCCCCCAATTTGTCAGTACCTAATTACATGTATGTCTACCACCTAAGCCAAGTCTCCTATATTTATGTGTAGTTAGTTTAATACTTCACCTGACGATGAGAGTTACTGTTTCTCTCGAAATTAGAGTAGTGCTAATAAACTCAAGTAGAGTGATAACATTGTTTCATTTATGTCCATCCATTATGATAAAACACTACAAAGTTAACGCCAATATATTCTAACATAAAATTAATATATATCTAATTTCATTTTATCTTAAAGATAATGAAAACCCTTAAAAAATGTGATTAAAGCATTTTGGCAGAATCTACTAGATGGCGCCTATCACGAATTATAACGTCATTCCTTCATGAATATTTTCGTTTCACATGCGCATGCGCCGAATCATGGTTTACAACTAAATATAAATAAAAATAAAAAATGAATCACAATTGCCAATATTAAAAAATATCTTTGTTATGATACGTTCAGCATTAATCATACAAACACGAATAGTTCAAAATATTCTAGTTCTTTGTTTGTAAAAAAATATACATCTGCTATTTAAAAAAAATATTTTTTTTCTTAATAAATCATCATATTTCTTCCAAATATGAAAAGCAAAAAAATAGAGCTAGTACTTTTTATGTTGTATTTTTATTGTGTACTTATTATTTACTATTTTGGTAAATCAATTAATTAATTAATTAAATTAAGGATTGAACTAAAAAGATGTGATGTCATTAAAAGCTCAACTGTTATTTGTAACATAATTTATTTATATCTCCACCAGATGTATTCACTTTTAAGGTTGTATACTGAAACAATATTATTATACACATAAACATGTTTTTAAGAAGTTGGTGAATTTGTCCACTGCGCCACCGATTAAAACCAGAAAAAATCAAACATAATCAATAGAATGTTTACGTACAAAAAACGCGTAACTAAAGTAGGTACCTAATGATTTATCTTAGCAATGACGTAAAATATAATATTATTAATTATATTATTGGATATATAAAAGGATGAGTAAATAATTTCTAAGCGATCAAAACTAATTGCGTGTCAGAGAAGTGAGAATTTAATATTTGTATTTAACACGAATTTTTGAACAAAAGAGTAATTATTTTGTGAATGATATTTTTCTATCATGTCACTTGTTACATTACAATTTAATACTTATTTTGAGCGTGAGCCAAATATATAGATTTGAAATATGTCAACACCAGCGATAACCCCCACGAAGTGGAATAAAAAGCCAATAATAAAAAATTTACCAACATTAAATTGTGACCTTTCCGAGATCGAACGGACCTCTTCCTGGTCCGTCTATCGGAAGCGATTAGAAGCAACATAAATATCGAATTATTTCGCAGAAATCGATCGCGAGACCATGGTGTATTCAAAAATTATTTTTTTTTACATCTAGTACTGTAAATAAAATAAACAACGAGAACTGATACAGCGTGATAAACTATTATATCAAACATGCATCAGGGGCGAAAAAACTGCCCCCTATCTTCAATCGTACGTAAATTCCGGTTAATCCGGTTGTGGATACTTTGACCACTGGGTCTGCATCGAATATGGAGTGATTATCATAAAAAAAAACTGGACAATACAACGATTTACGATCTGTATTAAATCTATTGAATCTTTTGTCAATTTTTTTGATCGTATTGAAACGGCCAGCAGATGTACGGATGTCAATTCTGGTCGAAGTTTTTTCGTATAAAAAAGTGGCCATTCATACTGATGCATAATTTATCGATTTAAAAATTATTTTGAAGTTTGGTTGCAGGACTTTGGATAGAAGCAATAACATATGTAGATATTTAAAAAAAAATATATACAAATATTTTTTAAGGAAATTGAGTTGGATGGATCAGTGAGAAAAATAACTAATTCATGATTATGAAACAGAATATATGCTCAAACAAACAGGACACAGTTGACAATGAAAGTTCATATATTGCTGGAACGAAATTAAAGAAGATATAAAGTATTATATTTTTGGGTTGCGCTATAAATGAAAGATTGTAAAGTAAGTTTGTAAAACATGTTCTGCAGTCATGATTAAATCTTAGATAGATGCTGTGTGTTCTCGATATTATTTTATGGAATATAAGCATGGATACATACCAAAGAAATGATAAGGGGTCTTGAAGCATTTGAGATGTGGATCTACAAAAGAATGTACGACGAGATATCCAAAGAAGCATGAGATCTTATATCTCATAAAGCAGGAAAAGATTGCTGGAAGATGGAGAACATCATGGCTGCAGAATCTAAGGCAATGGTTGCACTAGTCCACTGTAGAGCTTTTCCGGACCTCAGTTAAAATAAAGTTCATTCGAACCTGGATCTCTTTCTAAAACCGGGGAAGGTGCATTATCCAACTATGCTACAGCGACAATATTTTTAGCGACAAATTTTCGAACCTATCGTTACCATTTAATCGTTTCATTATTTTGAAAGAGCCATGTACCTTATTTTTACGGAATCTCTAATACCTCTGAGTAATATGATAGCAGACGCCAGAATTATCAATTCATTTTTATTAAATTTTGGACACATTGATACAACTTTATTATTAGAACACATTCTTATTGCGAAGTTGTAATTATTCAGAATATAGATCTGTGATATTTTAAATACCACAGACCTATGTTCTGCATAATTACAACTTCACAATAAGAATGTATTCTCCTAAAAATATGGTTTATACTTTACGACAAACCCTCGGAATAATTGATGAGCGAAGTGTCTTTATCCAAGGGGGTATCGAGAATTAATGCCACAAACTCAAATCTTGATAAATTGATATAATAGAGATCAGGAACCAGATGTTTCCAAAACCCCCCTCCTCCAATCAAAGGGAATTAACATTCGAAGAATTATGGAATTATTAAGAGCTCTCATTAATATTTTATTTTGTATTTCAAGAAAACATCTAGGATTTTTACACTCAATGATAATAGCTCACACACGCGCCTAACTTACTCATTGTTGTATACTGAAATTAAAAATATCAATTTGTTTTTTACACTCATTCGTTAATGCATTTTACTTTACTCTTTACATATATATTATATCTTATACATTGAACAATTAATTTACGTTAAGTGTTATAAAGTATGTATCTAATGTAATGACATCTTGTTTAACTTCGCGCGTACTTCTGCGCGCCGTATTTATAGCCACACATACCCGCACCGGCGGTGCGGCACACATACACACATACACACACCATCCCACCATTCCAAGGACATCATATATATATATATTTGTACATTGATCATTGCACTTTGTTTACTGCTATACCGGAGGAACACTCTCTGCTATAATACAGTCAATTACTAGTGTAGCAGGCAGGGTAACCAAATATATGTCTTACTTTCTTACTGATATGTCGTATTTACTTTGCCAAATTTTATATGCATACCCTCGGTACATTTGTCCGATATTTGAAATATTACGCAACACTCATAGTAATGAACTAGGTGAAAATGTATACTTAATGAATATTAATTTGGAAGAGTAATACGTCAGACCGTTAGACATTATTTAACAATATAAGTACATAATACATGTAAAAAGTGAACTTAATAAATTTGAGATACAGTTTACTAGCAGTAAAACAATCTTGATAGATAGTAAATTAGTTGAATTTTACTCACTTTTCAGACATGCCAACATTAATTATGAACTACAACCGTTAATAGATTTAAATGCCAGGTACGCACACTTGTAGCCAATTTGTGTTTGCATTAATTGTTTTACAGTCAAAGATATCTGAAAATAAACACTGTTTGGTTATCTATGGTCCGACCTCCCCCCTTGTCTGTGGCCAGAATTGAATATTTCAAGTATTGTTTTCCACAATCTACGGCCTGTCGAATTTCAAATTCAAAAAAGTCTTCTTCCGATCGCTTATGTTTCGTTACACTTTTATTCTTTTGCTTTATCTCTCATCTCCATACTTTGGTCCGTCAGCATCGTCAAAGGCGCGAAGCTTCGCGGGTTACAGAAGCGAAGTGCAATAAATAAATATATTTTCATTTGTGGCAGCATTTTTTTCTGACTCGATCCATATTTTGAATTTGCAGGAATTAATTTTTGTGATTAATATTTATGCACATTTTGAGCTCGCTATCGGAAATATGCATCTAACAGAATGGCGACAATTCGGAAAATGACGACAAAATAAATAAATAAAGTAGGAAATTGTGATCAGAATACTACACTCATGGACAACTGTACACATGACAACTGCACACAAAGTAATAGTATATTAGGTAGATTCATATATTTTACCGCACGATAGCTTACATTTATCTAATTAAGGTTCAGAAATGGGTCATCAGTGTGATAAATAAGAGGTCATTTAGATATAACTTTTTAAATTTTGGATATAAGACAACTGTTTACCAGATCAATCCTAAAACTGTTTTTTTTTTTTAAACTCAACTTCACACCCACGATTCCGTATCAATGGAAACCAGGTGCAAAACGGTTGGTCAACGATCATTATTATTTTGTGCACCGCGTATATTTAATAAATTGCCACTAGATCTTAAAGGGTCTAAAAGTGATTAACGATTTTAAACTAAAAATATCAAAGTGGTTGCTAGATGTAGGTAAAATACAAAATGTATGAATCTTTTCAAGGAATCAAGGAATGTAATGTTAGGCGAACTAATGATTATATTATTCAGTAACTCAGTACTGAAGGGGTACAGTGGGGGTCTATCGCCTCCACAGTAACATTACCGCGGACGACCCTCACATTTACCAGTGCGTAAATTCAGAGCTTCTAACAGCCGCTAAACATGCGCCCGCACTGCTTAGCAATGTGAGCTTCCCTCTGCTCACTGTCATCTTTCAGACCACAGGGTCGGAGAACAGACTCCGTAAAATATTTGCCCGTAGACCTTTCGCAACATGAAGTAAAATGATTTTTTCGTTCTTTTGAGTGTAATTATGTTTAGAAGAAATGAAGCCAGTTTACAGAAATTGGTGATTACTGGGAATATATACGGACGAAGGTTAAAAGGTTGATCTCGCAGGGATCGCAAAGAGCAGGGACAAGAAGATTAAAGGTCACAAGCACATTGCCTGAGAGAAAGATATACGAGTGTCAGAAGCAGGATTCGATTTTCTGTTGTGATCGTTCACCAGGTAACGATGCCAAGCGACGGGGGAGCGAGAGGGAGAAAGGCAGGAGAGAGAATGTGAGAAGCTTGTATGAAGCGAGATAGTGCCGTATGTGTGAGAAGTTCAACGAATGTGGAAGGACTAATTTATCTAGAAATCGAAACGGAAGTGAATGCTTTTACCAATCGATGGAAAGTGTACAATGTAAGACGTAAGTGGGCTTCCTTGTAGCGCGCTCAGTTGACATGTTCGTTAATTGACTCAAATATCTCCCTGTTCGCGCATTGTTCGCGAACAAAAGCGGGCGTTTAAAGAGAAATTGACCGGAAACGCGCGGTTTAATCGGAAATATTGTCGTTGAATTTTTACAATTATTCTGTGTCAAAGTGGCGCGCATGTGAGGGCGTACTGAAGTCTCACTTTCATTTCGATTCTGTGCCAGCCGCCGCAATAAATCAAAATATAAGGATCATGTGATTTTTTGAAAATAATTTGTTTTCGTTAAACATTTCTCAGTTTCAGTTCGAATTTACAACCTCATTATGTTAATAGCCCGGCCCGATTTATAATGACATCTTTCCCCATCTTTGAGTCACATCTGAATGTTGACGTTTTATTATATTTCTGCTAAATATACACGCCGTTGCCGAGTCAACGGTTCAGTTAACGTATCGGAAGATTATATCTAGAAAGTAAAAACTCGTATAAGTACAATATTTGTATATTTAATAAATATGAATTAAATATATTAATTAGAAAGATATACATATAAAATCAATTTTATCGAAAAATATTGTTGTTGCGCCATCGGGATTCGAACCTGGATCTCTTTCCTAACCGGGGAAGGTGCTTTATCCAATATTTTTCGATAAAATTGATTTTATATGTATATCTTTATAATTAATATATTTAATTCATATTTAAAATATCACAGACATATGTTCTGAATAATTACAACTTCACAATAAGAATGTGTTCTCCTAAATAATAAAGTTGTATCAATGTGTCCAAAATTTAATAAAAATGAATTGATAATTCTGGCGTCTGCTATCAGTTTACTCAAAGGTATTTGAGATTCTGTAAAAATAAGGTAGATGGCTCTGTCGAATGATGGAACGATTAAATGTATTAATATCAAAAAGGTAACATATAGGGTCGAAAATTGTCGCTAAAAATAATGTCGCTGTAGCTTAGTTGGATAAAGCACCTTCCCCGGTTAGGAAAGAGATCCAGGTTCGAATCCCGGTGGCGCAACAACAATATTTTTCGATAAAATTGATTTTATATGTATATCTTTATAATTAATATATTTAATTCATATTTAAAATATCACAGACATATGTTCTGAATAATTACAACTTCACAATAAGAATGTGTTCTCCTAAATAAAAAAGTATATTTAATAGTCTAAAAATCTAGTTGTATATACTGTAACAAAACAATACCCATGACTACAACCGATGATCGCGATCTTCTTAAAATCTCGCCCTCTTGAAGACTACCACCAGGGGAAGTGCCTGTTTTTCTTTTCTACTCTCTATTCTTCGACATGGCTCACCACAACAAGCTTTTCCAAGCTGTCTACTAATTGAAGGATTTGTCTAAGACAAGTTGGTTCCCGTGCTTTGTATTCTCCATATTATTATTGAAATGGAAGCATGGATACTTACCGAAGAAATAAAAAGGGGACTTAATGAAAATGTTACGGTTCGGATGAATAAAGAAAAATAAGTATTTGAAATAATAAAAATCCGAAAACTTCAATATCTCGGACACGTGATGAGACGTCCGGAGAAGTACAAGATCTTGCATCTCATAATGCAGAGAAATATTGCAAGAAGAAGGAGAACATTATGGCTAAAGAACCTGGCCAGTCTACTGTAGAGCTTTTCCGGGCTGCAGTAAAGAAAGTGATGATAGCCAACGAAGAATAAGAAAATAGTTCCTGAAGAAAAAAATATTATTTTAGTATTATTTTTAGTTTCGAGAGGAGCAGTTAAATTACCGACCAATTTAGGCAAATAGCTTCCATCTACCACCTATGTGGAGGGAGGTGGGGTGGATTTGTGCTCTTCAATTTTAACTGTTTCTAGGTTATTTATCATTATTATGTTAACTTTAAGCTCACGACTATCAAAAGAGTGATTGATTTCAATTGTATGATTTGAAAACTCCGAGAAGTTATTATTTTTTACACAAATCTAGACAGATAACAAAGTCACGTCAATTAAATGAAGTAAACAAGTGAAATTTATAAACCTAAATTATTATCTTATACAAATATATATATATATATAAAGCAACATCTTAATGGTCGTCGATTTTGCGTCATTTTCCAAGGTTTAATTTAAGCCAAAAAGCTTTTAAAATTCAAAACCGAATTGTATAAATTCCCAGCGAATAAAAATTGCCAATTTAATAATTCTGGACAGGCCGTTATTTAGGAAGACACTCGAGTGTCTATATTTTGTCTGAGGATTTTGAACACGATCCAAAACATAAAGTCAATAGTCCGGATGACACGGCACTTAATAGAAGTCAATACAAAAATACGTGGTGTACGTTTTAGTCATATATTTGTTTGAATGTGGGTGTAACGAAATGCACGCGTATGTACGAGAGAGACAGATACATTCAAAGCTTATATTTGTAACGTACTAATGACGATAAGATCGATTCAGTATTTTTGTGTGATCTATTGTCATTGAGGGAAAATAAAACAAACAATTGAGATCAATTCAATTTGTGATCATTTTCAGAGATGATTTAATAAATTATATTTAAACATTTTTGAAACCGTTGATAGTAAGACAAACTGATCTTCATATTTAAAAATATATGAGACATGTAATCGTTTGTGCGTCGTAAAAATCTATACTTAATGGAAGTAGCAGAATAAAAATCAACATTAAAATAGAGATGCATCGAACCCCTGAGCACTGGTCTTAAGTACAAAACCAACAAGCACGTAAGATCAACAAACACGTTGAATTGAGCAAGAAGTATAAGAAATATAAGATTGTGCAGATCCCAAAAGCTGACATGTTGAAAGAATATCAGATGACAGGAAGAATAGCAAGAGATAGTCGGTGCGGAGTAGGGTTTGGGATGTAGCGCAGTGGAAGAAGAATTAGAAGAAGTAATTCGTTTACTAAAGTGTGACTTTAAAACAAAAACGGATATATTCTGGCTATTCAGGTCTGGTCATTCAATACAACCTTTCGATACTGAATGGTGGTCTTTCATACAAAGCATTAACCACACAAATACGCTCTTGACAATATCAATTCGAAGAACGATAAATTTTCCGGGAATAAAATACGGCAAATCATTCTTGTACTAAAATAACACCGAGATTGGTGCCAACAAATGGCCACATTTAAGTTAGTTATAGAAAAACAAATAAAATATTTTTATATCATCGAATAAGATAAGAAAAATTCATTATGTGTATTTTATAAATTATTTTAATATACAATTTGTCACGAATGCTATTCATCACGCATTTAAATGCTTCGAGAAACATCCAATTTTTAATCTGATTCCAAGAATAAAAGCCATTGTAGTCATCGAGATACAGAGAAGACTCGCACGTGGACAGATCACAGCTTAATGAAGCGGCAAAAAGTTGCATTAGAGAATTCAGAGAATTATACCGAAATAAGTCCTTTTGGCAAATAAAAGAACAAAGTCCTTCGGCAAAGAGATTTGAAAAATATCAGGAAATGCAGCGGGCCTTTCAAATGTTTGACAGTTCCAAACAAATGCTCTCGCAGCATTCGACTTTCGAATTCAGCGGTCGTTAAAACATTTTGAAAATTTACTGTATAAAATGCGAAATGTCTCGAGTGATTTATGGCGGGGGAATCAAAGAAGTCTGTTTTCAAATTTTCGTTTTTTTTTTATCGGATACGGTTTAAGGAGGAAAAATGAGATATATAATTTCTCATTAAGAATGGATTTTTGAAGAACAAATTGATTCGTAATTCTTTGTTACGCAAACGAAACTCTTACACAAGCGTAATGAAATAATCACTTTATTTTGACGCGCAAATGAATGGAATGATTAAATTTAAAAATGTATTTGTTATTTTAAATAAAATGAAATGGACGCGGTTGGAATATTTTTGCGATAATCAACGTAACAGATGCTCTAAAAATCGGCAGTGAAGAAACACGCCGGTAGCTATTATAGCAATTATTGTTCCGTAAAATTTGAGATATATTTTTATGATGGGATACCCTTATTTACACCATATTAACTGTTCCGATTTGCATTCTAAGAAATTAGTTTGAAACTTTTCCTTTTTCTACACAGCAACATATCACATACATAAAATATACTGGTAATGGTAAACCGTTATTGTTATTGTGATTGTGTCCGATCGAAACGATGATTGGTAACTGTGATTTAACTGTTAGATGTTTAATATCTAGTGTTGCAGTGATTGGTTAAAAAATAACGAATAATTAGTATCAGTTAGTTTGCTGTGTACAAACAGAATACAGAAATGATTATAGAAAATTTATTTGATTTATTTCTTAGTAATTCAAAAACATTATCATAGTATCGTATCATATTTACATATTTTTACACATTTAAATACATTGCCCAACTAGGCAAGCCTGTTTTAGGGCAAATTGATAAACTAATATATATATAAAATATAAAAAAAGTGAATAAAAAAGAGAGAAGAAAAAAATAAAATATATAAATAATAATAGTAATACCAATAATGTAAGCAGATATAAGGTGGATGGAAAAGTTTTTTTTCATTTTTTTGTTACACAAAAATTTTGCGTTCAAAATGCGCGGTGAAATAACCGAGAAATAAGTATCGATGGACTGTCGCGGATCGCGAAAATGGTACATTTAATTGAAGCGCGTCTTTTGGTTCGTGTTTTGTGATATTTGCGGCCGTCGTCGGTCGGGGGGAGCAACGAGGAGCGTCACACGGATTCTAAAATAAACAAAAATGAATAAAACTCGAACCGGGGACAATATTTTCGGACACATTCCGAACGCTGGAAGCCGCGAACGTAAATTATGACGACGCATTAGTTTTTGGGAGTAATCGACAGTGTTTTTTGTAGTCGATACCGACCGCCGGCCCGATTCCCGAAAAAGATGTCGACTCGTGCAAAGTTGAGATGACACTGTTTTTTGTAAACATAATTAATTTTGAATTTCAACAACCTCTGGTCACTCCGATCTGTCCTTTTTCAGTTTGTGATACCGACTGCATTGAGATTCACGGGTAACGTCAACCAACCATCGCCCTCCTCTTCCTTTTCCAACATTCCATCAATCACTTTCTTCGAGTCTATCCTATTAACTCGGACAATGTTGGGTTCACCAATTTCTGCGTCAAATTCTTAGTTGTAGCGTATAAACTAAACCCTATTTTAATTTTTGGCACTAAATATCCATTTTGGTACAATTTGGGTTGTGGTTTGAACAATTAGTAATCTCATAATAATCCCACGTTATATTTTTTTTTTTACAAAATAGAAATCGACATGTGTCAGTTATGGTGAGGTCCGTATCTTACGAAGGTAGGGTGTCGTCTGAGAGTGGCAACTCATTTCATGTCTGAACGTCACAGTTGCGCATGCAAATTAATCGGAGAGACGATTCGCTCTCTCTCGCGGGATTGATGACAAAGTTTTAGTCGCTTTTTTTTTTGCGACTACAATAAATTGAACTGAACATTGTGACTGTCAGCTGACAAGTAAAATAAACAATAGGCCTTATTAGGTAACGAACCCCCTTAAACTATTATATCACACGGTGATGTAAATACTAATTATTATTTTTAGGAGAACACATTCTTATTGTGAAGTTGTAATTATTCAGAACATAGTTCTGTGATATTTTAAATATGAATTAAAAATTAAAAATTGTCGATAAAAATAGTGCCGCTGTAGCTTAGTTGGATAAAGCACCTCCCCCGGTTAGGGAAGAGATCCAGGTTCGAATCCCGGTAGCGCAACAACAATGTTTTTATTTTTCGATAATATTGATTTTGTATGTATATCTTTATAATTAATACATTTAATTCATATTTACTAATTATTATGGTTATTTAAAATTCTTGAAAAAAATTAGTTTATTTTTTGTGAGATTCTTCTTTCAGCGAAATTTGGGGACACGTTTTGACGTTTAGTTATTTTTTCAGAATGATGCGCTGAGAAATTTGTGAACATTTCGTGAGGTTCTTAAATTAATATTCAGCTGTTCAATAAAATAAACAAAAGACTTCATTAGGCACATGGTGACGCGCGGAGAATTTTGTGTTTAATTTGTTTTGAATGAAAATAATCCATCTCCCACGTACCATCTTAACAGATGAAACGGGCGTATAAAAAGCTAAATGAATATGTAGGGGCGATACCAACCGAGACATAACGTATTACAGAATCGGGCTTGTTTATTTGACATTGGTATTTCTGTATATATGCGCCGGAGCTTTCGGAAGCGATTTGAGTGTCTAGATCAGCCACTGTGAGTAATGTCCTCACATTTAGTTTCTAACGCGTTTCGATATGTTTTTTTTAAGTATTCTAGAACTTGCTTAGTCCGCGGAACAAGACTATTTAGCGTAGGTTACGTTTGAGGATCTTTACGGTCGCATTTTGAAAAGTTAATTGATCGTTTGATTGTTTGAGATCAAGAATGGAATCTGCGATCCGCTTTGATAGCGTCACTTTCATTTGAAAAAAATCATTTGTTTACTTAAAAATAATGGTGGTATCCATAAAGAATGCTCACATCCAACACGACGAATAAATTTATATGCGTGTATTCTTTGCAATTTATTATCTCATTTTTTTTTTCTTCTTTTAGCTGGAGGGGGGAACCCACCCTTTCCCGGGACCGGTTTAGAAGCTAGGGCTTCCTTGTCGGTCCCACTCATCAAAGCTAATAAAAATATGCGACTTTAATTCAATTACATATTTAAGTATAAGCAAAACTAAAAAGGAGAAGAAATTCAATGTGGTTATTAGCAATTAAGATTTAAAATTTAGACCCTCCAACGTCCCTTAATATTTAATATATAATAAGATCAAAATGTTCATTTTTACTAAAACTTATATTAGATTAGTTTCATTTTGAATCTATGTAGTTTCTCCTCCTTTCTTATGTCTTCTGGCATTTCATTAAAGATCTTTATCATACTGTACATCATCGATTTATGAAATTTACCCTTCTTCCTGAATGGCAGTCTCAGTCTATCTCTTCCTCTTGTAAGATGTTCGTGCTCATGTTGATTTACATCAAATTTTAAAGGTATTTCTATTTATTTTGACCAAACCTCAATAACTCAAACCTTTGTTTTGGAGTACTTACTGATAATAGCCAAAAATAAAATACTACTGCAGTAGTCGATGTGAAAAATAATAACGGAGTTGTATACTATTTTAGAAATCTTCTAATTCTTCCTAAAAGTGATATTTTTAAAATATTTTTTTAGTCACGTGTCTTGTATTTTGCGAATAGTTCAATTTGAGCTTACAACCCTTAAACTTAATAATTCTGAAGTGGTAAATTTTTGATTCTACGATTCTAAATGTGACATATAATGTAACGCGAGTGTGTAGCAGATACCCACAGGATGCCAGCCATGAAATATGTTATGTGTCAATATGTCTCGCGTTGTATGAAATGCAGATAATTTAATGATAGTCGGTTTTTAATCCATATGTATAAAAAGTGCCATGCAAGCAGTCGCTGCAGCAAACTCAGCGAATCCGCTCTGTGTTTATCGGGAAAATAGTGTGAAAGTATACAGTTGTAATTAAAAAGAGTAAATCTTTTAAAATATTCATTTGTTTAATTGGCCTTAAAGATGGGCCAATGATAATAATTAAAGTCCGACATGTCACTAATCCCGGCAGTACTTACTACACGCACAAAATGTGTTTTACAAAATGTCGAAATTTTCTTAGCAACTTAAACGAAAACATGCCAGCGGTCCGCAGGTAAAATAAATAAAGAAATGTCTTAAACACACGCGATAATTACTCTCTAAACAATAATACGACTCATGAGTCAGATTTTCGGACATTCGGCGATTTCCGACTCACATCCATTGTGTCTTCAGATGTTTCAGCACCGAGGATTGATCTCGTCAGTTGCTGATGAGTCATGACTTCTCAGGAGACTGAGTCAATATTGTTCTCATGGATCTGTGCACTTTGAGGAAAACGTAGAGTTTCCCATGAGTCTCGCACTATAAATTCAAAGCAACCACTTTTTCCAATAAATCTCTGAAAAAATCGTGAAAAAAATATTTACGAACATTAGGTAGATTTCGATCGAAATAGAGTCTCTTGACGCAATTTCATGATACATACGCCTTCGATACTAACGTATCTTTGTCAGGACTGGCGCACAATTAAACTATTCCATATAATTTAAACGATATACATTACGGGGTGTAGGCGGAGTCTCGGTAAGAGTGAATAAGTGGAT
The DNA here is from genome assembly GCA_031772225.1 of Eubasilissa splendida. Taxonomy (NCBI): domain Eukaryota; kingdom Metazoa; phylum Arthropoda; class Insecta; order Trichoptera; family Phryganeidae; genus Eubasilissa; species Eubasilissa splendida. Next base: position 18,175,672 of record CM062868.1, read on the forward strand.
GGTAAAGATATTTGTTTAAATTAATAAAGTTATTAGTTAAAATATTTTTTAAAATTTGTGACGCTTAATCTCCTCTTCTAAACTGTGTTACTAACATGTACAATTTCTCAATAGTATAGGAGATAGCAAGAAAACAAAGTTATATTTTAGTAGAACTTGCAATATATTTTCGACCAACAACAGTTGATTTGAATACAAATAAAATGTAAGAGTTTAAAATCACCTCATGTGCAATGAACGATATTTCGACGAAGGGATCGAAAAATTGATATTCAAAATTTGAAGTTTTATATAAATGTTAGATCATACCATAAGTTTATTATTACACTGTATTTAAATGAAATAAATAATTAAATCGTTTGACACAGATGTCGCATTTTAGTGAGCAGATTTTAAAGGTCTCAAAAATAAAATGAAGATTTCATCATATATTTTTATGTGCCGTTTATTTTTGCCATCGCGCGGGTCCGGAATTAAGCTGCAGGTGATTCATCTGCCATTACTCAACGAGTTGTCACTCAAAATCAAGACACCGACATGATTTTGGGCGACCGGACGGACAGTAATATCGACGCCGGACTTTACAACAGCCGTAAGAGTCAAAATATACCATATAGATTTTTTTTATTGTTGGTACCGTTGAAATTATGAAAAAAAAATGATCCCTACATCTGAAATTAAAAATCAAATAAAAATATTAAAATGTTTCATTAAATATGATGCCAATTTTTTGTGGATAAAATTAAAGGAATTAAATTCATTCTAAAATAAGCGATATTTGCATATGTCCAAGAACATACAATTACTGGATTTTCGCATAAAAAAGCACTGTTATTAAACAAATAATAGATATCTCATAGAGATGAAGCTAATACTGGAAGAACGACCTGTCTTCGGCTGGCTCAAGTGATCACTTTATACAAATATAACGTTCACTATTCTCACCCATCAATCTCCAAATCTATAAATTTTTTGAAAGTTGTATATATGTTATTGTGATGTCCTTGGGATTGTATAGTTGTATGTGTGTATGAGTGTAAATGCCGCATTACCGGCGCGTGTGTGTGAGGCTATAAAGGGCAGCGCGCGGCTGGGCGCGGCCTCTTTCTCTGCGTGTTCATCGGCTTAATCATTTGACCTATACTAGTGATATACCTTGTACTAAATTGTATCGTATTGTAATAATGTATATTTGTTACAAATCCTGTTTCTTGGACCTTCACATTTCGAAGTGTATACTGAAGGCGTACTTAGAAGACACTCGAGTATCACTACACTATCGCCATCTATGGACTAAGTTTGATATGACAGTATATATGTCTCAATGATAATCTAATTATTTTATGAAATTATTTAAAACAATATTCTTTATCTGTAAAATGTTTTTAACACATTATACTAGAACACGTCTGAAAAAACAACATTTTTAAATTTTATATATTTTAAAATTATGACCAGTATATTATTACAGCCGAAGACAGGTCGTAAGCCCTGTAATTACCCATACTTATACATATTTTCCATTAAATGTAAAAAAATAAATTCGTCTCTATGAGATATCTATTATTTGTTTAATTCTAAAATAATCAAATGGTAGTCAGAATGGCAGTAAATGGAATAGTATTTAAGACGCATGTAACACATTTTCCACGTATATTTATTGTACGTTGGTGTATATACAAAGGTACGAAAATATCCATAGCAACGTTCTTATATATTAAAATATACATTCAAGGACCTTCTAAAAAATATTCCGTATTTTTCTAACATACTACTTTCAACGCAGTTTTGTAAAGCTCTTTCCCTCATAATGTGTTAAAATTGAGTACATTTTTAAACACTTATTAGTCACTCTGGTATAAAAAAACTTTTGGTACTTGCGGCAATTGAAATATCCATCGTGGAACACGCGTGTATTCCGGTTGTTGTGGCCGTTCGAACCGCGGTATTGGATTCGCATCCTGGTGTTAAGTTGGCAAAGACCGTCACCTGTCAATCGTTCGGTAAACGAGCACTTAACGGCCAAATGGTCGTTATATCGAGTGTCGAACGGCCGATGCGGTAAGTAGCACCGTCGTAAGCGGGAACACTTGGAAAACGCTGATTGGACCGAGTATTTCGGGATACTTTGGATGGGCGATGGTGGGGACTCAACGGTTATGAAACGGCTCGTTTTAGAGGTCTGTTAACACAAATTTGACTCATTAAAAATTGACTTATTAAAAAATATAGCAGCAAGCATATCCACGATTACAACCTACAATGAAGAATTTCTCATTTGCAAATAAATATATTTTGAAATTATGCGAAATAAAAAACTTAATATTAAAAAAAAAAAAACACTTTATAGGCTTGTTGTAACGACAACACGTTTTTTTTTTTTGTGATGAGTTATATATGTATAGGCATATACAGGGTGTAACAGACATAGTACACAATATTTTGTTGTGGGAATATGTGCCTAATCTCAACCATGTCGGAGATATAAGCGTTCAAAAAAAAACGTAATTTTGCGATTATTTTGATTTATTTGAAATACGAGTATTTTATTGATTAACGTGATTTTGTAAAAATTTCAAATAATAATATTTTTATACAAAACAAATGAAATTGGAAAGATCAAAACAAAAGAAAATCAATATGGTTTTGAGTTATTGCGTAAAATGGGTTCCAAATGCATTATTCTTTATTTCTTCCATACACACCGACTCTATTTAACGGATATCAAAGGGAATAGCAAGAGCTGAAAGTTACAACTGCCTCAGTTATTTATTTCTATTTATAGATTATTATTGTTAATTTAAATGTTTTTATTTATTTTTAATTTCCCTCATCTCACAGTGGTCATTGGTAATACTGAAAACAAGTTAAGACCTTAAAACTGATCATATTCGCATACTAAAAACAAAATATATGTTGAAATTCAATCAACACTTTTGAACTCATTGGATTCATCATCACCTATTAATTTGAAAGAGCAACAGCATATGGGTTTGAAAATTAGTCGTCAACTTGAGCGGTTGGCATGGCGTAATTGTAACGCATTTCCCCGGATAGGAAAAGATCCAGATTCGGATCCCGGCAGCTACCGAAATATTTTTTCGATAAATTGTTTTTTCCTGTATATCTTTCTAATTGATACATTTAACTTGTATTAAAATATTACACGGAAACTTCACAATAATAATGTGTTCTTAAAAATAATACTTCCCGTAACGGTGTGAAATTTGCACATATTCCTTGAACATTTCCGACTCGTAACTTAGTCAGGTAATCCATCCATAAAATATCGTGGACTAGATCTGTCACACCTGTATATATATATATCTGTGATTGTTTTCAAAATTTATTTATTTAATCAGAATTGTACGAAAGAAGTACAAGAGTTGCGACCCGGATTTTAAGAAGGACAAAACACAAAAGTCGACAAATCGTTCTACGGTCTGGACGATTTCGAGCGGCCGCCCACACGAACAAGTCACAGAAGCTATTCGTTCTCGTTGGACCTATGTCAATTTTGTATGAATGCTTGGCCCACGTGACAAGAACGTCACACATTTTTTGTGCTGACATATATTTTTGGTTTTTTCTCTATTCATGCACGAATTTGTTTGTTCTTAAGGCTTCTTGCGAGTATATTACCTACCGCGCTTTAGAATTCAATGTATTTTATTTTAACGTTCATTTTAGCTAAGTAAGCTTTTTTCAATCAATTGAAAAAAAAAATGCACACAAAATGTCTCACAACACAAATATCATATCATCCCTGCATAAAATATATTATTTTCTGATTCTCCCCCCCTCACCATGATACAGAGCATTTTAAATATTGTCTATATTTTGTCAAATTTAGACGGCGTTCTTTAGTTTTGTGGAAAATAAAAATATTAGATAATTATATATGAGGGTGTTTTGTATGAAATTAATACGGGACTGGAAGAAATAAACGATACATGCGGGAAAACGATTATTCGAGGAACGATCGATCGAGATTTCATCATGTATATCAATTATTGTGTAAAAATGAGAAAAAACATTGATCATCATACACGACAACACGTCTAATTCGGCCAACGCACGCTTTGCCACTAAAGTGACTTCGCGTCAGGTTCTTCGAGAAAATATTTATTATTGTTGCGTATGGTAAATATTTATATATTGTAATTATTTTATCCAATACATAAATATATTACGGAGGAATATCTAAAATATGAAATTTGTATTTAGTGTATTTATAATGATATTCACATAATTAGAAGCAATGTCAACTCAGTTGACATCATCGGAGAAAAAGGGTTATTGCAATTACGTGACAAATGAATGAGGTGATGATAAATATTAAATAACGAATGTTTATTTGATACTGTTTAATTATTCAATTGTAGAAATATAAATGTTAAAGATGCCAAGGTTGGACATATATTTCTTAAGTGTGGATTCACACCGGCAACGCGAATTGATGTGATCTGGTACACACATCAAAAAAAAAAATTTAAAAAAAACTCCGGGAATAAAAATAGATAAATATATATTTATTATGACATGATTCATCACAACATTCGGGATGTACATTTTTCTGGCTCGCTCGTCGCCCGATCAGATCGCGCGGAGGAGCGGGAAGGGGGCGATCGACCGTCGGGCGGGTTCTAACGACCGCCGAAAAAACCGACATCGCGGAGACCGAAATATGAAACACAAGTATGAGTGGGCAGCATTTTGATTAATTACTAAACAAATCTATAATAACTTACTGCCGGCGAGGCGAGCTTTTGATCTGCGGTGTATATAAAAATCCCCCGTGACGGCGACACGACTTTCCCCGTAAATCTCGACGATTTTGCATTTTGCGTCGCCACCTTGACGCGGCAGTCGAAATTTTATACTCCAGTTCCTCGACGTCCACGGGAGACATACGTAACACTTTAAAAAAATCACCTTCCCTTCTAGTACAGCTCCTGACGGCCGGTAAAGAAAGAAACCTTTAAATAAAATCCTCAACAGTTAACGTGCAACAGTGCATGCAGGTTGTATATCTAAAGATAGATAATAATAATAATAATATTGGATAATTTACATAGCGCCATTATTGTAAAAACTTTCACCTCAAGGGCGCTTTACACATAAACTGTCTATAGTTACATTATCTTTGTTTTTTAAAATTAAATTTTTTTATTTTCACTTATACGAGTTAAAGAGTTCCACGCTTTTGGGCCTGCCACCGCAAATGCCCGTTCACTAAATTTAGACTTCTGGAAACGGTTATTCGGTTCTACAACCCTTCCTGCGGCTGTTGTGGAGGCTGACCTGAGAGTTTGACATATACCATTCAAATTGTCTGGGATACAAAGTTATGTGTCGCCTTGTACATCGACCAGCATAATTTAAATTCAACTCTTTCAGGGAATCGGCGCCAATGTAGCTAATGTAAAAGGGATGTTATATGAGAGAATTTGGAAACTCCATATATTATCCATGCAGCCGCATTTAGAATGGATTGTAATCTATCCAGCTGAAACATTGGCAGGCCAGCATAGATGCTGTTACAGTAGTCCACACGTGATACCACAAATGCATTTATAAGTAGACGGGCTGCCTCAAGAGGAAGATGTCTCCGAATACTTTTAATCTGTCTCAGTTGATGTCAGCATGCACTGACAGTTTTGCTGATTTGTGTATTCATTGAAAGATCTGAATCAATGTGCACGCCCAACAACTTAACTGCAGATTTAGCATTCGCAGACATTTGATTCCTGTATTAAGTTTTAGATGAGAAAGATAATTTTTTAGATTCAAAACAATATCTACTATCTATATAATAATATAACTAGGTGACACTGGCGACACGCATTCTAATACCGGGGACTCCTGGTTCGATTCCCGGCGAGGACACGATACATCTGTGTGATCTTCTCAAGCCTGAGTGTTTCTGTGATATGTTTCACTATAGTAATTGTGCCTCGTGGCATATTGTAGTGTTAAAAAAACAAGTCTCTGGTTTTTTTAACATCTCATTCACTTGTCTCTATTTAGTGTATGTATACCAGTAATTTTTTTATAAATCACATAATTTTTAAGGGACTATTTTTTAATATTATTATTAAGATTTGTTCTTAATTATTGCGTTAGAAACATAACGTATGGTGATGTATTTATAGTTAAGATTCTGTCAACTTTTATTTTGCAAATATACAAACTGATTTATTTAACAAGACTTCGAATGTTATCAGGTAACGTTAAAGTTATGTGTCGCGTCATCGCCGGAACGGTAAATTACGTTTTTTTTTTTGTAATGTCCAATTAATTTGTTTGAGTTACTTGTACTGTGGTAAACTGCTTTGTTTTTAATAAATTATAATTTCAACTATGCAAAATGGTTTTAAGGGAAACACTGCTTTTTACTAGTAATAATAATTATCAATGATTATTTTTAAATTTATATAAATATGATTGAAAACCCGTACATTCGAACCATGCTGTTGTGCTCGGACTAGCCAGGGAAGTCCTGTAATGATACTTTTACCATGCGCTGCACGGAGAAAGTAAAAAAAGCGATGTTTTTTAATAATTTCATTTAAAGAAATCGAGGAAATTGATTTTAATGATGCGAGCCGCCATAATGTGTAGCCGCGTCACGTGATCATGGCCGGTGGAATCTTTGACAAACTCAATCAGTATATATCATATTTTATTTGCCGGAGAAGCAAGATGAAACATCTGTCGCTAGATGGACCCAGCATCGTTTATACAACCCAGCGGTGTAAGCTGTTCGGGCTATTCTTGAATACATGTATCATGTACTGGCGGTTAATAAATTCGTGTTGTATTAACTTGGAATGGTCACCGAAATAGTTAATTATATGTGAATAAAATATAAATAGTCACTTAATACAAACACGTAATAAATCGTGTGTTCTTAGTATTGAAGAAAAATTAAAAATATACGTCATTATATAACAGAATCTTAATATTAAACTGTCCAGGGTGTAACACATCTAGTGCACAACATTTTAGCGGTAGACACATATTAAAAATATGATTCACGTGTCTAATCTCAACCACGTTAAAAAGATGTAAGTATTAAAAAAAAAAATATTTTATTGGATTCGAAATCATATTGATTTTTTCAGACGTATTCTAGTATAATGTGTTAAAAACAAATTTACAGATAAAGAATATCGCTTTAAATAATTTCAAAAAAATAATAAAATTCTCATTGTGACATATATGCTGTTTCAGGAGTGAATGACCAAATTTAGTCTATACACGGCGATAGTGTAGTGTTTCCATTGATTAATGGGTGAGAGTGGTGAACGTTATATTTATATAAAGTGATCACTTAAGCCAGCCGAAGACATGCGGTAAGACCTGTAATTACCCATACTTCAGTATATTTTCCATTAAATGAAATAAAAATAGCTTCGTCTCTGTGAGATATTTATTATTATTTTTAGGAGAACACATTCTTATAAGAATGTGTTCTCCTAAAAATAATAAAGTTGTATCAATGTGTCCAAAATTTAATAAAAATGAATTAATAATTCTAGCTTCTACTATCAGATTCACTCAAAGGTATTTGAGATTCTGTAAAAATAAGGTAGATGGCTCTGTCAAATGATGGAAAGATTAAATGTATTGATATCAAAAAGGTAACATATAAGGTCGAAAAATTGTCGATAAAAATAGTGCCGCTGTAGCTTAGTTGGATAAAGCACCTCCCCCGGTTAGGGAAGAGATCCAGGTTCGAATCCCGGTAGCGCAACAACAATGTTTTTATTTTTCGATGAAATTGATTTTATATGTATATCTTTATAATTAATATATTTAATTCATATTTATTATTATTTGTTTAAAAAAAAAAGTTTATCAAAGTTTCAATAGCGAGACTTACCTAAAACTTAATAATTATATATTCCGTAATGATACAGAATTTGTACATTTTCAACCGCTAATTTATTCTAAATATTATGGACTGGATCTATTGTACCCTGTATGTTCTATCGATTCTAATACTTCTTGGGGTGGTATCACTTTTCAACTGCCAGCCATATTTGACATGGGGGCACCACATAGGGTTGGGATAGGCTTTAAAAGGGTGTTGACTGATGTGTTTTAAAAGCCGTAAACTGTTGTCCTCAGACCGCAGAATGATTTCAAATATAAGATAATGAAAATCCTGTTTATTTTTTAATCTGCAATGTCGAAAAATGGCTTGGTATTATAAGCCACTTTTTAACTGGCAGCCGTATTTAACAAGATGGCATTGAATACGGTAGAATTAGACTTTAAGGGCGTTGGTTAAGATGTTTTTAAAAGTTGGGTACGCTTGTCAACAGATCGCAGAACGAATTCAAACATACAACATTGAAAATGATAGGTTAATCGTGTCTCTGCAATGTCGAAAAGGCTTGGTATGACTTGCGGAGTGATTCTCGCTCTAGGCGTTTATAAGGCTAACTGTGACTGAAGTGACTGCTGTAGCAGCTTTGAATGCAATTTATCAATGACTTCCTGGAGAGGCTGTAACCGGGAAGCTCTGTTTTTCCGTCCACCACCTTACTTTCCATCTTTATGTCCTCCATTTACATCTCATTTATGCCCGACCATGAATCAAACGTTCGATTGATTGATAAATCAATTATTAAGAGAACACATTATTTTTGTGAAATTGTAATTATTCAGAACATAGGTCTGTGATATTTTAAATATGAATTAAATATATTAATTAGAAAGATATATATATAAAATCAATTTTATCGAAAAATATTGTTGTTGCGCCACCGAGATTCGAACCTGGATCTCTTTCCATCTCGGGGATGGTGTATTATCTAACTATGCTACAGCGAAACTATTATTACAAAATCTCAAATATCTTTGAGTAATCTGATAGCAGACGCCAGAATTATCAATTCATTTTTATTAAATTTTGGACACATTGATACAACTTTATTATTAAGAGAGCACATATTCTTATTGTGAAGTTGTAATTATTCAGAACATAGGGCATTGATACATCAATTGATCAGATGAAGAATAATTCCACCACAAAATGACAGTTGATGTAATCGTAAAGAGTGAAGAATTTTTCGAAATATTATTTGATAGTAGCTTTATCATATATATTTGATGATCGTATCTGAATAAGAAATATAAAATAGATCGCGTCTCGACTTATAAAAAAATTAGAGTCTACGATAGCGAAACGCCGTTGAGTCAGCTCGTCTGGCGCAGACGCGCACATAACTGAATCATCAGCGTGGAGACATATATTTCGACTGTCGTTAAATTAAAATATATGTTTGTCCTGTTCTATTTACGTCACGTGTCTCTCTCCAACGAGCGAACTCTAAAACCGTTCCGAAAATAAAAATACGCCAACAGGTGTGCCCGCTGATTTAGGGGCTGGCTGCATTTTTCAATTCGGTCTAATACATTTAATAAAATATCATTTTTATGCGCCGTCATAGACGAAACAGTACGTGTTTTATGTGAACATTTTTTTTTTCTTTTTTTATTAATATTAAAAATATAATAAAATTTCAATAATCAGTGGATATATACATATATATTTTAATATTTGTTTCTTCTCTACGAGAGTAAGACTCGTGTATAGAGAAGGAGTATATTCGAGTTAATTTATGTTTCAGTTAATCTGTGTACAATTTTTTTTTTACTTCAGTTACAAATTTATGATAGTCCGTAATTTTTCTAATTGTGATGGGGAGATTGTTAAAAAATTTGATATCTTGATAAATATATTGATTTTGAGTTGCGGTATATTTTAGTTTTGGGATATCAATTTGATTTCTATATCTTGTAGATCGGAATTCGCTTCTAATATATTACGATGGTGGTATTGGTAAAATTATATTATTTATAAAACAACACAAGATATCTATCTAATAGACAGGTGTAAAAATAATTGATTTTTATTACTGAAGAGGGTAGATTTTTTAACTACTGATCTGTTATTTTCGTAGAAAGCAACCACTTTGTGGTTTGACATGTTATATTAAATAAAAATAACAATAACTTTGTATGAAACCACGAAATTTATTGTACGTTTCGCTTATCTCAAGCTTCATCAGGACTGATCATAAATACAAGAAGAGTGCACTTCAATATAAATTATACGCGAAAGAGAGAGACAGAATACATATACGGATAAATGGGACATTGAGGAATGGGAAAATACAGTGTTGATGGATATTAAGTTGATTTTAAAGGAAACATACCTAATATGGGGCTAATGGATACATTGATTTGATTATTAATTTTAAATATGAATTAAATATATTAATTATAAAGATATACATATAAAATCAATTCTATCGAAAAATATTGCCGTTGCGCCACCGGGATTCGAACCTGGATCTCTTTCCTAACCGGGGAAGGTGCTTTATCCAACTAAGCTACAGCGACATTATTTTTAGCGACAATTTTCGACCCTATATGTTACCTTTTTGATATTAATACATTTAATCGTTCCATCATTCGACAGAGCCATCTACCTTATTTTTACAGAATCTCAAATACCTTTGAGTAAACTGATAGCAGACGCCAGAATTATCAATTCATTTTTATTAAATTTTGGACCTTCCCCGGTTAGGAAAGAGATCCAGGTTCGAATCCCGGTGGCGCAACAACAATATTTTTCGATAAAATTGATTTTATATGTATATCTTTATAATTAATATATTTAATTCATATTTAAAATATCACAGACCGTCTGTTCTGAATAATTACAACTTCACAATAAGAATGTGTTCTCCTAAAAAAAAAAAGAAAAGATTTTTAATTATTATATTTAGTTATTTTATTTAATATACTGATATGTTATTACAACTTTATAACATAGTAAAAAATAAAAGGTGTTGATTCTATACCGTTAATTAACCCTGTAATTTATAAAAAAATATTATTAAAGGTATTCTTTTTCAATTTTATATCTTATTATTGGGGAGTTATATTTAAATAATTAATACAATATTTGGGTTCATATGACAAGGCTGTGTCCCGAAATACAGGGTCAAACAAATTTGGTCCGCCTAATAATAGAAATCGTAATAACATCTCGACACGACATGACAGTACCTTACAGTTATAAGTTTGAAAAAAAAATGAACTTAAATTTTTTTCGTGTTCAATTAAAGGCTTCATCTTGACGGTATCAATTACAGTATGGGAATTTCGTGGATCGAGTGAGGTCTGTAATTTGCTGGTATCACGCCACGACAATTTCAGAATTCTATTTGATTTATTTATCAACCAAAAAAAAATTTAACGCGTGATTGGATTCAGCAGGGAGATCGGGACAAGACACAATTCAAAATTTGTGTGATCGGAAAAATATATATACATTCAATACAAATAGATATTTTTTGAAATTGATTGCATTTGAAAATTTGGTGTCTCTTGTTAACTATACGAAAACAAGATTTACTTTTTTTAACTGTTTGTAAAACTCCATAATCACATCTCCATTATTAATCTCACAATCTTAAGATAATGTAAATTAAATATTAAAACAAGCGTTTTATTTGAACATATAAGATTTATTTTTAATAAATATTTTAAAATACCAACGATAGAGATTTGGTAACTAAAGAAAGATGTCTAATTAACTATCTCATCATTGTGATGTTTCGCTGCGGGGGTAGGCAGAGAGGAGCGTTACACTTGTCATTGAAGCTCGTCAATAATTGTTGAGGCTTATAATTGTACCATCTTCCAGCATCCGGTTTACCTAGGCGTGCCATCAACTCTCTCATCACGCATCTTTCCAACCGTTCTCTCTTTAATGACCAATGGGGTGGTAGTAAAGTATGAGGTGGGACAAAACTGAAATAATTTTTTCGATTTTTTGAAATATGGCAGAGTTATAGATGTACAATGTTGCGTGTTTTAAAAACGATCTGTTTATACTACACGAGAGATGTGACGTCACATCTTTCGAGTCGACAAGTCGGCACTCGACACTCGATTGTTAGTACGAGAGATGTGACGTCACACGGTGCTTTAAACGCCAACATCTTCAAAAGTAATATACATTTTGAAAAAATTCAGTAATCTGGATTATTTTCTTAATTCTTTTAACATACTATAAAATTATATTTCTGACACTTAAGCTACGCTTTTTAAATACTATTCACTATGCTTAGATCATCATTACACTCCCATCCAATTAGTTAATTCATAATTATTATAATTCAATAATCATATCCAGTGTTCATAAATATAGAAAGAATTTTGTGTTTTATAATATAATATAATGATTTTTTCTATTCTCCGTCAAAATCTTGTAAACACACTTCTGCGTTGCACTGGTGGTGAATTAATTTTAATTTAGATCGCGTCTTATTCCGGTCACCCTGTACTACACGTCGAGTGTTGAAAAATCTTTATAAAAAGGTAGCCAATCGCGTGTACAGCGCGACCATAGATTTATAGATTGGGCGTATAGGTAATGAGGGGGAGGAGGTATTATGTGGGTTCATTTTATCAAATGTGATTTGTAAGATGATTAGATTTACTCCGCGTTCGTGTTCGGACCTCTATTCAAAATTTTAAATTTTATCTTGGACGACATTCGTGCTTTGTATAATTATTTCAAATTCACAAATATTTTTGTGTCAGCATTAAATACGCCGTGAAAATAATTGAGTATTTTTATGAATCATCCTATTGTTTATTAAAAAAAATTCGTCAAAATATTTTATTAAGTATTTATTAATCCACTGTACATACCGATAAATCGGAGGGATCTTGATTCATTTCACGGCCGCCGGTGTACACTGGATGAATGAATCTACTAACCTGGAACAAATAAAATATTTTTTAGATCGATATTAACCCTTCCCGAACCATGCTGTAACACAGGTCTACCATCATAATTAAATCTTTAATATTTCGGTAAATACATGCAACATAAAATTCATATTTTAGATAATCCTAAAGAAAATATTAGCACTTAGGAATGACTAGTGAAAAACCAATTATGAAAAGGGAATCATACAAAAACAATTATTTTTTCCATTCAATACGTTGGTAAAAATACAATTTGTGTCATGAAAGACAGAGATCACACACTATTTTCACAGTGAAAAAAACAACAAATATACAAATATAATTGTCTCTTTCTCACTAATTAAATGAAGAGAGATAAGAAGAAAGGACACGTTGTATACGACTTAATGAATGCTCTAAATTATGTTATTCATCATTTATTCAAAATTGAATGCTCAATATTTAGAGTAAATTCGTGCCATTAAAACCATTTAAACTAATAAAAACATTTTTTCTAACTGTTATTTACGGTAAATTTATTTGTGAAATTCATCCTTGGCTCGAAGAGAGTAAATAAATTTTACGAATAACAATTATCAAAGTAAGTTACATATTATATAAATACACTTACTTATATATACATAAAGACGGAGATAGAATATAAAATGACATGTGAAAGAGAGAGACATTAATACATATACAGTTAAATAGAATATCAAGGGTGATAAAATATAAAATTATATGCGAAAGAGGGAGACAGAATACATATACAGATAAATAGAACATTAAGAGATGGGAAAATACAGTGATGAAAAAACATTATCTGCATATGTATTCTGTCTCTCTCTTTCGCATATAATTTCATATTCTATCACCCTATATAAGTGCACTCTTTTTGTATTTATGATCAGTTTTAAATACGTCCTGATGAAGCTTGAAATAAGCGAAACCGACTGACGTATAATAAATTTCGCGGTTTCATACAAAGTTATTGTTATTTTATTTAATGTAATATGTCAAACCACAAAGTGATTGCTTTCAACGAAAATATAATTTTTATTACAAAAATTCTTTTTAAAAAAAAAAATAATTCTATATTTGAATTTTTCACGATTTCGCGATATTTGTTTTCAGTTCGGACGTAGTTCAGAGCGTTATGGACAGATCTGGGTGTTTACTATATTATTATACCGCTGATTAACTAATCTTCACCGTCTGTTGTGAGATCCAGAAATTTAATTATCATTTTCAGCATTGGAAACGTCCATAAAATGGTGATCAACTTAACATGTTTGCACCACCAGCTTCATCAAAGGATGAACTGAATGACCACTAAAAGATTATCGCCGGGCTGTATACATTATACGACCATCCAAAATCGGACAACACTGCAAACGGACAAACACTCAAAGACAGATGATTTTTTTAAATTCAGAAAGGATTTGTAAAGTCCTATAAATTCACAGACAAATTAATCCTCGCTCTCGCTAGAAATTTTTGCGTCAAATAATGTCGGGCGTAATGTAAATAACGTGTAACAATTCACACCCACTTGTTGCAATTTGAAATTGGAACGCTGTAATAAATTTACAATCTCAGCGTTCGAAATTCAAAATATATAACGGTCGATAAACACGTCATCAAAGCGTTCGAAGTTCGTAATCGAAGCGTTGCCACAATGGCGACGGAAAATTGGGATATAACAGGGGAAGTGTATATTTAAACTATTGTTAATCTAAGCGAGAAGTTTATTTCGTGAAATATCTAGAACGCATATTGTACCGAATAACAGTTAATTCTGTAACAATTGTATTTAATAATAATATATTTATTAGTATAGTTTATTGCCAATTACTTACTATTATTGTCCAATATAGCCTAGTAATAGTGGATTAATATAAGTCAGTTCAACACGAAAAGGTAGAAACAATGAATTTACAATGGAGTCAAAGTATTTAGAAATATTGAGATCCGAAAAAGATTTGGTATGATATGGTATATTGGTGACAAAAATTAAGAAGAACAGACTAACTACTTAAAGCTTTAGTTCGATACAAAATTGGAACCTGAACCCTGGAAAGGGAAGAAAGAAATGATGTAGACATTTTTCAGATGGGGTGTGATGGATTGAGAGACAAATAAATGTCTCCAATATTCAGGAATTTCGTACTGAAGAAATAAAGGCTCTCCATGGTGTTGGGTTCAAAAGTTCAGACAAGAAGGGCCGATGGTTAACCAAACTACTTCGGGACCATCAACGTCAGCAGCGACGCCAGAACATGTGGCTCAAGTTCGACGTGAAATTATGCGCAATCCGCGTAAATCGATAAGGAAGATTGCAGCCAGTACTGGAATAAAAAATCAACAGTGCACGTTAAAAAAAATAAACTACAGTTTCATCCATAAAAACTGCAAATCGTGCAGTTTCTTAATGAAAATGACTATTCTTTATGTGAAACCTTAGCGAAAAGGATGCTGGAATATTTTGGAACAGCACGAACGCTTGGAAACATATTGTTTACTGACGAAGCACATTTTAATATCGATGACTATGTTAATAAACAAAACATGAGATACCGGTGCCCCAACAACCCAAGGGAACGCCATCAAAAACGTTTGCATTGTCCAAAAACGACAGCGTGTTGTGCAATTTCTGCCCGATAGATAATTGGCTCTTATTTTTTTAACCAGCGTGAGATAAATGATCGACGAGTTTTTGGTACCGTAACTGCAGCTGTTTACTAGGTTCAACAACGAAACAAAATTTCAGCAAGACGAGACCACTCCACACACACTTAGAGTTTCAATGGAGAAGCTGAGGAGAATTTTTTCCCAATAAATTAATCAGCAAATACGGAGACATACCCTGGGCACCTCGGCCACCGGACCTTACACCGTGCGACTTTTTTTTATGAGCATACCTTAAGTCAAGAGTTTACAGCAACAATCATCGAACAATTCAGGCCCCACGAGAAAATATCCGACGTGAAGTTGCTGCCATTGAACCGGCGCTTTGCTCTCGCGTATTTGCAAATTTAAGAGTCCGATTGCATTAGTGTCTTGAGAGAAATGGACGGCATTTAGACGATATTGTTTATAAAATGTTAAATCCGCATCGTTACACTTCGGTACACTTATAAAGTCTATATAAAGTTATAAAGTATAGGTATCGATGTACAAATTTCCTTTCATATAAATGTCTTATCGTGTAAGTTTCCGTCATTGGCTTATAAACTCCAACACTCATAAACAAAATACGATAATAAGTATAATTCGATAAAAGAGAAATTATAAAAGAATAAACATCCCATTTATTTTGAAACGATTGAATAATATTCAAATGTCATGCATTGAATCAAACCTGACGCCATTTTAACATAAATATTCAGATTTCGAACTTCGAATCAGCATTCGAAATACGATTGTCGACGGCAATTGACGATAGTTTTGGCGGGTAATAACCATAAACAAGTATTCCGGGCAGACTCCCCCCTAATTTGACGCCAATAGACAATACTGAAATAGATTTACTTCCATGAAGTGCGGTGGCGAGTGTGTACCGTTGCACTTTGAAGACGACAATGTAGACGGTGCAGTAGGGACACAAATATCAAAGGAAATTGAGCGGCTGACGAACCGTGGGTGATTTTTAAGATGCATTTAAATGAACTAGTGCTGAAGAATTAATTATCTGTATTCACTGTTCACAAAAGCACGTTAATTCTTATAATATAACCTTTTTTTGTATCGGGAATTTTTTGTCCAATAATGGTTATCATGTGAAAAAGAAATAATATTATATATTATTATACGTCAACCGGTTTCGCTTATCTCAAGCTTCATCAGGACGTATTTGAAACTAATCATAAATACAAAAAGAGTCACTCTTTATGTATTTATGATTAGTTTAAAATACGTCCTGATGAAGCTCGAGATAAGCGAAACCGGTTGACGTATAATAAATTTCGTGGTTTCATACAAAGTGATTGTTATTTTGTTTATTATATTATGTCAAACCACAAAGTGATTGCTTTCTACGAAAATATAAAAAAAAATCCTATATATGAGTTATTTTGATTAATTTTACGTAGACTGGTTTAAATACGATTGTTTTTCCATCAGGACGGACGTACAGTCTCAGTTAGTGTATATAAAACAGTACGATTATGCAGTCTGTTATTTTTTAAAATCAATATTATGACTAACTACAAATTTAACGCTATACAAAATAAAAATCAAATTAGAAAATGTAATAAAGTTTCCCTAAGAATGCGTGTACACGGCATATACTGTACTTTTGTATTGATAAATAAAGTGTGAGAAATAAATTGCATTACATATGAAAATTCTTTTTCTGATAATTTTAAAAACAATATTTTTGTCAGTTTTCTGTCTATCCGCCAGTGTTCTTATTTAGTACATTCGATACTTGTACCACTATCTCGATTCGAAAAAATTCCTTCACATATAATTTTCTGCACAAAAAATAGCCAACCAAAAAAGACGTCGAGGCGTCTGGGGCACCATTTAAAAAAACATTTATTAAATTTACAGCATTAAAAAATATTTTCAAAAACCACCGATGTTAATACTGAAATATGTTGTCGTGTGTGGTCGGACCTGCCCACATGGACGCTAATAAAGAATCCCCGTATATATTTACATCTAAAAATTGGCAGAAAAGTAATTTTCCAATAGTCACATCGGCTAAAAATATGACTGAACAGATGCAAAAACCGATTTCTCTTCGAATTGCATCACCGTAAGCGCCTGGGAGGATGGCGCGTTTGAGAGAAATATCATTTTTTTGGTCCAGTGATTTTTTTTCTCATCTTCAATTCACGTCAATTGGTCCACAGGCACGGAAATAGTCTGAATGTAAGGGACCATTCATGACTGCCGCAAGGTGCCCTCTGAGCATTTTACGGAAAATTTACCGCTTTGATATCAGGTTGATCAGAAAAATATTGATGGTATCTGTGTTGCCACATCCGATGGCGATTGCGTATGGGCCAGCACCGCTGTACACAACACAAAAATACGGAATGGTGCCTTTGAGATGTGGTACGGAGACACATACCGTAGACAAGGGATGGTGAACCGTTATGTAACTGATTGTGATTTAATCGTTGGAGGTTTATTATCTAATGCACCACCAGGCATTGGTCAAAGAATTACGAATAATTAGTTACAAATCATTATTACAATCGAACACAATCACAGTCATAATAACAGTTTAAATAACGGTTTATATAACGATTTAATCATCACTACCATGGACGAGAGATGCACAAATGTTCCCGTTCTACAGGTTGACAATGATTGACTCTCAATCATTTGCCCAAGATGAATCTTTAAATTTATTGTTCATCTCAGGAGAAGATACAGTGTATCCCAAAAGACTTTTTTATTTTGGTTCATTCGCTGCATCAATGCAACAAGCGAGAGAAGCTCGGGAGGGGGGGGGGGGTATGCCGATCACCAGCTGCGTCCTTGGGAATTCAGTCGCTATGGAACGTGTCCCTGCGTGAAAATTGATATCCCGACGAGGTGACATAAACTAGCTTCCACGTAGCCCCGACCAATGGACTTTTTCCTATGGGGCTACATTAAATCAAAGGTACATAGTAACAATCCTCCCTCTCTGGACCAATCAAAAGAAAATACCAGAGAAGAAATGGCAGCGATCATGCAAGATACGTGCCTTAGAAATTTTGCCTCCCATCCATTATTTTATTACAGAATTTTTATTATGATATATACTTTTGGGACACTTGCAGTTTGGCAAGCTTGTTGTGGTGAACTACGTAAAAGGACCCAGAGGAAGAAGATGATCCTCTAGCTGACTATTGGTGACTGATTAACAGCAACAATGACTTCTGCGGTGACAGCCGTTAGATCTGCAGGATGCCATGGAAAGGGGAGGAATACAGTCAAGAGGGCGGGAGTTCATAAAGATGGCGATCTTCAGTGATGATGTTCTTTTAAATAAAAAATGATTATCAAGTATCTGCTACTAAAGTATTAGATTATCATTGTCTTGATAAATATATCAACTATAAATAAATAAATAAAAAATAAACGTTCCAGTTTCTTGTTAGGTTAAGTTATATTAGAAAAAACTGGTATTTATTAGTGAATGGTAATAATAGTGTCTACTTTGTAAAATCTGTCATAGCGACTGCTAAAGAAAGAATTACATTTTGAATATTTTTTATTAACGATTAATGAATTTGGTGTGGAAATTAAGCTTGTCGATTATTAATAATTTACGAGTAGACACCACATTTAACAAAAGAGAATTATACATTTAAATGTTCAGTTTTTAGTTTAAACTTCGTGTCAGTAGCTGACGGTACGATATAGCTGATAAGTTGCTGATAGTGTTGTGATAATATTGGTTAACAGGAAATATCAGATTGAGAATTAAACATGACAAAGGACTTGACGGGATAATTGGATGCAAAAACAACAAAGAATAAATGGATGATTCTTGGTGAATCTTGAAAACAATGAATAATTCTAATAGTTTTTTTATAAGTGGGTTTTGTACAAAGATGACTGTGTCGTGACGTCATAATGTGTACCTATTCAAGTGCTGGAAATTTACCAAATCATCATTGAATATAATTGTTTTATTTTTCGGTAAATATTGTCGGAATATCTCCAAGAAACGACTCAAACAATTTTTGATATTTTTTAAATACGGTGTTTGATGGTCCAGACCTCAAATGCTCAACTTAATCTAGTAAAAATGTATAACATATATGGAATACTAGACGTTAAAAGAAGCCAGACGTGGCTGCTTCAACTCGTGCTAAAGATTTCGCGGGTTTACCACATAACCAATGAAGAGGTATTGAGACGCACGAATAAGTAAAGATGTCAAATAAGACAGCAGACGCCTAAGTAGAAAGAAGTTATCTTGCACAGCGTACTGCAACTTGGTCACTAACCTTTGATAGAAGATGGCAGATATGTGAAATAATGAAAGAATATTCTCAATTTATTATTAATGAGGATTAACATTTTGCTTTGTTTAAAATCTTAAATGTACGTGATCAAATGTTGTGAATAAAAATGAAATAAATTTTATTAAGTTTTTTGGCGTTTGAATTGTTGTCTCATGCATACATTCAATTCGGGGTTTACCAAATTTTAATCTACGTATCTCCTTCCTTTTCTTCCTTCACCTATTCTTAAGGACAAGAAAGAAAGAAGATGTCGCAGTGATTAAAGTCTTCCAACTGCAGCAAGTTCAGTGCGCTTGGAACTTTTGTACGGATAACTACCGTTTTAATTAATCTTACCTTAATCCCGTTTATATATAATAATCCTTTTCGCAAGTGTTAGTATACACCCCGCGACGCTTTTATTTGTGGTGAAGAGGAATCAACAAATGAACTAGCATCCGACAGACGAAAAGTAAGTACCTTCCTTTCTTCCTCATATTTCCACCAATTTTAAAAAGAGATTTTATTATGCGACACGTCCCAAGTTTATAGCCTTATAAAATTTTACAAAGATATAACAACATCATTGTAATATGTATATAAAATAAGTAATTTTCACCATATAGTGTGACTCAATTCTGCACTGAGTGCTTTCATTTCAGTTATCGCTCAAAGCGCTACAACACTCGAGACTAAATACCAATTTTCCTTTAAATAATACTCCAAACTTAAAAGTTTCAATTTAATGTCAATTGGTTAGGCACATCAATTTTGTCTTGATAGATTTATGATCAAAAAGATAGAAAACAATTATTGAATTCGATGAATCAGTTTCCAGGATAAACAAATAAATTTGTCTATAAAAAAATATATTTTTACTAACAATTAACTAATAACCATGTATTTTTTCAATACATTGATTATTACAGTTTATTTTTTCAAGTGATTCATGTGATTTGTTTTAACTATGATCTAAAATTGCAATAAAAAATATTTAAATACTAATTAAATGTATTAATTATGAAGATATACATAGGAAATCAATTTTTATCGAATAATATTGTTGTTGCACTACCGGGATTCGAACCTGGATCTCTTTTCCAATCCGGGGAAGGTGCAATACCAACTATGCTACAGTGACAGTATTTTTGACGACAAATTTTCGAACCTATACATCTATCGTTCCATTATTTGAACGACATATACATTGTTTTTAAAATAAATAAATTGATTTTATATGTATGTCTTTATAATTAATACATTTAATTTGTATTTCCCCCTTAATCATTCCCTTATTCTTGGAGGGTCAAAAGTTTATAGTCTTGACAATGTCGCTTCCATCATCCCCTGGCTTGTACTGCAAGACCCAATCTGTCTCTACAAGTATTTATGGTCGACCAGCCGAGTTCTTAGACATCTACACCCCTCTAGCAACTGGTTGATGATCGTCTTCTTTAGCAATCTTCTTCTTTTTTCTTTTATATTTTCTTCTATCACTGTGGTTACGAATGTATTGTGCCTGAAGAAATGACATATTGTCTGTATGTCTTAATAATTAATTACAACACAAACATCACAGACCTATGTTATGAATAATTACAACTTCACAATAAGAATGTGTTCTCCTTAATAATGAAAAAATATTTGGTCATCGTTGGGTTACGAACTTGGAACGTTCTCTTGCTGGAAGAATGTTTCATGTTTCAAAATTACAACTTTACAAAAGTGTGTATTTAATAAAATATATTTGATCATGTGTAAGTAAATTTTTATTCATTTATAACATCTCTCAAACAATTTTAATCTGGTAGTTTAAATACTTTTGTGTTAATTTACAAAGTTGATGCTTATTGAGATATAAAAATGGTACAAAAAAATGAGTATTGAGCTGGGATTATGGAAACAAAAATATCCGAGTCGGAGTGGCGCGAGGCAAAGCCTTTTGCAAAGTCCCGGGGAGTTTATTAAATAGGAAATGGTATCGGAAAACACGGCAGACAGAGCCATGGGAAGACGGACATGGCCGCCGGCTGCGGCGGCGGCTCAGGGTAAGAAGGAATAATCGGATAAAGACACTTCTTCAATCAGTACTCGGTCCCGGGCGCCGCATTATAAGTTTACCTGAAACTTGCCGGCAAACAAAGAAATCAACAGAGGGGGATCGCATCGGCTTTGAAAACTGATTCAAATTATTTCTCATCGTATTTAACCTTTCCGTTAGGGTGACGAAAAACTTTCGCCTGTTGCGGATGGGTTACCGCAAATTACCTTTAATGGAAAAATTGTTATGTTTTTTTTTGTGGTATTGACAGCTACATTCCATTAAATATAACAAAAGTGGCATAGATCGCGAATACTCGAAAGCGGTGGCTCGTGAGTATAATGGCATCAAAAATACATTACGAATAGAAATATAAAAAATAAGAATGCATCACTCAGAATTTCCACGATCAGCTGATGCACCTGCACTACTTAAGCGGAGCTCCTCGATCACGATGTCTGGGACACATATTTATTTGGTGTACAAATATTAATCATTGAACAGAAATAGTGCACTGTGCCTTCCTGGCCTCGCCGCCGACCAGTCGATTAGCGACCATGAGCCAGTACGGTTATACGTTTACGGTGCAGTTTACAATGTTTTACAAACTCGAGACTTCGCGTCTATACTGTGTCGGAACATTTTACGAAATGGTGAGTTGAAATATACAGTCCACATCTTTGGAGATGTCAGCAGAATCCGGATTGTGGCGAGTGCCAGTCCTGTCCTGAGATTCTTCCGGCATCTATGGTTTGTACGCAACACGCGCGATAACTCATAGCAGATAAACAATGGCAGACGTATTCCTCGCAATGAAGGACTGTCGAAGAAGAATTAGCTAAATATTAAACTATTCTTTACACTCGGTATTTATCGAGTTTACAAAGTCCTAATTTCTTGCTTACATACTTATTAATATAAATTTTATTTTATTATATCTATACAAGATAAATTACTAACTCGAGATTGAATTGTACATGTCGCACTAGAAAGATCTTTGTTGAAATATATAAAATATATATTTGGCATTCTAGCGCTTAAATAAATATTTACATCTGGGACAACTGAGCATGAATAACCATGTACCAGTTTATCTCATAATACAGTGTGCTTTTAATATTAATTTAATCTATTTATATTTATTAATTTAATCTCCTTATATTCAATAATTTAATTTCTCTGATTTTCCAATTCGCACCTGTTTAATCTACTTTTAGTATTACAAGCAATACAATGTACCGGACAAGTGTTTACAGTCTTCATCGAATACTTCCCCTGCCATCCCTTAACCCTCCCTCACCCCCTGGAACTGTAGTCGTCCACTTCTTTCATTCATTTTCCCTTTGACGTCTGAAAAAAGATGTTGAAAACAGTTTTCGTGGCAAAACTCGGAGGGAAAATGCAATATTTATCAAATTCATACATACTTCCGCGACAATCCGCAAGAGGGAATATCTGAGCGTCGCAAAGGGAGGCGTCGTTTTATCAGTACTTAAAAATAAATTTCATAAAATGAATATTTTGATGAAACGTGTATATTTTCAATTTCTCTGTTTGGGATAAATAGCAATAAAGACCATGATTGGTCATCAAGTACTGAAACAGCTTTAGACTGGGGAAGATGGAAACACTTTTTAGAGATTTAGATCTCGAGTATCCAAAGATATTGAGATGAAAATAATAAGATGATAATTTAATTAAAGATTCTTTGACTGACTTCATATTATGCTAGATTTATTATCTAAGTTTGAACAGCCAGGATTTTTTATTTTTCATTTCTGCATCCTTTTTCCATCTTATTAGTTTTCTTACATAGCATCTTAATAGACGAAATTACTTGAATTTTTACGTAAGATTCTTATACTTTAAATCTGACTTAAATACTTTAGAAAATGTTAAAAATAGTTTGATTTCATCCGCTGCAAACATTGCGAGGACAAAAATAAAAACGTTTTTTCAAAAACAAATAATTCAAAAAGCCTCCTACAATGCTTACTTCAAGAATTATTCATTTCAACAACGAAAACAAATTACTTTTCTTCATTAAAGATAAAAAATCAAAGGATTCGCCTCACCGCCCTTAAAGCCAATAGGTATCAGAAACTTGTAAAGATGGGGTTGTTTTTTAAGCAAAGACGTATTATTGACACCCGAGGTTGATAAAATCGGGGACTATGGGTTTTTAGACTTCGAGGTGAGTATTATAAAGTCTAGCCTCGGTTTCTGAGACCCGATTATTGACAGGAAGGGTGAGAAAAGTCGGTCAGAGGTCTTCTGTGTATTTAAAGCTCTGAAAGGCGATTATTTTTCAGGGAAATTTCAGCGAAGGGTTGAGATCTTTTCAGACAAGAGCAAATACAAAAGTGATTGAATTATTTTTGGAGATTTAATTACTTTTGACAGGCTAAAACGATAATTTTATTTTCATTCATTCTAATTTGCCCGAAATAAATTGAAACTAAGTTGTTACATAATCAGATATATGTTACAGTATTTATTGTGCTAGCAGAAATCAATAAAAAAAATGTTGGCACAGTGAATTTTTTCAGTTCAGTCAAATTTTTGTCAAAATTAAACGTCTCTAAATTTACGAAATACTCTTCTTCAGCTGGATCCTGGATTGTGTAGGAAATTTAAGAAGGCGTTTGAATTTGCGAAGCATAAAATAAAATTTTATACCCTCGCAATTTGTAAATAAATTGTTACATTATTTTGAATATGCAATATAAACAAAACACGATGTTAGCAATATGCAATGAAGCTTTAATGTTTCTTCACTTTATGTGTCTCCCTTAAAGGGGAGAGGGATGCAGATGATATCTGAATTTCCATTATTGAGGGGGTTAAGGAAGAGTAAGAGAAGAAATAATAAATTAATTTCATATATCCAATTAATATATAACATGTTTAAAATCACGTGAGAGCTACTACAATATTACAAATGCATATTTATTAAAAGATTTAAGCTTTAGTTTTTGTTTAGCATCTTGATTCGAAACAAGTTACAGTGGTATCAAAACTGGTCGACGTCAAAATAATCAACGTGATTAATTCAAATTTAAATAATTGTATACATTAATATTTACGATATTTTAAAATATATTTTTAACAGTATTATTTTAATAGCGGAAAGGAGGGAAGAATGAAATTATATAACAGACCTAGTCTACAATATTTTATATGTGGGATACTTGACTTAATTACGATTCGAAAAGCGACCATTTTTCAACAAATGCAGATTTAAAATACAAAAAAAATTAACAAATTGTCATTTCTTTCCAGTGAACTGTACATATAACACACACATAACCATGCAAGTACCAATTGGACTTGATTTTTTTCAGGTAAATTTATGTTTTATCAAAATACACATTTTGTGTTGTCATGCATACGCTTACTTTAAATTAGAAAAGACCAATCATTCTGTCAGCTCCTCGTAAATGTCGCGTAGGTACGATAAAAAATGAAAAGGGCCTAAAAAACTAGAAATATTGTACAGTTGATATGTACAATGACTTAATCAATTTATGTTTTGTTCTTTAGTCAAATTTTTTATACGAATCATAGTGTGGAATGAATGAGAGGAACATTTGTCAAATCATCTGATTTACCTGTCCCACCTTCGCGTGGAGGAGGCTACAACGGTTGTGCCGGTATGGCTACCTATATATATACAGTGGAACCTCTATATTCGTCTGGTTTGATATTCATCATAATTGATAATAAACAAATGTTTCCATATTCGTTAATATTTTCTATATTTGTCACATCCAGCGCCCGGCAATGCTGTCAAACTGGGCCAAAACGAAGAATATGATCGAAAAGTGGTACTAAAATGGTTTCAATTGTAATGTGATTGACTACTTCATGAAGGTTTTAAAAAACAGACAGAAACAGGCTACATCGGGTAAGTTCTTGGTTAAATTGAGTGCTACTGAATCACCGGCAAACGAAAACCACCACCAGAATTAGAGTTACCCGATGTTTAAATTGTCTCCTAAATGTTAGTAACTTTCTTTCTCTTTCGCTTCTACCATCATGTCTCCTCAGTACAATAAAGGTAAAGTTTTGACATAAAATTTATTAATTTGTGTACTATTTTTTGGAGGCTGCGAATGAATAAATTGAATTTCAGTTATTTGTTATGAGAAAAACTGTTTCTATACTCATCAGGCGCCCAAGAACGGATTAATGACAAATATAGATGTTCCACTGTATATTTATATAATACGATATTTTTATTTATGTGGAGCAAAAATATTTACATGTCGTTTTATATATATATATTTATATATGTATATATTTCTTCTGCTTTGAAGGAAATATAGATTTGCTCAATTCAATTCATGAATATAATGCAGTACACAGTAGGTACATAGTGAAAATATAATATTTCTGATATTAACTTTAAAAATCTCAATAAAGGCCCCGCCCGATCATAGAAAGGGAATATAATGAAATATATGCGGAATATCCGCTTCGTTGGGGATGTTTTAGGGGTACTTTGCCGCTTTTTTATGGCCAATTTTATTCGACGATTTCCATCGGCGTCTTCACGGGGTAACACCCACGAAACGGGGCCTCCTCGGGGGTGCGAGCCTGGTGCGCGGGGGGTGATGAAATGGATATGCGGATAAAAATAATAAATATCATATTGAAAAATATATTTACATATAAACAAATGCACTATTTATTTTAATGTACAACTATTTAACAAAAATAAATCTTTTCAAAATAAAGTTCAATTTAAAAAATAAATAGCATTTATGATGCCTTATATGTAGTTAATTTTTTTTTTAATATTAGCAATTCATTACTGTAGACCTATTCGGATAGATTCTTGTCGACTGCAAGATAAGTATTTAAAAATATGAATACAAATACCTACATAAAAATACAAATTGTGTGGGAGGATGGGAAGAGGGAGAAAGGTCAGATTCAACGCTTGGAAAATAATTTATCGTTATATGATAGCAATATATATATATTTTTAACTAGGTAAAAAATATTTATTTCGGCTAGAAGTGAGAAAAAAAGAATGTTAGAGAGTTAAGGTGGGTGTGAGCATTGAAGAGGGAGGAAGGGAAAATTAATAATACATTCCTTCAAGATTTCAAAGATAGGGGAACTGGGACTTATTAAAACAATAAGGTATTAAAATTCAATATCTTGCACCTCCATTTTTTCTCCCGCAAAGGGGGATACTGGGGTTGGTGATATCATGAATCTTTATTATTATTATTATTATTAAGACACATTTTTTACTTTTTTCGATACGAAAAATGATTAGAAAGGGGGATTCGAGGTGTGCATAAAATAGTAGGTGTTGTTCGCGACTGTGGAAGGAGAGAACTGGGGAGAATTTATTATTTTTAACGTTGTTAATACCGCAAACAATGAGTTTTACCCGTAAAAGGGGAACTCGGGGATTATCGGTACGGAAGAAAATAATGCTTTTGTGCGTAAATACGGCAACATCCGAATATAAGGCTTCTTACCGTATTGGGGATGATGTCTTAATTTGATTTTTTTTTATTTCAGGCGAAGGTAGTGGAGACAATCGGGAACTTTATAAACTAACTAGGATTTTAAATTCGTGCTATGGCGGGCGCGAATGACGTTTACAAGATTGTTAAAAATTTTTTTTTTTACAATGTTTTCTATTCGAAAAATACACCTTTACTATAAAAAAAAGTCACAACTGAAGTAACTGTTTTGATGCATTAGCACGATCGACTACCAGTATTTTGGTTATTTAACATCCCAGAAGACCACGAATTGAGTGTCCAACCTCACCAT
Organism: Eubasilissa splendida; assembly: GCA_031772225.1. Taxonomy (NCBI): domain Eukaryota; kingdom Metazoa; phylum Arthropoda; class Insecta; order Trichoptera; family Phryganeidae; genus Eubasilissa; species Eubasilissa splendida. The sequence goes on from CM062868.1 coordinate 18,203,248, forward strand.
GATGTCGCCACGACTCCACCTCACCTCAGTACTCCTGGTAAAAAGGCCGTCAATTTATCGCCAACAGGTAGGTATCCTGGTTCGCCGATCACGGAGCTCCCCGAACTTGTAATAAATCAAAAAGGAATGTGTTCGTTAAAGAATTTTTACACTTTGTTGGGAACACGTGACGGCGGGTTTTGCAACAATGTTGGCGTTGACCCACAATCGGCGTACCTTATCGGCTCTAATATTTCGGGGGTTGGTCCCCCCACAACAAAGGGTTGTTTTTTAAAAGTTTACGAACGAAACGTGCGCGCGTTGCGTCTACTTATTAAAAACGAATTGGCCGATGTTTGCACGTTTTTTAAATGAAAACACCTGACCTAACATTTGATACTGTTTATTAACTACGACTAATATATTTTACTAGATTTCTTATACATTATATATTTATACTTACGATTGAACTAACTCATCTATTTAATATTCTGATTTAATTTAACATCATGACATTTTTTAATAAGTGCTCTAGATCTCCTGGTTTTACAAAGCGGCATAACGCGCAACCATTTCGCGTTATCGGTTCTACAGAAACCTACTTTTATGCTGTTTCTCTACAGTGATAAGCGAAGAGGATAGATCGCCATAATCTTATGAACTATCGCTTCTTCCGCATGTATGAATTTTATCTTGATCATAAATACATCTGAGTGATCTCATTTCTTCCATAATTAGTCTACTTTTGTTTCTCTTTTTGAAGTTGTATGTTGAATGTTGCAAAAAATATGTACATATTCTAAACCTCTGTTAAAATAAATTTTCGAATTTTAAGTAATTTTTTTCAGAAAATTCACACTTTTAAATTTAATAATTTTGAAATTATTTATTAAAGATTCACACCCACATTTAATAAAAATATTCCTAATGTTTAGTATATTCTTAGAGCATTTTTTTTAGTGTTCCCCGAATTGTTTTAAAATATTTTTACATAGTACCTTTATGTCATTCTAAGATAATCTGTCAAGATCACTAACGATCTATATAATAAAAATAAATAAATAAATAAAATACATTTAACAATTTTTGTTTAACGACAGAAGTTAAAAGTCCCTGCGTGTATATGAGTATATGACAATCCTCATGAAGAATTAGCGGTGAGCAAAGAGTTTTCCGATATCTTACCTCATACTAGTCACAAACAGCACTTGGGGGGGCAGAAAAACACACTCACTCCGTGTTGCAGGACATTCTTTGCGGTTGTTTTGTATGAATAACGATGGGCTAGTTTGAATTATGCATTTAATGCGGGGGCCGCGCGCCGGCACGATACGCCACTGCGCCGGCAGTACGAGAAACTCGATGTTGCTTGGATTTAGGGGCAGATGATGTGAGAAGATTAGGCCAGTGGCGTAGCAGGGGGGCGGTTATAGGTTACAAAATTTTGTTTACGATTTTTTTACATACATGATTCTAATTGATTTATACGTTTATGTTACACCTTGAATCCTATTTCTATCGTTCACACGTCATTTCAATTATTGCTTTATCTCCAGTAATCATAAAATCTAGTAATGATCTATTCAAATTACATTGTTAAAGGTATTATATTTCACAGCTATATAATATTTAATTACTTTTTATACTAGTTTTAGATTTTAAATACAAACAATATATTATGGGACTTTAAATACCTTTTAATACAGTTTTTTTCGTTTGGTTTAAAAGTCGCTAATATGGTTTGAGCATATGCAACGAACGAGTGAGAATATGACAAATAAAATACACGTGGCAAGTGTTGGTAGGAATATGGAATGACGACTTAGCAAAACACCCAGTGCGATCACGCGCAAGATGTGTGAAGTGTACCATACAATAGCGGTACGAAGTGAAAAAAAACATATATTATTACCACCGGGATACGAACCCGGAACTTTCTACCGGTAAATGCCTTCCTGGCGTCATCTAGCATGCATTAGCCGAAGATTTTTGGGATTCATTGCAAAAAAATTGATGGCTTGTAAAAATGGAATAACAAATGTATTATTTATTAAAGTCTCATAATAGTAACGAAGTTCTCCAAGGCAGGAAGCCCGGACACTGCCAGCGAATCTGCCGCAGACAGATCCCGCAGGCGGTCAAGAGTCAGCCAGGATTGCAGCGCTGCTGATGACGACGACGACGGCCTGCTCGCATCGGACACAGCACGGAGGCGTTCGGCCGTTTCCCGCTCTAGAATATTGCGGAACTTCGCGGGTAAAGGCGCAATCGCATAGCACGCGACGCGACACGAATAGTCTGACGGGCGCGTTGCTCGAAAAGCGTTATCGCGCCCGCCGGATCGCATGACATTTGTCATAAAGTCTAGATCTTTATAAAATGCAGCGATAACTCCTTTGATATATACGTAATGCTCGCGAAACCCGACGGCGGCCGTATTGTAGCAATGTACAATTTGAATTTTTATGCTAATAACGATTCAAATGTGGCTCGTGTTTAATTTTTCACGCGATAACAACGCTGTCGCGATTGTTTTCATTGTTAAATAGTTTAACGTGGGCGTTTTAAAATTTTTCCGTTATCGATCGATAAGCTGTTGTCAAAAAATTAAATCGTTGTTCAAAATCGTGATAACGCATTAGTCGTTTTGGTGACATGGCCCACTGGGCGCACGTTTTCAATTTTCAGATTTCAGTCACGTGATGTAAAGTACAACTCTGAAAAAAGCGATTGTTTTATTTAAAAATCCATCAAAATGATAAATTACTAATCATTTGAATTTAAATTAATTTGTGCTGAAATAATTCGTGGCTGTCTTTAATAATTGACAATAAAAATTTAATATATTTTTTATTAATATTAATCTTTATACAAGAACTAAAATGCTTGCATACATTTCTGCAGTGTTTTTAATTTTTATTATTTTCGAAAAATGCACATTTTTGTATCATACATTTGGGTATCTAACTCATTAATGTGAAAGCATGTATGTAGGTGCGTAATCAGCTGCCGAGCCGATAATTTCAGTATTTTGTCAACAGGTTAGCGAGCTAGTTTTACGAGCGCTTAATGCTACAGAAGTTAAGCAAAAAATAAAAAAGGATTTGTTTAGTGATTTGAATAAGTATTTTGATTTTTCTTTCACATATAATATATTATAATACACGCCCTATTCAGGCATTAATAATACACATAGAAAAAATAAATAAATAATGTCAGCATGATTTCATAATCAAAATTAAAAATAAACATAAAATGTGAAGTAAAGCAATTTATCCGTCACCATTGAGTTGAGACACAAAAAAATGTAATAATATAGTCCTGTAAAGAGTTAAATTTACAGAAAAAATGTCGACTACCTCCGCATATTCATTCTCCAAAGAATTCATTCTGGGGACTGTGGAGTTAGTTAATGCATGAGTTCTAACATTACTACTGTAATAGAACAATGAATTGTGTCTCGATGACCTCAATGGTGCGTGAAAGTCAAGTAGATCAACATTCTGTATAGAAATATAAGGTCGTACGTCTCACTGACAATTTTAACAATTTCAAACGGCTAAGAAGATGATAATGATCGAAATAGAATGCCAACAGAATGCTGCAACCAGTCCCAATGCTTCAAAACTTGTGGATTCAGGATTGGACTCTTCAGCCAACTGAAGGTCCACAATCGCGAAGGACAGTCTTCCTCGGACACGAGATGACGTCGAATTATATTTTTTACATCTGATTTTAATAGATTGTATTAATTGGTAAAAATATTATTATCTTTCAGTACATACATAATGTTCAGTTATCTCAGAGCAGACATCTTAGTCATGTGATCAAATTATTATTTAATGTACCAAGGTTAAGACTGAGATAAGATCAAATAATTATAGCAGACTGATGTAAAATGGTATATAAGATAATAAAAAAAATAGTTTATATCAATTATAGAAATATATTTATTAATTGTATTGCAACATTTTTAATCTATCAATTAATTAAGGTTAATTATGCAATTTATACCAATTTTTTTGGCTTCCTGCTACGATACCGTCTGTACAAACCAGTACAGCATGAACTGACTCAGTAAATGTATACCTACTGAAGCAATGAGGATTAATTATTACTTTTTCATAGTCATCATGAATGACTCAGTCAATTTGAGCACGATAAACACAATTCAGTTTTGTCACACATAAGAATATATGTATCGAAAGATCGCATTCAATGCAAGTATCAATTTTTTATTTATTTATTGTTACCGTTGTGTTGAAGATCTTTAAAAATTAAATATTTGCGTGACTTTAGATGATACCTATTAAATTGCGCTTTATATTGTCAAAATAGATGCCAGCACAGACCATTAAACGAATAGACATGAAATAAAGTGTACATAAAGGAGAGGGGTTCGAAACATTAGTTGCAGGACGAAAGGCATTCTACACACATATTCGGTGGTAGACAGGTCTTCAACAGTACAAGTATTTACCCTTAGAAAATTAAATCTTTGTTAATCAATGTGTCCAAAATTTGATAAAAATGAATTGATAATTCTGGCGTCTGCTATCAGTTTACTCAAAGGTATTTGAGATTCTGTAAAAATAAGGTAGATGGCTCTTTCAAATAATGGATCGATTAAATGTATTAATATCAAAAAGGTAATATATAGGTTCGAAAATTGTCGCTAAAAATATTGCCGCTGTAGCATAGTCGGATAATGCACCTTCTCCGGTTAGGAAAGAGATCTAGGTTCGAATCCCAGTGGCGCAACAACAATATTTTTCGATAAAATTGGTTTTATATGTATATCTTTCTAATTAATATATTTAAATCTTTGTGTACACAAGACGTATTTTTTACAATAATGCATACTATATTGTCAGCGTTTAAATTTAAATAAATATATTTAAAATTAAAATAAACAAATTAGACGTGAATGTGGACCTGTATGAAGCGTAGTCGATAAATTTGGTCGAGCGAGGAGAGGTTGATAGAAAAAAATATACAAGGCGAGTGTCAAAGGCAAGAGAAATAGAAAGCATCTGCGAAAGACCTGATATTGTCACATAAACTAAATATTGAAGAATGATCCTGTCAAAAGTTTCAACTACCGAACTTCTCTATTATATTCTATTCTCTCTGTCTACCCCTACGGAGAAATAGCACACAGGTAAGTTAGTTAGTAAAGATAAAAAAAAACGATAGGCCATTTGTTGTTTTGATATACTTATTATTATAAATTTTTAAAATTTATTTGTATGTATGTACGTTAACATTTTCCTCCGTTCAGTAATTAAGAATGAAATACAGGAGACATCTACGATTTATGACGCACATCTAGTTTTAAAATGTTTAATTCATCATGTATATGCGAACGAAACAATTTTTACCATTTATAGTAGTAGTATAGATTAATTCCACAGCGGTAGGTAGGTACAGTAACAATATTATTTGAATATATGATTCTAAATGTAATTGTAAAGGTACACGGTGCCAATGCCAGCTAATGAATATATTATTATTATTATTCTTAATTCGAATTTTTAAAGCGATTCAAAAACATTATAATTTTGATTATTATTTTGTTCCATTGAGCAATTCAAAAACATTATAATTTTGATTATTATTTTGTTCCATTGAGCAATTCCATTCTTTATTTGAATTGAGTGCGCGGGTTGGGAACGAGATTTGAAATTTCAAACGAACGCGTATAACAAACGAATGTCGCACTGTTTATTTCGAAAACGATTAATTGATGCGGTTGAAATACAATCATTTATTGCGTCTCGCTTTATTTGAGGTGTTTGCAAACAGTGCGAAGACACGGCACAGTCAGGTTGCGTTAGAAAATTTAATTTTCCTCCGCACGTCGAACCATTCTAAAGTCGTGGATAAATTAAACCTTACAAAAAAAATTTGTCAACCGTCTAGCGATGTAATATGACACAATTGTTATTTAAACAATTTAACTAATAGTATTTATATTTTAGGATGTCTGTCTGTATATACAGGGTGTGATAGATCTAATCCACAATGTTTTATGGATGGATACCTGACTAAATTACGCATTGAAAATGCACAAGGAATATCCAAAAAAGAAAATATTATTCCATTTAAAATTAGCAATATTAACTTTGTGGTTAAAATTCATATTTTTATTTGTTATCTTTGTTTTATTAACCACTTAATTGAGTTTAAATACATCTATCGGTTTCGAAAAATACCGTTTTCTTCTTCAGGATGTCATTACTAACTAAAAACATATATTATTGTTTCTTTACCAGAATCTATTTAAAAAAAAACAACAATTATTTAAAAAATAAATTTAGTATTCGAATAATTTTTATGAAAAAATTTTAGAATGGGACTCGTAATTAAATTCAGTTGGTTGTTTATAATTTTGTGATTAGTTTTACACGCTTTATTTATCTCCAACGATTCCAAATTATTTAATTTGTGACCAACACAGTTTATATGCAAAATTGACAATCCCAATTATTTATCAAAACCATGACCATTTTTTATCAAATGATTAGAAAATTCTGAAAACCCACTATTGTTCAACCATCTCAAGTGCTCCCTTACTCTTATATTAAAATTTCTAGCCGTTTTACCAATATAAAATACAGCACATGTATGAGATTTTTACAAAATCATGTTCAGTTTACGTACTTAACAATAAATATTTGTGAAAATGATCCAATATTATTCTACATTGTTGCGTTAGGCCCTAAAACATCTAAAAAAAGATAGTTTAGCCGTTTAAAGTTCAGTTACTACATAATAACTACTAACATATAATTTGAAATCAATAACATATTATGATAGACTACCCCCAGATTGTTGGTCTGCTTGACTTTCGCATACCATTGAGGTCATCGAGATACAATTCATTGTTCTATTAAAGTGGTAATGTCAGAACTCGTGCATTAGCTACCTCCACAATCCCCAGATTGCATTATTTGGGAAATGAATATGTGGAGGTAGTCGACATTATTTCTGTAAATTTAACTCTTTATAGGACTACATTATTACATTTTTTTGTGTCTCAACTCAATGGTGACGGATAGATTGTTCTACTTCACTATTTTTTATTTTATAATTTTGATAGTGAGAAAACATATTGATATTGTATAATTTATTTCTTTGTGTATTGAGCTTCTGATGAGATTTTGTATTATTTTTAAAATCATTATGTTAATGTCTGAACAGGGCGTGTATAATAATTATAATAATAATAATTAAATTACTGAGAAAAATTGAAAATACTCGGTTAATAAACAAACAATAATGATGATACATATGCACGTAATGCCTGGCGAGATGAAAGGTTCTAAGGGTAGAGTAAAGGGATATTTTTGGAGAGGAATTGGTAAAAGAATATCGTTCATATAAATTTATTGTCGTTTTAAATGCATTTATTTCGTTTAAATTTTGTATAACTGTGAAATATTTTTATCACAACTATATAATTTTGTTGTTTACATTTGTTGACAACACATTTAGAAATTACTGCAATTAATAAAAACAATACTTGTGTGTGTTGTATAACATTTTGTTTGGATAAGAAAAATCATAATGTTTTTAGATTTAAAAATATATAGCAGATTTTTGATATTTTTATTAAGTAAAAGTGTCTTCTCAATTGAAAGGATTAGACGGGCACTTCCCATCAACTCCTCGAAACGTGACCGATAATCGTCCATGTGACGAGTCTGAAATTGGGAGATGAGTTACGGTCCAGAAGTGGAAAAAGACCATTGCGTTCATTGATTGAATTATCGATAGTTGCGGCCCGAGCAGGGGAGATTGCTCCATGTAGAGACTAATAAATCAATTAAAATGGGACGAACTTTAAATTAAAATTGACAGTTTATTAAATAACCATAGACAAATGGAGAAAAATAACAACGTTTTATTGACCGTTGATTTGCCGAAACGGCGGCTCAATTGGATTATCCGGTTTCCATTGTTTTAATGCGTCGCTCAATAGGCTTAGTTCAAATCGTTTGGAAACCAATATGGGCGACCCTTGCCTTTCGCGGTGGACTCTGTACAGTATCAATCAAAACTAGTGATGATAAAATAGTTATTTAAACCGTTATTGTGTTCGATAGTAACGATGATTGATAACTAATTAACGTAATTCTTCGGACAATGATTGGTACACTAGAAAGTAAGTATCTTAGTAACCAATCGTCATTAAATCTCAGCTACTAATCATCGACACAGTCACAGTCACGTAACGGTCCTATACTTTAAATAATTCTCTACCTTAAATTCACATACATTGTAGTATTTCAATTTTGAAATTTCTGACAATTTAAATGGAGTTGTTTGTTTTTTAATTTAAAAAAATGTATCTTTAGAATAAAAATGAACTCTATTCTGGTTACGTGAATGAAGAATTTTTAATTTAGAGTCCACGGTGTATATAGTATCAATTTTGAAACGAAACCATAGCAAAGGACAGTCAAACGGATGTATTTAATTTTTTTAATAAACTTTTCTAACTCCTCTCATTAACATTTACCTCAATGATGAAACGGACTGCACCTTTCGAAACTAGCGGTGGTTGATATTTGTGTCCTCGTGATTTTTACCCAGTTACTGTCAAATTACCGGAACACTTAGTAACTCAGTATCATAATAACCTGTTCCACGAAATCGATCAAGTATCGTTGGATACAAAAATAACTAGTTTGATCGGTTATTATATGCATTGGTCAAGTTCCGTCGTGTATTGCAAAAGTTGGAACCGTTTCTTAAAGTAACTTGTGTTCCAGCAGATCGACGATATCAACCATCGCTACTCAAAACTATAGTCGTGATAAAAATATAACTCACTTACACAACAACACAGAGCAACTCTGCCAAATCAAATAATGGTACACGTTGACGTTATTATATGAATATATATTATAGGTCATGACGTTTTCATTTGTCATAATATAATTCTTTAAAATGGTAAGAAAATTAAAACGCGCGTCGAAAGCCATACACATATACGTCACATGATGCTGTACCACTTCGAGAAAGGGTGGAAAGCTGCTGAGTCATTTCGCGATCTCAACGATTTTTTTGGCGAAGGAACGATCGGCGAAAGGGCGTGGGTTTGTTCACTTCAAAGCTGTCGATACCAGCTTAGACGACAAGTCAGAAAAGGGTCGATCTTCGGATCTTCTGGCGGCTGTGGAAGATGATGAAAGTTGCATCACTGGGACACTGGATGAGAACTTCAACATCGATCAGTCCACGAATGCGGTGGCTACGCCCCCGAATGATAATTGGACATAATATGTTTTGGATTTGTTTTCGTCTTTGGTTATGTTACAATATAATTTTTAAAAAGCGGTGATTAATTTACGCATCAACCTAATATTTAGTCGAAAATAATAAACTTAGAAATATTTCTAACAACTTCAACAATGAAACTTAGAAATAATTCCAAGTTCCATTGTTGAAGAACTCGGCATGCGAGCTTTGCAAGAACGCGACGTGCAAAATCGAGATAATCAGGGGTCGACGATATCCCCTTTATTTAAGGTCAACACGTTCACAAAACCAGGCCAACAGATGGAGTCTGGTAATGGAGAAGTGCCAACAAAAATTGTACACAATGTAGTCTCTTTAAATTTGAAATCGTATTCTCCGGCGGTCATTTGTAACGGTAATGTTTTGTAACTTTTGCGGATTTGCGGCCAACGCTGATTTTGACGAAGTGTTTATGCAAATGTGATTTAAATTTATAAGAATGGATGGATATAAATAAAACAGTATTATAACTCTACTTGAGTTCATTTGCACTACTCGAGTTTCGTGAGAAATAGTAACTTGATAGATGTATTGGACTGTAGTGTCACTGTAGCGAAAATATTTTTAATATATTGAGGTTAAGATCACTCAAATATGTTCTCTTTTATATATTCAATAACAGTATGTACGTAAATATATATTCAATTTGAAATGAAGCGTACATTGTCTTTATTTTTACATTTTTTTTACGGCTGGCAAGTATATTGAGTATCTGTCATCCTGTCATGTATGCCATTGCAATCTATGATCGCAGTTTTTGTTCTTATCTATATGTAAAATTCGCCGTTATATGTAAAACTTTGCAAAAATTACCTCTTTTTCTTTGGCTGCCAGTTCCATCTCGAGATTGCCCGACGTGTTCGTCGAGTTGTTAGTCGAGCTGATGCTGTTGTTATTGTTGCAGTTGGTTCCCTTCTCCAGCTTCACGGCCGGGCTCTCCACCAAGTGGTCCATCTCGACCTCAGACGGGCACTTTCTGCTCTGGTCCTCGGCGTCCTCCCTCTCCTCCGTCGCGGGGGAGGGGGTCGAGCGGGTCAGGGGCGGCGGGGTGGGATCACCCCCGAGAGGGGTAACGGCCAACTGCTCCTTTAGATTTGTGACCTCTTTTTCGGCCAGCGTGGCTCTCTGAAAAAAAATACGATTTTAAATAAGACATTCACATGTGTTCTCTATTGTTCAGTGATCGTTTAGTCCACTTTTTATTATTATTGATTGCGTTTTCGTTCTTTGTTATCTATTTTAACACATTTTAATTTTATTTTTCTAGTTCTGTTAGCTAATATCAAGTTCTTGCCAAGATTCTAGAATATTTTAGAAATATACATCTGTTATTGATCATTTGTTCTATACTAAATACCTTGTCGAACACGAACATCACAAACAAGTATTTCCGATGAATGGAGGAGCCTATTGAATGAATATATTTTCATTGATGAAATTTGCAGTTATGCAGAGTTATTCGACTGTAAAATACAAGGTTATTATGAATTGCATGTCTACGAAAAATGCATATATTCTTTTAATGTCTCTGTCAAGAATCAAGATGATTGATTGCTAGCAATTATTTATCAACGGATCTAAGAATTTAACTCGATAATTTTTATTGAATAATTATATATATTAATTAGAAAGATATACATATAAAATCAATTTTATCGAAAAATATTGTTGTTGCGCCACCGTATATATATATACCACCACTATAGGTTCGAAAATTGTCGCTAAAAATATTGTCGCTGTAGCATAGTTGGATAATGCACCTTTTCCGGTTAGGAAAGAGATCCAGGTTCGAATCCCGGTGGCGCAACAACAATATTTTTTGATAAAATTGATTTTATATGTATATCTTTCTAATTAATATATTTAATTCATATTTAAAATATCACAGACCGTCTGTTCTGAATAATTACAACTTTACAATAAGAATGTGTTCTCCTAATAATTATATATATTTTTACACTAAACATTTTGTGATGGGCGAGTATAAAAAAACGGGATTGAGACGCTGAGATGGATTGGGTATGGTCGCAAAATTGAACAAAATTCAAAATTGTAATACAAATGAACGTATCAATAAAATAAATTTATCTGTACATCTTTCTAACTGATACGTTTAATTTGTATTAAAAATATCACATATCTATGTTCTGAAAAATTGCGACTTCACAATAAGAGTGTGTTCTTCTTAAAAAAAAAAATTCGAAATGTTTGAAAATTGACGAATGAAAGTTTAGTGATGTTTAAACCGTTATTGTGATTGTGATTGGTAACTGATTATTCGCAATTCTTCAAGCAATCACCGGTACACTAGAAATTAAACTTCCAACAGGTAAATCTCAGTTACAAATCATCGTTAAAATTGAATACCATCACTTACTTATTTACTTAGGATAGAGCGCCACACTCTTCTGTCCTGACACACGATTCTCGCCTCATCCACATTCATACACTTTCTCATTCAAGCTCGACGATTATTGAGGCTTCTAAAAAGAACATCCTCCAGTATCCGCTTTACCTGGTCGTGTCGAGTATTTCGCGGACGTCCTCTATATCTGGTGTCATCAACATTTGATTCATATATCTTTCTTATCATTCTCTCCTCATTCTATATGACCAAACTACCGCAGTAATCCTTTTTTCATCTTACATTCTTTCCTTATTTCTTCATTCTTTACTTTGTCATAAATAGATCTGCCACATATACACCTAAGTGATCTCACTTTCACTGCATTCAGTCTACTTTTGTTCCTCTTCTAAAAGCTCCAGGCCTCACTTCCATACATCTGTGTCGTTACCAGGACTCTATTGTGAACCGCTAGTCTTGCCTCACTTTTTTCCCTGCACTCAGCCTCCTTTCATTCCGTTTCTATCAAACATACTTCCCAAATACACAAACTCATCTACTTGTTCCAAACATTCATTACCTACAAGTATTTTGCACGTTGTCATGCTTTCCTTCTTCTCGAATACCATCACTTTCGACTTGTTAACATTCATCATGAGGTCGCTTTCCTTGCATACATCGTACACTCCACTCACTAGACTCTGCGGTTCTTGCACATTATATACTTATTTATGTAGTCTTTTATAAATGACACACCAATTATTATATTTTTTGATTGCTGTAGCAATCAACTTTATATTGTGCAATAAATCATAAAAATATTTGAGTAACGGTCCAGGTGACGCCAGGATTATTCAGTTTATTATATTTGTTTTGAATATGAAGATATAGAATTTAAATACGAATTATTATCTTCATAATAAAGTATGTGTTCATTAAAAATATACACGATTCTTTTGAGGTGGACCCTATTATTAAAAAAATAAAAAATGATTTGGATTAAGGGAGGAAGAACAGATTCAAGATTTATGAGTATCCGATTGGAGAAGACTGGGAAGATCACAAAGATTTGAATGTGATACAGGATGAATCATGGGACAAAAATTAGCCGAAGAGAAGATTAACATTTTTTCATTTTTAAAAATTGAACCAGGCAATTTGAATATATTTTTATCATGATAATGTTCAAAAAATTAGACAGATGAAGATGTAATGTATTTAAACGGAAATACGCACGTGATATATTGCACGAACAATCCACCTTATTATTTCAAAAACCAACTAAACACATCACGCACCCGCCCACAATACATAATTTTTCATAGGTGATGATTTCAATATTCCATTTAAACTTTTAGACAAGAAAAAATGGCGCCGCACACCATAGATTAAAATGCTAATCACAAAAATTAATAGCCATTAAAGTTATTCCGTTCCCGCCTTTCACGCTTGGCTTCGTTCCTATTTTGAAAATACAGAGATAATATATAAATTATTTAGAATTGCGCATTCGAATTTTAAAATAAATCGTTATCTTCGGTTCGAATCCATTCCGCTTCCGTTTGGTTTTCGAACGATATGTTCGTAATTGTTGTGGTGTTCTTTTTTTAAAAAAGTGTACACAATCGCTTGGGTTGCCATTATCGCTCTTTCGTTAATATGTGTTCGCGCAAGTAGCCATTAATTAGATGATTATATATATATGGAAGCGGACATCGCAGCGCTGACATGGTCCGTGATAATTCAAAAACTCATTTTTGTTTCGGCGCCCGCCTGCACAGTCTTGCTCTCGAGCTTTCTTTATAAGTTGAAACACAACTGAAATAAGACAGAAACATAACAAAATTAAAATTGATTACAACGTGAATTATGTTCAGCAATATTTGAATATGTCCAAGAATACACAATTACTGGATGGCTCTGTTATCAGCCGGCCGACAGTCTGGGGGCAGTCTATTGTATCATTTTTTAAATTTATTTACACCCGTTTTGAGAGTTGTTTACCCTCGTTTCGATTCGTCATAATTACATATATTTTTATTTATTTTATCACATTCAGTCATGTCATCATAACACCATCGTAGGTTGGCTCCGGTATCGTCGTACCAGAACCATACCTGTACAATATTGTCACATTAATTTCAAAAGGCAGCCATAACGAAGCTATACAAATCACACACCCCCAAAAGAGGAGGGTAGACGTCACATTTATGTGTTTCAGTCGCAGAACACGGTCGCAGTCCGGCGGAAATTCACCTTGTCCAGGTCGCAAGAGTGCGAGGGAGAGCCAGTGGAATGCTCCGTTAGGTCTCTCTGGCCACTGCTCTTCCAGGCACCGCCCATACCAGCAACCCCCAGCGGGAGACCCACACCTTAATAAATATCCGAAAATGTACGAGATTACTTTAATTTCTGAAGGATCCGATGAGCTATTCCTTCTAATCCCGCAATCGTGATCTCACGTGCATCATTCATTATCACACAGTCCCAGAGGATGTGCTCCGTGAGGATGTCTGCCTCACCTGAGCGCAAACACACCACGGTTCACGGACATGTCCTAAGTCCTATCATACCATTGATGATCGTGTATAGAAATATAAGGTTAATTAATATATAAATTTCAATCTCAACTTCATCAAAGTAAATCAATTGTATGAGTATGCCATCTCTTTCAAGACAATAATAATAAGACTAATAATGTACTTAATATCAATATGTCGTTAATGATCATCACGTAAGTCCTGTAATTACCCCATACTTCAATATATTTTCCATTAAATGTAATAAAAAAATAGCTTTGTCTCTATGACACATCTGACATTTGTTTGAATTACGATTAATTATAACACCAACTGAAACAATCTACAAAATAATTCTCCAACTAATGGAACAACTCTGGAAAGGCAAAATTCAAGGCGATCAAACGCCGCCAGATTAAATTACACGACAGACACACTAAGACGCGCACTGTCGTAAAAAAAACGAATAAATATGACGAAATATAGTAAAAATTGAATTAATCGAGTTTTTTCATCCAATCGAACATCTTAATACATGAGAAAGATAATCAAACGTCGCCAGATGACATGACAGACTTACTGAGACGCGCACGTTGATGAAATAAATACGAATAAACCTTGAAGCAAATATGAAAAAATGCAGATTAACCAAGTTTTTTAATTCAGTTGTATTTCTATATAATAAAAATATTTCCTACTGGGTCCTACGGCTAAGGTCATTAATCCACTTTGATATTTTAATTGATCTATTATAATAAAATAGCTTTTATTACATATTTTATATATATTATACTCAACGCTATAAAGTTGCGAGTTTATTGAATAATGAAATAATTGAAAGAATATGTGTGATTCGTCAATATGTTACTCTGTACTATTGTAGTTTGTCCATGTTTTAGACAATGACATCTTCAATATTAGTAAAATTACTTTGTGGCCTCATTTTATATAAGTAATTAGACAAAATACTTTGTTTAAACCACTATTTTATTGATTGATCAACATGTATCGATACTTATGGCATCTTCTTCAGGAAACAATGTATACTGAAATTAAAAATACAAGCATAGATAAGAACAAAACTATAAAGTGCAGTTTGTAAAGAGGATTTGGATTAATTGCTATTAACTCTTATTTCTAAAATTTTAAATTTATCTAACTGTAAACCCCTAGTATTTGTATGTATAATATCAAAATAATGGTTTGTTTCCAAAAAGTGATTGGAATATTCTGAATAGTTGTTGCTATTTAGGCATCTCAAGTGTTCCTTAATTATAATATCAAAATTTCTGCAATCATTGCAAATTAATTTGTAGACTCCCGTTTTTTTTAAAATATCGTCCTTATCCGCGTTATTTAATATAAAATTCTTTAATT
This sequence comes from Eubasilissa splendida, assembly GCA_031772225.1. Taxonomy (NCBI): domain Eukaryota; kingdom Metazoa; phylum Arthropoda; class Insecta; order Trichoptera; family Phryganeidae; genus Eubasilissa; species Eubasilissa splendida. The sequence continues at coordinate 18,218,773 of CM062868.1, forward strand.
AGTTATCAGTGCAAAAGGCAATCGGTGATATTCGAGTAATTAATTACTGTTAGTATTTTTGTGTTAAATTACCCCGCCCCCCCCCTCGTCTTAAACAATCAAATCGTTTCTAGTTTAATTTCACAAAAATTCTAATCTTTGTGTTTTATTTTTCACTTTGTTAAAATTCCATCCGTTAATGGTACATTGTTATGTTTTATGCTATATTATGGATATTTTAAATTTGCACATTAATCCGAGCCGGTCCGTAACAGCGTACGGAGCCATTTCGAGGAAAACCAGCACACCGCGAAATTGATAAAGTAAATATGTTTAATTAGTTAATGTACTTATTTAGAAATAATTTGAAAAGTAGCCAATCTATCTGGTTCATCTTAAGTATCTACCTGACTTCGTATGAATTTTAATGTATAGGAAATCTAGTTATATAAATATTTTAATATGCATGAAATTTGTCACAAAAGTTGCTCTATAAATTATCGAAATATAATATTTTAACGATCGCTCATTTTTAATAGACATGATAGAATTTTGACGCTAAGCGAGTGCTCTACCATCTTAATATTCCCGCATAAGACTGTGGTGTCAAATTGTGATTAATTAGAGCTTAAGATTTTTGTAAACGTCTATTATATAAGTAATATTTGAATATGTCCAAGAACACACAATTACTGGATTATTAGCTATAAAGGAACTATTATTAAACAAATATAAGAAATCTCATAGAGGCAAAACTATTTTTTTATTATATTTAATGGAAAATATACGGAAGTATGGAGAAGGAGGGGTGAGAATTGATGAACGTTATATTTATATAAAGTGATCGCTTAAGCCAGCCGAAGAACCCTGTAATTACCCCATACTTCCATATATTTTCCATTAAATATAATTAAAAAATAGCTCTGTCTCTATGAGATATCTGATATTTGTTTATCTATTATATTTTAACGAATCATTCATATGTGTCGGCAGTGCACTGCTTAGTAAGTCTGCTTGTTTCAAAACAGAAGAACATATCGTACGCAGGGGAGATACGATACACGCGCGTGAGACACGTGGCGCTTTTAATTTTTTTTTAGATATTTCAATGAAAGGGCTTTAAAACACGTAGACATAATTCACATTGTCACGTGAATCATTTTTCAAAATGTTCCACATCGCTCACTGAAAAGTTTCGACAAACGGAGACAGCTGGTGTGTCAATTCAAGTGGCGAGGGGGGGGGGTCACGCTCTTGAGATAACAGTTAAGATAAGCCCTACTCCCATCCTTCCACAAGCTGCGAACTCCCACGAGTGATGCACTTCGAACATCAACGGTGGCCGTGACGTCAGTAAACAAACTGTAATTTTTATGAATCAATTAAAAATTATAGTAATCAATTATTGCGTCCGGCCCGTTCCGGGTCATAAACTGGCCCGTTCGCAATTTTTAAATAACGAATGCGTTTCGTTGGATAGTTTTGAATTCGGAATTCTCGACGCGGTGACGTCATCGCGGATCGGTTAACTAGTTCCGTGTGACTAATTAGCGGGTGAATTTTAATGTATTACTGTCCGCAATTACCCACCTTGTGTCTGGATTACCATATTAACGACTTTCTTCCCTCGCGGTTAGTTTATATATTAAAACAAGTTTTGTCAAGAAACTCCCCCCGCCGCCCTGCAACCCCTAGCCGTGTTTAACTTGTTAAGTTAACCAAAACTAAATTACAAAATTATCGGTTTGCGCTATAACATAACGAGATGTTTATTTGACTTGTTATTATTTCGTAATTTGTTAATTTTAAACATTTTTATTAGCAATATTTGAATATGTATTAATATCAGATATCTCATAGAGACAAAGTTATTTTTTTATAATATTATAATGGAAAATATATGGAAGTATGAGGTAATTACAGGGCTTACGATCTGTCTTCGGCTGGTTTAAGTGATTACTGTATATATATATATATATTATAACGTTCACCAATTCTCACCCCTCAATCTCCACAGTTATAAAATTTTTGAAAGTTGTATATATGTTAGTACGTGGACTCGCTTCGAGTACCACTACACCATCGCCATCTATGGATCAAATTTGATAATTCATTCTTCCTTTTTTTTAAACAGCATATATGTCATCACTATGAGAATCTGATTTTTTTGAAATTATTTTAAAGCAATATTCTTTATCTGTAATATGTTTTTTTTAACATTGGTGAACGTTACATATATATAAAATGTGATCACTTAAGCCGGTCGAAGACGGGTCGTAAGCACTGTAATAACTCCATACTTCAATATATTTTCTATGAAAATATAATTAAAAAATATGAGATATCTGATATTTGTTTAAACATTTTTAATTAACTTGTCAGAGATAGACAGTATATTTTAATTTTATTAATTTCATCATCATCATCTTCATTATTATCAGCCGTTTTCTAACCGCCTCCCCAAGTGTCTTCTACTTTTCTGTCACGTATTTTTGTAGAGATGATTTTATCAGTCCGGCAGGTTCAGGACGGTATGTCAGCCATTTGATTCTTCTTGGATTCCATTGGATGACTGAATTTGTACAACGATTGTCCGCCCGCTGAGCGACGTGGCCTTCCATATTATATCGTATTTATTCTCTTACCATGCCTCATTTTATTTGTGTTCATTTTTGCCATTGATTTAACACCTTTAATTTTAGACCCAGTGGAAGATCACTTTTTAAAATCACATTCAAACGTTCGAATGCACTTCAAAGTTTTTTAAACAATTTCTTCGGATATGCCTGTAGATAATATATTTTTAAAAATATATTAATAATATTATCAGGTTGCAATCGTGAGCGTTCGTCTATTGTTCCGAGTCGCTTCCTAATGCGCCGGTTGTTTTGTACACCTTATCTAAATGTAATATCTGCACCCGTCAGAATGATGAAACGTATACGGAACAAAAGTAATTAAAATAAAACAAACTATATATATACACTGACACATACATCACGGTCTAGAATAATATGAAAAGGCAACGAACATCTCTTGACTGTTTTAAATTACAACTACATGTGTCATGTCGACTTTTATTAAGTGGTTTGAAAGGGTATACGAGAGAAAATTGCATATTTTTGGGTGCATTAAAATTTTTTAAACCATAAGTCATAGATAATAAATTTGTGTGTTTGCATTTTAATTGTATTGTTCACGACCATAAATAAAATATTTCACATACTTTACAGCATAGAAGACGTCCCGCAGCGCGGTCGTAATATTTCATTTGAAATTTGTTCAATTTATGTATGTATTTACGATAATTGCCGGCCAAATTAATACATCGCATTTAATTTGATGTTCTCTGCGCGGTGGCGTATAGTAAATACGGATTTAAAATTTTAAGTGTCTCAGTTAACAGAGCGCGGACAATAATTGGTGAGAATACGGTATCAGCAAAATCGGGGAAATATTATCAATTCTGTTTCCATTTCAAGCAATGGTCCGATCTTGCGTCTCGCGATCGACGCGCGGCGAGAGCGGGACGCGTACATAAATCTCCAGTGCATGACATGGGAATTTTCTTGAACCGTATTTTTTTATTGTTTTCATTTGAATAAAACATTAACGTGATTTGACGAGCGCGCCGCGGACGCGACATTTGCTTAAATTTGATACAACGTTTTGTGGGTTTAACCCATTTGGTTTTAACGATTATGGTTTTCATGTATTAACAAATCTGAACATTACTAATAATTGCTCCTGGACTATATTACCAACCAAATTAGCAGCAAATATAAACGAGTACAAAAGATTGGTTCTAAAAAGGTCGACAAAATTATTAAATAATTATGATTAAGACATCTTTCTGATTTCCAAGTTCTAATCTCATCAATTTTTCAAATTTTTTTATATTTCGTTATTAATTTTCACATTGTATTATTTATTATATACCTTGATCTTGTTTTATATAAATGTTGATTCAAGATCTTTCTTATTTGGGGGTGCATAACTCTATTGCTGTTTTACGTTGTCGAATGTATATATATAAATAAAATTTTAAAAATCAACTTTTTTTTTCATAATGTGCTCATTGCTAGTTTAAAAAAGACCCTTTTAACTTCTTTATTTGGTATATCCACCTTGAAGGCGACTGTCCCAATGATTACGAGTTTGTCGAAGCAGATTTCTTCAAAAGTTTATACAGTTTGCGAAAGTTGAGGTGATTTAAACGCCTATCAAGGAATGAAGACTTGATGGAGAGGCTTTTAGTCCAATTTTGAAGGTATACGGTCGCTGGATTGTACCCCAATAGCTCACTCCAAGACTGATTTAGGAATATCGATGGGGATGAAATTAAGCGTGCAAGACACCAGTTGGAAAATATTTGAGGTTCTCCCTGCAACAACACTGTATATACTGATACGCCATCTTGTTTAACCTTTACCATACCATGATATAAAATACCCGAACGCAGCCATGCTGTCAACTCGTGTTACCGTAAATAACAGTTAGAAAAAATATTTTTACTAGCTTAAATAGGATTAATAATATAATTTGGAGTATTCATTAAGTTCTATAAAATGTATCCTTCCTTCTTATCTCTCTTCGTTTAATTAGTAAGAAAGAGATAATTATTTTTGTATGTTGTTGTTCTTTTCACTATGAAAATAGTGTGTGATCTCTGTCTTTCATATCACAAATTGTATTTTTATCAACGTATTAATTTTACAACGGATTGAATGGTAAAAATAATTGTTTTTGTACGATTCCCTTTTCATAGTTGGTTTTTCACTAGTCATTCCTAAGCGCTAATATTTTATTTACGATTATCTAAAATGTGAATTTTATGTTGCATGTATTTACCGAAATATTACAGGTTTAATTATGATGGTGGACCTGTGTTACTGCATGGTTTGGGAAGGGTTAAAAATGGCGGCCGTTTAAAAACTTTAAAAATCCAATATTTGCACTACTTTAGTATTGGACCCAGGAGAAAAGAAATAAAAAGAATACAATTTAATTTGGTATTCGGGCAAGACGAACAAATGTTTAACCGACGATGCGTACATAACGCAAATACTATCGGGTATAATGAAACGAATGCAGGCCTTAAATGTCGGCAATTAAGATAATCGTACAAATGGGAGAATATTAAAATGAGTGTGGAAGAATCGCTTCATTATGAAAAGTGGGAATGAGAAGAGAAAAATTCCCAGACATTAACCATTGACATTCTGACATTTCAATGAACCATTCTTTACATCGGTTTAAGAAATAAATACACTTTCGTAAATTATTATTAAAACTTGCATAAACTATAAAAAAATTTAACATATATATGTTACGATTGTCGTGTCATTAAACGGTATATTTTTTGCAATGCAAGAAAAATCATTTTTCTAGTTATCATACAGATATTTATGATTAAGGAGAACACATTCTTATTGTGAAGTTGTAGTTATTCAGAACAGAATACTACTACTTTAAATACTAATTTTAATGTATTAATTCTAAATTCAAAATTGATGATAAAAATATTGGTAGCGCAAAAACAATACATTTCGACAAATTTGATTTTATATGTATATATTTATAATTAATACATTAAAGGAGAACACATTCTTATTGTGAAGTTGTAATTATTCAGAACAGACGGTCTGTGATATTTTAAATATGAATTAAATATATTAATTAGAAAGATATACATATAAAATCAATTTTATCGAAAAATATTGTTATTGCACCACTGGAATTCGAACCTGGATCTCTTTCCTAACCGGGGAAGGTGCATTAACTAACTATGCTACAGCGACAATTTTCCGGTGGCGCAACAACAATACTTTTCGATAAAATTGATTTTATATGTATATCTTTCTAATTAATATATTTAATTCATATTTATAATACATTAAAATTAGTATTTTAGATATTTATGACATTTTTTTAGTGTTGAGTATTTAAAATTATGAAAAAATATCAAAAATGATTAGAAAAATATGCAAAAAAATTTGGTACCGACCAATTTTCTGGTATCGAATTAAATTACAGTAGACTGTCGACTATCTCGTGTCGTATTAGGGCGGTTGCCAAAAAAAAAAAAAAATTGTAATAATTTTTCGTTCAAACTATACAATATTCAGATTTCGTCACATCAAATTGCGGATCACAGATGACCATGAATCAGTGTTTTCTTTTGATGCAAGCGGGCGTATCACGTAAAATTGTACATTGCATTAAATATGTTTCTATTTAATATTTTATATCGTGCTGAACATACAATAATTTTAGATTTTTTAAAATTTTTAATCGGGTTAATTTTTTTCTACCCCCCAGCACAATCGAGAACCTATTGTATTTTTAAACACATGATATTAAGCTACCTGCCTAGGTTCAATTCGTAAAGCTCGGTTGATTCATTTCAGAAAAATAGAACATTCAGAGAGTAATATTTTTCATTTATAGTCAAGTGACAAAATGCTAAACGATTGTGTAATATTTTTTTTTTTTTTTAGGATAACACATTCTTATTGTGAAGTTGTAATTATTCAGAACATAGGTCAGTGATATTTTAAATATGAAATAAATATATTAATTAGAAAGATATACATATCCAACTATGCATAGTTAGATAATGTACCTTCCCCGGTTAGGAAAGAGATCCAGGTTCGAACCCCGGTGGCGCAACAACAATATTTTTCGATAAAATTGATTTTATATGTATATCTTTCTAATTAATAAGATTGTATAATATTTTATTGAAAGTTTGCGTGTGTATTGGTTTACGTTGTAATAGTAACTAAAGTACAAACTGTGAGAGTAATGATATAAAAAATACATTTTATAATATAATTAATTACCAGATAATTGGAGGATTAAGGAAGATTATATGTAGTATTAATCTTTGTTTTCTTACTGTCTTTACCTGGTGAGCGTTGATCTTACAATAACTATACGTAATTAGTGGTATCACACTGGTATACAGGGCGATACTATAAACACGTGTGGATATGATTACAGTGTAGTGATATAAAAGGTTTTTTTTATATAGATAATTGGCGAGATTAGTCTCAGCAATTATCTCCGAACAAAAGGCTTACGTAAACGGATGAAATGAAATGAAATTATCTTTGAAGCTGCATTGACAGATGGCGTTAGAAGACCTGTAATGTTTGTTTTGTCTTCTCCGAAAGAGGACGACGCTGACATTTAATTTTTGTCTTAGAACATCGCAGATCACAGATCATTTGAATACAGAGGCTGGAGCGCCGCCCACGGTGAGAACGTGAGTCACCGTAGTGGAGATTATTTATAATGCACAATCAGTGTTATACGTAAGTGGGTACTATATTATGCTATGGTGGTACGAGGCATTTGACATTACTCGTTGCAGTAAAAATATATTTAATATTTAATTTATATAATTTAATAAATAATATTTTAGTAAAATAGGAACAATTACTGTATCGTAAGCCAAAAATGCTTCATTATCAACAAATATTTATATACACAATATAATGTTAGAAAATATCGCTACGTACCTTCTAGGTCCACGTAAAATTTTGCGGTATATTTTATCAGATTTAAAGTAATTAAATAAATATAAATAATGTTAAATCAATATTTTGATAAAAATTCTAAAAATTGGTTATTTAAACAATTTAAAAAGATTTCTCTAACTAACTAACTTTAAAATATTTAAATAATATTTGCTAAAATTAATTAAAATTATTTTTATTACTGAAATTTTATTAAGCTTACTTCATTTCAGGAGGCTATGTATTGAAGAGGTTTTGAAAAGTTACTTTTGGTGTCTTTTCACCATTGGAGTTAAACCAATAGGATGTTTTTAGTTCAGCTCGAACCCCTTGCCTTGTGAATAATATTTATTATATATTTATTAATATTATATACGCCCTATTCAGGCCTTAATATAATATGTAAAATAACAAAAATTTTCATTAGAAATGCAATACACAAAGAAAAAAAAATTAATATCAGAATGGTTTTTCATAATCAAAATAAAAAATAAAAATTTATATAAAATGTGAAGTAAAGCCATTTATCCGTTACCATTGAGTTGAGACAAAAATTGTAATAATGTAGTCCTATAAAGAGTTAAATTTATAGCAAAAAATTCGAGTACCTCCGCATATTCATTCCCCAAATAATGCAATCTGGGGAATGCGGAGTTAGCTAATGTATGAGTTATGACATTACCACTGTAATAGAATAATGAATTACGTATCGATGACCTCAATGGTGCGTGAAAGTCAAGCAGACCAACAATCTGGGGGCAGTCCATCATACCATTGATGATCCTGTATATAAGGTTAATATATGAATTTCCATCTCAACTTCTTCAAAGTAAATCAATTATGTGAGTATGCCATCTCTTGTTTTGTTTTAAATACGTCCCGATGAAAGATAAGCGAAACCGACTGACGTATAATAAATTTCGTGGTTTCATACAAAGTTATTGTTATTTTATTTAATATAATATGTCAAATCACAAAGTGATTGCTTTCTACGAAAATATAATTTTTGTTACACTTTATTTTGATTTTTGCTTACATCGTTTAACTATTTATTTTCCAAATAAAATAAAATATGGCACGAGAAGAAGATGTTTTGTTAATGTACTGAATATACAATAAATGTTATTTACAATTACAGTGTTTTGTATTATTTTTATAATGATATAAATCAATATTATGTAAATTGGACAAGACTGAATTGAACTTAAATATTTTTCTATTAACAAGATGGAACGGTGTATATTTATATTGAACGAAGATGTTTCGGATCTTGAGGCAACATGTCTGGTCAGCATTCACAACATGTTGGTCCACCACTATTTTGAAATGTGGCCACTTTGGCTATAGATGACTTGTGTCAAGATTTTATATTACACGGCTCGATTTTAAAACACACTATTAAAAAGCTTCCACTAATGATGTCTGAATCAATAAAACCGACAATATCTCCGCGCTCGGGGCGCACGTCTCACGAAATATCGAAAATAAAATGAAATAAAATTTCCTCCACATTTCTGACCGTTAATTAAAAAAAATATTCCTCGGACGATGGTGTGAGCAGGGCCGGCCCGAGGAAGGCGCAAAGGACATCGGAAGGAAGGAAATTTTTTTATATTAATGTTTTATTATTATTACATGATGATGAATTATATTTGTACCTGGCGACCTTTGTAACAATATAAATGATATGCAAAACCATAGTAAGACCAATAGTCACCTATGGTTGTGGTGCCTAACACAAATCTAAGAAAACAAATTAGCAGTCTTTGATTAAGAAAAATTTATAGACTAGAAAATGGAATTAATCGTGAGCTCGAAAATTTGATTGAGCAAGAAAGATAACAGGAAGCGACCTAGAGGCAGGTCGAGGAAGAGGTGGGCTGACTGTGTGGAAGACGACTGGAGCAGGATGGGAGGGTCTGGAAACTGGTCAAGAACGGTCAGGGATAGAAGTCGGTGGAGAGCAATAGCTTCGGTTCTACTGAGGATTAGTGATGAGAAAAAATGCTACTCTTGACTCACTTATGTGATTATGATTAGTGTTCGATAATATCAGTGATTGAAAACTGTGACTGTGATTTCCATTTCATTACTAATGTCCATGCATTGCACGATATCATAATATATGAAATAAATAAAGAAATAAAAAAGACTGAGCGTAGTATTAAAGCTTCAATTGCGTTAAAAACACATTCTAACACAAAATGAAATCTTTTTATAAAAAAAATGTGTATTTTTCGGATCAAATTTCTAGCATTTGCTGTTTTACACATATAAATTACGTATTAGCGTAAACAGTAAAATTCCCAGCAAACATGCGTAAATTTTTCTAATAGACTTTACTAGACGACGCTGTTTATGATTATGACGTAATTTCTTCATGGATTTTGCACATTCATTTCATAAATTTGTGAAAATTTTTATCAGCGCCATCTGTCAGAAGTTTCAATAATCAATCACTGACAGTGAGTGTGGCTCAAAGATATCAGTGATTGACTCACAGTTCGTGACTTTGTGCTCATCACTACTGAGGATCATGATTTTCATGAACTACCGCCTTCTTGACTGTAATCGTTCACTTTTCTCTGCAGATCAGAGGGCTTGTCAGCAGAGTCGGTCTAACGTGTGAGGAGTTCTCCTCCTCTTCATTCATCAACGTCGTCCACCACTTTACGCAAGTTGTCCAAAAATTGAAGGATTTGGCTTTGTCCAGGTAAATGATTGAGAGTCGTGACGTGTAATTCCTGAAGAATGGAAAGATTTGTGCATTTCACCGTACACATGTCTCCAGCACCACATTAAAAAAAACACCAAATATTTCTAGGTATAATAAATTAGATGGCCCTACGGCCAAACTTTATCCTAATTTTCCATGCCGGTCCTGGCATCAAGTCGTTGTCGCGAATTAAAATTAGAGTCTTGCAAACTTTATCTAAATCTGAAATATAAATTCACCTCGGCATTTAATAATTATAATTTTGTTTCAGATACACTAAATAATTGATGCATAAAGAATTAATTGTTTGGTTTGGAATGAATTTAACAATCATTTTTATGATCGCTTGAACAATAGTCATTTTATTTTTATGATTTATTGCTAAATTCGTAGACACATAATTTAAATAATATCTAAAAATTGTTCACATGTTGAACATGAAAACGAGATTTGGTGTGGGTGTTTCGAAACAGGTGGTAAAATTTCAGTTTTTTCGCTTAATTTTGTTTATAAAGGTATTACAGTGCGACAGAAATATTCTTTGAAGGATAAATACATTTAATTATTGTATTTTCGACCAAATAGAATACGAGAATTTAAGACAACATTTAAAATTCAAGAACAAGATTATTATTACTTACTGTTAATATTTTTAAAATACATTTTTATTGTATTTGTCTGATTGATCTAGATAAATGAAAGAAATATTAAGGTTTGTCATTTAGGAATATCTACGATGTACTTGTAGAAGGGAAAAAAACTGAGCACATACATTTAAAAAAAATGCGTTGCATGTCACAGACGTGCGTACCATACCACCCCTGCTTAAAAATGTTTTTCTGGTTGATCCCACCCCACCTCGTATACAGATGATTGTATAATGTGTAAAAAAAAATCAATTCAACTTTATTCCGCGTTCAAACGGTGTTCTTTTGTTTTTTGTTAAAAATAAAAACGATACACATTATTTTTATTTTTTTCTATCAAATGTTACGCTCTTTTAAACGCAGTTTCGTGACACGTGTTAACTGGGAAACACATCCGAAAAAATATATTCTTTGTTAAAAAAACTCTAGCGCTTTCATTATTGATATCATCAATCTGTCAGATTGACATACCGTCGGAAATATTATATAAAAAAAATATAAATACTTTTTTTAAGTTTTACTTTTTTTTTATCAACACTAAAAAATTAAAAGTTTTCCAAAGCGGCAAACTGACAAACACGCGAACAAAATTTTGCAGATAATTCTGTATGAATTACATAGGTACTTTACAACAGCCGAGTTAAAGCAACCTATGTCCAATGGAATAGGGCTAAGTAAGCCACTTTACCAGTGACAGTTCGGTGGGGCTTTTGATTAAGTAAAAACTTTCAAATTAGTCTTTGGATGAGGACTGCAAACCGAAAGCGGGGTGTGGGGGGTGAAAAGGGTGGATATTCGTATTCGCAACAAGGAAGGTAGGGGTTGCAGTATTTGTGAAGGGCTTTCATTCAAATAATTGATACACTGTGGATAATATGGAAGATTTATATTTAGATACGTAAGTTTTTTTAGAAGATGAATTTTGCTGAACAGAACTGATCACGTTTTAGGTAGACTTCGACAGAAGTACTACCCATCACAGAAGGTTTCATGATGCAACTGCCGGAAAATTTCAGTGCACTTTCTTTGATTATAACAAGGAGACCATCCTCCGTTAAAAGGTTTATATATAAAATAAAATGGCGACTGTTTCGAATGACTTTAAAGGGAAATATCATCCTCTTTTGCAAATAGATGAAATATATCAAAAGGAATTCTTTACATTCAATAAACATTAATTCAGCGGAGATCTGAATTTCAAAAACACACGCAGATTATACATATATACACGTATATTTTTTTATTACTTTCATAAGATAAATATTTGTTATTTGAGAAGGAGATAAAACCACGTGTTTGTATGTACAGCTTTTACAGTATATTATGTTTTATCTGTACGTGTAATTACTATTTATAACCTTTCTTCAAAGCAATTTAACTGTCCCAGTCAAAACGAATGGTACAAAAACATTTTTTTAATATATTAGATATTTAGTATACGCCGCGATGAAGTCGTTTTAATTTGAACTGATAATTAAAATCGGTATTTGAGTAAAATCAATGATTTTTATTGTTTCGCAACCCTTGTCCGACTGACAGCCGGAAGGGTGAAGTGTGTAGCAGATGATATAATTGTGATATGGATGGATGTCACGACGATAGACGGGGAAAGAGAGTAGAGAGGAAAAGGGAAAGTATTAATGCGCGGCACGATTGGGAGATTGATTATTATCAAAGTGAATTGGAGAATGTTATTCGATGATTAATTAGTATCGCTTTTGTAATTACACATTGGTAATTAATATTTATACTTATCATTATAAATCATTGCGCTCGCCTAAATATTTATGATATATGTATTGTTATACGATAGTAATAACGGTGTGATTAATTTAATGAGAGCAAAATTAATTTCAGATTACACTCGTGAAAGTCTTCAGATGAATCGGCAAATGACCGAAGTGACGTATTGGAAAACGTTAATAATGGTAAATTAAAAGCACGCTTTGTATTTATTTTTTATTATTTAGGTTTTTGCTACAGTGCACTTCTTGGTATGTTTGTAACGTCTTTTTCGGCCCTTGATTCTCTTTATACTAGTCCAGTCATTGCTTATTGCAATAATTTTAATGTTAGGAGAACACATTCTTATTGTGACGTTGTAATTATTCAGAACAGACGGTCTGTGATATTTTAAATATGAATTAAATATATTAATTAGAAAGATATACTCATAAAATCAATTTTATCGAAAAATATTGTTGTTTAATAAAAATGAATTAATAATTCTGGCGTCCGTTATCAGATTACTCAAAAAATAAGGTAGATGGCTCTGTCAAATGATGGAACGATTAAATGTATTAATATCAAAAAGGTAACATATAGGTTGTCTAAAATATCGTCGCTGTAGCGTAGTTGGATTATGCAACTTCCCCGGTTTGAAAATAGATTCAGGTTCGAATCTCGGTGGCGCAACAACAATACTTTTCGATAAAATTGATTATATATGTATATCTTTCGAATAAATATATTTAATTCATATTTAATTAATGTCATCAGTTCAGATGTCTTCGATTTATGTTTGTAATGTCGCTCTACAGAATATGATTATTACATACATAATAATAAATAGATCATATTTTTTTTATAGAAACGTTTAAGATATGAAAACTGGAACAATGAAGGATAAAAAAGGACCCTCAAAGTTGGATGGAAAGGACACCTTGGAAGAAGCGGTGAAAATTAAATTTATTTTGAGGACGATGAATAACAAACTAGAAAAATGTTTGGATCATACCTCCAGCACAACAGATTCGTAACCATAGTGATAGAATAGGAAAGAAGAAGTAAAGGATGGCCGAAGAAAACACGCACAAGGTACAGCGTGAATATTATGTTCCAGGCCGATTTTCCTTGACCACCATTTTCATTTGGCACCCATTTATTATGGAGTATCTAACGCCTCAACAGCGTGTTGAAGTCATTAAAACATTTTATCTAAATAATAATGGCAATGCTGTAACCATTGATGGTGATCGCTATCGTCACATGTTGGAGAACTTCTTGGTAGCCAAAATCAGATCGATTGGACCTGCAACACACGTAGTCCAACAGGACGGCCGCATTATGTCAAAGAGTAGTGGTGATTTGACGGCTCCCGACTATTTTCTGTGAAGGCGCTTGAAAGGAAAGGTCTACTCTAATGAGCCAATAACAATTACGATGGTACACGACAATATTTAATACAGGTGGGCTCACATTTGTTCAGATTGAACATAATAGACTCCCCAATGTGTGAGTGCGGTGCCGAGGAGGAAACCTTTGACCATGTCTTTTTCGCCTGTCCATTGCGGATCACAGGTTTTTTTTACAATAATGTTGTCAATGATAATTTTCAACTCCCGGTTAACTTGTGTCATCTTCTTTCCCTTAACTCGCCACATTTAAGCTATATAATAGCAAATTTCTTGAACGTCAATGGTATTAATTTGTAACGCAATATTCCCTATTCTATAATATTGTTGTACTGCTTTCTATGAAATAATGTTTTGACTTGTTTAATGGAAATCACTCTTAAAGGGACGATTGCCTGTTTAAAAGAAGAAGAAGAAGAAGGACAATATTTGAAATGATTTTGCTAAAATGTGCGAGAATGTTATGAAAAACACGGTTAAAAGAGCACGTATTTGTGTCGCTGCCAAAAGCGGCCAATGTCACATTCCGTACATAATTGTAATAAAACATATAATTAATAAATAAACATTAAATTAAAAAATTCTATTTTATTTCTTAGTTATTCAAAAACATCATCGGCCTGGAACATAATATTCACTCTAAGTCGTTGAAGTGGAGTAGATGTAGAAGCTACCAAGAAGTACAATAATGTTTCTTAAGAAGAAGAATGAATACATTACATTTTCTGGTGTATACATGAATCTTTCTCTGAACTGAAGAAGTTAATATTATCGATCTTTCATGATATACCATAATATGTTATTAGTCGTACGTCATACGTGATATGTACCTACCGTAGAGTCATTAAATTTTACACGAGATATCTCGTAGATAAGTTAAGGCTGCTATCGAAATTTTGAAGGATGTGTCTCCTACCCTAGCACCAATATTCATCCACTCTTTTAGATTATAGGGGAAACAATTGAGCAAGTTAGTTCACCTTCTCTCTAATTTGCTAATGAGTTCTGCGCTAGAAAAGAGATGACACGGAATACTCTTTAGCGTTATCTAAGGGTAGGAACATTAAATATATTAAAATCAGAAATTTAAAAAAATGTAATTCATAATTTAAAGTTCGATATTCGTACATTAGTAGCATAATTAATTTTAAGTTTTAAAAGGAAAATAGGAATACCACCATAAAAACTTAAAACTTTTCAAATTCCTTATTCTACAGTATTTTAAATACTATGTACATAATACCACAAGTTTTAAAGTTTTTTATTATAGATAAGGAGATGTTAGATAAATTATTTAGAAATATATAAACAATAAAATATATATAAAATGTAGAGTTGATAAACAATGTAAATATAAATACTGATCCTCACCATAGCTGTTCAAGCAGATCGTCGGGTCGAACCGTGAGAGAACCGTGAGAGAACCGTGAGAGAACCGTGAGAGAACAATGTGTACCGTGAGAGGACGAGAGAATGTGTTGTGCCAAGAATAATTTAAAAAATCAATAAAGACCTATTAAACATTATATTATATTACATTCAGATATCCATCCATAAAATACTGTGGACTAGGTCTATTACGTACGCCCTGTAAAAATGGTGCATCTTTTCGAAAGATTGATTTTTTTCTTTATATCTATTTTATTCTTTATATCTTTCTAAGTAATTCATCTAACATCTTAATTTATTTCCCCTTGTTGAATTTTATTTAAAAAAATAAAAATGTTTAACTACGTAAAAGGCAATCCTTGCCGTAAAACTGCCATGCAGTTTGGCAAAAAATAAAATAAAAATGAATATATATGTAATAAAGAAGAAATATATATATATTTCCTTTACTAACTTTTCTTAACTCTTTATCTTCCACATGCTCAAACCATGTCAGCAACCCTTACGAGGTATGCGGTTGTCGTTTAACTTTTACATTTTACAAAAGGCTTTTATATGAGAATAATTTTCAAGATTTAAATGAAGAGCTGGAACTGGATGTGAATTCTTCGTCTAAAACATGGATTTTATTGAACATAGGGCGCGTTCTATTTTCAAATAATATTCAAAGTCGCTCAGCTGCACCGGAGCGGGTAAAGACTTTGAAATTTCTTATAGGGATGGGGAAAGGGATGAATGGATATTTATCGCGATATCGGTTTTTCAATATCGGTCGTGATTAGCGAAATGAGCGGTCGGGGTTGTGACGTCACGCGCCGCTGCCCACGAATGGAGGAAACGCTGAAGCCGGAAAATGCCTCCTTTGACGGAGGGGTCGCGAGCGATCGCAGCCGCTTCTCATCCCTGGAGAACCTCCAAGAATTCGAAAAAATTATCATTTTATAAAAATTCTTAAATTTATTTATTTAACTAATATATGGAATGGTGAAAATAGTAATAATGGCTAACACGTTAAGCAAAGATTTATAAATATTTTTTATTTTGTTGTACTTCATTAGGTAGTCCAGTTCTGCGGTTTTGTTTTATTAACTCGTTCTAATACACTCATTCAACATCAATATATAATCGTACATAAGTGTACATTATTAAATAAATATATAATGTAATGTCGGAAATAATTGAGACGATACACGATTAACTTTTTTGATTTTCGCCTGTCGAGAATCAAACTAGTGATCTTTGGAGACAAAAACATCGTCACTAAGTCTCTTCGTGTCTTCGGTGTTGAGTTTTCCGTGTGATGGATTTATCGGATCTTGTCCCAGACTAACACAACATAATAGCCCAGAAAACTTAACACAGAAGATTCAGAATAGCCGAAGTAATCTGAGACACCAATT
This sequence comes from Eubasilissa splendida, assembly GCA_031772225.1. Classification (NCBI taxonomy): domain Eukaryota; kingdom Metazoa; phylum Arthropoda; class Insecta; order Trichoptera; family Phryganeidae; genus Eubasilissa; species Eubasilissa splendida. The sequence continues at coordinate 18,235,561 of CM062868.1, forward strand.
AGGTAGTGTTAAACGGTCGACAAGTATTTCGAGTGTGTGGCGTTGTATTCTCTTTGCAGACCCAATAGGTGAGTATTTTCACAAAACAGGCAGTCTTGATGTATATATAAATATTATTTAAATATGAATTAAATATATTAATTAGAAAGATATCTGATATCATCATCATCTGACATCTGACATTCGATAAAATCAATTTTATCGAAAAATATTGTTGTTGCGCCTCCAGGATTCGAACCTGGATCTCTTTCCTAACTGGGGAAGGTGCATTATCCAACTATGCTACAAATTCCAGTGGCGCAATAACAATACTTTTCGATAAAATTGATTTTATATGTATATCTTTCTAATTAATATATTTAAAATATCACAGACCGTCTGTTCTGAATAATTACAACTTTACAATAAGAATGTGTTCTCCTACGAATATTATTTAACCTCATTCATATGTTTCAAGTTTAATGGAAAACCATTGGAAAACAGTTATTAAAAACTTAATTTAGGAAGTTTATAAAATTGATTTTCTTATGTTGCCGTTCACATCTGATTGGCCGCCATCTTTTTAGAATCATTAGCAAAGTGAATGTCAAATGAGACATCTATTAATTAATGTTATAAGCTCGCGTGTGTGGGGGAGGGGAGACGGGCGCAGAGGGGAGGGGTGGCGCCCCACCCCGCCAGGCCCACCCCGGTTCATTAAGCATCTTCAGTGCGAGATTGAAAGGGTTGAATGAAAGGGTAAAAAGACAAGGGGGTAGTAGATTTCGAATGTCACGGGGATAAATGTACTACAGCGTGCGTTCGATTCGCGAATAACCAGCCGTCGATACGGGTAATTTAATGATTATTTTTAACTCAAATAATGGTGAATTGCACAGCCTTAAATATTAGACAACTACCCCCGACAAATGAGCGAACTAAACCCTCAATGTTATACATTTGAACTGCGTATTCGGGTCCATCTCTACTCTTTAATAAGTTAATGTCAACAATATTCTTGTATGTATCTAGTGATGAGGGGTAAAATGTTAACGTAGTGTTAAAGAAGTCGAGGGTTCTAGCCTCGTTCAATTTTTATTAATTAAAATTATTTTTAATAACTAAATCGCTGAAATCAAAATATTAAGATACACAATATATACTCATGTTTATTCTAAAAAATAGTTAGGATCGACAAACATATTTATAGTAAGCCCTTTACTGTGCCCTTAGAACGTTTAATTTTAACAAAAAATCTCTCATATTAGTTAAATGTATTTTTAATGCGACGCATTTCATTGAAATGAAGTTGCAATGTGTTTGAAATACATTAAAAAAAAATGGTAATCAGAAATTTTTAAATTTTTTTTTATTGTTCACGGAAACCATCTTGTTCAGGGCACGTCTTTTGTGCCCGTCTCGGGACGGGTTTTAAAAAATAGAGTTATGTTGAAAATCTCAAATTTAAAAGTTAGCCATGTGAAAAACGCAATTGTGATGACTGCAGTCTCCGATCGGCTCCTTCCGCCAAAGGCTTAATTTGTCTCGTTCTATTGTGTTGCTATTATCACAGCAAGACTCCGGTTTCGCTAACACTGCGGCGTCAGATCGAATAACAGAATGAGCGCTCAGACAAAGGACCAGGGATGTACAAATCTTCCATTCTCCGGTAGGCGAACGGAGCTGTGCGCACGTACGAGTATGCACGCAAATTGGTACGCGATGTTCTGGTGGGTTTTGGGCACTTATCTGTAATTTTTATGTATTAAAAAAGATATTTTTAAACGTCGCTTATTTTTCAACGTCGGGACAAACGTGCGATGTTAACGCACCGATGATCCCTTTGAGCAGTGCACAGCGCACGCAAAAAAATATAGTGTGCATCAAACAGCTCATCAAAAAAGTCTATATAATTTAATCACTATCTTATAAATACTTTGTATATAACATACCTAGTCCACGATTTTATGGGTGGATATTCGACTAAATTACGAGTCAAGGAAGATATGCAAATTCTACACTGATACAGAAAATATTATAATTTACATATTTACTTCGAAATAAATATTTGTGAAATGTATCCTTTATTAATCTATATATTTGCTTCAAGCCCTAAATCATTTAACAAAAAAATAGCTTGGCCGCTCGAAATTCTATGACTTTCATTTTTTTTCTATTCAATATATAATTTGAAATCAACAAAATATTTCAGTTAATCGAAATAATCGCATAATCAATTTTTTTTTTTGAAATGCTCACATCTCTGACACGGTTGAGATAAGTAATTTAGAGTCGTAATTTAGTCATAACATATTGTGTACTAGGTCTGTTACACCCTGTATACAAACTCAAATAAATACACAAACTGATTAAGATATATTTTTCAAAATTTCTGTACACAGTGCACAAATTATAGCATTGAATCATGTCATTTAAAAAGTGGAGGTACCGGAAGCGTTTGTTGAAATTCCGTCAATTTGTGCTATTGGATTCATCTTAGTTTCTTTGTGTCGTATACTCCAACTTGCACACGGTATTCGCGATGTAATAAAAGGACACGAAATTATCGGAGCAGTAGGAGTGACATGGCAATAGTTTGCAGAGTCATAGGAGATTATTAGTTATCAGTGATTTCTGGAATTGAAACTATTGCCTAAAATAAAAACAAATCATAAAATTCATTGACATAGAACATTCTGTACACGATTTCTAAATTGTTCAAAATTTTTATTAAAATACATTTAAAAAAATTGCCTCTACATCTGAACGCCCCTGAATCTGAACACAATAATACACAACAGAACATGTGCGTACGTAAGTGTGTGTGTCGTTACTTTCACATACTTACAGACACGTCCGCATTACTCGAAAACGTTTGATCGGATTAAAACTAAAGCTTTAATTGTTTAAGTGAATTAAAAGTCCTTAAGCCCGATCCAGACGGTACAAGTCGCAACTGCCACGTGATGAAAATGTACCAATCATTCGTGTACCATTAGATAAACATGAAAATAATTAAAGATTTTTTTACTTCGTGCCTTCGGTACTGCGTGATATATCACAGTTCAAAATTTTTCTAGATTTTTGATTCATATTTACAACTTTTTTATCTTGTAACCGGTGTGTTGGTTGAATCCTGTCATTTTAAAAATTGTTTTCAATAATAATATGAAAATGTTATTTTTGTTCTAACGCTTATATAATAATTATATACCTCGGATAGAACGATAGTCCACTACGGTTATAACGTCATTTGCAGCAAAACAAGAGTAAAATATTTTTTAAATCAATTCAAAAGTTGTGGGCGAATTGATACACCGATATTCACGTTAGACTTTGCAGTGACATGATTAAACACGATTTTAAATGTCGTATTCTGTAGACAATATTTGCCAATGATTGTGAATATTTTTTTTTGGTGTCTTTCGTTGGCCGGATGACGCGTAATTTTTTCAAAAATTTAAAATCTGGATGTAGTAGAAGTGCAATGATTTGTGATGACGGTCGATTTTATCATTGTATGTATAACAATGCTTGTACTATTATTTTTAATAGATTGTTAACAAACAGTGTTAAGAGTTTTATGGTGTTATGTTAACAGTGCGACCCCTTAGAATAACAAGGTTCCAACTAACATTTTGAATTAATTTTGTGTTATTGCGTGAAATGGGTTCCAAGTGCATTATTCTTTATTTCTTCCATACACATCGACTCTATTTAACGGATATTAAAGTAAATAGAAAGAGCTCCAGTTCCAACTGCATCAGTTATTTATTTCAATTTATGGATCATTATTGTTAATTTACAATGTTTTTATTTATTTTTAATTTCCCTCATCTTACAGTAGTCATTGATAAAACTGAAAATAAGTTACGACCTTAAAACTGATCATATTTGCATACTCAATATACATGAATATATATTGAAATTCAATCAACACTTTTAAGCTCATTATCTCAAAAAAGTGTCAGTGTCGGATGGAACCTTGTTATTCTGAAGGGTCCAGTGTCAATTATTAAAATGTTTACTTTAGTTTGTTTTAAAATTGTTTACCTCGGTAATGACGATACCCGGTTATAACGCTAAATACGTCAATTTTTTTTATATATGATTCTGTCAAAAAAATAATCAACTATGGAATAATAGGAATGCAGTTATGTAAGAGTATTTTGTGGATTAATGATTGGTGTTTGTAAGGGCGTATCGCAGATGAATCAAAAGAATATGCTGTAGCGTGAGTGATGAGTGCCCCAATGACCACCCACGCTCGTTTGAAGATGATCGCGAAGAGTGTGGAATAAGTGTATGTAGTCAGAACAGGTTGGAGAAGAGAAACTACTTACAATTTATGCGGGTGCATGTTATTGTCGCATGATTATTGTGACATCGTTACCGAGCGTATTTTTGCAGCTGTTAGAAGCTCTGGTTTTACGCACCGAAATATGTGAGGTGCGTTCAAGGATCGTCGGCGGTAATGATGAAACAGAGGTGGAGGAATATTATTATATAATTATTTGTTGTCGACGTGTGAAAAATAGGTTCTCAGAACAGAATCAAATCTGTCAAGTCACGTACATATATGGATAATATAATACTTTTTTTTAATATTTTAGAATCGAATAACTCAGCTAATGTCACGATAATTTAATAAGTAATAATAGTCGGATGAAAGCTAAAATACAAGGCGTATCAAAATCTAACCCTTTAGCGGCAGTTGCAAAACGGGGTTACCCTTTCAGCGCTGGTGTCTAAAGTACCGCCTACGTCGTTTCTAGTTTCATTTAGCATCAATGGCAATTATCGCCGGCTTCTATTGAAGCGCCGCCGATACTCCGCTTTGTGCATTAAATAATACGATATAGTAATAATCATTTTCAAAAAGTTGGCTCTTACAAGAGTGAAAAAAGTTTTAGTTTAAATATCTGTACTTAGTGTCTGTACTATATTGTTCTGATGGAGGTTGGGTCCGGCTGAAACTCGCCGACTTTAGTGTATGTACATAATCATGTGGTGTAATACTAAACGTTATATTATTTAGTTATGATGTCAAGCCACAGCGTGTTTGCTTTCTTTGAAAATATACAGTATCACTGTGTGATACATGATTTTTTTTGGTGTATAGTTACCAATCCACTGTGTCACTGAGCAAATAATGTAAAACATTAAAATATTGAGCCCTTAGAGGATGATAATGGGCCCGTTTTAGTGACCTGCGGAACGTTTGTGGTTTACGCAAGCATTGTGACATATTGTGTGATTAATATTTCACGAACGAACAGCAAAACCGAGCAATTTATAATGGCTAATTGTCTCGTTGTCTGGGACACGCTGGAGTCCCGTTAACACCCCGGTAATCATAGATGTATGTTTGCACTATTAAATACCTTCGTTTTAAAGTGTAAGCCAGTTTAATACGTCTAGCATAGACTGGATTACGAGGCGGAGCCCCGCCATAGAAGTAGCTAAAAGACCGTTAATCGAAAAATTTATTATTCATGTTGTTCAGTGTTCGGAATTCAAACAACCTACCCCGGGTTCGTCTCATCTATTTGCTGCAGAGACATCTATCCAGGAGGCTTGGAACACACTGTGGACGGCGAATCGCGTTCCTTCCCGCCAGGATTTAAAAAGAATTCTTAATTCGACCGAAGAATGTATTGCCGAGGAGCTTTATGAAAAGATACGGTCCCCTCGATTTTTGTCATTTAAATAAAAAAATATTGCCAGCGGTAGACTGTGAATGTATTCATCGGCTTATGTACATATAATTAATAAAGAATTAATGTTTGCGGGAAATGTAACTAAGGGAGTTACCAAAGGTTGTGGAATCGTACCTCATAACATAACCTAACAATGTAAAATAAGAGAAACACCTCAGAAAATGATATTATCCCGAGCGCAATTTTAATGATGAATGGTGATTTATTTAGAACCGTTTTATGAGCTAAAGCTACCATATCAGACCTTCACATTCACCGCTAGGTTGGCATTTTTTAATACCATGCCATGCCGCTGTGCAATGCGACATGGCTGACAACCAAAGGTAATTCACTGTCAAATGGTGAATGATGGCTGCAGAGATTCTGGGACTGAGAATTGTGAAGGTCCACTGTCTCATCTGATCGAGGCTTGATACGTGTCAATACTGCCATGAAGGAATGAACGAAAAATATCACCTTAATGGAAAATAGTTTTGTTTATTCATGAGAGTTGCGTAGGAGTAAGGAACCGTAATAAGGGTACACTTCATCCACGTCGGTTCCTCATGACAGAAATGTAATTTCCATAAACTCTCGTCCTCTCGACTATGTTCCTCCACTTTTCTAGAACCGACTAGCCGTTGCCAGAAGTCTATGTTTACTGAACGGTCATTTGCGGTGGCAGGCCCAAAAATGTAGAATTTTTTGCCCTCCGTGCATCAGGGACTTTATTTAAGAAAATACTAAAAACGCACCTTGCGTAAAGTGCCCTTGACGTGAAATTTTTTTACGAAAACGGCGCATTAAACCTCCAACATTATTATTATTATTTTGTCGGTTTTGGACGTGTTTTACGCACCGGTTAATGTGAGGTGCATTCAGGGATCATCGGCGGTAATGATGGGTGTGGAGGTAATATACCTGCACAAAGTTTATAAATTGTTAAATGCAATACATATACAAAGAAGTTAATGAGAGGTGAGTGAACCTTACCACTTTCTACCCCGATTTCTGTGTCATCAGAATAATTTAGAGTACGTACTCTTGTCTCTTGCCGATCTTGACAGGCATTCCATAACCGATCCGACATTTTGTTCGTCAATCCTTCAGAGGAGGTACTTGGCTGTCAATTTGCGCGGGAATTTGAGATAACATCAAAAGCAGGGAAAAACTTTTCAATGTATAAATATCCATCCGTCCAAAGTCAAATATCTTCGGACTCCGTAGAGCCAATAATGAATTAATCCGACGCCTAAAATACTCAAAGTTTTCGATACTTTTGATCTTCCGGAGGGGGCTGCACGGGGGCGCGGGGGGCGGGAGGGACGGATGCGACATTGACTCGATACAGAATACAAGTTCGTTAAAGTTTTGCCTGGAATGCCTTTTCATTTTGCCCATCCTGTTTTAAAAGACAGGTATAATTAATACTTATATATTTGATCGCGCTCTCGGGTGCGACGGGGGAGGTTTGCGCCGGGGTGGAAGGAAACTTTGCAGAATCCCGAAGTTCGGGTTGTGTTTGTTGGGAATTATAATGTGTACTTTTATCTTCAGTTTGATTGGTTCACGGGAATCAAAAGTCGAAAGGAAGCTTGAAAGATATTATAAAAATCATTGAATACGTTACAGGTATTAAAAAAGAAGAAGATAATAATCAATTAGTATGTAAACAAATCTAGTGACCTCCACAATCTTTGAACATACCAAAAATATGGATAAAAATAAATTATACACACAAGACAACCACTTAGCAACATTTTTTAAAGTGGGACTAACGTAAAGAATTACAAAACCTTGTTATGTATTATGAGGTCCGAATGTTAGTACATGTGTGTGTGTCCACAACATGGGAAGTGACAGGTGTGTGTGTGTGTGCGGGAAGTATGATATTAGGAGCCGCTCCTGTGAAAGTAAGCTCTTCGCTACTCCGTCACGAAATAATTAACTTGTACTTTGTATTACATTGTATTCGAGTATATGATAAATTGCTTATTGTCACGAGACAGAGAGTTTGATTATTTAACCCACAACTTGGAGACGAATCCCTAAACCTGTAAATAAAAAGATAACACTGGCAACCGGTATCGCTATATTTCAAACTCAAGCCATTTATTGTGCCCTTAACACCTTTTATCTCATACATGTATCTAGAAAAATATATAAGATGGTTCTTCTTTTTCTAGTGCTTGTCCAGTTATTTATCGTCATTTTATTAAAGAGAACACATTTTTATTGTGAAGTTGTAATTATTCAGAACTGTGATATTTTAAATACTAATTAAATGTATAAATTGGAAAAATATACATATAAAATCAATTTATTTATTATTATATACGCCGCATTAACATAATTTGAAAATGACAGAATATTACGTCAGAAGTGCAATCAATACGCAAAGAAAAAAATCACACAGTGTCGGCATGTTTTTACATAATCAAAATTAAAAATAAATATAAAATGTGAAGTAGCAATTTATCCGTCACCATTGAGTTGAGACACAAAAAAATGTAATAATGTAGTCCTATAAAGAGTTAAATTAACAGCAAAAATGTCGACTACCTCCGCATATTCATTCCCCAAAGAATGCAATCTGGGGACAGCTGAGTTAACTAGTGCACGAGTTTGGACATTACCGCTGTAATAAAACAATGAATTGTGCCTCGATGACCTCAATAGTGCGCGAAAGTCAAGCACACCAACAATCTGTGGGCAGTCTATCATATCATTGATGATCCTGTATATAAATATAAGGTCTGTCATCGAACGTCTCACTCATATTGATTGATATAATTAGAAAAATATTGTTGTTGCTACCCGGGATCGCATTACTCAAAGGTATTTGAGATTCCGCAAAAATAAAGTAGCTGGCTTTCAAATAATGGAACGAGAGATGTATTCATTTGAAGTAAGTGTAACGTATAAGTTCGAAAATTTGTCACTTTGTTGGTATTGCATAATGTTTTTCGATAAAATTGATTGTATATGTATATCTATCTAATTGATACATTAAATTTGTATTTAAAAAGATCGTTATTTTGTTTGCCAAATAGTTGAATTGAGCACGTACAGAATCCGTCTCTCCTGTTTGTAATTTTGCTCGAATTACGAGATGCAAGATCTGGAATTTGCGTTACACTTTTTATTTCATGTCATTTGTTGACGTGTCATTTCTAGCCGTGCGACATTGGCTCGAAATTCGTCAGTAACCTAATTGTTCAAATACTCCGGTCGCCTGCGTTCCATCTGTATCGGGCATATTTAAATTTCGCAACCCTCCCGAAGACGTCACCCGGTGTCTCGGTGACTCGCACGTACCCCGTTCATTTAATAAAGTTTATCGAATTAATTCATTATCGAGTAATTGTCTTTGCAACTTTCGTGCGCGACTTGCCGCTGCCGGGGAGCGACATCTGTCGGACGAACTCTGGCTCCGGGGAGAATCACAAGACCGCTTTCACGGGTCACATCACCCCGCTTCAAAAATACGAGAATTTCGATAACCTTTTAAATGCTGTGAGCGCGTTGATACGCCAAATTTTACGCACTCGTGATGAGGTGCTAATTTTTGTACACCTTTGTCAAGTCTTTGAGTTGTCAATTAATGATGTTGCCGGATATTTCATGGTTTTCTTCATCTGTTGACTCACCACATGCAACGTTAAAGACGTTCACACAGTGAGTTGTTGAAATGTTTAAGAGGCATGAAACGAGCTGACATTCATCGCCAAGTGTGTCCTGTTTTGGCGCCAAGTGATTTCCATATTTTCCTTCATCTGAAGCGGTTCCTCGGTGGCAAGCGTTTCGATGACGATTATGAACTCAAAGATGGAGTACGACGAAGATGCACAAAAATTTGTGCCTCGTTGTGTGATAACACGCACTGTTTGACCTTGCAGGGATTAAAGTCATATTTTAAAAATCATTTTGCCATCTGTGGACGATGGTTCTCATCTTTTGATAGATACTTTTAAGTCAACTTACCCTTATATAGTGCTTCAATTTCAAATACGGTTGGCATTTAAAAGATTAAAACATGTTTTAGATCGAGTGAGAAACACGTACCTACGTGTAATGGTTTCATATTATAGATGTCTCATAGAGACGAAGCTATTGTTTAGCATGCAAGTATGGGTATTACAGGGATCACGATGTGTTATCGGCCGGCTTGAGTGATCACTTTACACAATTGTAACGTTCACCAATTCTACCCACGAGCGACTGCCACACTAATCAAATTTATGTACCGATAAGTTGAAAATAAATAAGAAGAAGAATGCAGTTAAACGTGTTCAATATGCTGAAAATTGTTTATTTTTATTGAAGAAATTCAGACTAGATAAAGAAAAAACGGACTGGAAACCGGATAAGGACATCTTCTGGGAGACGTTATTTTAAATTAATCTAGAATTATCAAATCAAAAATATGAAAACAGTAATCAATTTAGATTGTAAAAACAGACTATGTCAATAGTTAATTATAATAAATAATTTTAAGTATGTATCTAATGGATGATATATAAGAAGCATATACTTTTAAGGTCAAACTCAAAAATGTTAATATTTCGAGCGATTTTTGTATTTTGATACAGAAACAAATTAATATTAAGTACCTACCTACATTACCTTCAAACACGTTATGCATATTCTGCCTTTCATTTATATTTATATCTGTAACATCACAACCCTTCATTTCAAAACGCGATTATACACCCCCCCTAAGGGTTCGGAAGGTTCGGAGGATATTTAAAATGGACCCACATGAGGAGACGAAATAGCTGAAGCAATGATGGGCAGGTGTTGTCGTTCAATAAAAATTAAGGGCTCGTAAAGATCTCGATACCGCGGTCCGAACGCGACCCGCAGCTTTTTATTTAAACAGCCGAGGGTCGGCTCGCTCGGGTCATTCGGGACAAAATGCCCGACCCGAAAGTGTTGCCGTTTTTACGAGCGCTACTGTACTTTGAGGTCCAATTGTATTGACCGTTTTTTGAATGGAGAACAGAGCCATGCGGGTCCGACAGTTGTTTCAAATGTGAAGATAGATGAATGAAGTGGCATTTGTTTGGAAATTTTCGTCCGCGAGCGCCATCGTGAAGCACTCGGCAATATGGTAAAATTAAAAGAAACACAACGTACCCGTATTCATGAGGCTCTACGCATTATTCATTACAGCCACCCCAACAAAATAACACCCCACAAAAATGTTAAAGAGATCATTTTGTACAATTGCCAAAAAAAAAAATAACACGTACATTTCGCCCGATACCCCAAACGAACAAATCTAAATAGGTTGGCATTTACTTACTTACCCCTTTTTTCGTTATCTTTGGCCTGGGGGGTAGTCAATCGAACCCAACACATACCCATGTAAATAAAAACCCCAGGAGAAAGCGGGAGGAAACGTTCGCCACACCCGCCGAGGGTGGAGGGTGATTTTTCAAACGGGGGGTGAAATAATTCCCCCGGAAAAGTGGTCGGAAAATATAATCCACAGTCGGTCATTTGAATTAAGCAGCGTTCGGAGGAGAAAAAATCGTTACGTCACTGCTTACTTAGTTTGTAAGCTGGACACCACCCCCGCCCCCTTCCCCGATTAAATATAAAGGGGTTGATATTTTTTGCTTATATGTGGTTGGTCAACAACCCCGTGACAACGAATACAAAGAAATAAACGACGAGGCAAAAAATACAATTATGTTTTAAAACGAAATCTTTCGAGCGAATGATTTTATGTCATGGATACCAGAGCTATTAAAATACGTGAAAAATTCTTATATATATATATATTATTTCATAACCAAGTGAATAATATAGTGCGCAATATATGTATGTTCAGAGTGAAGTGATCTTTATTTTTATTATTCTTACTATTTTCAAACTAAGTTAAACGCTTGTACTATGAAAATGGGACTAACTTGCTGGTGTATTGGAACGAGGCGCGAACCCCTAGATCACTAGGTCAGCGTGTAAACCACTGCACCAACAAGCTATCAATCATCATCGCATGTGTTTCATCGATCATCATAGACATGTGTCTTACGAAGTTTTAGCCAGTATGTTCTCCGTCTTCCAGGACTTCTTGTGTTAGCAATGTTTTAAATGATGAGATACAATTATATTTGCAAATATTATACTAGACGTAATGTTCTAATATTTCTTTGGTTCATAACATATAATATACCTTATTAATTTAGAAATAGTCTCATTTGTTATGATTGAATAATCGTTAAATTCCTAGTAAAATACAGTTGAAATTCATAAATACTTAAGTATGTATAAAATAAATAAATATTACACTTTCTGAACAAATGATTTGCATTAGATTCAGTATGCTCACTTTATTTGGGACTGCGTGCGTCTTGCGAGCGCCAAATTTTAATTCGATTACAAAATACGTTCCAAAACTTTCCAAATACGAAAAGTTAACGCGCCCGTCTGCCGAAGTGACGCACGTGTACGTATGTGAGTTGACGAATTTCTACCCTCTCGCAGAGACATCATAAGGCATCAAATAATTAGCCGTCAGGAGCATCCCACCCTTTGGGCCAAAAAATGGATCCCTGAGGTACCCCAGGGGTGAAAAAGGCTTATCTCTGTAGCATCTGAAAGATATGCGTGCACGTCGAAATTCAAGGGTAGCACTGCGTTTAATTTTTATAATATATATATATTGTTGATAGTATTTACTCAAAAAACCTTCATGACAATATTAGAATTAATAATAAGTGGTTAAAATACAAAAATGTTCAAAGCGATTATTATTTTTATTGGTTGCATCATTCTTAATGAAGTGTTTTCTGTATCCATCTTGTGTCGTTTGTAATATGTTATTTCTCTCTTTTTAAACCCTTCCTTCTTGTTACCTCTTCCGGCTATAGACTCAATCTTGAGATGCTGAGCTACATTGAAAAGGCATTCCAAGATGAGAATTGTAAGGGAGGCTTCCATGAAGCGTCACGTGGGATAACCGCAACTATTTGATTGTTTATTATTTTCTTCACCTAAAAATGCCCTCTGTTCGGTATATATCCTGTTCGTCAATAATGCATAAAAGGGTTGATATCTCTAAGCTTCTCAGAATGCTGCTTATAGTCTTGGCGGTGTCTAGTATACTTTCAATACCGTACATCACAATTGTTCTTGTGTAATCTTGGTCTTCTTATACATACTGATATTATATATTATTAACTTTAATTATTTCGTGAATTGTCAACGTATTGGGGGTGCCTTGAACTTATCGATCTTACCATCGATTATTTATTTCGAGTTACATTATCAAAATTCTACAGTGGATTCAAGTAATTCTTTGATTTTAAATTAGCTCTAATACCTTCTGCAAGATGCCACAATGCAGTAAAAATAATAATGTATTAATGAAATTTTAAACCCTAATTGGTCAAATATAGTTGTTCGCGTTATGACAGCCCTCTCTGCGGTTGTGGAAGGTCTCTGAAAAAGTGGATACCCTTTCTAAACCCTTTTCCTTTGGCATCAGAGTCGGGGCCGAAGCGGGGGCGGGCGGTGGGGGCGGGTGGGGTGAGCGGGAGGGGGACTGGGTTGAGGTGAAGAGCATTAGCTATCGAATCCGCAAGAGTGATTACAGGGCGGAGAGTGGAAGAGGTAAAAAGAATAAAAAGAACAGTGATTAGTGAGCTAAATAGTTTTAATAAATATTTAATTTTGTCTCAGCTAGTTTTATTGATCAATTAAGCATTTAAAAAGTTCAAGCACATGGAATACGCTCCTTAGGTGCCAGAAAAAAGGAAAAAGGTACTCATCAAATTCCGCTTCTTCTGTGTCACTGTTTCGTCAAAGGTCGACACATGGACTCACGGAGCCTTCGATGTTGATAACAGCGTTTAACTGTTCCGATTTAAGGTCACCGTTTGACTGATCGCTCGCTAGCGGCGGGGTAAGGAGGAGAAGGTAGGAGGCACTGAACATGAGTTCATTCAAGGTATGTCACATATAACTATAAGACCCAAACAGTCATGTTAAAATAAAGTCAGACGGCAAAATACCAAACATTATGACTGGTAGAAAAGACCTAGAGACAGACCAAGAAAGAAGTGGACTGAAACAGGTTGAGCAGTTCCAGGAGCTGAAAAATAATGTTATTTTTTATCATTTTTTTGGAGGCTTCCTAGGTAAAAACGTGTTACGAAACTGCGATAAAAAAATGCGTAACATGTTATGTATAAAATAATATACAATAAATACAATATATTTATATGTTAATTAATAGAGATGCATACGCGGAATACGTGTCACATCAATATTATTACTATTTACAAACTAAGTTAAACGCTTGTGCTATGAAAATAGGAAAATAGCCTCGTTCCAGAAAACCAGCAATCCCTGACCACTAAACTATTAGGCGAGTGTCTTAACCGCTACACCACAAGCACGCCACAAAATAAATGAATATCGTTTTTATTTTTGCAAAACAAACAAAAGAACACCATGTGATCTTGAAATAAATAAAACAAAATATAATGATCTATAAATGATGGCGTGGTTGAGGTGGGGTTAGGTGAGGAACCAATGATTAACAGATGTATCAATTTGAAAGAACTGCAGCATACAAGTTCGAAAATTTTTTCATTAACTTACTGGGTTGGCGTGGTGTAACTGATTACGCATTTTCCCGGATAGGATAGCCACTAAAATATATTTTCGATAAATATTTTTTTTCTGTATATCTTTCTAATTAATACGTAATACGAGGCGAAACAGAGCAGTTGTGGAGGAAGCTTGTGAGATGGACCAAAATAAAAATCAAGTGCAAAGGTGTGCACCTTTGTATTCTATTTACTTTAATCTAGTAATATATGAAGAGAATCCTTATAATAATTTTCGACAAAATTAATCTCTACAATGAAATCACGAGACGACACACGATGCATCTCTCGTGGAAATGATATTTACGACTTATGATGCCTCCTATATTTTGGGTGTATGCAAATCCTCCCTTATTTTCTAAAGGCACAAGGGATAACTTTTCTTCCGTATCTGCATATGAACTGTACGATTTTTAATGGCGAATCGCACTCAAAATAATAACAAGTCTCCCCAGAAATATGAGCCGCCATTATGTACGTCATCAGTTTGATACTGAATAATAAATGGAAGGTGATGATAGTGGTGATGAAATAATATTTTTTTTTGGTCGATTACGCAGCCCTACTTAAAATTCAATGAATCAATTTTTATTTTATATTTATAATATTGCCATATGGCAACCATAAATTGAGATATATCATGAAGATATGAAGTATCATGTAGTTAATTTGTGAGATTATTCAATCAGAAACAGAAATATCCCTTTTTCAAATCCCTGTGGCAGTCTAGAAGTTTACGCTATTTTTTTAATCACCGAGGATTAAATTCAAGCTAAATTAAATCTAGCACAAAAATTTACATGATCAAATTGCGGTAATTATACTGGGTAATTAAAAATGATTTATTAATACATTAAATTATTTGATCTTTATATCAATGCCATTCAAAATTTGGTGAATATTACAATATCGTACCCAAATTTGAACGAAAGGAACAAAAAAAGGGGAGTCGTGACCACCTCCCCAAACTTTTTGCTATCCTTAATAACGGGGGTTGGGTTTGGGTGGCCCGGGGTAGAAAAAGACAGATGTCGATAGGGTGGGTCCGTACCGAAAGGGTTCGCAGATCAACCCTTAGCTCGAATGTCTGAAGGGCTAATTTATTAGGGAGCCTTATGGTTATTTTTTGTTAACGTATTAATATTTAAAAACGAACGTTGAAAATGAGAGAAAGTTTGTAATATTTTTGTGATGGCTTCAATCATCGGATACGTGTATAGAAATATTAATTAACCTTATTAATACTTAATAAATAATTATAATTAAAAGTGCTTGATTATTTGATTGCAGGTACAAGAACAATGTCATAAAAAATCATGTGTCTAAAAGAAAAAGTATTACTTTAAGATAAGTAAATAAACACGTCATAGTATCTCTATCTGATAAAACTTACGATTTTAATCTGAATATCTTGGTTCCTACAGCATCCGCATAAGATTTAGGGTTCAAAAATCTCCAATATCAATTCGTAGTCTGTCTGTCTGTCTGTATCTCGTCACCCTTTGAAGCCTAATTAGCAATACGAATTCCACCCTATTCGCCATAAATAATATTTCTGAGAGCGCCATTTTAGATTTTACCAATGTCTTTGTAAATACCGAACCTCCCTCGCCCACCCATTCCGGCGTTGCTCGGACCGATGGTGCAAACAAATACCAAATAGATATCTAGAGGATTGCGTATTTTTAATCCTTTGAATTGTATCGGATACAAAGATGTGATCCATACACAAAGGATAAAGTTTTGAATTGAAAAATAAATAAATTATTTTCAATATTTCTATGACACATCTATGTTTACCAGCCGAAAGCTGCCGAATTAATTGACGTGATTAAGAATTATTTTGAAAAAAATTGCTACATAGCGTCAGGATTTTTAAGCAATATTCATTTTCGACAAAGCTTGCAGTCTACTGATTATATTATTAAATTATGTTAAAACAAATTTAGAAAAAAATATATAGTCATTATTGGGACAGTCCAGAACATTCTATTGCCGGTAAAGAGATTAGAGAGAAACATAGATGTCTTACTTAACAAACGTATGTAGATGAAATTTGACGACATCTATATCGTAGGTTAATCGGTTGAAGATTTCTATTAGAGAATTGGAGTGTTGGTGACGACTATATTATCTCGATACATAGTTTTTTGGTGTCAGTAATTTATTTAAAATACTGAATCAGGAAAGTCCCGAAAAAAACTTAATAAATAAAATAAAATTCATTGCATCTGTTCTATTATATATTAATTATTAAATTTAAGAAAAATGTGTGAAAAAAGCTTGAATAATAAATTGTATTGTGAGTAGAAAGAGTTTTAGAATTTATTAGTCATTTCGTTGTTGATGATATTGAAATGCATGAGGGGAAAATAAACGGATATGCAGATTTTAAAGATAGATGATAAAAAAAAGGTTCTTCGGCGGCTTCTCACTAAAACCAGTTTCAACAGAACATCACATGCAACCCTTTCGATGCTGGGTGTGAAATGAGCACGCATATATCGCAAATTAGAAGGGTAGATATCTAAGGATACCGTGAAAGGATCGGAATGAGCTCAATAGACGGTTAATAAACTTTTTTGTTGAAGGTTCTGTATTTTAGATTTCAATACAAAGGTTTATAATGCGAAATTATTAGCGGTGCTCGTTTGAATACTTTGCATTATTTAATATAAAATCTTTTATATTTTATTTATTAAGTTACATTTTTTCCTTGATAATTAAAACAAATTAGATAAATAGTAGGAAGAGCACACAAAAATTATCCATCTATCGAAAGATAGATCGTCTCACTAAAAAAATAATTAGAAAGATTTACATATAAAATCAATCAAAGTAGATGGCTCTCAAATGATGGAACAAATAGGTTCGAAAATTTGTCGATAAAAATAATGTCGCTGTAGCATAGTTGAATAATGCTCCTTCCCCGGTATGGAAAGAGATCCAGGTTTGAATTGCGGTGGCGCAACAACAATATTTTACGATAAAATTGATTTTATATGTATATCTTTTTAATTAATACATTTAATTAGTATTTAAAATATCACAGACCTATGTTCTGAATAATTACTTCACAATCAGAATGGGTTTTCCTAATAATTTATTTTTTTAACACTGTAACAGGTCACGAAGGCTCAACAACTGCCGTTGAACACATCAAATGAAATATTTTAATGAAATGTCAGAAAACATAAGAAAGGAGGAGAAATTTAGTAGATTTAAAATGAAACTGACCAAATATGTAAAAGAATAGTTAAAGAAAATACTTTAATCTTGTTTATATTAGAGCATATGTAGGATTGCTTATGTATGCATGTTTAAGATGAAATAAATAAATAAAACACACAGACTTGAGAAGATTACGTAGATGTATTACGTCCTCACCGGTATGAGAAGCCGGCGTCATGTCCACCGGAGCACGAAGGTCGCCAAATATAAGTCACAGTACACAGTACTTACTGCAGATCTCGTAAAATTCAGTCGAATGGCAAAAAATCTCACAATACGTCATAAATCATAGACAAAAAAGTTGCACCGGTAATCTACCATAAACACTGCACATTTAAAATTCAGCAACTCCGCCGCGAGGGCGGCGAGCGGCGAGGAGCGAGCGGCGGGCTGCGTGATCAGTCTGCGCTTTATCGCGGGAAAGTTTTTCGAAAGTTTTATTTTATTTCTGCACCGTACTATGGCGCTTCTATCTGCAGGCCTTTCGGGGTTTATCCGGGCCGCCATCTGCAGACGCGGCGGGGAACGGAGGAAGTGCGCGTCTTTTTGCAAATGGCGCTGGATTCGAATGTCGAACGCCCGGGAAATGGCCGCCGTCGCGACGTCAACATGGCGGCGCAACACGGAATTTGGTAGTCGGAATGATGTCATTGAAAAGTATAAGGGAAGACTTCAAAATGGTAGTGGTCTATCTTTAGTGCTTCTTCTTCAGTGATGACGTAACACTGACATTGGAAATGATCCACCAGCATTTTGCAGTCTTCTTGATCTCGGAAGAGCTGACAGCTATTTGATCGCTCATCATCTTAGCGATCTTCTCGTGTATAAAAAACTACTTCAGTTTCATTGGTCAGATTTAGTGGTTACGATACTCGCCTAGTGATCAGGAGGCCTTTAAGCTAGTTCTATTTTTTGCTTTAAAAATAAAAAGTTCATATGTTTTAATAGTATGTCATCGTTAGTAGCTTAAAAAAAATTACCCCCTCTCTCCCAGCCTTCCTTCTCTCCCCCCAGAACATACCTCGTTTTAGTTTATTTTTAATTACTAGAAAAAAAATTATATTTATATTTTCATATTAAAATTTTGTTAATGTGATTTTGTAAATGTCTGTACTTAGGTTAGTCTGTACTATCTTTTCCTGAAGAAGTTGGGTCCAACCGAAACTAATTGACATTTGTATATGTAGCTACACAATAAAGTTGTTTAAAACGAAATATTATATTGTTTATTAATTTTTTTTACTATTTGGTTGTTTCTTTCAAATAATTCTACTACTGTATGGTCGTTCAGTGAGTGATGGTACCATGACGTTAGTTTAGATTCAAATATAAGAAATACCTAATAGTTAATTCGTAACTAAGACCTCAAACCAATGCTGTAATTTTTGAAATTGTTGAAGTTTCTAAAAAATTCTTAAAAGTTGTATCCGGGACCCCGTGCGGCTGCCCTGGCGGTAGCTACGCCACTGGTCATTATCATGGATATAGCATATGTGTTTATTGTATCGAAGTACCATACTGGATAATATGCCTCTAATACCAAGAAATCTGTCATGTTTTTTTAAGAATTATTCTCTTATCAAATGTTCGACATTTCTTATGAACATTACATATTGTTTTATCTGTTGGAAGTAATTGTTCGTCATTGTAGAAATTGACCCGAAGAACTATACGACCCGTAATGTTCAGCTCGGGGAATCCTGAAAAAAGGAAAAAATGAACCCTTGTGTCTGCAGCGCTGACCCCGAGCTGGAGGGGGTCTCACGCAAGGGGTTAGAAATTACGGCAAATTGCTTTGTACATCTTTTCGTGGGGTGAAAGGTGTTGAGCCGGTTTTCTGCGCCTTTATGTGTTGAAATGCAATAAAATAACGTTTAAAAAATATTCTTTGACGTGTTGTACTATAATATTAGAGGGTAGGTGGTCACATAACTGACTCGCTTAAAAATATAATTTATAATTTATTTAATAAGTTAGAATAAATTAAGTGACTAGTTACTGACGGACTAGGAATCTAAATTTTGGTCATTGTTAATGTCACAATATATATATATATATATTTTGAAAATACAATGGAAGAAAAAATAATACTTTAAAAGTGTTCATTAATTGTTACATAATATTATGAAGTATCTTTGTTCACAGAACCCGCACCTAGTAACCGACATAGTTGCATGACAAAATAAAATGTTCCCATCCTCCCACACGACTTAGACATCGATCACGAATCCCACCCAAATATATTTGAATAATAATAATTAGTAACATTAGTAGAGATGTTTTAGGGTTTTTTCGGCCGTTTTGTGTTTCCGTGTCCAAGGTAGTTACTCGGTTCCTCATCACCCACCCTCTACCCTTCGCGCCTTTCACGTCCGCCCTCTGAATTTAGGCGGGAAATTCTTTCCCTAATTTACAGCTGTCTACGGCGTAGCGGGCACCGAAAATTGTAGATTACTACAAAGGTAGATATACTGCATTGCAACAATAATTGATTGAAGTAGTCGCTGTAGCTACGTACGTATGTATATTAAGTATGCTGAGTTGAAAAATTGTACATTTCAGGTGTGTCTATGTCTGAAGAGACTCGATTTCTATTGTTTATGGTTAGAAACAAAATTTGAGTCATCTATAGTAGAAGTCCAATTTAAAATATATAATTTTCGGTATATCATTATACAATGTTAACATTTTATCTATATATTATATAAGGACACAGGATATTGACATTCAAATAATTTCCCAGTAGATAGGCTGTTGCTAAAGTGCGTACAGCCTGCAACCTTCCACGCGCGCCGTTCCCCTCCCCTAAAATAAATATGAAATGAAAAATGGGTACCTACCCGAAAACAAGGAAATTAAATTGAATGTCATACCGCTAATAATTCAAGTCTAATTTAAAAAATGTTTCGTTTCGAAATGACATCTTCAGAATCATCCCTCGCACCAAACACGACATTTGAAATCCACCCCCCGAAAGTGGTATGAAATTTTCACCCTGACAATGTTTGGGCACTGATAATAAGTTTAAGAATATATAACCTTCGCATCTATTATATCAAGCTCGTTTAAGAAGGTGCATAAAAGTGGAATGTATGAATGTAGGAGCAAAAATGGGCGATTTGATTGTATGCTGTTTATTGTACGCCGATGATACAGTACTAATGACGAATAATGAACAAGAACTACACAGTCCAGGGAGTGCAGTGTACGGTGTGTGCAAGGGAAGCGACCTCGTGATGAACGTTAACAAGTCCAAAGTGATGGTATTCGGAAGAAGGAAAGCAAGACACCGTGCAAAATACTTAATGAATGTTTGGAACAAGTTGATGAGTTTGTGTATTTGGGAAGTATGTTCGATAGAACGGAAAGGCTGAGAATGATATCGAAAGAAGGGTGACTGCTGGGAATGAAGTGAATGGCGCTTTGAATGGAATTATATCTGACGGGAATTTGTCAATCGAGGCAAGACTAGCGGTGCACAATGGAGTCTTGGTACCGACACTGATGTATGAAAGTGAGGCCTGGAGCTGGCAGAAGAGGAACGAAAGTAGATTGAATGCAGTGGAAATGAGATCACTCAGGCGTATATGTGGCAAGTCTATTTATGACAGTGTAAAGAATGTAAAGCTGTTGTTGGTATAGTGAATAAGATTAAGAGAGGATCACTTAGGTGGTTTGGTCATATGGAACGGATGAATATGGAGAGAATGGTAAGAAAGATATATGACGCAAGTGTTGATGGCACCAGAAATAGAGATTTTTTTTTCTGTATATCTTTCTAATCGATTAATTTAGATTGCGTTAAATACTTTTTTTGTGATTATACTTAGTTAGGAATGAAGATTTAAAAATAAAATCTACATCACATACTATACATTTGTGTCGAAAATGTAAGCATTTTAAAAAGGTGAGAGTTATATAATTATTTCAAGTAATTGAAATATTTTATTGATACAAAAAATAAAAACTCATCAAACTTCGAGCGACCGGACCGTTTTCTTTTAGATGATTTAAGGCCCTAAGCAAAGATGTAGAATAATAACTAGTGATGTGAAAAAATGCCACTCTTAATTCACCGGTGTGATTGTGATTGGTATTCAATAATATCAGTGGTTGAAAACTGTGACTGTGATCGCAGTTTCCGTTATCACAATACATGAAATAACTAAATAAAACATAATTTTGAGGGTGTTTATATGTATTATTAAAATTTTATTTTCATAAAAAAAATATTCTAGCGTAAATAGAAAATTACTGCATATACATGCACATTCCTAGAACATGTTTTAAAAAAATACGAACAAACATGAGCTACCAGCAAGTTAGCATAAACATTACCAACAAAAACAGATTCCAATAGATGGCGCTAATGAAATTATGGAAAATCCAGTAAATGGACCTGATTCAAGTGATAATCAGTTTATTCCAGTAAATTGTCTAGAAGGTTTTTTACCAGAATTTTTTACCTTTCCAATTCATGTATTGATATAAAACATTTATGATGTTTATTACAATAAGGTAGTTAGTAAAAGTGTCAAAGCGATTAGCGCTGATGCATTTGTAGCAGTTGATTTGGCGGTCTAGCCGCATGTAGAGTACTCAGAGTAACGTAGACTCTAAGGAATTGGAAAATAATATCGATTTAAACGGCAGCGTAAGAAAATCAATAGAATTTTTAACAAAAAAAAAATTGAATCACGATATTTCCAAATATTCAATCACTGATAGTGAATGTGTCTCAAAGATATCACGGTTCGTGATTTTGAGCTCATCACTAACAATAACATGTTAATTATGCATGTATGTATTAATTTTGAAGTGCATAGACTAAACTTTGACACGATTTTGTGAAAATCTCATCACTTTTCTATTTATTAAACACCTTCCCGGGAATACGCCGCGTTTATCAAAGATCGCTTTGATCTTGTCTTGTAATAATTTATTATTTCAGTAACATTTAATTCATAAATCCCTCAAAAACTCGCCGTTTGATAAATTGCGCCCCTTCTTTGCCATTAGTTTTTGCATATCAAAATGAATTCGGTTAATTTACATATTTTTAATATTACAATGCGTTCGTTTGCCATTATATATTTTACATACTTTAAATTGATATAATAAGTAACAATGCAATAATAGTATATAATCTACTTTATGTGAACTATTTGATCCCCTTATATGTGATATGTGATAACACATGCTTGGGCATCATCGAAAGAATTAACAGGGAGAATAAAATTAATCTAAAGTGCGTATACAAAATCGTATATTATTTTTAAAAGTAACATGTTAGTGTTAGTATATCTTAAGGGATCTTTTGACACTTTTAAATTCTTAAACGTGGTGTAAGAAGTGAAAGAAATAGAATAAAGAGGTGAGCAATGTTAAGGATGTCATTGTCACTAAAATGCCGTATTTCAAGATATCGATGATGAAATATTTTTGAATGATATCCTCGATGCCCTGGATTGCGAGACGAATGAATGATCAAAGGAATATAGTACTTTCATACTTTAGGCTTGTTGCTAGAAGAGATAGAGATAGCATGGAGACATTGGTGACGTACAAGCAGGAGCGTGCAGTGCATACAAGCAAAAAAGCTGTGCATTACTGAAAATTTTAGGAAACAAATATAAATTAAATTATTGGATTAACATTAACGAAAACATTATTTTGCAATTAGTGCCATCTGTGTACCAGTAGTAACTTTAATTGCTTAGTTCTAAAAACTCACCGCTGTACTCATGGCTCTTTTGTATTCACCGCATCGAGCTATTTACCTTACTCTAATCTGTCTTTAAGCTAGTGAATTGATTTGAAAATTTCTTTCGGTTGATCCGTTTTGTATGGAGTCGTTACCTATGCTGTTTTTTAACAGAATAACATTAAAAAGGGTTATAACTGCGTGCAAATCATTGAAGTGTCTACTTCCTTTTTTACTAACTCGCAAATTTTACTATCTTACTGTTTTTATCGTGTTGATTTCATGATTGTTCTTTAAATTTGGTGCATGGATTAGAATTGGCAATTGGCAGAACTATTTCCTACGTTAACCTTTAATATAAATAATTATTTCCTTTAGTGCTAGAATATGTTTTTTACGTAAATTAAGTTTGAATATAACTAAATACGTTCAAAACTATGTTTTTTTTATTAATTTCACGTATTGTGATATCGTGCTGCGCGCGCGTATTAGTAATGAAACTGTAATCACAGTCACAGTTTTTAATCACTGATATTATCGAATACCAATCACAATCGCATCAGTGAGCCAAGAGTAGCATTTTTCTCATCACTACTGGTGCTCAATATAAAAATAAAAAACTATAAAACAAACCACCGGGATACGGAACCAGAACATTTTCTTGCCGGAGAACTGCGATATCAATTTCACAACGTTAACCAATTAAGATTCCGAAAATGTTGAAAATGGGGTAACAGATTCATTAAAAGTCTCAAATTCGGTATCGGATTTGGATAGATACATTTATTTCCGTACATTTTTCTGATTGATTCGTATAATTTGATATTATTAATCTATTGTATTTAATTGCTAGTTTATTTAATAGTTGTCTCAAAGTGAATATAATATAATATCTAGTCACTACTAATTTACTTAATTAAATTAATGATACTGTGTAAGATGACGTAGGAATGGTTGCAGATGAAATAAAATGTATTCGAAATAACGATGCACAAATTTAGGGAGATACTAAATTGTAGAACAAAGCTTCAAAATATGAAATTGATGCAATAATTTTCGTGTAAATTCCGATTTGTAAAATCGCGCGCGAAGTTTATATTGCACAGTAAAATGACAAGAATTGAGAAATTAATGTGTTTTGTCTTAGATGGGATTCGAACTGGGGCTCGGCCGGAGTGCATACTTTGGCAAGCGGCCACGGAGGAGGCCGATTTGGTTTTATGGTTTATAAATTCGGATTAATTCCTCGCGCGGCACACGCGCGCCCGCTCAACGCGTTCGGCGGCGTTTGCAGCGATCATTTACATCGAAATAGCTGCAAACAGAGATAAATACGGCTGGCCACAATAGTATGTAATCACGACCATTTTGATAATGAAGAAAAATGTAAAATATTTAAACAAACGATATATATCTCACAGGGATGAAGCTATTTTTACAGGACTTACGACCTGTCGTCAGCTGGCTTAAATGATCACTTTATATAAATATAACGTTCACCATTCTCGCCCATTGATCAATTTCCATATCTTAAAAAAAATATTGTATACGTGGAAACACTTCGAGTACCACTACACTATCGCCATCTGTGGACTCAATTTGATATTTCATTTCCCTGAAACAGCATTTATGTCACAGTGAGAATCAAGCAATATCCTTTATCTGTAAAATGTTTTTAACACATTATACACATTTAACACATTATACATTATACACGTCTGAAAAAGCAATATTTTTAAATTTTATATATTTTCTTATTTTGACCGGTATGTTATTAGTAATATTTGAATATGTCCAAGAACACACAATTACTGGATTATCACATACAAAGGCACTGTTATTAAATATAATAAAAATTAGTTTCGTCTCTATGAGATATCTATTATTTGTTTAACCCTTCCCAAACCATGCTGTAACACAGGTCTACCATCATAATTAAACCTGTAATATTTCAGTAAATACATGCAACATAAAATTCATATTTTAGATAATCCTAGAGAAAATATTAGCGCTTAGGAATGACTAGTGAAAAACCAATTATGAAAAAGGAATCGTACAAAAACGATATTTTTTTTCCATTCAATCCGTTGTAAATTTAATAACGTTGGTAAAAATACAATTTGTGATATGAAAGACAGAGATCACACACTATTTTCACAGTGAAAAGAACAACAAACATACAAATATAATTGTCGTTTTCTCACTAATTAAATGAAGAGAGATAAGAGAAAAGGACAGATTGTATACGACTTAATGAATGCTCAAAATTATGTTATTAATCATTTTTTAAAAATTGAATACTCAATATTTAGAGTAAATTCGTGCCATTAAAGCCATTTAAGCTAATAAAATCATTTTTTCTAACTGTTAATTACGGTAACACGAGTTGACAGCATGGCTGCGTTCGGGTATTTTATGTCATGGTGTGGTAAAGGTTAATAACAGTGCCTTTGTATTCTTGGACATGTTCAAATATTGTTCATTTTTGATGTCATTTTGTATTCTGTATCACGATGACAAGACATTTTATTCAGAACAATTATGGAATACCTTAATATGACGACCTTTAAACATAAATTATATTTCAATCTCATGGTGTATATTTTTAAAATATCGGTAGAATTTAGAAGAAAATTTGATATAAATAAACACGAACATCGTACAAGAGGAAGAGATAGAATGAGACTGCCGTGTGAGAAGAATGCCAATGATGTACAGCGCATTTTCAATGAAACGTCCGATGATGTAAGAAAAGAGGAGAAATTACATTAATTCAAAATTAAACTAAGCAAATATGTTTAGATAAGTTATAGTAAAAAGGGAAATATTGATGATATACACGCGTGTTTTCTTATTCGAAATTATTATCATTTTTAATAGGTGAATACATATACTTTCATAACTTGAGATAAATGTTGTTTCTACCCCTTAACCCATTCCCAATCAGTACACATTGTTTCGTTGGTTCAACTGTTTATTTTTGAATTCGAGGAGATGAAGTGTTTTCATGTGATTATTCACGTTGGATCACCAGTTCATATAGCGCTGTGATTTTTGTGTGTTGTGAACGTTGAAACTCATCAGCGTTTTTTGTACCGAGGCAGTTTCGAAGATTAGGTGAACTTCCGGAAGATCATAAAGACGGCCTCATCAAACAGGCCAGTCAAGGTGTCATTGATCGACGACTTGCGTCTGTCACAATATGTATGCACAAGATTAAGAATAAACAAATAAAGATAAACGTTAACCTTGCACTATGAACGATGATCTATTAAGAATGAAAGAAATCCCGGACATTTCCGGGTATTTATTAAGGTGTGGGTCTTCCGCTGGGCGTTGCTGGGATGGGCGATGCCTGGAAGAGAGACCTAAAGGAGCATTCAATTGTCTCTCCCTCGCACTCTTGCGACCTGGACAGGGTTAATTTATGCCGGACTGTGACCGAGTTCTGCGACTGAAACACAAAAATGTGACGTCTATCCTCCCCTTTTGGAGGTGTGTGATTTCTATAGCTTCTTTCTGGCTGCCATTTGAAATTAATGTGACAATATTGTACAGGTATGGTTCTGGTACGACGATACCGGACCCAACCTATGACGGTGTTATGATGATATGACTGAATGTAATAAAATAAATAAAAAAATATATGTAATTATGACGAATCGAAACGAGGGTAAACAACTCTCAAAACGTTTCGGGATTGGATGTAAATAAATATGACACTAAACTTTGTTTACTGCGGCACTGAAACGCTCCACAGTAGACAGTTCAAACGAATGCCTTAGGTTCTTCATGCTATGATGTTCTACTTCTTCCAGGGTCCTTATTATCTAATAATCTTTCTCTGCTTTATGAGATACGGAATCTGATACTTCTGGATATCTCATTATATGTTATTATTCTATATACTTCGCTTTCTTTATTCATACGAACCATAGTACGTGAAGCAATTGGATGCGCGGGACTTAGAAGATTGGCGTCATTCAAAAGTGGAAGACTAACCGCTGGTCGTTGACGTGGCGAAGAGAATGGTAAGTCTAGATTAGGTTAGATTGGTGAATATCTGTTAATATAAAATTAAAAACCGTATTTTTTGTACGTGTCTCAAATACCATTTCAACACAATTTTTAATAAAATATGAATTTTAATATATTAATCAGAAAGATAAACATATAAAATCAATTTTATCGAAAAATATTATTGTCGCACTACCGGGATTCGAGACTGGAACCGGGGAAGGTGCATTATACAACTATGCTACAGCGACGATATTTTTAGTGACAAATTTTCGAACCTATATGTCACCTTTTTGATATTAAGACATTTAATCGTTCCATTATTTGAAAGAACCATCTACCTTATTTTTGCATTATTATTCTTTAGTCGCTAAAAATATAGTCGCTGTAGCATAGTTCGATAATGGTTTGGAAAGAGATCCAAGTTCGAATTCCGGTGGCGCAACAACAATATTTTTCGATAAAATTGATTTTATATGTATATTCTTCTAATTAATATATTTAAATTCATATTTAAAATATCACAGACTTAAGTTCTGAATAATTACAACTTCACAATAAAAGTGTGTTGTCCTAACAATTTTTATTGTTATTTTGACGCATTTTTGGACATCGGAAAATGCAAAAAGTTTTTCAAACAATTGTTTATCTTAGTTGTTATTAATATAACAATTTAAATGAAATCGAAAGACGCCGTTGTATTTATTCCGTTGGGGATGAAGCATACCAGTAGCTACTTACGCACTTCCACAGTCGACATGCAAAAATAGGGAGAGATATCACAATAAATCATATATAAAATATTCATAATTCGATTAAAGGAATAAATGAGTCAAAAGAAACGACTCACACTAGTAAGATGTGTGTATATGTATGTGTGTACTGCTTTAAAACAACGCACCCCTAGTACATTTCAAAATGAGGGAAGCTACACCTTTTCATTAGATGATATATAATATTTAAAAAGATGCATTCTTGTTATTAGAAACATATTAAATTCAATTATAATTGGTTTTAAATACTAATTAAATGTATTAATTATAAAGATATATTGTTGTTGCGCTACCGGTATTCGAACCTGTGTCTCTTTCCAAACCGGGATAGGTGCATTATCCAACTATGCTACAGCGAGAGTTCATTTGACGACAAATTTTCGAACCTATATGTTACACTTTTAAAATTAATATATCTCACGTTCCATTCCGTAAAAAAAAATAGATGGCTGCCAATTAATGGAACGATAGATGTATTAATTTGAAAAGTGTAATATATAGGTTCGAAAATTTGTCGTCAAAAGTATTGTCGCTGTAGCATAGTTGGATAATACACTTTCCCCAGATTGGAAAGAGATCCAGGTTCGAATCCCGATAGCGCAACAACAATATTTTTCGTTAGAATTGATTTTATATGTGTATCCTTATAATTAATACATTTAATTAGTATTCAAAATATCACAGATTTATTTCTTTGCCGGTCAATTTAGGGGGTTGGTCTTTGGGTTGTTATATTTTACTCTCTTATCTTCGAATTGGTAAATCAATTTCGCGGATATATTAGTTTGTCACTAATTAAATGTATTTATCGATAGAAATTACAACATGAATTAAACTTAGTTACGCAGGGTGTAGCCAGCCATAAAAAACATGAATTGAGAGAAAAGCATTTTTTTTTACCTAAAATGATAATATTTATGAGATCTTGGTGTTTTTACATCTAATATTATGAAGTTTTTTTATACTTTAAAATGGTATTTTTGCGATCAACAAAATTCGATTATTATAAGCTCCTCATATAAAGCTCCTCATATACAAGGTCATCCTAAAAGTTATTCATATACAAGGCCATCCTAAGGCCTATACTCCTGTATGCAGCCCCAGTCTGGGGCCACGCGGTCAAAACTCACATGAAAAAATTGCAGACTTTCCAGAACAAGACTTTCCAATTATTCGATCAGCACTGGGCGCCCCTGGATGGCGAAGAGTCACACAATTACATCATGATTCCGGCATTCTCTCCGTAAAAGAGTTCATAAAACAAATCTCCAAGCGTTTCTATGCTGACCTCCTCAAGCACCGAAACCCAACTATAAACGTACTATCTAATTACGATATAACCGTTCCCTCACGTATTAAACGTCCCAAAACTGTCCTCATTTAGAGGATATATATCACTGCGCCAGCTAGCAGTTTCATGCCCCATGTTTTCGGAATAAAAATAAAAAAACCTAATAATAACATTTTTCAGGCCATCTGGCATACAAGATGATGAAGGAGCAAGGGGTCCGAAGTGACCCGGTACTCCAAAAGCCAATAAAATAAAGTCCAAAATTGTGATTATTATGATTTTTTGTATACAAGCGATTTTGCCGTGTTTGACAGAATATACTGCGATGGATTAAAAACACATTTTTTTAAAATTGTGCTTTCTGCTTAACTATGTTGAATTGCTTTTCTAATTCTATAATTTCAATTCAATTCAACAGACTCTACATGCATAGTCTGAGTGCTATTATCAAGTTACAATTTTATTTAAAAGATTCGCAGTAACAGCTTAAATAGTCTTAATAGATCTCAATCAAATCAAATGCTGTAAAAACTTAATTAATTATTGGCTGCTGGACGTGGTGTCCGGCTCGATCTTGATCTTTAGATCTGTTGGCAAGCAAGATGGCATCCATTCAGCCATCAAAGAATTTCCGATGAAAAGATTAGAGAAATCTATTTGACGTTAATGCGTCGTCACCAAATTGAAAGAACTTTATAAAGAGCCGTGTCAAGTGCACCAGTTTGGGAGAAAAGTCAATAATAATAAGCAAAAATTAAATATATATATATATATATTAATATAATTCGAAATATGGGATGTATTAAAAGGTTCATCATTTGAGACGTGTACCGAGGGAGGCGGATTCAAATAGTTGCACCCGGACAAGAAACAATGATCAGATTAATAATTCATTCAAATGTGTATACGTATGTGTGTGTGTGTGTTGAGAGGAGATGAACATTTTGAATTATCTACAACATCAGGAATGGGGTAGGGAGTATCTAGAGAGACATCTACATGATTTATTTGTAAACAACAAAGAAATATTGTTTGATCTTATTAATAACTCAGCGTTCAACATATAAAAATCAAACCTTTGAATGAAATTCTCAAAATATCACATTTGTCCAATGAAATATTACATCTGGTGTTCCGCAAGAATAAATAAAGTGCCCTCGCGAGAAAAAAAATAATTAAAAAATGCAAGAAAATGAGAAACTCAAATATTAAAATCAAATCGATTTAAAAACGAAACCACGCGAGTATTATTTTAAAAGGCAAAATGCTACGAGAGCGCTCGGAGGGTGGTGTTAACATTTTCATCCCTTACGTTTAGATTATTTTAATATGCAAATAAGACAACGGGGGTCGGGCTCTTTGTGTGGTACTGGATGTGTATGCATAAACATTATATCCTCTATATATTTTTACGAACGATTTAAATTATTTTTTATGCCACCCCTGAGTATTGGCATATTCAAAGGGAGAGCCGAATGTGTGGGTAGGTAATTTGTTTCTCGAATAATTGGATATTTCTTCGCTTGTTCTAGGTGGAATTTTAAGCTTTAGGAATCTTCACTTGTGATATGATATAAATCACACATTTTTTCACACTGCCGTCGCATATTTTGAGCCAGTACATGCGGAGAATAGACGACGCTGCCTATCGGCTGTACTCTTGCATTATATTACTGTCATAATTAATGCTTCTGAGACAGGAAATTTTTTAATATAATTTTCTTGTTTTGAATATGAAAATATTCATTATGTGTTCATTTTATCTATTTATAAGAAGTTTTGATTATTTTGGGAAATAATGTTGGTCCTGCGGTTAAGACACTCGCTTAGTGGTCGAGGATTCCAGGAGACCAGCAAGTTAGTCCTATTTTCATAGGTCAAGCGTTTGGCTTGGTTTGAAATTAGTAAGAAAATTAAAGTGACATTTGTAATATAAACGGATCTCTACTTAAAAAAAAAATAAAAAAATAAAAAATGTTGGAAATTAAAATTGATATTTGAATTTTAGAGTCAGCGGCTCTGAGTAATGTCTGTGTGCTGAACCAGTGACGCAAGCTCTATAACGGGAAAATTCGAGGCCACTATATGTCAATACTGACACGAAGAAAGAAAGAAGAGTATAGGTGTATATGAAATTAAGAATATATATATTGAATTATATGTAACATATAAAATATGCATAAACAAGTAATAGATTTCAAATAACCATCTAATTAATGTACACATAAATAATGTATTTGAGAAAATCATCAGAACTGCTAGGTTCCGCTTTTCGCCGAGGGATGCCGCTGCACTGCGCTCGTGGCTGAATCGTTTAGCCAATTCTTGAACCGTTTCACCCCTCACCCTCGAGCCGGTGCGGTGCGGGTCTGAAATATGCCTGCATAATAAATTGACCTCCTGGAGATGGCTGCACGTCCCGATGAAGATACGGTGCGTTGAGTTGAGAGACCACGTAGGTAGATTTTATGAACTGGGGTAGTGGGGACTTCCTGGCTCGGTATGCGGGTGTAAAAAATGTGGAACTCGTAATGTCAGAGTTTATCGGAAAAACTTTAAAATGGTGATGGAAAACTGTGATTGTGGCCAATGTTCTCTCTTGGGTATGCACCACGCAATTTTTTTTTAACAAGACTTCTTCATCGATCGAAGAATGGTGACCATGTTGATTAACCCTGTTTAAGACCATCAATATGTTGGTCATCGAACCACTGTCTGAGGTTACACAGTCAAAATAGTCTGTTTCTACCCACATCTCTGTTCCTTTCAACTTTCCCAGCATAATAAATTATAAAATATCATATATTTCATTACGGAGAATGTGTCATATACTTGTTATTAGCTATATTGTCCGACATTCCGTCTTTCATATTAACCTTAAAATATCTAGTACTTAAGAATTTCGCCGACGTGGGACCAGATTGCATTACGACGCGGACCTGTAAACATGCTTTTTTTGTGGATCAAAAGTGTCGCCGTGCGTAAAAATCCGGATCGCGAAAAAGCGACTTTTCTACAGCATCCACGAAGTGCAGTGATATCTCCGTTCTTCACCGCAAAAGTGCAAGTCAACTGGAGGTGTAAAGGACTTAGATCAACGTAGGCCAGATCTTTCATCAGGCTTTCTTGCGTCGCGTTGCGTCAACTAAACATTAATTTTAATCGTTACTTTCTACCTCGTACTTACCACGTTTTGTTTGCTCCCTACTTGTTTATCTTCTTTTACTTCTTACATATCTTTAGTCTGTATCAAAAAATGTACTTTCTTCAATATACTTATTATCTCTACTTGTCTCCTTTTGATTTTTTTGTTTTTTTACCTTACTTCCGACTTATGTTCTAGCTTATGGAACTTTATGACTACCTACCTCAAAACATCTACTTCATACGTACCTAGCGAGGTAGGAAGCGGTTTGCACGTAAATGAATTGAATTATAATATTTCTACTAAGGATATAAAAATAATGTTGTTAATACTCGTATTTATCGGCACTGAAATGAAATGAATATAAAATATTTTCATTAGTAATATGGTTAACCCAGGCCCTACCAGTAACCATATACTGGTAATGTTTTTCATATTTTCTCCCCCAGCGCACAAATAATATCGTTGGTATTTAAAATTGTACAAAAGATTTTTGATGCGCACATCGTGCCTCAAAATTAGAGGGATCATTGATTGTGTTTGATTGTAACCTTGACTGATAACTGTTGGAGGTTAAGTTTCTAGTGTATCAATGATTTATTTCTCACCGAATCAGAACATTTGCTAATCGAAGGCTTTAATCACTATTTATCACAGATTTTTTTATTCTGTGTGTACACATAGGGGCGCGGCGGGGGTGGGTTCATATTTTGATATTCGTATTCCTGTAAGGTGAACGATGTTTCGTCGGGTCTGAGAAGGCGAACGGTACTACATAATCAATGGTTATCCCTGCGGGAGCGCGGCTCGTACAGCCACACTGCAATCTATCCGGCTGCAATGCATCATGTACGTACTCTGGGGTGGGGGAATCATCTTCACGAGGGGTGGGGGGTGTCTTGAATATTTGATACCCGAGCTCGGATCAAAACAGTTATCCCAGGAAAAAGAGATCGTAAACGTTATGGATGTGTTGGGATTACGAGCGGTAGAGGTGGCTGAAAAAAATAACGTAACCGTTATTTGATAACCGTTAAATTTACTCAACGACGACTGTTTATTTTTTTAAAACTGTTTTTTTACTGTCGTGACGTAGTTTATTCAAAAAGTATTTGAAATACATACTTGCTTCCGACCGGAAAAAATATATCTCGCTAAAAAGTATGATATAATATACAAAGTAAAACATTACATTATATATACATACAATTTTTTAATGTTTTTTTAACTATGTTGATTTGAGTTGGTAAAACTATTATTAAATCATTTAAAATCATGTTTAATATCAATCACGCTCGTGGACTGGTGTGGTATGCAAGCTTTTCGTATTAACGCGCGTATAATATAGAAAAAGTTGTGTCGACTATTTAAAAACAATTTTTTATAATATAAGTGAATGTATAGCTACTGAAATAAAATAAATATATTTTGTATGACGTGATGAAAACATACTGGCTACCTTTACACCTCTCAAAATATAACATACCACTTAAAGCGAAACTACAAAATATATTTTGTGAAATGTTTTACTACAGAAGAATCCTCCCAAAAAATGCCGACCCGCAAGAAAAAATTCCAATCGGATTCGAACCAATGTCTGAATCGCACAACAATTCGCCCCTCATTGTACAAGTAGAATCGAAAAAATCTAAAAATACATACGTCACGAAATTTGCATAGAGCTGCCACTCACCGTGCAGTTTTTATTATACTACGGCGGATAAAGCGTGTCAGCGACATCTATTGATTTACATACGTAACTCTGCAATACCACCGATTTAAAAAAAAGACTAAATAGTGAAAGAAATAAAATTGTAAAAAAACAACCCCTACGTTTGTATGTATTAAAACAAAACGATTCCTCACATTCAAAGGGTAGCCGAAACGTGTTCCTGTTAATTCGTATTGAATTTCGGATTGTTTTAAATCCAAACGATCAGTTTTAGACATGTATAAAATAAATGTACGACTGTGCAGAACAATAGAATTAAAACAACTAACGCGTGTTGTCGCTTTAGCGCTCACATACAGTACTGACAGGGTGAAGACTTGACGATAAGACTCACTTAAAAAATATCATGTAAATTTTGCTAATCTAATCCAAATGATGAAAAATTTTGTAAATATACGTAATGTCAATGAAACTGTTTAGATATACAATATTTAGTAAGTTAATCACTTCTGATTGTTTCTAAAGCTCTATGGGTTAAGCACTAAACATTGTATTTTTTGTTTCTTAATCGTTACAATTCATAGAAATGTCACAGGAAGCTGATGAAAGTGAGAGAATCGGAAGGATTCACGTCGCATGGAGCACAGTGAAATCTGGAGACTATTGATCAAAAAAATTTACCGAAGAGACCATGAACCTCAGTCCTGAGGAATACAGTGAAAGTGAGTGAGAGAGAAAAACAGTGAAAAAGAAAAGTATCTATAATTCAAAAAAAAAAAATGAATTTGCGCTAAAATACACCTATTACGTACCTATTCAATAATAGACTCGCTGAAAAGTAGTAGTTTATACAAAAATATATTCTTATTGCTGACTTGTTTAAAAATTTTCGGGATTCACTCGTATAGGTCTCATTGGGTTTATAGGGCACTCACATTTACATGTGTCAATTACAAAAAACATGAATTTTATTATTACTTTCTTATCGTATTATACACATAAATTAGACAACATTATAAGAGATGTTCACTGTCTCCTTAACTAGATCGAAGTCTGTGCTAAAAAATGTAAAATTATTAAATTGTAGTATTATTCAATCATTTACAAATCAAGCAATATTTGAATACGTTCAAGAACACATAATTACTAGATTTTCATCTACAAAGGCACTGTTATTAAACAAATAATAGATATCTCATAGAGGCGAAATTAATTGTGTGTTCTTAGACATTTTCAAATATTACAAATAATATACTGATCAAAATAAGAAAATATATAAAATTTAAAAATATTGATTTTTTAGGCGTATTCTAATATTACTTCAAATAATTTAAAAAAAAAATAAGATTCTTATTGTGACATATATACTGTTTCCGGGATAATGAATGATCAAATTTAGTCCAGAGATGGCGATAGTGTAGTGGTACTCGAAGTGTTTCCACATATTAACATATATACAACATTCAAAAATTTGATAGATATGGAGATTGATTAATGGGTGAGAATGGTGAACGTTATATTTATGTAAAGTGATCGTTTAAGTCAGCCGAAGGCAGGTCGTAAGACCTGTAATTACCTATATATTACATATATTTCTATTAAATATAATAAAAAATAGCTACGTCTCTATGAGATATTTATTATTTGTTTATTTATAAATCTCATTGAATTGTAGGCGTTCTTCAAAAAATCATTAGACTTAATACGTACTTGTTTTAAATGTAAAACTTTTACTTAAAGGTAATCATAAAAAAAAAAGATCTCCGCCTACGAAAGGTACATATTTTTTTTAGATATTTACACTGAAACGTAGGCGTTATTAAAAAAAACAATTATTTACAAATCCAAATGGTTGCGTCGCCGGAGAATTGTCGCGCCGCGTCGTCTTGCGGGGGTTCTCCGCCGCGGCGAGGGGATTCGAAATTTGAATATTTGAATTTTTGTGAATGGAACGGAACACAAAAAAAGCGTTTTGAATAAATCACAACTCGCCCACGACACCTTTTGTCTTAGGGCCGCGGCCGCCGGAGAGAGCTCTGAATGATGTTCTAATGATGGTAATGCATTTTTTGAAATTAATTTCTCCATTTTTTTTTACTCCTCCGCGACCGGCTCACGGAATTAGGGTGCGAGGATTTATGACGATATTTTTTGATAGATGCAGCGTTCAAATTGTTTTATTAAATAACACTCCGTATCGGGATGAGAAGAATAGCCCGGATTAAATTACGGGCATTTGTTTCAGAATTTGAATTTACGCTGCATTGTTCTTGATTCAAATGTCCTGGTTATCTTATTATCTTGTAAAATTATTATTGTTTGCCAATTTATAATTTATTAATCGTTCATTTCTAATCAAAGACAATAAATTAATTGTAAATAATGTGCAGTCCGACTGATAAATTATTATTAACAGAACTTAATGGTGTGTATCAGGGGCGTACACTAAAAATTATGGGAAACAAATATAAATTTAAAAATTGGATTAACATTAACAACATTATTTTGCAGTTAGTGCCATCTGTGTACCAGTAGAAACTTTAATTGCTTAGTTCTAAAAACTCACCGTTGTACTCATGGCGCTCTTTTTTTATTCGCCGCATCGTGCTATTTACATTACATAGTTCTGTCCTTAAGCTAGTGAATTACTCAAGTCATATAAATGGCTATTTACTGAATTGAAAATTCCTTTCGATTGATCCGTTTTGTATGGAGTCGTTACCTATGCTGTTTTTTAACGGAATAACATTAGAAACTGCGTGTAAATCATTGAAGTGTCTACTTCCTCTTTTACTTATTCGCGAATTTTACTATCTTACTGTTCTTTAAATTTGGTGCGTGGATTTGGATTGACAAATAGAACTATTTCGTACGTTAACCTTTAATATAAATAATTATTTTCTTTAGTAATTATATGAATGATTTTCAAACAATAAATGAATCGTGTTCAGTCATAGAAAGTGTTCTTAAAAACCTTCATACATTTTTTATATGAGTAAGAAGGTATTATTTTATGTTAAAACTTAAATTTTAAAAACACTATTAATAGTACTCTAAAATCACAAATAAATTCATGATAAACGATGGATTTATTTTGTCCAAAGACGTTAGTTAAACGAAAGTACACATATATTATATAAGATTGTATAATGTCATTGGTAACAGCATAACCTAAATCTATACTTACTGCACGCCACTGACATGTATGTAATTTATGTTAAATATCGTGCATTTGAATTATTTCAAGAATGAGGACTTCTGTTTTTTTTGAAAATTCTTGAGCAATCTTAACTAACATGTAAAAATGTCCTTAGCGCTGGTTGTGTGATTTGTAGAAACTTTTAATTATAGTAAAAAAAAATACTATTTTTTTTTTAGTTATTTGATCGTTAGTAAAAATATATTTACTTCTCGAAAGTACATCCCGTAGTACACTCTTTTTACTCTTCGATATACGATAGTAAAAACGAGAATCGATAGTTAAATATGGCGGACTTTTCACAGCTGTTCCAAACGTCATCTGACACATTGACACTTAGAAAGTTGCTGTATACGATAATTGATCATTTGATATGGCGCTATTTTAGTGATAGAGAATTAGTCCGATGATGATTTCGTTGTTTAATATATAACACTAGTACATAATACGAAAAAATTTCACCACCAAAAAATCCATAGATAATGTATATGAACACAATATATAAATCTCCATCTGGTAGTAAATTTGATGTATCAACAGCCCGCAAATGATTTTTACTACGGGCGTTAGTTACCATAGTGAAAAGTTACTACTGATCACGCAATCGGCCATTACAGTTCAGTTAAAAACTTTTTGCATACATGATAATTGTGCAATTTTGTAGAAAATGAATATAATTATTTTGATGTATAATAAGTCCTACATAATATACAACTACTATCATTATCAATATTTTATTTATTAATTGTGTTTGGGCAAAACCGGTTAACTG
Organism: Eubasilissa splendida; assembly: GCA_031772225.1. Lineage (NCBI taxonomy): Eukaryota > Metazoa > Arthropoda > Insecta > Trichoptera > Phryganeidae > Eubasilissa > Eubasilissa splendida. The sequence goes on from CM062868.1 coordinate 18,273,667, forward strand.
AAATTCTCGCCATTTCATAATAAGATTCAATGTTAGGTAAGTACATATATATTTTCATTCGGTCATAATCTGAAAACTGTTTTGTATTTGGAAATGCCTAAATGGCCTTGTCAGTTTAAATATGAATTAGATATATTAATTATAAATAAATTAATAAATTAATAAAAAAAAAAAAAATTATATAAACATATAAAATCAATTTAATCGAAAAATATTGTTGTTGCCCCACCGGGATTCGAACCTGGATCTCTTTCCTAACCGGGGAAGGTGCGTTATCCAACTATGCTACACAAATTTATACGACAAATTTTCGAACCTTTTTGATATTAATACATTTAATCGTTCCATTATTTGAATGAGCCATCTACCTTATTTTCTGAATAATTATAACTTCACAATAAGAGTGTGTTCTCCTAATAAGTTGTCAGTTTAGATTAAAAATAAAACCCAAATATAAAATTGTAAAAATACTCGCCATTTTCTATCCACTACTAAACGAAGGCCTCTCCAAGTGTCGGCACTTTTCTACGTCCATCATTATTAGCGGTCACGAATTTCGTAGAATTTGATGACTTCGTCAGTCTAGACGGTTTTAAGGTAGCCCTGCCGGCCTCGGGATTCCTCTCGGATATCACTGAATGATTGCGATTGGTCAACGACGTATTCTGTCTGCTTTTTTATCTGCACGTTTCTTTCCCTGTCTCTTCGTATAATGTCCAACGTACACCTTTCTATGTGTTAATCTAAGATTATTAATCTCTTTTTTTCTTTCGTTTTGTTTCGCAGCCTTACGTGAGCACCCAAAGTAAGCATTGATATGAACGAACTTGTGTATATTAATATTAATAAAATATTGTTTATATAAACCAACTAAATTAATAACATTCATTCCACAACGCATGAAGCATGATTCAGTGCATATCTTCTATTTTGTATTTATCAAGTTTTTTGCTCAAACACTATCTACATAGTTATACAAAAATTATTAAGTAGAACACATTCTTATTGAGAAGTTGTAATTATTCAGAACATAGCTCTGTGACGTTTTAAATACTAATTTAATGTATTAATTATATATATTGTATTAATTATAAATATATATATAAAATCAATTTTGTCGAAATATATTGTTTCTGCGCTAACGGGATTCCAATCCGGGGAAGTACACTACCAATTAGTATTTTTCATGACAAATTTTCTAACCTATATGTTACACTTTTTCAAATTAATACATCTGTCGTTCCATTGCTTGAAAGCCGTCTACATTGTTTTTACGGAATCTAAAATAGTAAGTAGTAGGATTGGTAGTGTACTTCCCCGGATTGGAAATAGAGATCCAGGTTCGAATCCCGGTAGCGCAAAAACAATATTTTTCGACAAAATTGATTTTATACGTATATATTTATAATTAATACATTAAATTAGTATTTGTACCAAAATTGAAGATAAAAAAATAAACAAAATATGACACAATTCCGGCAGCATTGGTTCGGTTATTAGGTGAACATTTTTCATCCAACAGATGGGTGTAGAAATTCATCATATTGAATGATGCTGAATGGAGGCGTGTTGGCATTATTTGTCGTCCGTTCGATATTAAAAAGTACTCGTATCGAGTGGAAAATTATATAAAATGATACATTTTTTTATTGTATCCAATTGCATTGATACGGAAACATCGTCATTTGAGTAATTACTGTTCCGCAATGACTTCAATTATTTACTACAGCAGACCGCAGGGCGATCGAGTATATATTTTTGTCGATTTGATTATAAAGGACGGTGGCCATTTTAAAAACCACAGGAAATGGTCACCGGAAACTGGAATGTCTAAAAATCATGTCGGACATTATCGGAAGGCGATAAAAATGCGACATTTATTGGTCCAGCAGTGGAATTGTTTAAAATTACACGTCACGTATTAAATTATTTAAATAAACATATTTTAGAACATGATATTTAATACAATTAAGAAAGAAACACAAGAGAAATCAATGCATTGAAAAATAAATATTAAAGAGAACATACGTCTGTGATGTTTTAAATACTAATGTATTAATTATAAATATATACATATAAAATCAATTTTGTCGAAAAGTATTGCTTTTACGCTACCGGGATTCGAACTTGGAATCCGGGGAAGTACACTACCAATTATCACCTACTATTTTAGATTCCGTATAAACAATGTAGATGGCTTTCAAATAATGGAACGACAGATGTATTAATTTGAAAAAGTGCAACATATAGGTTCGAAAATTTGTCATGATAAATACTAATTGGTGGTGTACTTCCCCGGATTGGAAATAGAGATCCAGGTTCGAATCCCGGTAGCGCAAAAACAATATATTTTGATATATTTATAATTAATACATTAAATTAGTATGAAAAATAAATAGTTTTCACCGGTTGGAAAAGAGCTGTAACCGATTAAGCTATAATATCCGATGCAGCATTCGAGGAGGCTTAGTTAGGGGTGGTAGCCAATTTTTATCATCGCCCATGGTAAAAAACGTTAGCAAGTTGTTCGAAAGTCATGTTTATAACAAAGCGAATATTTATAAAATACTAATTTAGACGAATTTGATTTATTTTAAATATTCACAATTGGCAATACATATAAATTTGTCACTTTTCTGGAAAAAAAACCTTCTGTCTATGTGCTAGTATAAATTCAACAGCGAGATTATCATCGTACGAACTCTTATCAGTGCCCGTCTTGACACAGAATTTCTCTAGTGAGACGGGCACAGTCCAAACAGATTTGTACATAGTATTATATAGTTACTAATAAAATTAAAATAAATAAATAAATATTGATTGATTTATTGTCGTGTACTGCAACATTAAAAGTATCAATATGACATGTGTCTTTTGAAGTAGCTATTTAGAGTACGCAATTTTTAATTAACGATTTACCGTTTTACCATCTGATATTGGAGGGTAAAATAAATTTACAATCGTATATACTTTCGATTAGTAGATATTTTTTACTAAGGATCGAATAACCCGTATTTGCAAAAAAAAAATTGCACAGACATTGCACTCCACTGACCAGAACTTGATTCTTTAATACGAAAGAAGACATGTTCAGAAGTCGCCAAATTTCGCCTGTATTACATCTATATTTTTCAAGTTGGAACACCTGCAGTTTCACTCTGTAATGAAAATAACATTTATTATTAAAGAGAACACATTCTTATTGTGAAGTTGTAATTATTCCAGAACACAGGTGTGTGATATTTTAAATACTAATTAAATGTATCAATTAGAAAGATATACATATATAAACAATTTTATCGAAAAATATTGTTGTTACACCTTCCCCGGATTGGAAAAGATATTCAAGTTCGAATCCCGGGCAGGGCGAAAATAATATTTTTTGATAAAATTGGTTTTATATGTATATCTTTATAATTAATACATTTAATTTGTATTTAAAATAACATTTTTTGTTAGAATTTGACAATGCTCCATGATTATGCATAAATAAATTTTTAATTTCACCTAATTGTTGCGTACTTCAAAGTACATTTATTTTAATTCATCATCATAATCACCGCTGGATAAAGGCCTCCCCAAGTATCTTCCACTTTTATCTGTGTATTCTTACGCTGCCACGAATTTTCACAGGGTGGGACTCTTGCGTGTATTGATAACTGTGTTTGTCGTGAATTATGATCTGCATTTAGTTGTGTCTAAATAATAATTTACATTAATTCATATTAACTCAATTAAGCTAGATAAAATCTTTACCGCAATGACGATACAAAAAATATTATACCAACATTATATTTTTAAAAAAACTGCATAAATTCAAGCTCACATATTTGAAGTCGGTTTAGATAATTTAGTCCGAGGCTAGGATATTAGCTCATCAAATTAATTAACCACTGAATGTTCTTTTGTTTACACCTCACAATAATAAAACTTTCGAATAATCTGAAACAATAGAGCGCCGCTAAACAGCAGAATCAGTTCATCTGTTTCCCCAAAACGGATGCTGCCGATTCAAACTTGGAACTTGGCGACCGTTGTCGGAGCGGATGTTTCAAATTTGAACATCGAACGTATCTGTCAAAACGGATGTTTTAAATATCGAACGACCTCACAGCGGCGAAGAGAAAGTGCCCGCGGATGTGCGTCCCGATAGTCGCCATGGAAACCAGAAGACCTATTGTTTTATTACATTGGCGGGTGCTCATTGGTCAATCATTTGTGTCGGTCGACAGGAGCGGCGCGAGGATATTTGAGATACGCGCATTGCACTACATTCGTTGAATTAGTGCAATTCAATCACCGATTCAGGGGTGTCATTTTCACTGTTAAAAAGCGTAACGGACATGTCATATTTCGAAATAATTTTTTAAAATTGTTTAACTGACGTCCAAAATCTCGATGGATAGACGAAATTATGGGAGCAATGGGAATGACATGGTGAAGATTGGCGGAGAACCGAAGAGAGGCACGGGAAGGCTTTCGTCCAGCATTGGATCGACAATAGATGAAGATGATGATAATACAACACATTAAATTTCAATTTAAATACCTATCTATATATACATTTTTACAAATTATATAATATGTTTAACTGGTTCTCCCTGTTGTATTTTGTTTAGACGATGAACTTTTGTTTTCTTCTTCTTGTTTTAAATAGGCAATCCACCCTTCAAGAGTGATTTGTGCCATTAATCAAGTTAAATCTTTATTTTATAGAAAAAAAGTACAATCATATTATAGAATAGGAAATATTGTATTACAAGTCAATTCCAATGTCGTTCAAAAAATTTGCTATTGTATAGATTAAATGTGGCGAGTTAAGGGAAAGAAGATGACACAAGTTAACAGGGAGTTGAAAAATACCATTGACGAGATTACTGTAAAAAAAACCTGTGATCCGCAATGGACAGGCAAAAAAGATATGGTCAAGGGTTTCCTCCTCGGCACCACACTCACACATCGGGGAATCTATTAAGTTCAATCTGAATAAATGTGAGGCTACCTGGTAATGCTCAATTCTCATTCTAGAGATATTTGATAATATTATATGGAGACTTTCTTTTTGGAGAACCAGGGGGTGCGGAGAATAGATCTTTGAATTATTTTAAGCCGATTACCCTTATGATTATTTGGATTTTTTGTTTTGTGGGCTAAACACTATATACGAGAACATTTTAAATATATAATTTCTTTAACCCTTCCCAAACCATGCAGTAACACAGGTCTACCGCTCTAATTAAATCTGTAATATTTTGGTAAATACACGCAACATGCAATTCATATATTAGTTAATTGGAAGAAAAATATTTACGCTTAGAAATGACTAGTGAAAAATCAAATTTGTAAGGCAAAGCTTACAAAAAAATCTTTAAATTCAATTTGTTGTAAAATTAATACGTTGATATAAAAATAGCATTTATGTGAAGACAGAAATAAATCACATATTAATTTTACAATGAAAAGAATAACAGACATACGAATATAATGATGTCTCTTTCTCACTAATTAAAGAAAAATAGATAAAAAAGAAGGTTGTATTATATAATGCAACCTTCTATCCAGGACTTGATGAATGCTCCAAATTACAATATTATATATATTTTTTATATTTATAGTAAATTTATGGCATTAACCATTTTTTCACATTTCAAAAGCTAATAGAACTCTAATTTCTTACTGTAACACGAGTTGACAGCATGGCTGCGTACGAGAATTTTATATCACGGTATGGTAAAGGTTAAAATATTACGTTGTTTTGACGTGTTTTTTAAAGCTTTTCTTAATTTATAATGATTAAAATGCGCGAATTAAAAATAATCTAATTTGATCACGTTACACGTTTCATCACAATAAGGGAATTAAAACGGTCATATTTGATTACATTAAATGGGTGATTATTGTAACAGGCGGAATCGTCACGACAAGTATGATAGATCCCTTTCTACGCGAACCGTTTTGTCTGCCGATACACTTCACACCGCGTCTGGCATTTGTATTGAATGTACCGAGTACATATTGTCTTACAGACTCGAGAGATCTGAACATAATTGATGATTGAATATGTTCATTCATTACACGAATAATCCATTCATTCATAAGCTGAACGCAGCTTACGGTTCAAAAATAACAACAAAAAAAAAGCAAAAAATCTTCAAGTAAAAAACATCTGCCTTGAAAGTTTAAACGTTCTCAGTGCGCGGAGAGCGCGCGCGTGTATACGTTTGTACCTATTTCATTTTCAAATTTGACATTTATTTGAAATGAAGAATTGAGGAGATTATCGCGTTCTAAATTTAAAAAAAAAACGTCCGTTGGAAATGCGCGCGTGGAAATGGCGCGAAAAAATGAAAAATGTCACACTCGATACGATAGTTTCGAAATGTCGAGCCGGTAAAAAAGAACCGAGAATGTGTTGAGATAATGTCAGATGAAAGATAAACGTTTATTGTTTTGACTGTTTTCTTCAAAACTGTCTAATTACGATCGGTTTGAATTGAAAATCAAAATAAATACAGCGTTCAAAAAAAAACATTACAATTCAACTTACAAATAAAATGCCGCGTAGTGTGTGAAATATAGGTAGATGACATTATTGGATTAGTTAAATTAAAATACAATCAATTATTCTTATATAAATAATTCGACAATTCTCTGTTTAAACCACTATTTATTGATAAATCAACATGTTTCGATACCTATGGTATCTTCATCAGGAAACAATGTATACTGATGTTAAAAATACAGGCAAAGATAAAAAAAAAACAATAAAGTGGTGAATTTGCAAATAATCACATTTTAAATTTATTTTTATCTATGATTGTATTTTTAATTTCAGTATACATCATTTCCTGAAGAAGATACCATAGGTATCGAAACATGTAGTATAATCAATAAAATAATGGTTTAAACAAAGTATTTTATCTCATTATTTATAAAAAAAAGTTTTGAGTTAATTAATTAATGACGTACTCGTTTAGTCTAGTGGTGAGACACTCGCGTAGTGGTCTAGTGATCAGAAGTTCGTGATGCACCAAGTTAGTTATTAAACAACTATATTAATTATAGTAGAAGGGAGACAAGAGACATGTAAAAAAAATTAAAACAATAATTAACAAACACATACCTACGACATTAGTAATTGTTATTATTTCGCATATGTATTTGATACATTTGGCAGTTATTTTGAGGTTGTAGTATATATTTTTTTCATATATTATATCTATATACTATTTATATTGTAGATGACTTTCTAACAATGGAACGACAGATGTATTAATTTGAAAAGGTGTAACATATAGGTTCGAAAATTTGTCATGAAAAATACTGGCGCTATAACACGATTGGTAGTGTACTTCGCCGGATTGGAAATAGAGATCCACGTTCGAATCCCGGTGGCGCAACTAACAATATTTTTCGACAAAATTGATTTTATATGTATATATTTATAATTAGTATTTATATACTACTTGTTGACATATTTTTAAGACGGTTTTAATATTCAAAACGCCATACTTTAAACTGGATCCCCACACATATGTGACTAAAAATTTGTGTAGTATAATTTATACAGATAGATGTGATAATAAATAATAATAATATTACAAGCATCCAAATATCTGTATGAAATCAACCAATAAGGTACCCACAACTCTCCCGCGGAGTTTTGTGTTCCAAATACGAATATTCAAAGATCGAATACGTGAAAAAAACGCGCCGACATGTGGCGTACGTCTGTCGATGTCGTTGAGCGATTTTTTTCCCTTTTTAATGTCTTATTTAATGGGAGATGCCCCGTTTTAGAGAGACATCGATTTTTTAAACTGACTGAGAAAAATGCACGCGTTAAATCCAAAATGAATAATCACAAAAATGGGCCCGACCAACTAATTCTGTGAAATTTAGATTTTTATAATGTAGAGAAAAATTAGGCTACAGCTGTTTTTGAAACGCTTAATTATCTAGAGGCTGCCTATCCGATTCGTTTAAATCTTTAAATCTATCTTCGAAATGTCTCCGCTCTCATATCTCAACCGTGTCATTAATGTTTTGATGTGTAATATTGCAGCATTGAGCTGGTTCCGAGACTCACCTTGGAAGACATTTTTGAGCAATCAATTACGGTCACCATCTTGGTTTTCCGTCACGTGTGGAAAGATGAGAAGCTTACCTGAAAATGAGAGAGAGATATAAATTAGTTCATATAAATGCCGGCGAAATGGAATACATATTAATTACGACTGAAAAAATGATGTATTTTTATAAAAATTAATTCGCTCTGATTAGATCTGGCTTTAATGACATTCTTGCTAGAAAATAATAAGAAATTTTGATAAATTAAACGTATGTTATTTTAGTGAAAATTCTCATTAGTATCGTTAATTGACGTGGCAGTCATTTAGTAGTGGACATGATTTAAAAAAAAATCAACTAACATTTGTACTATCTATATATATATATATATATATATACACAACTGAGAATGTGGATTCGACATTTCATCAACAGATGTAAATAACAACCTAATAAATAATAATGTGTTCTCCTTAATAATATATAAGTTGTATTCATGTGTCCAAAATTTAATAAAAATGAATAGTTAGTTTTGGCGTATGCTATCGTTTTACTCAAATGTATTTGAGATTCCGTGTAAACAAATTAGATGGCTTTTAAATAATGGAACGATAGATGTATTAATTTAAAAAAGGTTCGAAAATTTGTCGTCAAAAGTATTGTCGCCGTAGCATAGTTGGATAATGCACCTTCTCCGGTTTGGAACGAGATCCAGGTTCGAATGTCGGTAGCGCAACAACAATATTTTCCGATAAAATTGATTTTATTTGTATATCTTTTTAATTAACGCATTTAATTAGTATTTAAAATATCACAGACATGTTCAGAATAATTACAACTTCACAGTAAGAATGTGTTCTCCTTAATATTTATTTTCAATTTATTTCCCAGATTACTGAGGATGTCTTTGATAATTTTCCTTCAGCATTAATCTAATCGGTCCATCGGATAGACTAGTCTCTTCATATTTCTTATCATGAGCTTCTCTAGGCGCTTTCATTTTTAAAAATTAGAGGATGCATCTCAGACAGATTGAAGATAATCTATCTTAATACCTTAATTACTGTTCAAAGTATTCTAAGCATTGACTTCCAGCACACCACACTACAAAATCGTCAAATTTCTTTTGTTCAATTGCTTTCTTTGTCCTGATCATACCATCATCAGACAGTTGAAAGGCGCAATAAAATTCTGGTTAAAAAAATGTATGTTCATAGCATGGTCACCCCTTCAATATGATCACATACAGAATCAAGACTTCAGACCCAACACCAATGAGTGAGCAGTGTGTGTGTGTTAAATTAAATTGTACTGTATTATTTAAACTTGTTAAAATGTGAATTATCCTTACAAATTTTTAAAGATCTAATATTGTATCATATTTTGTTACTTACACTTTTCATTTTTTACGGGCACAGATATTAGAATACGAAATGTACTTACAATTTATGAAAAATAAAAAAAATAATAAAATAGTTTAATTCTCTCCTATTGTATCGCACACCTAGATCAAAACTAAAACAACTCAAAAAAAACAAAATTTTTGAGTTATCATTGTATATACTATGTTATATAGACAACTAGCTTAGTCCCAGTTCTCAAATAATGTCATTTTAGGATACATTTAAAATGTTATTTAGTTTCATAACTTTAGTAACAAAAAGTGGAGAAAAATGTTTTTATTTTATTGTCTACTGAAAAATAATTTTTTTAATTGATTTAGTTTTGATCTAGGTGTGCGATATGCTCTAATATAAACAAGATTAAAGTCTATTCTTTTACAGATCTGTTATGTTTCACTTTCAATCTATTCAGTTTCTTCTCCTTTCTTATGCTTTCTGGCATTTCATTAAAAATCTTCATCGCACTGTACGTCATCGATTTCTGTGATTTGGCCTTCTTCCTGAATAACAGTCTCAGTCCATCCCTCCCTCTTGTACGACGCTCGTGCTCATGTTGATTTGCATCAATTTTTCGTATAAATTCCGCCGATATTTTCTTATTGAGGATTTTATAAATAAATACCATTATATTAATAATCCTCTTTGCTGGTCCAGCTCGAGCACAACTCCGTGCTGAAGAAGTCCTGGAAGAGTGCCGCAGCGGTAGACAATTAGTCAGCTGTAATTCACATTACGAGTCAATATTGAGATAAAGAAAAATAATATCCATTTGGATGTTAAAAATTCTCATCTGTGTTCGATTTTTATTTTTTATTATTGCATGAGCAATTGGAGTCCTACATTCCCCCAAGGTACGCGCAACTGACAACGTTAAACTTCCTGTGACGTCACGCGTGTGTCATCAACAGGTGTTTTTGTCGTGCGATTGTGCGAGAACAAAACACGCGGAGACATGTTCATTTTTCCTAGGGGATTTTTTATTCAAATGTCGAACACATTGGACACGAGTATCCGAAGGACCGTTCGCGTTCGGAGCTCTTTTCTTTGTATTGAAAATATTGAAATAAACGCCGACAGCCTTGAAATTGTGTGTCACGTGTGTTACGCGTATTGTAGAATATGTTTTTGCGTTTCAAAAAAAAAAAATTCATAAATTCAATTAAATGACTATAATCAAATATTTAGATAAGTTCTGCGCCGTCATTGACATCTACATTATTTATCTGATGAACAAATGATTTTCATAGTTATGCGATAGATGGCGAACGATATAGTAAAGAATTTTCAAATGGTTAAATTAATTTATTAAAAATTCGCAGATTGTGTATGTGTAATTACGTGGTTAGACTTGGTTGACCTTTGAAGTTGGTAGTTTTCTCTTAACAATTGTTAATTTGTAAAATTATTTTTATTTTTATTTTGTCACTGTGTTTCTATTAAACTGTTTTCATATTGTACCTTAATATCATATCAGTATCATTAATGATCTGTACGTTAAAACAATAAAAAATATAACTGGCGATCATCGGAACTATTGACGTAGCGTACTCGGAAGAAATGCCGGTTGGTATAGGCCAGGGGTCGGCAGAAGCGGCACTTTTCATGGACGTTTGCGGCTCTTCAGATATAAACTCTAATATCACCTCATCTCAAGCAGTCTGATGAGTTCATGAGATAGGGCCGCCGAATAAACATAGACTCGTAAGGAATGCTCTCTACCACACTTTAGACCGGCCTCACATGACCACACTCGCGTTGGTCAATATGAGCCGTATGCGGGTTTTAGTGTGGCACTGGAGCAACAAATCCACAGATTTGACCAGCCGCTTGGAAGAACTCGAAAGAGAGAGATCCAATTTGATTTCTCAGCACAAATGGACAGCTAAAAAACAACTGCCTAAAATATAAACAATAATATTTAATACATGGAATAGTTTGCCTGAAACATGTGAAAACTAGCTGTTGGTATACTCACAATCTTTGGCTCTACATATATACGCGAACAAACATTCTCAACTATGAACCAAATAAAAAATAAACTCAGAAGCAGAATGACAAATGAAAATTTACAATCATGTATTCAATTAAAAATAAGTAGCTATTTGCCAGATGTAGTGAAGTTATCAAAAGCGATGCACGGACGCCGTTCTAATTAAATTTTTAAATAAAAAATCTATTTTTCATTACAAATTCACATCCATATATATTCTGTTTCCTTGACAATATATCTCTTCTTAATTAAAAAACTGCTGACCCCTGGTATAGGCAAATAACGTTTTGCAATAAAAAACATGCTCTATGTTCAAATTGTATCCCTTGCGTACTGACTACAGTCGAATAATTTATTACACGCATAAATCGAACACATGTTTACCATTCGTCCCAACTCAACGCGCGAATAGTTCAAAAAGTCGCAGCATCCCGAAGCGGTATGACTGACAATCCGGAATCTCGACGCGACAGAAAACATCACTCGCGCTAAAGGTCGGAATCTTAGCAAAAAGGCGCACAGGAGCGAACCAAAACGACCGTACAATCATTTGGCCGAGGTACCGGATCGAACAATGAGATTGGACAATGTTCGCCGGGCGCGGCGCTCGGCAAAAGAGGGCAAAACTCGCCAATTAGTCGGTCGCACTGCTGGCAATGCAAGGAGGCCAAAAAGGCACTCGACCAAAGCTCGGTGCAAAACGACGAACTCGAACGATTGACAGAAATCTCTCTGCGCACCGTCAGCTCGGCAGCGCAGACCAGGTAATGAATGATGCGTACATTGACAATCAGATGTGTGCAGATGCCGTCAATTTGACATTTGGTTCTTAATGAAATGCAGCCACTCAGTGACGTCTTTTTTAGACTCATTCACGATGTTGAACGCAGGAAATTCACAAGCTTTCAGCTATTTTCGATGTAAGCTGTTGAAATATTTAAATCGAGTTCAAGATGTCCTTGAAATCGACTTATTTTTAGTAGTTTCAGATAATTAAAATGTACATCACTGAGGAGTTTATCAAGTCTGAAAATAAAAATTAAACTATTACACACATATATATATTTAGGAGAACACATTCTTATTGTGAAGTTGTAATTATTCGACACATAGGTCTGTGGTATTTTAAATATGAATTAAAAATATATTAATTAGAAAGATATACATATAAAATCAATTATATTAGAATTATATTATTTCCCGGTTAGGAAAGAGATTCAGGTTCGAATCCCGGTGGCGCAACAACAATATTTTTCGATAAACTTGATTTTATATGTATATCTTTCTAATTAATATATTTAATTCATATTTATATATATATCAGGGCGTGCATAATGCATGGTTTAGGTTATGCTGCTAATATCGATCGATACTGTAAAATAAAGCTTCAAAACACGATTTCATAGGATATTTTTGTAAAAAAGTAATTGTAAGTTAATTAAGAAAAATATCAATATTACTTTATCTAGTTATTAAAGAAACTATAAATGGTTTAGAAGTGTATAGATATTGTCGCTGTTTAAGCGAAGACGCATTTTTATAAATGTGCAGAGAGACTGAATTATTGCGTTTAGCTGATCTTAGCACAGTGAGTAAGATTAAGAAAGGATCACTTAGGTGGTTTGGTCATAAAGAACAGGTGAATGAGTATGAGAATGGTAAGAAAGGTATATGATGCAAAGAGGATGTCCGCGGAAGACTTGGCACTACCAAATAAACCACACGCTGGGAGATGGACGAGCTTGTATGAGAAAATGTATGAATGTGGATGAGGCGAGAACTGTGCGCCAGGACAGAAGAGTGTGGTGCTCTATCCTCTCCGCCCACCCTCGCGAGCAAACGGCAGATTTATTAGATGGTTTTAATTAAAATATCAATTTGCGAACTGTGATTTATTTGCGTGTGGACCTACATACATTATATTATATCAAATAATTATGTATTGTGCTGAATATACACGCCACTGATAATATATTACGTTTATTTATTGATACGTTTTGATATGATGTAAATGTTCAAAACGAAGATATTAATTTTGACGTATGTAGATTTTTGTGAAACCGTAAAAATTGATATTATTTACGATCGAACCAATCAAAGAGAAAAAGCTATCGCGTAATATGAAAAGTGAGCATTTTTTGTATCACCAGATCAAAGAAACATATTTCAGAACCGGTGATGTACAGATATGACATTTATTGCTCATTTTGACGTATCAAATTTTCTCATGTTACGTCAATTTGAACTGCGACTGACAATTTTAAATGAAATTACCCCGACGACGTATAAATATATTTTATGATGTTTAAAAATATACATTTTTATTTTTTATTATTGATTATTGGCTTAAAATTGCGACATTTCAAATGAGGCGGAAAGAACGACGTTAGTTTTCATTTGTTTCACAGATAATTTCAACTTCCTACACTCGAATGATTTGAAGAGATTCTTCACAAGTTAGACACTGCGTCGCCATAGAAACGGCCCACCCAAATCATTTGTCAACTGGTGACCGACTTGTGTCGTAAAGTGGTTTTTTAATTCGTTGTTTAACGTACTACCGTTTTCTTTCATATTTTTCAAATGCGAGTTTAATATTTTTTTATTTATTATCTTCGTTTTATTAACCACTAAATTGAGTTTAAACACATCTACCGGTTTCGAAAAATACAATTTTCTTCTTCGGGATGTCATAAACACAAAGTTAATATTGCTAATTTTAAAAGTATGCAAGTTTAATAATTTAAATTTTAAAGTATATTTAAAAAATTCGTTACTTGTATGGAATAAAAATAAAATTAAAATAATAATCTCGTCGGCGGAGAACCGAACCTCGATCGTACGCGTGACTGGCTGGGATTCTAACCGTTGCACTGTCAACGAACATGATAATGTGAAAGCTCGTTGCAAAGTTCACCATGGGTTATTAATTTTCGGAAATGTTAACGATGTATAAATAATAATGTAGGTATAACTAACCAACTGACTAACTTACCATCGCGCCGTTTTCCCGCGGGGGTAGGCCGAGATGATAGAGCGCCATACTATTCTGTCCTGATACACAGTTCTCGCCTCATCCACATTCATACATCTTCTCGTACAAGCTCATCGATTATTCTATTTGGTCGTGCCAAGCCTGACATATACCTTTCATACCATTCTCTCATCGTTCATCTGTTCATTATGACAAAACCATCTAAGTGATCCTTTCTTAATCTTACTCACTATACTAAGATCAGGTTTACGTTCTTTCCTTATTTCTTCATTCTTTACTTTGTCATAAATGGATCTGTCACACGTACGCCTAAGCGATCTCATTTCCACTGTATTCAGTCTAATTTTGTTCCTCTTCTGTTACTTCCGTACATCAGTGTCGGTGCCAGGACTCCATTGTGCATAGCTAGTTTTGCCTCGGTTGACAAGTTCCTATATATGACAATTTGACACTACAGTAGGTGATTAAGTTTGCATAGAATGTGAACGGTGCTCGCCTCCAAATATGTTTGATATTTAAAAGATTTTGGAGGTATCCGGTATCGACGCCGCTAACGGAAAAGGTGGAAATTACAAATGAGATCTTATAAAAAAGTTTCTTTGACAATTTTTACGCGAATATGGAATTCCTTGTACATGAATTCGGACAAAAGTAATGTCCAATCATTGTGATAGCTGGTAATGTACATTTCATTTAAGTGGAATGCGAAAGCACTCGTCAGCTATTCCATTATTACTGTAATAAATAAATACAATCGGAACGCGTTTTTTTCTCGGCAGTACATTCTAATCGCGTGCACGCCGGGTGCGTTAGGAGTGTGAACGTTGTGAATATACACAACACAACACACATTATTATAATATCGATGTTATTTCTCGATAGTTTGTAGTACGATAGACGCGTTTTAAAAAACGGAACATGTGTACATTCTAATTGGGCGCGCGTGACTCGCGTGCCGGCCGCCGCGCTTGGACTGGGAATAGTGATGTAAAGTGTATATTTTTACATATTTAAGACGATTTTTCCGTGTATATCGGTGGGCGAGTTTCGTTTGTCGACCCGCCCACGCGACACTCGGGATGCCTTTCTTCCGAAAATGAGTCAGGTCTTTCTATAAGAATATCGCGACACTCCTCGCGCAGGACGGTAGGCGTCAATTGACATCGGCGTTATTAATTACCGGTGGAAACAGAGGAAGTGGAGACGGTGGACCATTGTCTTTCTTATTCAATTCATCGAAGGCGATTGAATGAGCGGTGAAGAATGGAGCCAACCGTAACACTTGCACGAAATATAAATAATCAGAAATTCTCGCAAATACATAGCCCTGGCGATTCCTTAACAACTGCATACGTAGACATCTGCACACAGTCAGATTATTATTCTACTGCCGTGGCTTAATATGAAACAATCTAGATTATTTTAATACTAATAACAAAGCAAAAAGTGGTGTAAAAGTGAAGACCCCACGCTCGCTGGATCGATGATACGATTGAAGGAAGCAGCCGGATGCGGAGATCATAAAATTGAAAGGAGTAATGGTCGTTTTATTTTAATTTATTTTCTATTTTTAGAGAAACAGTGTAAAAAAAAATTAACAAAAAATGTTTTTAAACTGAACATACAAAGTGGAAAAGGTAAGATGGTAGGAAAATGGGATGCGAAATATACAATTTATGTTTATAGTTATTGAAAAGTTGGCGTAGTTTAATTCTAAAAAAAAAAAAATATTTTTTTGGTTTTGTTGTGGTAGTTGCCATCCTAGCAACTGGCTCATCTAAGTCGAAGTAGATTTTTCTTCTTCATTAAATATTTCCCTCTATTACTCTATACTGTAGTAGTATGTTAAAAAAAAAATTCTAACTTTAAACATGCGTTTAAAGTTGGGCTTGTTGAAAAACGCTCGGATCATTCATATCCACCGTGTGACGTCACATATCCAGTACTAACAATATTAGTACAGAGTTGACATGTCGACTAGGAAGATGTGACGTCACACGATAAAACGGAATCGCTTTTAAAACACGCAACTTTGAACGTCCGTAACTTTGTCATATTTCAAGATATTGAAATTTTTTTTTTCAGTTTTGTAAATGAGATTTGTTGATTGCACCCAACATTTTGAATGTCATCCTTAGGCAGATATGTACAATAATAACTTAATAATGTATATATATACTCGTAGTATACATAACTGATATATGAATTTTATTAGAGCACCTACCATTGTGCATCTAACGTGTGTTGTGTCGAGGTTTACAATGCACAAGTGTCTATTATTGTCACCTGTGGAGTGAGTCATTTTGCGTTTAATTCTATTGTTAAATGTGTTAAAATGGCATTTATCGACATTGTTAGTACACCACTAAATTATTAAATGTTGTTATATTAATTGGATGCACGCGAGAGAGTGAGAAATGAAAACTCTAAACAGACGTGAGAAAGAGACGCTCGCACTAAAATTGCATTATTGTATTAAATGTTGCATTACGCAGAAGCGGGACGGCGATACAGAAATCGATACGAAAGACAGAGAAGCGCCGTTGAGAGCAAACTTTCGTTACACACGACGCTTTTTATCGGCACGATATCGAGATGAGAGTGCAAATGAGACGGCGGTGTTTTTTTTACATCGAGCACAATGCATCGAAGCGAGACGGACGATGTAAAAATCTCAAGACTCGATTACAAGTTATCGTTTATTTATTGAGACGGGAACGAGACGGGGATACGTAATGCGGCGCCGTGTGCGCGCGGGTGCGACAGGGACGCGACGCTTTTTAATTCCTCTGAAGGTGTGCTTGGCAAATTGACATTGAGTCTACGTGGTAATTGGTAATTGACATACGTCATGCAATTATTTGATTGTTGTAATATGTTAGAACGTTACACACAGACGCGGGCATATGACGTCATTCTCCAGATAGCATAATGTGTATCGTTAGCGCGTAAGCGGACGATTGCACAACTATATACCTATTTTTTAGATTATTTTCTATTATTATTATTATTAAAATTATTCACTTTTTTAAAAAAATGCTACATTTTTGCTGGTATTCTGGGACGAAGCTCAAACCCCTGACCGTTTGATAAATGAGTGAGTGTTTTTATCGCTGGAGTAATAAGCATGTATATAAGAATTTAACAAAAGTAAAAAAAATACATTCGAAATGTGTTGATGAGAGGAATTATATTAGACTCAATTTGATTCTGTTTGAAAATGCTAAAATTTTTTAAAAATATATTAAAAAAAAAAAAAAAAATATCGATTGTGTTTCGACAACACTATTGGGTATACCTAAGCTGACCGATGTTGAAGTGGTGTATCGATTATATATATAATATATATTTGTTCCAATGCCGGAGAGGCGTTACCGATCGAACGCCCGATAGGGCAGCGGGCGGGCAGGAGTGAGACGGCGATAGAAAAACTGCATTCGGATCGATAAGCGCGAGAGGGACGCCGACAGACACAGACCACGCCCACCGCCTTCAGTGATGTTCTTCGCAGATTACGGAGTGTCGATTTTATTTAGTTTTTTTTTTTTTTTTTAACTGTCGCAGCTTTAGAGCGCTGCCGCTAGATGGTGATGGCGGTCATTATCCAAAGCGGGATGATAATATTGTTATGGATTTTAATGAGAATTTTTTGCTAATTATAATGATTTATCATTTATAATCGATCATCCCGAAAACTTGTTTTATATAGATTGTAATAATTGTCTATTTTTTTCTTTCTTCGCAGCTTTTATCTGACGAGAAGACAATGTCTATGATGGAAGATGAAATCATAATTGATTAATGTTGGTTAAATTGTTATTTAAACCGTTTATTGTGTTCGATTGTATAGATGATTCGAAATTCTTCGAGTGGATCAGTAGAAAGTAAGCCTCCGACAGTTGAATCTTAGTTACCAATCATAGTCACAATCATAGTCATAGTATAATATAACAAAGAGAATAAAAAAATAAAAATATTATCCACTGCTGGACGAAGGCCTCCCCAAGGATCGCATATTTTTTTTGTATTTATCCCTTCTCGTCTATCTTTTCAGATGTCGCGCTCGCGGACGTCTAACACTTCAACGTTCCGTCCTCCGACTCGGTGACGCATAATTCTTGGACAGCATCTAGTTATATTGTATTTGGTAGATATTAGTTATCATTTCTCTCGCGGTGATTGCGTCGCCAGTTCCTCGTCCGCCGTGCGCCACCGTTAGCGCGCTGGATGTCATTAAACCACTCTCACTCGGATCTAATTTGTGACTAAAAAAACACATGCAGCGCTTAAATCATATTAAACGTCGCCATTGCGTTTCGTCATCGTGGTGTAGCCATAAAAAACGTATCGAGTCCGACCGATGGCGACATGTGGCCCGCAAGGCGCGCTCATCAACCGGGATGGCAATCGCGCATTCGAATTTCGAACTGTCGCACGTCACTTTCGGCGGGAAGCGCCCGGATTGGCGCCGAACCAGTTGAAATTTCGAAAATGGAACACAAGGCCTGTCAATTTTTGACGTTTCTCGGAAAGAGCGGTGTTTTTTGACACTTTGGCAAACTGTTTCGTTGGTTCCGCGCGTCGGATCCGGGGTTTGAAATTGAAAATTTAACCAACCTGAACGATAATTCACGCTTACAAAAGTATCGCTAATTAATTGTGTCTCCGATACTACGGAAACTATTAAAACGTATTTTATTTTATTTATTCTGTTCATGTTCTTAATATACGTACATATTATACATTATAAACATTCTTATACATATACAAAAAAGGCGAACAAGCTTCATAATGTAAGAGATGTTCACTGTCTCCTTAACTGGACCGAAGTCTGTAACTATAGGAGACAGGTTCATCTGTTATCTATCATACAATCCAAAAATATTAAGAATGCAGTATACAGGGTTTTAAAAGAATTCTAATAACATAATAAATAAGTGAAATACTCTCGCTATCTATGCAAAACAAAAAATGATGCTCTGTTCATGTGATCATATCCATCTTGGCTCAGTTTCCTTTCTGCCAACACCCAATAACCAACTGCTGAGATGGTGTTTCAGTTTTTCTGTCGAGAGTTTCACACTGCTCGGCAAAACGTTATAGGCTCTAAATTGACTGTAAATGATATAAGTATTTATTTCTAAGCGTTATCCAATATATAGAAAGGACTTCGGGGACTTTACCAATTTGAGGTCCTTAATTATAACCCTTTCAGCCCTGTAGTAAATCATCATGGGAGAGAAGTAGAGACATGAATGACCCAAAACATTCCTGCAGTGACAATGGAATAGCGAAGAGATGATGCTGGAGTTAAATGATAGATATTGAAGCAACTCTAGATGGACCTAGCGTCTTCAGGAGAATTTTCGGAGCTTTTAAAGAAAACGGTGTACGTCTTAGACGTTATAATCAGGAATAGGTTGTATAGTTCAACGAAACCTAAGCCATGTAGAACGTATAATTAATGAACAAGCCCTGAAATAGCTGCTCAACACAGAGCAGTAAATGAATAGACATGAAATAGAGTGTACATATCAGAATATTAGTTGCGGGACAATAGGCATTATCCACACATTCTATGTTGAAACATAAATCCGATAGTTTATGACACATTTATGCATGAGTAAAAGTATTTACTCTTCGAAAATTAAATCTTTGTGTGTAAACAAGACGTATTTTATACATTAATGAATATTATATTGTCTGCGTTTAAATTTTCGTTCTAATCGAGTCATATATTTAAACAAAATCGCTGAGCTATTTGATTGCGTAAGTGATCACGTGGGTGACACCAAAATGAAAATATTAATACAAGGATTTGCGTTAGTTACTTACTTATTTACCATCACGCCGTTTCACCGCGGGGGTAGGCGGAGAGGGTAGAGCGCCACACTCTTCTGTTCCGACACACAATTCTCGCCTCATCCACATTCATACAAGCTCGTCGATTATTAAAGCTTCTAACAGAACCATCCTCCATTATCTGGTTTACCTGGTCGTGCCAAGTATTCCGCGGACGTCTTCTATTTCTGGTGCCATCGACACTAGCGTCATATATCTTTCTTATCATTATTTCCTCATTCATCCGTTCCACATGACCAAACCACCTAAGTGATCATTTCTTAATCTTACTCACTATAGTAACATCAGCTTTACATTATTTACTCTGTCATAAATTGATTTGCCACATAAGTGATCTCATTTTAATTGCATTCAGTCTACTTTCATTCTTCTTCTCCAGGCCTCACTTCCATACATAAATGTCGGTACCAGGACTCCATTGTGCACCGCTAGTATTGCCTCGGTTGACAAATTCCCGCTAGATATAATTCCATTCAAAGCGCCGTTCACTTTATTCCCAGCAGTCACCCTTCTTTCGATATCATTCTCAGCCTTTCCGTTTCTATCAAACATACTTCTCAAATACACAAACTCATCAACTTGTTCCAAACATTCATTACCTACAAGTATTTAGCACGGTGTCTTGCTTTCCTTCATCTGGAACACCATCACTTTCCTTGCATACATCGTACATTCTACTCACTAGACTCTGTAGTTCTTGTTCATTATTCGCCAATAGTACTGCATCATCGGCATACAAAAAACATTAGTTCATGTCTATATATTTGGTAGTCGGTACTGCTCAATAATAAATCTGAATGATGTGGGAAGATAATATAAATAAAGACCAATCAGAAGCAGTCCAGTACAGAAGCTGATGGGGGTGTCTTCTTGAGCATCCCAGGTCCCAGTACCGAGTTGCAGAGCCAGATATCGCGATAATGACATGACAATTTATCCAATTATTTTTGAGTTTAATTACTCGAACCATCTAGAATGCAAATCATTCTTCAGTCACCGATCGTTTGGTCACAGCATCACGCGTTCTCGATGCGCCCGCGTCCGCTGCAACTGGATGACAAAGTATCATTTTCTTCATACTTCGTAATCCTTTTTTTTTTTTTTTTTAACACAGCAACAAAAACAAAACGGATCGAAGTCATCTCGCGCTGTGAACGTAAACAAAAAACGTTGTATACATCCTGTATAGCCGTTTTATGAGAAAAGCAATAATAACACATGTTAATGTGATCGATTAACAGACTCTGAAAAAATGAACCCCTGTGCATTCGGTAGTCTCTGTCGCAACAGCGGCGCGGTGCATGTCGCTGTCCCTGTTCGACTGCCGTTTGGGACGTTGAGTGTCGTCAACTGTCGCGTTCAATGCAGATGATGTGACAGTGTGGCTAGATGGTTCTCAAAATATGATGATAATAAAAGTTGACTATCTAGATTGTTTTTGGAGATTTCAAAATTTTCAACGATACGCCATTAACGACCGAAATGTGTGATAATTAATTGTATAAGAAAAAAAATCATATGTTGCGTAATAAATTATTCGAATTACGCGTAAACTAGATTGATTTAAAATGCATTAAAATCGTAAAAATAGTTCGTAATTTTTAGGATTCAATGAGTTTCATAATAATCAAAAATTATATATGAAAACATGTGTTTTACAGATTTTTGAAAAGATATCATAAATAATATTACAAAATACATATGTTTATTAATATGTGATGTAAATTAAATTTTTTATTTTAATAATTATCAGTAGGATATATATATATATTTCATTTAACATTTATTTCTTCTCTATAAGAGTAGGACTCGTGTATACAGAAAGAGTATATACGAGATAATTTAGGCCTATTCTCAAAATTGCAATATTGAAATGAAGGTGATTGTTACATCAACCCTCAAATATAGTGTTATATTTGAATGAGAGAGAGGGAGAGAGAGTGAGGGAGTGAGGGAGATAAACGTACCATAATCTGTCAAAACTATCTGTCTATTTTTGAGGGTTGGTGTAACAATCATCTTCATTTCAATATTGCAATTTTGAGAATAGGCCTGAATTTATGTTTTAGTTAATCATTGTATATATTTTTTTACTTCAGATACAAATTGATAGTAGTCTATAATTGTTCTAATTGTGATGTTAAAAAATTTGATGCCTTGATAAATAAAGTGATTTTAGATTGCGGTATATTTTAATTTTGAAATATCAATTTGGTCTATAAATATTGTAGATCGAAATTCGCTTCTAAATTTTAATTGTGAACATTTTGATTATAGCATTATTTTTTGTATGTATTATTTTTGGCACTTTGAAATCTGTGAAAAATTTTTGAGTGATTTCTAATTGTGACATTGAAGTTTTATATGTTCCTCCCCATCCGATAATACTGTATTACCATTGTGTCTGTACAAACGCGTAATATATTATTTTCATATTTGCAAGTGATAAGATTACTTACTTATTTAACCAGATATAGTTTTATTTTTTATCTATGCTTGTACTTTTAATTTCAGTATACACTGTTTCCTGAAGAAGATATCATAGGTAATAGTGGTTTAAATTTAAAGTATTTTGTCTGATTATTTATAAAATATAATAAATTATATCTTAAACTAAATTTCAAAAGTCGTCCAAAAATATTAATATCTCAAAAAAAAAATTTTTTTACCGATTTTATTTTTTTACGAAATAAGTAAAAAGGGATAAATTCTTAATTGTGAATCAAATCGTCACTCCACAAATGCGTCGTCCCTTTTTGCAGCGCGGCGCACGGTCATCTTGACGCCAAGCGCGGTTCCAATAGAAACCAGTTGATCCATTATTTTCCAATTGACAGTGGTTCAATAATCGACTGCCGGATGCCCGCTTGAATGGGGCGTGCGAGGGGGACGCGCGTAGCGTGGCCGAGTAGCGCCGTCCCGCTCGCAACGCCAATGGCCATAATCATTCAATCGACCTCTTGTATCGGATAGTGGGTTCTGACATCAGCGAGATTCTGATTTGAAAATCGAACAGAAAAAAAATGTTTTCTGGGCGGGTGCCTATGTGAGATGTATGCAATTTTTTTTTTTTTTTGTAAACCTACTCATGTACAGCATGATTCTGTATCTCAATAGGTATATGTAAAACTGTAAAAGCGTGACATTTATCATATATCAATACGTGATTACCTAATCGGAGAATGGAGGAGTGAAATCTTCCGGAACGCTATAGCGCTCCAGATATTTTGGCTGCAGTGGGCGGGACATGTGAAATGCACTAAGCCCTGATACACACGCCAATAGGAATGATGCAAAGACAGACTTGCTAGTGATAGGTGGGTGTCCGCCGTACCGGACCATGGAAACGATGTCAAAAGATTTTGTTGAGACCGTTGAAGAAGAATCGTCATTCATGATACTTTAAGAATTAACCATAGGCAAGTAAATTAATAGATATGAAATAAAGTGTACATATAAGAGAGGAGTTTGGAATATTAGTTGCGGGACGAGGGGCATTCTACACACATCCTTGGTGGAAACATAAATCCGATAGTTTATGACGTATTTTTTACTTTAATGCATATTCAAGATTGATCCTTTATTTTCATTTCAACTTTATCAATATCCATCTCATAACTATGCTACGAGTGCAAAAAAGAACAGGCTCACCGTGAAGCATGAAATGAAAACAAGCTTTGGTCAATCCTTCCTTCCATATGTTTCTGGTCCCCAAAGCCAACAACGTTTTGCGAAGCATATGAAACAATTCTCGATGGACAAACTCAAACACCATCTCAGGAGGTGGTGATTGGGTGTTGGCAGAAAGGAAACTGAGCCAAGATTCATGGAAATGATCACATGAACAGAACATCATTTTTCTGTTTTGCATTGTTTTTAATCATGGGATAGCGAGAGTATTTTACATATTTATTATGTTATTATAATTATTTTATAACTTTGTTTAATTCATTTCTAATATATTTGGTTTAGATAATAATAATGGTTTTCATATTTGTATGATAGACAACGGATGAACCTGTCTCCTTTAGTACAGACTTCGGTCTAGTTAAGGAGACAGTGAACATCTCTTCCATTATGAAGCTTGTTCGCCTTTTTTGTATATTTATAAGAATGTTTATAATGTATAATATGTACGTATATTAAGAACATGAACAGAATAAATAAAATATTATCAGCGTTTAAATTTTCGTTTTAATCGAGTTATATTTTTTTAAAAAGTCGTGGAGCTATTTGATTACATGCAAGGAATTTGTGCTGGTTTATGTTTATGTATTTGGTGGTACATGGAAACGATGTCAAGTTTTGTTTTTAATTATGCTTGTATTTTTAATTTTAGTAAACATGTTGAATTATCAATAAATAGTGGTTTAAAAAAAGTATTCTGTTTAATTATTTGTATTAAATAAATATTTAAAAAGATTTTGTTAAATCTGCGAAAGCATTGGCGTAAATGTTTTAAAATAAATTCCCTTCAATAGCACCCCTAGGCTTCGCCAAAACCGAACCGGAATACCTCTGGTCGAAATTGCGGATACGCCACTTGGCGGTTTCCTTAGACCTGGTCTGGTTCCGCGCGGGGGTCCGGTCGCCCCCGGGCGGATTGCACCCTCCCGGGGTTAAAGCGACCCCGCAAATTCCTTACGGTCAAAACTTTGAAGCAGCCTCCGTTCAGGGTACGGGTATGGACTGATTTGCTGAGTAAATCAATTGGGGTTTATTTTACCCCATCGGGTAAATGTTTGATCGCAGCGTGAGGTTGTCTTTGTTTGATGTTTGGGTTTTCTTTGTGTTACCACAATCGAGTATTATTTTATGTATTTTACCTTAAACAGTATTGTATGTCTACAAAACACTCGATGCGTGTAAAACACTTTTTTTTATTTATTTAAAAAAAATAATAGTATTTCTCAAAAAGTTTGTTTTTAAACAACTTGTAATCAAGTATTCCAATGATGCGTGTGATCAACAAATCATTTTGTATAGCGTCTTTAAGATGACCCTATAATCAAATCAGCATCAAGATTATAATGAGATTGCTTACAGTCTAGAATTGAAGAGTTATTTGATTATTCCACACCGTGGAACCGGTCAAGCAAAATGCTCGATCCTAATATCTCGTCGTGCCAGGGGACCAGTTATTTCAACTCAAAGACCTGACCATCCATTGTAGTACATCTCTGAGGTTTTCACACACACATAGGGTAGACCGGAGTCAATTGAAACAAAATGCGTTTTACAATTGTCGCTATAAGAAACTAATTTTCTAAACAGTAGACAATTTAGTTGTTTCCAAAATTATTATATTCTCATTTCTCTAATTATAATAGGAATAAAAACCAGTTGTACCTGTAGGGAAATTTATTAAATCACAGAATTTAGGCACAAAACCGTTTTTTAAATTGTTTTCTAAAATTGTTGTTAAAAGATTCTACTACATTTAACAAAATAAAAAATGTATATAACCTCATGAAAATTCTTACAATTTTTGTTAATTGAAGTGTTAGTATAAAAATTCACTATTATAAAAATATACATAAATATCTTAACACATATAAATCTCAATAAACAATTAAATTTATTTTTTACTTGTATTCGTACAATGTGCTACAACTGCCCCGTTATGGTCATTTCAAATTAAAATATAAAATTTCGAGCGTTCTCTACTCACAAGCGTTTCAAAACCCGTCATATATCTAAAGAAATATGTGATAAAATATTGATAAAAAATATAATGACAAAAATCACATAAATCACAATGTCCAACTATTAATCTGATCGAAAAAAATTACAAATGCAACCGTCGCGTTACCTCTAGTTCTGTGAGTTACTACAGACAAGTCTGTAAATATCAAACGCACTTCCTGACGGCGTGTCATATGTGCATCTACTGCAGTTTACGAGTTAATTGCATTGGTACTACTGCCCCCTGGTACAATCGATCCCGATCTACCTTAAATCTGATACATCCTTGGTCGGAGTCACTTAATTTAATGACGTGTACTTTAAGTAAACAAATAATCTTTTATTAAAATGTCTCACAGAGACGAAGATATTATTTTTATATGAGAAGTATGGAAGTCTTGGGCATTACAGGGCTTACGACCTGTCATCGGCTGGCTTAAGTGATCACTTTACACAATGTAACGTTCACCTATTTACCCACTTGATTGAATTAATTGAAAAATACTGCATTTTCAGACAGGTTAATAATTCGAATGAATTTCATATACACATAAAGGATATTGCCTCCATTTCAAATTAAGTCTCAGCTTCAGCGACATCTATACTATTACATGAGAAAGAAAATCAAATTTTCAAAAAATGACAAAAGATGGCGACAGCATAATTGGTAATAAATAAATGTTTCATCTTGATTTAATATATACAATTTACAAAATTTGATAGATGTGGTAGCGTGGGTAAATAGGTGAACGTTACATTGTGTAAAGTGATCACTTAAGCCAGCCGATGACAGGTCGTAAGCCCTGTAATGCCCAAGACTTCCATACTTCTCATATAAAAATAATATCTTCGTCTCTGTGAGACATCTTAATCTTGATGACAATCTCCCAGGGGATGAAACCTAGTAATTAGTTCCTACAAAGATTTGGACATACTCAAAATATTGTAAATAATCTTTTGTAGACAATGGAGGCTTCTTCGAAAATGAAGGTAGAGTAGAAAAATGTTAATATATAATAGTAGACGATAAATAGGTAGACACTCGTTATGTCATCATGTTGACCTCAACATTAATTCGTGATGAACAGAAGTTCACCGAGGGTTCAGATCACTGCACATGCGAAAGGAAGACATTGGTTAACTAAAAGTTGATTTAATAAGAGGCGGCAGTTAGCGATAATTGTTTGATTGGAAAACAAGACGGAGCTTAATCCGAATAGATTGATCTATGTATTGATGTTTTAATTATTGGAACATCGATTTGATCAATTAAAACACTGAAAAGAGAGCAAAAGGGAAAAAAATGTAGCTTTTGACAATTTCAAAAATGTACTTATAATCATAAATAATTCAATGTATTCAATGTTTAGATGAACTGTAGTAATGTGGCAGGTAAAACCTATAAAATAAAAAATAATTTATTTTACGATTTTCTTAATTACAGTTAATTCATGTATTATAAACGAGCATTTAATTGTTTTGCAAGATATCACCATAAACTGTTTTTAATATGAAAATATGTACGCAGATATTTAAACCATCGATGTCACGTTTGGCGTTATATACTGAGTATGTATGGATATAATATATGTATATAGCGGGCGCGGTCGCTTCATACATGCATTGGATGCTCCGCATCCCTTGTGTTATAGAGTCAAAGATCTTTGGACTTTTTCTGTCTTTTAGAGACCAGTCGTAATACACACTACGAGCGAGTCGAAATGCATGATATACATTCCCAATTTTTGAACATTTACGAATTGCGTATACACAACAGTGGATTCTATCATTCGTTCCGTATTCAACACAAAGTTTGAAAGTATTTGACTTTCGTTTTTTTGTTTTCGAATAGTGTATACGCATTCGTTAACGTACAAAAAACGACTTTAATGTTTATGTGTATAATGCACAGAATAGTATATATATTACGAAGCGATCGAATTGTTTTGAGGAATTTGTATGTGTTGCGCATTTTTAACAGCTGAATTATTGAAACACTGAATATCTTTCGATTGCATGTTATATTTTGTAAACATGAATTAAATATATTAATTAGAAAGATATACGTATAAAATCAATTTTATCGAAAAATATTGTTTTGTTGCGCCACCGGGATTCGAACCTGCATCTCTTTCCTAACCGGGGAAGGTGCATTATCCAACTACGCTACAGCGACAATATTTTCGAACCAATATGTTAACTTTTTGATATTAATACATTTAATCGTTCCATTATTTGACAGAGCCGTCTACCTTATTTTTACAACTTCACAATAAGAATGTGTTCTCCTAAATCATATTTTGTGTATTTGATTGTAGGTCTCATTCTCACTCATTATCCTGCATCCCTTCTACAATAAGTGATCAACCGCAACTGGTATATAGTGATTTGTATATAGGTATTAGTGATTTGTCATCATAGGCGGCGTTGACAGCACTTTCATTAAATATTATTTAATTTTAGGTGTCAAATATTATACATTGTGCATTAAAAACTGAATGTAATTAAATAAGCAAATAACACAGTCGGGATCCATCAGATACAGAAACCCATAAAACCCCTAGATTTAACCCTTTTAGCGTAACGACTCGGCCGATTGATATCCATTATAAACTTGCGGCTCTGTTTATTAATCGGCAATAAAATGCCCGCCGCAAAGGGTCAAAATTGGTGTTCGGCCGTATTTTATGACGTCATAATGCAGCTGAATTGTGATTGGCCTGTTTATTTATCGAGTGTTTACGATAAACCATAAATTTCTGTAACTTTTTGCATTTGAATTATTTTTATTGGCAGCAAATTCCGAAATGCTATTGCCGTTCGCAAGAAACAATTTAGCAGTGTTATCGGATATTTCTTTAACCCTTCCCAAACCATGCGGTGACACAGGTCTACCATCATAATTAAACCTGTAATATTTCGATAAATACATGCGACATAAAATTCATATTTTAGATAATCCTAAAGAAAATATTAGCGCTTAGGAATGACTAGTGAAAAATCAATTATGAAAAGAGAATCGTACAAAAACAATTACTTTTTCCATTTAATTCATTGCAAAATTAATACTTGGTAAATATACAATTTGTGATATGAAAAACAGAGATCACACACTGTTTTCACAGTGAAAAGAATAACAAACATACAAATATAATTGTCTCTTTCTCGCTAATTAAAAGAAAAGAGATAAGAAGGAAGGACACATTGTATAGGACTTAAAGAATGCTCTAAATTACGTTATTAATCATTGTTTTCAAAGTTGAATGCTCAATATTTAGAATAAATTCGTGCCATCAAAGACATTTAAGCTGATAAAAACATTTTTTTCAACTGTTATTTACGGTAACACGAGTTGACAGCATCGCTGCGTTCGGGTATTTTATATCACGGTATGGTAAAGGTTAACAGGTAAAGGTTAAAGGGATTTGATTTGATCATTCGGCGTGTGTATGTAAGTATTTTTTTTTTTTTTTAATCAGGCACAGATAATAAATGCCAGTGGTTAAAATATAACTCGCGTCATTTATTCAAGTCTTGCACTGTCACACCTGCCATCAGTGATGAGCTTAAAATCACTAATCGTGAGTCACACTCACCATCGGTGATTGAATATCTGAGAATATCGTGATTCGTGATTCATTCTTTAAATTTATTTATATTTGGATGGGTTGAAGGAATGGCACACACATAATTATTGATAAGCGCCAACTAGTAGATTCTGCCAAAAAGTTTTACGCCGAAATGCTGAGAATTTGGCCCGAAAAATAAACACATTTTATAAAGTGTTTTCATTATATTTGTGATGATATTATTTTAAATTAGATATATATATATGTTTTTAATAATATAAGTAAATACACTACAATTGCACATTACAAATACAATTGTGATATCGTGCAGCGCTTGTGTATTGGTATTAAAAAGAAAAAAAGTTTTATTTTCACATATGTGATTATTATTGAGTTATACTGACTTACCTCGGAAACAGTAAATATTCTCAAGTGATGTTTTCAATATTTTCAAAATAAAGGTCACCTGTCTCTACAAACATACAATTGCATTCATTGTACGATGCCCGGAGGGCAGTGAACATTAAAATTGCACCCACGCGGCTCCAGCACCGCCTTTTTCATCACCTTATCGTTAATCTGTCTTTACCGAGCAAATAAAACATTTATCCAATAGATGGAGTCTGGTGATTCAATAATAATATACTTTGATGACAGCGAGAGCGACCAGCCGATACATCATCAGCTATTGTTGGCCACTTGACTTCCGAACATCAATGTCACACGGGCGATGGCCAATTGGTGGAGATAGGTGATGTTGGAACGGTACGCCGCAACGGGTTGGCTCCTTCTAAAAAAATGTATCGTACGGATTCTAAAGTGCGACCACAAAATCAACCCCATAAATAATAAAGATTTTTTATTAAACCAGTGTTCAAACCCGTCTCGGGACGGATGCAAAAGGTACACGTAAGATTGTCTCAGATTAAAACAAATAAATTATATAAAGTGTTTCATTTTTCAAATATCTGACAAAAAAAATTAAATTGTTATTCTATTAGAAAAATGTTATTTTCGAAATTGACACTTCACTCTAATGTAATGTGTTGTATTTCTGAACACGTAAAATTTAGAAAAATGATCTCTTAAAAGTGATAGCTATTTCGCCGTTAGTATAAAGATTAAGATAGCTAAAAATTAGAATCAAATAATTAAAATACCTCATTTTCCATAAATCAAATAAATGCATATCGCACATCTAGATCAAAACTAAGACAACTCAAAAAGTCATTTTTCAGTAGACAAAAAAATAAAAATATCTTTCTCCATTTTTTACAATATTAACTGAAAATTCTTGTGTTTTTGATTTAAAATTGATGAAAAATCAATTCATTTTTAAATGTATCGATTAACAAAAAACACATATAAAATCAATTTTATCGAAAAATATTGTTGTTGCGCTACCGGGATTCGAACCTGGATCTATTTCCAAACCGGGGAAGGTGTATTATCTAACTATGTACTTTTGACGACAAATCTATCATTCCATTATTTGAAAGCCATCCAGGAAATCCAGGATCGAATCCCGGTAGCGCAACAATAATATTTTTCGATAAAATAGATTTTATACGTGTATCTTTTTAATTAATACATTTAATTAGTATTTAAAATATCACAGATCTATGTTCTGAATAATTACAACTTCACAATAAGAATGTGTTTTTCTTAATAATTCATTTTTATTATTTTTGTACAGTTATATTAACAACCCATCTATTTGTGTGCGAAATAAAAAAAATAGTCTTCCCATCGCTGGTAGGGACACGGGCGAAAACTTCCTAATATTAGCAACCGGGCTGTAAGCGTCACCGTTGGCTCTGGACGTGATATGTGGACTACTTTATGGACCAAACCGTTATATTGATATCCATTTATCGAATGGAAGTCAGCTGTTGCACACTAAATCATCGCTGGTATCAGATGCGGAGAGACTCGACCAGGGGTTGATAGTATCACGCAATATTTTAATAAATATTATAATAATACAGGGTGAAAATTATGTTACAGGCCGATGTTATTTTTAAATAAGTAAGAAATAGTACACAATTTTTAGATTTAATTTAAAATAATCAATTAATAAGTTTATTACAATTATGTGTAAAATACGAAATTGGCCAAATAACCGTCTCTGATACCACCACAAATGCGTAATTTTTTAACCATATTTTTCTTAACATTCTCGCACACTTCGTGTGTTATTTCAGCAATTTCATTTCAAAAATTGTCCTGTAGCATCGGAATTGTTGTTGGCTTATTAGCATAGACCTTTTTTTTCAATTATCCTACAGAAAATAGTCGGGAGCCGTCAAATCAGGTGATCGAGGAGGCTGGGAAAAATTTCTCGCAAAATTTCAAGCGTAGCTCGGGCTGTGTGTAAGGTGGCACCATTCAGTTGAAACCATATGTGCTGCAGGCTCAGTCAACCTGATTCGGCCATCGAGAAGTTTTTCAATATGTGACTATAGGGATCAGCATTAATGGTTACAGCATTGCCATTATTATTTATATTAAATGTTTTAATAACTTTAATATGTTGTTGAAGCTTATGTTGCTTTATAATAAATTTTAATTAACTATTCTTTGTAACTACTAAGTGCAAATTTATAAATGTTAGCTAAACTAAAATGACGACTAAACAAAATCGACCTGGAACATAATATTCACCCTGTATTATACTTTCTAGAAACAACATTCTTTCTAAGATGAAAGCACTATGCGCGCTTAGCAAAGTGAGTTGAATTATATTATTATCATTTAGCGTATGTATTATATACATTTGATAATTTATTTATACTTTTTGAGTCGGTAAGACAACAGTGTTATAAACCTATAAAAGATTTCAAGCTTTGTACAAACGCATTACGTAAATCCAGAAGTATAGCATGAAAAAAAAAGTATTATATCATTGTACTTATATCGGATTTATAAATAAATATATATATAAAAAAAAATACCAAGTCGAAATTCTCGTATTTAAAATTCTTCATTTGCTTTTTGAATGTAGGTAATATTTTTATTAATTATCTTTGTTTTATTAACCACTTAACTGAGTTTAAATACATCTACCGGTTTCGAAAAATACCATTTTCTTCTTCAGGATGTCATAACTAACTAAAAAAATATATAATTGTTTCTTTACCAGAATCTATTAAAAAAAAAAAAAAAATTTAGTACCTAACTCAAATTGTTACTTAATACAAAATTACTCGAATAATTTTTAGGAAAAAAAATTAGAATAAGACTCGTAGTTAAATTTAGTTGGTTGTTTATAACATTTTGATTAGTTTTACACGCTTTATTTATCTCAAACGATTCCAAATTATTTAATTTGTTACCAACACTGTTTATATGCAAAATTGACAATCCCAATTTTTTATCAAAACCATAACTCAACTGATTAGAAAATTCTGAAAACCCACTATTGTTCAAACATCTTAAATGCTCGCTTACTCTTGTATTAAAATTTCTACCAGTTTTACCCATATAAAATGCAGCACAATCCTTGCAACTAAGTTTACAGACACCAGAATTGTTAAATTTATCATCTTTGTCTTTAGAATTTATGAGTAAATTTCCTATACTATTATTTGTATAATTCCTATAGGTATTTTTTATATTGGTCCAAACTTTAATAGACATGAAGTGTTTTCGTTAAAGGTTTCGCGCAACTGGATGCCGAGTGAATGGAACAGTAAGGGGCCAATAGACTGATACAGGATGCTATCGATTTAATTAATCAACTCGGCTGGATAGGTTATTACTGTCGCGATCACCCTGTACATGTATAGATACATTTGCTTAGGAACTTACGTACAAGATCACATGCCTAAATTAGTATGTTGATCCATAAACATACGTGTATTTGTATAGAATTGTATAAATAGTTCTGCCTTTAAATCGATTAGCGATTCTTTTGTTGATTTGAACGTCTTAGCTCGCACATATTTTTTTAATGTATGAAGAAAAAATGACTAAAAACAGCGTCATATTCGTGACGTTTTTCATCATGGTGAATATATAACTCTTACTTACTTACCATCGCGCCGTTTCCCCGCGGGGTTAGACAGAGAGGATAGAGCGCCACACTCTTCTGTCCTGATACACAATTCTCGCCTCATCCACATTCATACATCTTCTCATGCAAGCTCGCCGATTGTTGAGGCTTCTAACAGAACCATTCTCCTGGTCGTGCCAAGTCTTCCGCGGACGTCCTCTATTTCTGGTGCCATCAACACAATGTGACTAATACAAAGATAGTCAGTTAATTCAAATTAATAATTATGTTCAACCACAAGGTTAACGTTACAAACATCAACAATTTTTTATATTTATTTCTTAGACACGTATAATACATATTTACACATACAACTATTTAAAAACAACAAAAAAAACATACATAAAAAAAAAATTGTTTTATTTTTTCAATTAAAAATAAATTTAATATTTTTTTTAACACCTCCTATTTACATTTTCCCTCCATTTACATTTTTTTTTTGTTGGTCCCTTCAAAAACTTAAAATTGGAGTTTCACAGTAACTCATTGAAGGCAAAACACAATCAAATATAATACGAAACATATAAGGCAAGTAAACGTGAAAATATATAAAAAGAGAGGAAAAAATACCAATATGTAAAAGAATGTAAGCACATATAAGATAAAGGGAAATAACGTAAATAAATAAAAAAACACACAAAATGCAGTTATAAGAAATATATCATTATATAAAACAGTTTACTCTCAGTATCTGCTCTTCCTAATTTCAACAGCCAATTTGAAACATTCATTTTTTTTTAAAGGCTTAGTTTTATTTCCAATTTGATTGTATATTCTGGGAGCTTGCAAGGTGAATAATCTTTAACCAAAGGTAGTTTTCAATTTTTGGAACTATTTTTAGATGCTGAGTGTTTATGTAAAGTCAAGTTTTCAACAATGAAAATGATTTAAACATATAAGATTTGTAATTTCGTTAAATACAGTGATTTTTGCATTAGATAAATTATTAAATATGAATTAAATATAAAATTGTATCAATGTGTCCAAAACTTAATAAAAATAAGTTGATAATTCTGGCGTCAGCTATCAGATTACTCAAAGGTATTTGAGATTCCGTAAAAATAAGGTAGATGGCTCTTTCAAATAATGGAACGATTAAATGTATTAATATCAAAAATGTAACATATAGGTTCGAAAATTTGTGATAATGCACCTTCCCGGGTTTGGAAAGAGATCCAGGTTCGAATCCCGGTGGCGCAACAACAATATTTTTAGATAAAATTGATTTTATATGTATATCATTCTAATTAATATGTTTAATTAATATTTAAAATATCACAGACCTGTGTTTTGAATAATTTCAACTTCACAATAAGAATGTGTTCTTAGATAAATTATTATTTTTTTAAGCTGGGGATTTCAAATTTGATTTTTTGCATACTCGGCCGCGACAGACATTATCGTATTCATCTGTAAATAAGTACAACAGCATACGTTGGCACGTCACTCGCGATAGTGCAGTGGAATATAATTAAGGATATTCTTTTCAGCAACTAGGCAGATCAAAAACATAGCATTTGAGCAGATGAAATACGCGGCATCTTGGAAGTGTCACGCGGTAATGCAGGCAATGAAGGATCACTGTCGTCAATGCTGTTCCCTTCGTACCATTGGCATTCTGCATCAGTGTTGGTGGACGTCGTGCGCGCGTATTAGTGTGACGTATGTCTCTAAGAATTTCCAATAAGCAATATCTGTCTCTGTTTATTTTGGTTTGAGAATGTCTCCCGTCCCGAGGGTTTTTTTTATTCCGGTTCCCAAATACTCCGCGTCTAGGTTCATTAATCTTGGTTTGGTGTGACCGTTTTAGCCACGTGACTTTGTGTTCGCGCGTGTATGGGTGAGGGTATAAGAACACTTTCCCACTTTATTGATCGATCTCTTGAAGATGGGAAACGTATGACTGCCCGAAACTGCCGCCGATAAATCTCCATTAAAATGCGGAGTTCATAAATAGTAGCACACATCGGATGCATAATTTTGTTTCATCTGTCTTTCTGGTTGATTTTTAAATATAACCCTGTAGTGGCAGCGTATATACTAGAGTTACACGCTTGTAACTAATATGACTTAAATATTGCCGATATTTTTTTAACTATTATATGTTTAAACGAATAGTATATTTTACTGTACGATAACTTTACAAGACAACACTAAAAATAAAATAAAATAAATAATAGATATCACATAAAGACGAAGCTATTTTTTATTATATTTAATAAAAATATATGGATGTATGGGTGATTACAGGGTTTTCGACCTGTCTTCGGCTAGCTTAAGTGATCACTTTATACAAATATAACGTTCACCATTCTCACCCATTAATCAATCTCCATATCCATAAAATTTTTGGAAGTTGTATATATGTTATTATGTGGAAATACTTCGAGTACCACTACACATGATGATGTATGGCGTGACTCACGCATCATTGTGTTCCGTTCAAGTCTCTTAATGGGAGAGTGTACTTGATAGTTAGCCCTTCCGTACATAACACTTGATTATCTGTTTGTTTGTAATGTTGTCATATACCTGTATCTAAAATAAATAAAGATAGCATCTAAAAGAGCGCAGAAAGGTTTCAATTAAATCTCTGTTGAAAGAAGTTGAAACTTCTACAAGGGTTCCGGGAAAGGGTGGGTCCCCCCCTTCTAGTGCCTCTTTAATTAACACACATATTTATTATTTGTTTAATAACATTGCCTTTGTAGGTGAAAATCCAGTAATTGTGCGTTCTTGGACGTATTCAAATATTGCTAATAATGATTTAGTTATGTATAAATTGTAGATACGAATAGATTATTTTTTTAGATATAAAATATTACTGAATAAAAGTAATAAAAAAAAATAAAAATATATAGTAACATAATGTGACATCTAAAAACGAAGAGACAGGAAAATAAACATGTAGATCAGACAAGAGTGGTTGATGTTGAATTTACAACGTCAAGAAAATGAAATGCTCGGCAGACGGACAATCGTTGGACGAATGCAGTCATCCAGTGGTATTCGAAGGTGGTCAAGAAACCGACAGACCGCTGACGAAATCATCAAATTCTGCGAATAAAAATAGACAAGAGAAGAACGGGAAACACTTGGGGAGGCTATCATCCAACACGGGACAATTAAAACGATGGCACACCAATGGAACCGTGAATAAATTTTAAGTAAATATCTTAATTTAAAATGCTAAATAACTGATTTTTTTTTAAATATTCAAGATATTAAAAGATGGAAAACAAAAAAAATAAATATGAAATCTGACGACAAGAATGCAATTACCGAATCTATTACAAATTCTCAAGTGCATCAATCAAATCCAGCACCATCTACCAACTGTCATACTATAACTAATTAAAAAAAAAACCCAAATATATTCCGATAATTTGACAGGAGTATTGTAAAGCGTGTCTCAAATGTATAAAGGCCAATTTTATTAATTTGTCAATTGAGTTGAAACACTGTATTTTATTATCTTAAACGTTAAAACGTTTTCGGGAACATCTTCCCATTATCAATAATACAATTCAACTAAAGTTAAAAACATTTACACAAATATACAAAACAATCGCGGAATTCCGCAAAGTTTCACCTTTGAACAAGTTATCAATTTGATTCTATTATAAAAAAAAAAAACGAGATTGAAAAATATGTCGTGTAAACAAACGCATAGTTGCGTGCGAACTGCTAGCGAATTCCGGGCGAAATGTGTACCCCGTCTGGGCCGAATAGACCGGGCCGGAGAGAAGTTTCGCCGCCCCTCCCCGCCGGGGCCGCCTGGGAAAAGCGGCGAAACTTGCGGCGGCGGCCCGCGCCTTTGATCCGGAGACAAATTCACACGATGGCCGAAAAACGCGGACAAGACGCTGTTTTTAGAGACATTTTCAAGCGAGAGAGAAAGAGAGCGAGATGCACGCACATTTAAAAAAAAAAAAAAGTACCTTTGTTGATTGGAGTAATATTTTTTTTCTGCGTAAGTTGTACATCAGTGAGGCTATTCTGTTTTGAGATAAGATAAAATTTTATATTTCGCATTTGGGTCAAAATCAGCTAGTGAGCTCAATATTAAGAAATAAACAACATTTTTTTCTTCATTTCTTGAACTGTAAACCCAACTAACGGCTTGAATACCGTGTCGAAGCCGCGGCGCAATTGTAACGTGAGCATGTCCCTTCTTCTTTCCTCTTTCATGACATATAGCGGCCTCAATCGGACGAGGCTCAGCTCGTAACGCACCACCGCGAGTATCGGTCCTGGGTCGCATCAAGGGTCACTCCAACATAATTGTTCAGGGCTGTAGATAGGTCTTCCTGTGGTCGGAATTGTTGCTAACCATGAACTCACTCTTACTGACCCACAAAGGTCGGTGAGGTTATTTTATTTTGTAATAAGATCGAAAATAGCACGTTGCATCGCGTCAAATTCAGCTAGTGTAATGTATTGACAGAAAAACTTTTATATATATAGTATAGTATATATATATATATAGTACTCTACATGCGGCTAGACCGCCAAATCTACTGCTACAAGTGCATCAGCGCTGATCGCTTTGACACTTTTACTAACTACCTCATTGTAATAAACATCATATGGAAGGGTAAAAAATTCTGATAAAAAACCCTCTAAACAATTTACTGGAAGTTAACTTATATTTTGTAAGTGTATTGGTACGTAACTAACGGCTGCAATACCGTGTTGAAGCCATCGTCTGTTGAACGCATCAGGCACGAGAAGAAGAATAGAAGATAGTGAAGAATTTACACCGTCTGGCTGTTTATAATGTTGAGTGTATTCAGAGCGCCTATTCAAATGAGTTGTACTATTTTGGAAATGGTGTTCAGACGTGCGAATTAAGTTTTTTTGATTTTTGGAAATTACGACGGTGGCAACGCCGCTTAAGCTCGTTTGAGATTGACGCCATTTTATAATGATCGTATTGCGAATTCAACGGCATGAGATCAAAGAATGTCGTGGAAGTTAATTGTTTGAGTTATTTCGTTGATATGTCGGTCGGCAGAGGAACCGGACTTCTTTTTGGGAAGAATAAAAATGTGACAGGACCTGGCGGTGGAAATATGCGTGAGAAGGAGCCGGGAGTTAGCTATGATTGGCCGCCCCGAGACGGAACAATTATCACCGTTCTAATTTTGAATTCGAGCACTCGAAAGGGAGTAGTGCCAGTGTCGTTAAATTAAAAATTATAATTCAAACAGATCGAAATACAATAAGTAATATTAAATATACACGATAAATAAAATGACAATGTGAACACATTATTTAAATAAATGTGCCCTGTGTGCGTTCAGATGATAGTATCAACATCAGACTTTCAGAGGATAGAATGGTAAAGATAAATCAAACACTGCACAAAGTTCCGCGATGGTTGAGGCACCACGACGATAAATTGACTTTAAATTTAAATTGCACATAAGTGGAAGAGCTGCAATAATTACAATTGCATGTAAATAAATTTGATAAATGGTACCAATTATTAATTGACACGCCAATAGTGTACAAGATTAAATATTTTATAAATAAATCATACATTATACGCAACATTTTAAATCTCGAATTTACTTTCGAGAGATGCAGTAATTTACACGTGTCAATGAGAGATGCGTGATAAAGATAATACTCAAATGTGTGTGTAATACAAAGTTTAGTTTTTTTTTTTTTAAATATACATATCGTTTCGGCGGTTGCGCGAAGTAGGTACCGCAGTTTTTATATTTAAAGCGGAGCGATTATCGCGTGGCATTAATATTGAACTCAAACAGAACCAAGCATGCTTTTAAAAGTCATTATCACAAAACGCGGTAACCGAGCGGAATGCTCAAGCGACTTCTCACCGAGGGGTAATAACTCGGAGTCCTTTTGGTCTCATTGAGCGAGTTCAGCCGCGGCCGCATGCGGTTCGGCAGGTTTTTTACCCGGTTCAGAATTCCGAAGGTCGTACGTGACGTTCCCACCTTCCCCAACCTCGACCGGATGCTCTGGGCCTTATTTGTCACTGTCAATTCAACACTTGAAAAGAGCAATTGTAAAGGTTTGTAACGAAGATGACGGCGTTGCGACTGCCGGACACTTTTTCAGAAATGGTGATAATCATCTTCGTCATTGTTTTAACCTTTACCATACCGTGATGTAAAATATCCATGTGCAACCATGCTGTCAACTCGTGTTACCGTAAAAATTTTTTTACATTTTAATTGTAAAGAAAGCTTTTATTAGTTTAAATGGCGATAAAAATATAAATCCTATAAGCTTACTCTAAATATTGAGTATTAATTACGAAAATGGGATAAATATTCTAATATAATTCGGAGCATTCATCAAGTCCTATTGAATACTACATTTTTTCTTGTCTTTGTTCATTTAATTAGTGAGAAAGAGAGATCATATATTGGTATGTTTGTATTGTTTTTATTGTGAAATTAATGTACCATCTCTGTTTGTCTCACCACAAATAGTATTTTCTCCAGTATATTAATTTTACAACTGACTGAATTGCAAAATAATTATTTTTGTATGATTCGCTTTACACAACTGGTTTTTTACTGGTCAGTTCTGAGCATAAACATTTTCCGTAGAATCAACTAAAATATGAATTTTATGTTGCGTATATAAACCGAAATATTATAGTTTTAATTGGGGCGGTAGACATGTATTACTGCATGGTTTTGGAAGGGTTAAAGAATCTTTTCAATCAGATCTGTGAGTGAGAAAATCGGAAATGGCAGCGCAAGTGTGGTAGTCATTATCATGGCAGTGGAATTTTCTTAAAGCATAAAAATAATGCATTAGAAATGATAATTAAACCAAAATATTATCGTCATCATGGCACCACAGCCTGGCGTGAGCCTTGGCTACATACCTCTCTGTTATATGCCTAGTTTCACCAGTAACAGAGCATATATGTATCTTATCAAGCCAATGGAGTGTGGACTATCGATTCTATCGGTTGTAGCAACGACGCCAAAACGAACCAAAGAGAGCTTACACTAAAACAGTCCAGGTTTATGTTTCTATTTTTAATATTGGTCCAATAAAGGTCTAATGTTGAGAGTATGCAGATAACATGAAAAGAGAATGTTAGCAAAAAATCTGGCATGGTCGAGATTTTAGAACATTTTAATTTTTTAATTTTTTTTTTAATAATATTAAAAATATAATACAACTTCAATAATCAGTGGATATTTCTCTATGAGAGTAAGACTCGTGTATAGAGAAGGAGTATATTTGAGTTAATTTATGTTTCAGTTAGTCTGTGTACATATTTTTTTTACTTCAGTTACAAATTTATGATAGTCCGTAATTTTTCTAATTGTGATGGGGACATTGTTAAAAAATTTGATACCTTGATAAATATATTGATTTTGAGCTGCGGTATATTTTAGATTTGGGATATCAATTTGATCTCTATATCTTGTAGATCGGAATTCGCTTCTAAAATTTAAATGATTTTTAATTTTGAAAATTTGAATTATTGATTTTTTTTTGTATATGTCTACTATTTTTGGTACTTTAAAATCTTTGAAAAGTTGTATATTTTATTATCATTTTTTGAGTGATTTCTAATTGTGACATTGAAGTTTTATATGCACCTCCCCATCCAATAATACCGTATTGCAAATGCGACTGTTCAAACGCGTAATATATTATTTTCAGATATGTAGGTGATAAGATGTTTCTGAGTCTAAAATATATGTAGGCAGTTTTCTTTATTTTGTTTGTGAGATTAGTAATATGTTCTTTCCATTTGAGATTGTTATCTATTATGATTGCCTGGTAGAATCATTAGTTATCTTACAGAACATGCGAGTTGATTGGTAGTACAAAAATATGGAGTTCTAATGACAATGAGAAAAGAGTATTATGTCATGGTCCAACAAAGGTCTGTTACAATTACAACAAAATCATATTTATAAAAATGATAATTGCATTAAAAAACATTATATGACGTATTCATAAGTATTTATCAAATATAAAGTACATAGGCACACGAGTGAGTTCGACTTAAATATCTATGAATGGTAAAAATCGTCGGATCCTATAATAACCGAGAATCGAACCAAAAAAAGAAAGAAAGAGGGAGGGAAGAAAACAACAAGGAAGAGAGGATGTCTTTATCACGGCCACTTTATTTCTGGCAAGAATTGGGGGACCGTTTAGGAAGTCTCGCGTTATTTATGTGAGAGAGTGAGAATATTAGAGCAGCTGAGAGAATATCAGTCTGCTTCTTTTATTTGCATGTCGCGCGGTGTTATGTGTTATTTGTCTCCGCATGTGCAAGCAGTGGCAGGCTGTTATTTTAATTATCGGAGACGCGGTAGCAGCTATGATCATTTAAGGGCTTTTGACAGCATGAGTTAAAACGTTTTGCGAGTCTGGCGTAATATAATATATTAATTTGATAAGAAATTAATACAACATGTACACGATTGTACATTTTTCGAATAAAAGTTTTTGTCAGATTTTTAAAAAATGGAAAAATATAATGCTGATGTACTTATTTAAATCAAGTAAATATTACGTATAGATTTTTTTAGTATTTTTTTTATTACAGAATCATCCTATGTACGACTTCGCGCCCGTCCTAGGACGGGTTTTAAACACTTGTTACAAATATTTTTGCACTTATTTACATGGTTTTATCGGCTATAACCCTGTATTCCTTTAAAAATGTAATAATCTAATTTAACTTAAAACACATTTTTGTTGTGAAGAAAATTAATAACTATAAAAGTTTTGTAAATATGAATTAAATATATTAATTAGAAAGATATACATATAAAATCAATTTTATCGAAAAATATTGTTGTTGCGCCACCGGGATTCGAACCTGGATCTCTTTCCAAACCGGATCTATGTTCTGAATAATTACAACTAATAAGAATGTGTTGTCCTAATTATAGTTTTGTGTTATTTTTATTACTAATTTAATGAATCAATTAGAAAGATATACATAAAAAATCTATTAATCAAAAAATATTTAGTAAAATAACTGATTTTTCAAATTAATTAACTTAGTTTGTATCAAAAATACATACATTTAAAAATGTGTACATTTTTTAGTGAAATGTTGGTTCGTTTAGAAATTAAAATGCCAGTTGAAAATATTTTATCGTGCTGATGAATTTTTGAATATACGTCATATGCACGAAAAATTTAAAAATGCATTTGAATGTCGACAAACAAATATCCACAGACAAAACAAACCGTTTCAGCGAGGGCTCAACATGCCATAGACAAAATAATCTTCGATTCTCGCTATCGAAGCAGTGATTACCCCCAGGACGAATGCCTCGAATTTCAAACTCCCCCGAAAAAACAGTGAATTGGGGTTGTCTAGCAAGAGATTTATCCTGAAGGGGGGAGGTCGATGATAGGGCGGATCGTCCCACGTAAATTGGGGGTAGTTTTTTTTCCAACCCCCATCCGAATTCACTTGTCGAAGTGGCCTATTGAGGAGATAGATGGCGTGGCATGATCTACAGGTTGCACGGAATTTGTTAGAATTTCAATGGATTTTTAAAACTTATTAAAAACTAGTAACATGTTTTATCAATACTTTAGTATTTGATGTTAGGGATGAATAATATGCTTGTAATAATGTAGCGACTATTAAAATACAGGTAAGCTCATTCACAGTGTCCAAAACTTAACAACGTACTTCAATAAAATTTGTCTAAAAGCGAACTTTCGGAGCCTAATCGCATAAAAAAAGTTTTCAAAGATAATTAAATTAAATGTTGAATATTAAATAATAATTTATGAGCATATAATCTATAAATTATTAGATCTAATAAAATAAATTAATTTAAGGAAAACACATTTTTGTTGTGAAGTTGCATTTTCAGAACATAGTTAATACAAATTAAATTAATCAACTAGAAAGATATACAGAAAAAAGTCAATCTATCGAAAAATTTACTTGCTGCTGGGATTCGAACCTGGACGTCTTCCTATCTGGGGAAGCGCGTTCTAGACTTTCGTTATGGCACTCAAATACATTTTCTACAAATTTTGTGACGTTATTCTGTAATATTTCAAACTGATGCATCTACTAATTCAAGAGTAAAACTCGATAAGAGGCGCCAGTATTAAATTAATGAATTAATTCTAGTAAATTTGGAAAGTTTAATACAACTAATATATTAGGGTATTTAATACAAATTAAATGAATCAACCAGAAAAAATCTATCTAATATTTTACCAAACAACCATTAATTAACGATTTGTTTTGAATGAAAAATTACTCTTTTCTTAGAAAAATCACCTTTTCATTCTGGTTATACATTTTCCCGGTGAGAAGGTCTTTAAAAGTCCATGTTTCACCTCAGTCGCATCACGTCCCATCCCTCCTAAGGGCGTGGGAACCTTCGGGGCTCCCCTCCCCAGGAAGCGATCGTCTTCTATTTTTATTGGGAACGATTTAGACATCTCTGCTTTCCTCGCAAACCATCCCCTCACTTTTAGCCACTTGGGGTTCAGGCGTAGTTCTGACGAGGTACTTTACTCAGCATTCAACTGCTAGCAATGGCATTATTGCATTTAACTATGAGTCTAGATTTTTATTTTACAATATAAACATTATACATTAATTTTACTGAAGTGGCTCCTTTTACTTGGAATGGAGGTCGAATAACTATCACCGTTGACCTGCAATCGCCTCATTCTCTGAGCAAACCTCAGCTTTGTTTCAATATTTATTGCTGCGCTGATAGCAAA
This sequence comes from Eubasilissa splendida, assembly GCA_031772225.1. Classification (NCBI taxonomy): domain Eukaryota; kingdom Metazoa; phylum Arthropoda; class Insecta; order Trichoptera; family Phryganeidae; genus Eubasilissa; species Eubasilissa splendida. The sequence goes on from CM062868.1 coordinate 18,318,026, forward strand.
GTTCTCTAACTCACTTCTTCCAGTTTCTTCTTAGGTATTTTTGTACTTGAATTTTTTAGAGAATTTTTCTCTACAGTATTTAGTGAATTATATAAAGTTTTATATTATTTCAGCTAGCGTTTGTCCTCAAGTAATCCATAAAATATTAGGTACGATTGAGAAAGCTTTCTTTCTTTATAATTTTCGTAAATATGTAGACTGTAGTTAAATATATACGGTTAATAGAGTACAAATAAAATTTTACGATAGTATAAAAGTAATCATACAAGAGGAAAGGATTAACTAAGACTACCATTTAGGTAGAAAACTAAATCTCAGAAATCAATAACGTATAGAGCGATGAAGATTTTTAATGAAATGCCAGAAAACATACGAAAGGAGGAGGAATAAAAGCATATGTGAAAGATAAGTTGTAGTAAAAGAAACGATTTCGATCTTGTTTATATTAGAGCATATATAAAAATACTTATGTGTGCACTATATTAAGAACAAATAAATAAAGTACATACGTATAAAATATAAAATAAATTCAATTTTAATCAATCAATATTGTTGAAAAGTGGTCAGATCATTAAAATAATTTCGATCAGTTGAATTAAAATAATCGCTCGATCGGAACGCTGTTCAAGACGTTTTCTTTTATATTTTTTTTCACCCCCTTAAACTTCGGAAATGTCTCTTTTTTACGGTTCCGGGGTTTTGCCCGCGGCCGGCGCTGGTCCTGAGGGCGGAGGGATGCTGCCACGGTGGCGTTTGATCGAATTTGGATTACACTTGTTTGGGGCGGGTTGTTTGCCCGCGCAACGTCTTCCCTTTGATGGGCGATTTATGGGTATAGTTCAACGAGAACTTCACGTAAAGTTGTCGTTTTGTTTGCTACGTTTTTATTTTATTTATTTTCAAGGGGGATATCAAAATTCCATGTTTATTTTAGTTTAAAATGTTGAAAGAAATATGACATATTTACGAATTGATTTTAGAAACACTCGCCTATAAAACCACTCAGAATTAGCATCAATCGGGAGCAATCTGACTTCTGAATCGGAATTATAGAAGATAACACAAAATCTTCTAAGAGATTTTAGAATTTCGATTCTAACTAACTACAAAATACTACTATCATAATGTACACATTCATATTTGGACTTAAACATTGAAATACAAAATAATTTTACACGTAGTCATGTCTCATTGTCATTATCAGTAGCGGTAGAACGTATAACCGAGTGTTTGGATGCTTGCGATATTTGCCACCGTTTCCTTCGTCCAGCTTTCCAGTTCCTCATCCGCAAAGAGCGACAGTTCACATGCGAACCATCGAGCCATCTCAGCCTCAGTCCACCTTATCGCATGCATCCTTGCGGGATCACGGTTTAGTCTTAAAATTTTAATTAATTTGATCATGTCTGATCACGTAGTATGTAAATCACACCATTATATCCAAACCATGGATATAGTCCCATCATTACATTAAATTCACTGACACCTTGGAAATGACTTCAATTTAGCTATAAAGTCACATTGAATTAATCTAATAAATTCTAATACAAAATTCACTTAATTAATATTATATTTATGCTCTAATGGGCTTTTACAAATTAATTTAAACAAACATCAGATATCTCATAGAGACAAAGCTATTTAAAAAAATTATATTTAATGGAAGTATGATGTAATTATAGGGTATACGACCTGTCTTCGGCTGGCTTAAGTGATCACTTTTTATATAACGTTCACCAATTCTCACCCCTCAATCTCCACATTTATCAAATAGTTGTATATATGTTAGTATGTAGACTTTTTACAAATATATTTATTCATGTGCAGCTCGTACAAAATAATTCACTACAGTGAGTACAATATAGTAGAAGCTCATAAGTAACATCGGAATAGAAATGAAATAAATGACACAAATATTAAACAAAGAATGGCTTAAATACCTTAATTAACTACACTTTTGTCTCGGTACAGCATCAAAAATTTAACTCGGGTATGAATTGAGGTGTATTTAAAAAGTTGTTTTGAACTTTTACTATTTGACTTAGTGTCGTTGCATATATTTTTCTAAAACATGGTTACCTCGATATATACATTTATTGCATGTCTATCGCAAACCGGATCGCGACTCTCCAAATAAGCGTAATTTTTCAAAGCGTAAAAAACAATAAAATTGCCCAGACGAGGGTATAGGGTGGTCACAACACAAACTCGCTTCAATGTATCAGAACAAAAGATAAATAATAACGCCCGCACGAGATACAATTAATGTCTGCATACGAATTCTGCTCACATTGCTCTTCTTCTAACGTCTCCCCCTCGCACTGCCTCCACTCGCTCTCAGGATAGCCCCGACCTCACCCCACAAACACCCCCCGCAGCCGCCCCCGGCACATGTAGAGATGAGAGTCTCCCGAGACGAAAAAAAGTGGAGCAAAAAATGAAACGAAATGATAATTAATATTGAAAAAAGTGAACGTACCACCTTACACCCCTTTCTCGCGTACTCCCTTCCCTTCGCGCACCCCCATGGCTTAGTGTTATTTTTTTCCGTTTTAAGCCTTCAGTACGGGCCTGATTGTCTGAATGTCAGGGTCGGCAATAGAACCACAATATATTATTAAAAATATTAAAAATACCTTGACAAAGGATAATACTATTTCTCACTTATTTTATCGGAATTATGGGGTAATTAATTACGAGTATAAGAATCAATATGTATGTCTATTGTATATTGTGTATATAGTGGGTTTATCGATTTAGAACATGTATTGGTGATATGGAATCTAATAAGGGTAATCTGTAATCGCGGTGATTTAGTGGTTGCGGCTTGATCTCTTCTTTATCTTTCTTTCTTTGTACGAAAGCACCATGCATCTATCCTAGATGGTCTCTTAACTTACCGGCGTCCTTCATTTTCTTCTCGATGTTTGACCACCAGATTACTGAGGTTTTCTGACAGTATTTACTCTTTCTCAGTTTCTCCCATCTTCTCTGTGATTGGTGAAACCTTACTACCTCCTCTGATGTATTCATTTCACACTGTATCCAGTTTTGTCACTCTTTCAGCTCATCTGAGCATTTTGAGTTAGTCGGTGTTCATTTTTTGTTCGTAGGTCTTCTTTACCGTCCAGCACTCAGCGCGGCTGTCTTTGGTTTCGATAAGCATTTTGAGTTGCAAATAGTATCAAGGAGTGACTACTACTTTTGCCGTGCTTCATTGTTGTCTATGTCATGCCTGATTGTGTACTTCACGGTTGGAGGCCATGCAACTTAACAGTGTAGTATTAGAAAATGTTTCCAATTTGGCTGTGAATTGAGTAGGACCGACATGGGACATATATTGTGAGTGATGTCAGTCTTAAATTCAGCTTTGAAGGTTATTATGGAGCAACATTGCGGAAAAAAGTAAGTACGCACGTGGTTTGTTAACACACAATAACAATATTATTTCAACACAAACAGTGCAAAAATTTAAGGAACCAACAAATATATCTTTTGATGACACTTATTTAATTAAATTTAAATAAGAAACATAACATCGTAAAATAGCTGTAATCAAATAAAATTAATACCGATATAAGAATGATAAAACATTTTTAAAAAAATTGGTCTTTCGGTATGGTCGAGCCGGTCCCGCCGAAAGTGAAAGCTAAAAGTTTTTCCCGTTGAACATTTAATAATTGCATCGTTCAAGGGCTGACTGTGTGGAGAGACGGGGATCGCTATATGGAATCTGGTCCGATACAGATACGAAAGATGATACGAAATCGAAAAAGATTGATCAACTTGATTTTTAAGATTTAAAAAAATTACTATCGAGTGTGTAAAACACTCAATTGTCAGGAATGCTCTCAATTTATATCCTAATTGAAAATAAATTTAAAAAAACAAATAACAGATGTCGCATCCTCAATGGTGCATTATTGTTGATTATAATGATTTATAATAATAATGATAAGCAATATGGCATTGTTTTTTCACTTTTGTAAATAAAATGAGGCGCGCACTGTAATATTTTAATTAATATTTTTTTCCTGCGTTTTGATATAGAAGAGTATTATAGTTTTGAGCTTTCTGCTGTCAGTTGATGCGTCGGAACTGTATTGATGTATTTAATGCGGTATTTTTGCGGAATATATATAAAATGTGTTTAAATTCTGTAATTATACATGGGAAGGTTTAATCTTGTATACTTTGTTATTAACAATTGGAAAGGTAATCTGAAAGTGTCCTATTTTAACAAGCCGACACATCCAGGATTAACATATTAATTGTTATTAACAAATTATATTATGAATTCGAAGATTATTAAACTCAAAATGATCTTTATACGTCATAAATATCAGATAGTGTTGAAGGATTTAACATCTAGCACTCTGATAAAAAAAAAGTAAAAATGTGGTATTATTAGTGGTGCATGTAGAAGTAGAACACAGTAAGAATACGGCATCATCAGTGATACGTGTGGAATTACAGGCGAAAACACTCTAAAAACAGTAATATCCGGATTTATCGGTGGTGCACGTGGAAGTACAAGCGGAATATTTATTTTTGTGTTTTCAATTCGGACAAGCTGGCCGACGTTACGTCCAATTTGAAAAAAAGTACCAGAGCGCATTACGCGATAGACAAATAAAAAAGAAAGCGAAACAAATTGAATGCCCAATGAAAGTCGTACAGTCGAAATTTACCCATTACGTCTGGATCAAACATTTCTGGAATTCATTGAATTTTATTGCACATTTTCCTATTCATCCGTCCCGCGAATATTTGCGGGCCAGAAAAAAAACACACCGTAAACATAACAAAAAACGGAAAAAATCCGAAATATAAAAAGCGAGCCGTTCGGCCCCCGCCTCCCCCATCCCACGCTATGCTCTTTTCGGAAAATGTGTTCTCATTTGTAGGCGGCCGGGGGAGAGCGGCACTGGCCGGGCCAGCGGGCTGGGCCGTATCTGAGGATATTTTCTACCTGAATCGGTCTATTCACGAGGAAAGGGCTTTTCATTAATTAAAACATTAAAATTCGTTTCGGCCTCCCTCGTGTGATGTATTCCGAAATATATTTCTTCCTACGAATATCCTATCTGATAGATTATTACCTTTTTTTGGGGAGGGTTCCGTGCACGGCAACGCGTAATATGACGCAAGAAGCAACCCCTTCGGGTAAATTTACGAGTATTTTAAAAATAAAATAATGAGTTTAGCAACCTTACACTAATTGAACGAAAATATCGGAAAAATATGTAAAATGTAACAATTTTAGTTAATTATTAAAAAAAAAATGTTACTTCATTTCATATTGAAATATTGTGGTTTATGTATTCAAAAATTATTTTTACAAAGATTTTGTACTATTATAAAATAATGCTTATTAATTATGAAAAAAAAATGCCACTCTCGACTCACTGGTGTGATTGTGATTGATATTTCAACAATATAAGTCAGTGAAAACTGTGACTGTGATTACAGTTTCATTGCTAATGCGCATGCGCTGCACTATATCACAACCTCATTATTACAACCTCATTTACGTAAAAAACATTGTCTAATTAAATCGAATTTAATATCATTGGCAGAATCTACCAGATGGCGCTGATCAAATTACGGAAAATACAGTAGATGCCACTTATTCAAATGGTAAAATTTGAATCATTCCCAGATATTCAATCAAGTTAATGTGACGCAAAGACATCTGTGATTGATTCACAGTTTGTGATTTTGAGCTCAACACTAGTGCTTATGGACAATGATTCAAAAATGAAACTAAGCAAATATGTGCAAGATAAGTTTTAATAAAAATGAACACTATTTTATTTATTTAGAGTATATATATATTTACATATATATGCACTATATTAAGAATAAATAAATAGATGAACGTAAAATATGTGTACGTATTCCTACTCGAGAATAAAAATACAGAATGTCAAAACTATAAAATCTTTACTCGCGATTATTATTTAATTTAGCACTTCATCAGGAAGTGGGTAGATAATATATTTTTTTTTTCAATTTTATAATTAAATTATTATAGTGCGCGCCTCATATTATTTACAAAAGTAAAAATAATGCTACGCTTGTTTCAATTGTAACTGACGGTTATTCCGTATCGGGGTTGCACCTGGTCATACGTGGTCCCAAATACTGGACACGTTTGGTTAGGTCACATTAATTTTTATTTAACCTAATTAAAAAATTTATAAATATAGACTAATAAGTATCGCGTGTGCGTCACTGTTGTAAGAATAAACTGTTGTAAGAAAATAGTCGACAAACTTTTCTAGTATACATACTGGTTGTTCCTTGGTGAGTCTTTCAAAAAAAAAAAAATGAAACAAGCGAATGACTGTCAGATCGAATTATATTTCGATTTGGGTTCGATACTCAAATGCCACCGACACAGTAGTCCGACGAACGGTTGCCAAGCAACTGATAAAATCTCGATCATGGACCAATGATGGAATGTCAAATAATATAAAAAAACTTGATTGGTAAGGTACACTTCAGTATTAATATACGTTCTTAAACTTTTACTGCCACAAAGTTAGTTTTTTCCAAGAAATAAGGACACGTACAAGATAACGTAACTATAAATAAAAAGAAGACATAGAATTTCTTAATCAATTATCTATTTTATTAATAGTATATTTAATTTTTTTTTCTCAAAAATTAAAAAGAGACAAGCTTCTGAGTCGCACAAATATAATAAACTTGAAAAATGTATTTAATTTATAAATTAAACATATACTTAAATATTTTACGTATTATGTAAAATATTTTTTTAAATTAAAATTTTTTAAAATGTTTTAGAAACATATTGAAGAAACACAAAGTGATCGTTTAATATTTCAAAGAAAAATTCCATGTGGCCATCTGTCACATTTTGTATAGATTTGATACTTGTCTATACATAAGAAAGTATATGATCTATATAATATTTTTTCAATCAAAGTTCTAATCACTTTTAGATTTATCAGAAAACTGAGAGCAAAATTGGGTGGAAATATTTTTTTCCAAAAATTTGCTCAGAATACTTCAAAATACAACGAGACACGTTGTATCTGTCAAGTTTTTGTTTAGTTTTGCTTATGAAATCTAGATTTATCTTAAGTTATATTAATGAAGTGACAACAACCACACGAATGTGTTTTTATTTACGGTCAAGTTTTGTATTAAATATATTGCTTTTGTTTGTTAGTACCTTAAAATTAATTTAAGTGGATCTAATGTATCGGCAGAATACATGTTTGTCAGAATAGTCGTAGACGGAGTCAGAACTCTGTTAAACTTATTTGTGGACACTGAGGTAGAGCAAAAAAATAATAAAATAACATTAAAACCGATGTAATGGAATAGTGTTTTTTTTACTTTTAAATCTTATGTTAAATGTATTATATTTGTTTATTAGTAGCTAAAATGTAATTTTTTAAGTATTGAAGTGGATAGTATTAATAAATTTGCAGAAGTTGTGTTAGCGATATAATCGTGGACACTGCACAAAGCTTCGTTGGGCTTGTTTGCAATCCCTGAGGTACAGCAAAATATAAATGAAGTGAAGAACAAACAATATTAACACCGATATTAACCCTTCCCAAACCATGCAGTAACACAGGTCTATCATTATAATTAAACCTGAAATATTTCGGTAAATACATCCAACATAAAATTCATATTTTAGATTATCTTAAAGAAAATATTAGCGCTTAGGAATAACTAGTGAAAAACCAATTATGAAAAGGGAATCGTACAAAAACAATTGCTTTTTCTATTCAATCCGTTGTAAAATTAATACATTGGTAAATATACAATTTGTGATACGAAAGACAGAGATCACACACTATTTTTACATATGAATTAAATGTATTAATTATAAAGATATACATACAAAATCAATATTATCGAAAAATAAAAACATTGTTGTTGCGGCTACCAAAAAAAAAAAAAAAAAAAAAAAAAAAAAAAAAAAAAAAAAAAAAAAAAAAAAAAAAAAAAAAAAAAAAAAAAAAAAAAAAAAAAAAATTTTTTACAGCGAAAAGAACAATAAACATACAAATATAATTCTCTCTTTCTTACTAATTAAATGAAGAGGGATAAGATGGAAGGACATAACGTATAAGACTTAATGAATGCTCTAAATTATGTTATTAATCATTTTTTTAAAATTGAATGTTCAATATTTAGAGTAAATTAGCTAATAAAAACATTTTTTCTAACTGTTATTTACGGTAACACGAGTTAACAGCATAGCTGCGTTCGAGTATTTTATATCATGGTATTGTAAAGGTTAATGGAAGCGTGTGTCGTGTTTTTATCAATATTTCAATTTGTCTATCATAGAGTCTTTCTCTTGTGGTTTAGTCCCCATTTCCTGGCGGTTTCCCAAAAATCCAGATAAGAATTAATCATGTCTGCCACACAACAAAAGAGTTTGTTTTATTGTTTTGTATTACAAACAAATATTTATTAATATCCAGCGATCGGCCGCTGATTTAAAAGCGATACCGATGCGAGTGGGCGGATTTTTGAGATGTTGTAAATTAACATTTTTGCCTTCTACATTTTGGAATAATAAATATGTCAACGCGTCAGCCTCGAACGGTATGATTATTTTTAACGTTTCTCAATAAACTATTGATAATTTATGTTACATGAGCGAAACAAAACATGTCAAATAAAAATGTAGAAGAGAATCGGAATCTTTTTTATGACAGGAAAAATAGAATATTTTTAAAGGAGCATATTCAATTATTCTAAACTCACCAAATCTAATTTTCTCTTTGTAGGTTGTTACGTTCTTTATGTGGCGTTATAACATTAGGTGGGTTTTTGATGTGAACATCTTAGCTCGCTCGTCTGCCGCGACTCATCCGAAAAAAATTTTCGCACTATAGTAATCTCAGAAAAATATGTAACTAAACAGATAGAACTGGTTACCACTGAGACAACAGATTTCATTCAGTACTCACAAAAAGAAAACATAACAAATTAAATTATTTAATGACTAAAAGAACTCATACGCGATGTTTACACGTAAATATGAGTGTACTCGTTTGATTTTGGGATCTAAATCAACGAAAAAATCTTATATAGTATTTTGTTGGCTCCGTTTTAAATCTAAGAAATATTTTTTTACGATTGTTTGAGGCCGTTCGCATCACAACAGTCTTAAAATAATAAACTTGTTTTTTATTTACAATAAACACATTTTTTCGTTAATAGCATCGACGCGATGATGCAAGATAACAATAAAAGAGATTCCCTTAAAAAAAAAACACAACCTCCCAACAGCGGGAGGTGCTACCAAGTTTACGTTCTGTAAAAAGCGCGCCGCATCTGGACGGGAATCTTAACCCCCCCGAGATAAAATCTGATGCAGCGTCCGCGCGGCCCTGTCGGCGTTTGGTCTGCGGGCACAAAGCCACAGCAATAAAGTATCAATCGTAATTGATTCGATTATCGGCGAAAATATTTTGAATTCTTACAACCAATTAGCGCCGCGGGTTGTATATGTTTTTGCAGCAGCTTAATGAACACGTAATTATTAAGAAAAAATGTTTGACATTATAAAAGTACATGGTGTTATTTGAAATAGAATTTTTCATGCAGTATTTTTTTTTTATGGGATTAGAACATGTTTAACAAATTGAAGTCAGTTTTACTATAAATAATTAATATCACTTAACCAAACTAATGTGCACGTAATTAGACGAACTGTAGGATTAAAAAAAAAATTGTGGGTGCAATTGTTGTGTATTCAGTTCACTGGGAAGAAAGGAAAAGTGGAATACATATTTATAAAAATATATATAAAAATTAATTGATAATTCTGGCGTCTGCTATCAGTTTACTCAAAGGTATTTGAGATTCTGTAAAAATAAGGTAGATGGCTCTTTCAAATAATGGAACGATTAAATGTATTAATATCATAAAGGTAACATATAGGTTCGAAAATTGTCGCTAAAAATATTGTCGCTGTAGCATAGCATGTGGCGTAACAACAATATTTTACGATAAAATTGATTTTATATTATCTTTCTAATTAATATATTTAATTCATATTAGTTATTTATGAATGTCCTAATTCTAAAATGCAACGAAATATACATGCATAATATTTAATTCCGTTATTGAAAATTGAGCACAATATCGCTGATTCTCTTAACCACTGAACACAATAACCGGAGCTTGCCGAACTTATATATCCGATGCGATCCGAGCACAACCTGTTCATTTACTGTGCCGCAGGGGGGCGACACCATTTCACGAAAGATACAACCCAATGTTTAGAGTTTAATCCTAGCTTAGTGACAATAAGTCCGGTATCGAAGCCAGATTAATGGCAGCCAAAAGGGCCAAAAGTGATGTACAGCGCCACAAGGATACGGAAAACACCCAAAGCCCGAAAGTGGTGCTGGATGGATAAGATCCTCGGCGTATCGGAAGCTATTGGGAGGATAATGACGATAGATAATGGAGGTGGATGTGGCGGCAGACGAGGAGGCATCCGGACGATTAGAGGGAGAGATGGGTGATTGGATACCTCCCGCCTCCTGTCTAATCGCTGCTCTTTTGTGCATTTTTTGCATTCTGAGGATTCTTCAGTCTAAAAAACCAAGTCTCTAGTATTTAAAACAATCAATAATCATAAACGGTGAAAGTCTGAAAGAAGTTACCGAAATTAAATATTTTGTGAGTCGTAACAGATTCTAAATTGAATTTTTCGCAAAACACAAGATGCGTGTCTAAAAAGATTGGTGAAAAATCTCACTTATGGGAAGGATTAGATGTTTCATTAGTACTAAGTCTTGTAAAATAGTATTATTATTCCGCATATAAACTACTATTTTTGGCTAACGAAGAAGAAATTCAACAATCACCATTACTGCATAAAGGTTTGAGAAAAATACCTGAAATTCTGAAAGACCTTATATGATCACCTTCAAACAGAAAATATATTTAAATGTTATTCTCAATAAGAAAAATTGAGACAAATCAAAGTGAAAACGAACATCGCACAAGAGGAAAATGTAGAATGTGACTGCTATTCAGGAAGAACGCTAAATGAAGTGATATTTTTTACAAAAATGCTGCTACATCACTTAAAGCAATAAAGCAAACTGATTAAATATAATACAACTCATACATTTTAATTATATTAAAATCAACAAGTGTTGTTCTAAAAATATAACTTTATTTAATTGTATATAATTTCTATTCTTGTATCATTACTGTGATAATTATTGAAATAAAACACAACACACTTACTTCACATTCACTTACTGCGTTTTCGTCAGTAATAAACTAAAGCTTAAACTAGAAATTAGACTATCGACTACATGCTGTGGAAGAGGAGGGGGGGGGGGGGGGGTTAATTAATCTTTATATTTTCTAGAATATCTCATTTTCTCCCCTTTCTGCATATATGTAGTACTTTTACGTGATTGGGATTGGTAACTGAGATTTAACTTTTAGAGGTTTCTAGTGTAGCAGTTAGTGCTCGAAGACTAACGAATAATCAGTTATTAACCACCGCTACAATTGAATATATTCACAGTAACTGTTAACCCAATAACTGTTGAACCATCATTATTTGTTATCTCCTAAACTTATAGGAAATTATTATTAAAAATTTGGTACAAAAATTCAATATTTCGGATGATACTCTGTTGTCTCAAAGTCACGAAATATCATGTAAATCATGACAAAGGTGGACTATGATTGGAAACAATGTAGAAAATAATACAAAAAAAATTATAAGAATGTTATAACACCACAAATGGTTGTCAACGATTCACACAAAGTGTATATCGGAAACACAATCATTCCAGAACGTTCCACGCCTCTATCAAATCGTGTATCTAATGCAGAGAGGACTCAGACTCGGGAGTGTACGAAGCACTGATACCCTTAAACAAATATCTCCATAACACAATATATTTGTGTACTACTTAACGTTCACGGAGAGATCTGCTATCGAGTGTGTTTTGTTTCAACCACAGTCTTAAACCTCCCATCTGATGGAGCAATGCCGAACTACTTGAGAAAGGTTCTTACTGTAACGTTAAATATATGTATAGTCGGGACTTTGAGGTGTCAGTCAATACAAGTAGGCAAAATAGTACAATAGATACATATTGATTTAATGGTTCAAGATCCAAGTAATTTTAATAATTGTTACGTTTCATATTAACGTATTTCTAGTCGTTATTTGATTTTATTTTTTAATCTTCTACTTCTGCCGATCTGCGTCAAGTGTTGTATACAGGTCTCTCCTTTATTTTTTCCATATTTTGTTCAACTTTGCTTAATGTTAATAACGTAGGTCAGGCAAAAAGTTCGTTTTAAAAAATGAGGCAAAATTTGCTTTGATACATTATTTTATATAATTTTAGAGTTATTTGTCAATTTAATATATTCTTAATCACATTTTTTATAAAATATCATTAGTGTTGAAACATAATGATTACTTATTTTATGTAAATAAAATTGTATAGTTGTCCCCCAATATAGATATAAATACAAGTTGTTGAGTTAAATTGTTAGATTGATAATGCCCTTACAAGGCGAAACGCGTCTCAAGTAAAAAACGAGTTTTTATGGTACGGACAGAATCTGAGCTAAGATTGTCTTGTAGACTTCCAAAATACCTCTCACAAAATATACAGCTAAGCAGGTTAAGTCACAACTCGGTGTCGCCAAGTGTGCTTGTGAATACTGGAGTACGGTATTAGAAGGCTGCGGCTCAGGATCTTCATTATTAATGACGATTAGTGAAATGTGTCGACTATGACAAATGCCACCCTGTTTCTTAATTTATTTCAGTTTTTTATATTCCTTCTTCTTACTGCAGTCACCCATCCCTTGACAACGTTAATCAGGCCTATTCTCAAAATTGCAATATTGAAATGAAGGTGATTGGTTACACCAACCCTCAAAAATAGACAGATAGTTTTGACAGATTATGGTACGTTTATCTCCCTCACTCCCTCACTCTCTCTCTCTCTCTCTCATTCAAATATAACACTATTTTTGAGGGTTGGTGTAACAATTCATTTCAATATTGCAATTTTTATTATGATTATTACTTGATATTATCTGCCCATCAACGCTTTGGTCATACCCTCGATCTTGAAGCTGTGAATTGTGTAAGGCTTGCTTTCTTAATATACTTTCACCTTCCTCGGGATGTCTGGGGCGTCATACCGTTCTTTCTTTATCCTTCTCTGTTACGGTTAGGTTCTCTGGGGTGGGATTGTTACCAGATGATTTATTATAAAATTTTTTGATATTTATTATCGTGAGTGAATATAATTTGTGCTGCACTACTCAGTGGGCCATATTTTTGATATGTGACTGCGTAAATACAGCCAGATGTAGAAATGTCAGTCGCCGTCGAGCGCAACCATATCATTTTACATCGAGGATACTATCATTAAATCGTGATGCGCAACAAGAAGCGCGCAAAACTGGCAATCAAAGTTAAGAAGCATTATCAAAAGTGAAGAGCATTCACCCGTTGTATCATCGCAAAGAGCGTTGTGGTAACTCGCTGTTTTGCGCGGTGCCGCGATGCTGGACGTGTTTCTGAGCGCGGTCTGGACCAGGCATGTGAGTGGTGTCTGATATTTAAGTCGTGACTAGAACCGCATTGAGCTGTGTGAATAATTGTGAAGTTCATTGAGATCTCAAAAGAGATGTATGAACGAAGACAACAGAGGAGGCGGGAGCGGAGGTCGGTAGACTGGTAGGACCGCGTTTGAAAGAGCTGAAATGCAGCGGAAATCAATGGTATTTATATTTATTGGATGCTTAAAATGAGTGATGGTGTGCATCGTACGTACTCCCGCCAAAGCGCTTGACTTCTTACCTTTTAAACACTGTGAGCGAGTTAACACGTCGGACTTTGCATGATACGCTAAGCCATGAACGTGTTTACAGGTGAATTTTCACCATGCAGGGACGGGATCAGACACGCTTTTCAATGTACTTATTCTGCCATCTGTGGATATTTTAAGTAATACACTTAAAGCCTCAGAAAATCCTCATATTAATTTAATAAAGGAACGCACTGAACCACGAGCATTATACAGGGTGGCCCAAAAAAAGAACATTTCGTAAAATGTGATATAATTACATCAAAATTAGTTTAACTATATCAACAATAGCTTAAATAGTTTACTAATTTACATAATTACCCATTTTACGTTTTATTACGACAATTTCCGGTCGCCATCTTTGATTATTAATTTTCACATTATTTATATTTGGTTTTTTCAAATCGTTGCCCAGAATGACAAAAATCACTGCAGAAGACCGTATTCTGATCAAAAATTTGCAAATTAAAAATCGTTGGGGTGCTAGGAAAATGATCAAAGAGTTTCAAAACAAAGCCTGGAGTATAGCTAGACATTACAGCAAGATGGCGCTCCATCTCACACAGCCAGATATACAATCAACCTTCTTCGTCGTGAGAATGTTAATTTCATCGAGCCAGGCATGTGGCCATCGAACAGCTCGGATTCAAACCCAGTAGATGATGCAATATGGGATGTTTTGATGATTTCTGATTAGCTAAATATTGTGCAAAAAAAAATTACATTAAGAATTATAATTAATTATATTATGTTTTGAAATAGCTCATGTGTTACGAGACGTTATCACTTTTTTTGGGCCACCCTGTTGACAGGTCTGGTTTGTAATAATAATGTATTAAATATCACAGACCTATGTTCTGAATAAATACAACTTCACAATAAGAATGTGTTCTCCTAAAAAATAATAAAGTTGTATCAATGTGTCCAAAATTTAATAAAAAATAATTGATAATTCTGGCGTCTGCTATCAGTTTACTCAAAGGTATTTGAGATTCTGTAAAAATAAGGTAGATGGCTCTGTCAAATGATGGAACGATTAAATGTATTAATATCAAAAAGGTAACATATAGGGTCGAAAATTGTCGCTAAAAATAATGTCGCTGTAGCTTAGTTGGATAAAGCACCTTCTCCGGTTAGGAAAGAGATCCAGGTTCGAATCCCGGTGGCGCAACAACAATATTTTTCGATAAAATTGATTTTATATGTATATCTTTATAATTAATATATTTAATTCATATTTAAAATAATGTATTAATATTTATTTATTTGTAACTATATAATATAATGTAAAAATCTGTTTGGACTGTGCCCGTCTCACTCGAGAAATTCTGTGTCGATATGAAGAGCGCGCTTTAATAATTTAGTAAGCTAAATCTTCGTGTGACAATCGGGCCTATTCTCAAAATTGCAATATTGAAATGAAGGTGATTGTTACAGCAACCCTCAAAAATAACAGATATTTTTGACAGATTATGATACGTTTATCTCCCTCACTCCCTCACTCTCTCTCCCTCTCTCTCATTCAAATATAACACTATTTTTGACAGATTATGGTACGTTTATCTCCCTCACTCCCTCACTCTCTCTCCCTCTCTCTCATTCAAATATAACACTATTTTTGACAGATTATGGTACGTTTATCTCCCTCACTCCCTCACTCTCTCTCCCTCTCTCTCATTCAAATATAACACTATTTTTGACAGATTATGGTACGTTTATCTCCCTCACTCCCTCACTCTCTCTCCCTCTCTCTCATTCAAATATAACACTATTTTTGACAGATTATGGTACGTTTATCTCCCTCACCACTCTCTCATTCAAATATAACACTATTTTTGACAGATTATGGTACTCCCTCACTCCCTCACTCTCTCTCCCTCCCTCTCATTCAAATATAACACTATTTTTGACAGATTATGGTACGTTTATCTCCCTCACTCCCTCACTCTCTCTCCCTCTCTCTCATTCAAATATAACACTATTTTTGACAGATTATGGTACGTTTATCTCCCTCACTCTCATTCAAATATAACACTATTTTTGACAGATTATGGTACGTTTATCTCCCTCACTCTCATTCAAATATAACACTATTTTTGACAGATTATGGTACGTTTATCTCCCTCACTCCCTCACTCTCATTCAAATATAACACTATTTTTGACAGATTATGGTACGTTTATCTCCCTCACTCCCTCACTCTCATTCAAATATAACACTATTTTTGACAGATTATGGTACGTTTATCTCCCTCACTCCCTCACTCTCTCTCCCTCTCTCTCATTCAAATATAACACTATTTTTGACAGATTATGGTACGTTTATCTCCCTCACTCCCTCACTCTCATTCAAATATAACACTATTTTTGACAGATTATGGTACGTTTATCTCCCTCACTCCCTCACTCTCATTCAAATATAACACTATTTTTGACAGATTATGGTACGTTTATCTCCCTCACTCTCATTCAAATATAACACTATTTTTGACAGATTATGGTACGTTTATCTCCCTCACTCTCATTCAAATATAACACTATTTTTGACAGATTATGGTACGTTTATCTCCCTCACTCTCATTCAAATATAACACTATTTTTGACAGATTATGGTACGTTTATCTCCCTCACTCCCTCACTCTCATTCAAATATAACACTATTTTTGACAGATTATGGTACGTTTATCTCCCTCACTCCCTCACTCTCTCTCTCATTCAAATATAACACTATTTTTGACAGATTATGGTACGTTTATCTCCCTCACTCCCTCACTCTCATTCAAATATAACACTATTTTTGACAGATTATGGTACGTTTATCTCCCTCACTCCCTCACTCTCTCTCCCTCTCTCTCATTCAAATATAACACTATTTTTGACAGATTATGGTACGTTTATCTCCCTCACTCCCTCACTCTCTCTCCCTCTCTCTCATTCAAATATAACACTATTTTTGAGGGTTGGTGTAACAATCACCTTCATTTCAATATTGCAATTTTGAGAATAGGCATGATTGTCAAATGCCAGAAACATTGGATTGATGGGAAACAATGATTGTAAAATTGTCTACAGAATGAATACTCAATTGCCAATAACCTGCACATTGTCATTTCCAAACCCCCCACTGATCAGTCCAATAAAATAACACGTTGCAATATTCTAAATACCCCCCTCCCGATGGCATCACCGTTATTTGTCAGGTTGTTTGCCTTCGGTAACAGAATTCCCATCCTCCATCGCCCACCCCCCGGCCACCCCCCGGCCACCCCCAGCTTAATATGGAAACAAATAAATTTAGAAACGGAAAGCAAGCTTGGATGTGTACAGAGTGTTTAAGAAAATTTAACACTCAAAAGGTTCTCACTTTGGTGCGAAGTTACAGTTCTTTTCAACTACATGTGTATATTTCCTACCATTCGGACGTCACACTTTTAATATTAAGCCATTTGGGTTTATTACGAAAAAAATAATTCTATTTTCGTCTGACATTTGGCTAGATATGAAAAGATGGGTATTAAAAAAAAAAATCAATTGCGATTTTCGTATCTATTTAGGTAGGTACCTTCTAAAGTAAGGTATCTAAATACCTAGCAATAATTCTGATAAATTTGAAAATATATTTTTTTCCGCCATTATTGACGGATTTTCATCTAGTTTATTAAATAAATTTACGTATATATTTATGAAAATAATAGAAAAATATATTTTTTTTGTCATGTAAACTTTCTGTGATGTTTTTAAATAACAATCTAATTCGCGGTGTCTTCTTTCCGTGACGTCACACGCCCATGTGACAGGGAATGTGATATTAAAAATGTTTTTATTTAGAAATCTGTAGATTGTAAGAGGGTGAATGGGAAGAGGCGAATGATTTAGACAATACATGATTATGTTGGCTTGAGTAATTCGTTGTGCAAATTTTTATATGAAATTCGTGTTTCTGAAACATCTTGTTATCGAGTGCAGCAGTCTTTGTCTCGCATAAACCTATTCCTCCACCCACTTGCTTCCCTTTCCCGTTGTCTATACCCTCGTCTATAATTGTCTATGCTCGACTATTGTCTCTGTGGTTATTGTCTGCACTCGCTCGCTTGTTTGTCTGTGGTTTCACATTTTGTCTGCGGGAGTTTTTTCAAATGCATCCTCGTGTAGTCCCCGTTTTATGTAAACGGGTTAATGTTGCCATAAATGAAATAACGTTTACTTTTAAATTGTGTTTATTTCATATCATGTATTTATATTCAATACGTCTCTAGTAACATTGTAATATAATTTAGCCTGGTGTTGGTACAGGTTCTACGCGAATCAGTGCCTTGTGGAAGGATGGGAGAGGGGCTGTTGATTAATTTAAGAAACAAATGATATTAGTTTTAGTCTCAATAGTGTTACAATTATATTAAAAATAAAATAATATTGTTGTCAATTATAAAAACAATTAAATTGATGTACTATGTTTAAAAAGTAGGCACTTATGTATGCAGTAAAAATATTTTTTACAAAAAGCAACTCAATAACTATTTACGGAAAAAATGGCAGAAATCGCATAAATAAACTTGAAATTCATTGACAAAAATACACGGCTATTACTTAATTTAATAAAATTGCGTTTAATTGAATTTGAAGGTTAAAATCAGACATTATTTTGGGAACAACCTAATAGTAGTATATTAATTATACGTGTGTGTGTGTACGTGAGAAGGTATATGTGAACTTATCCATACATAAGAAATAACCGTGTTCAGTCACACGGAAAACTGACTAGCAAGAAAACCGTAGAATTTTCATTGAAATTGTATTTCTATGACTAATTCAAAGACAGCATTGATTAGAATGATTGATACGTTGAAGCGGGGATTTATTATTGTTGCGTAATCATTTCACTGTAATGACCGTAGGATGTAGGTAGGTACCACCAAAGGTTATAAAGTCATCGGGCTGTAATTGAGCTAACGAGGATAAATATCCGCCATCTGTCAATAATGATTACAAGTGATTATCGGTAATTTTGTTAAAAAATACATTCTCAATTAAAATTCTATTTTTAAACGTTTTTTTTTTTTTGTTTCTTTGTGCATGTATGTATAATATAATGTACATAATATCGTAAATCTTGGCGGCCGTGTATCGAGCAAGGGTTGATGCAGTGACATCTGTTGCGCGGGGGAGATAATCTCGCGCGGGGGATGGCACTCTGGCGCCCGATAGCAGAACTACATTAAGGGTATTGAAGCTTTCGCCCATGTTTACGACGAACTAGTCATTCGGGATAATTGCACTTACGATGAAAATCATTTAAAACATAATTATATGTTTCGTGATGTCACATAGAAAGTTATATATTATACGTCAAAACATGTCCGACTGACAATTACACTGCCTCCATTGAAGATTGGTGGAGAGGACATAGCGCCACACTCTTCAGTTTAAAATAGGCATATTGTGTATGTACTATCACTATTAGAGTCTGAAATTTCTTCAGATGCAGTGTCCGATTTTTCTGAATGATCTTTCGACTCAGTTCCACTAGTAATCAGCGATGGTTCATTACAACTGCGCAATTTTACAGCGATTGTAAGGCGCGGGCCGAATTCAGAGACACCAAAATAGGAAAAAAGACATGCGTCTAATATAATCGAGGAAAAGCGGTATTTTCAAGAATTTTAAGAGCGAGCATCTTGACCCTGGAACATTGCACTTACATCAGTTTGTGCAGTTTGTGTAAGCTGAAAACAACCCCATTATATTGGTTGAATCGTTTTAATATTATGAGTCTTCACCGATAGACAGTTAACATCCAGCCATCTACAAGTTAATATAATAGTAAAAAAAATGTTCGCGTGCTATTTGAGCTCAAATGCAACAAGGGATGCTCTTTCTATTTGTGAAACAACTAATTTAATCTTTCATCTCCATCTCTCCTCTGGTCCAATTAGCCTATCTCCCGGCTGCCGCCCGTCCAACCTTTCGGAGATTTTTTGGTCCATTTCTCGGCGCAGATTCCGCGACAATAATTCCCGGGGGCTGACACCGCGGGAAGAATGTACGGGATCCCACGGGCCCGGCTCGTATGGGAATCGATCCGCAAGGTCGCATATCTCTGCCCCGATTGCGATTGACGGATATCGAGCCACACGAGGGTCAAATTGCAATCGCGCGTTTTTGTTTCGATGTTTGATAGCTGTCACGCTTAGTATTCAAATTAAAATTATTAATAGACAAATATGTATAAACTTATTATATATTTAATTGGAAAAAACTTTTTTTTTTATGAAAAAGTCATTGGATCCACTTCTAGATGAGGGCTTCACCATGATTCTGACACGTACGTTTTTAGAATCATTGATATTTTTTTTGCAATAACGTTTGGAAGATTAAATGTGGTGGTGGATGAAAATACACTCAAATAGAGTTATAACATTGTTTTATTTATATCTATGCATTATGGTGAAACTCTACTAACGCAGAATCTATCAATAATTAAATATGGTCTTTAAAAACAACATCCAACTGTATCGTAAGACAAAAATCTTCGATCAATGCATTCTTACAATCCATACATCTGGATTAAGCTAGATCAGAAGCTGCAAACGATAGCATAGTATGAAAATAAGTACCTATGCTGGAAGTCACTAGAAGAGACAAAAGAAGTAACACGTAGGTTAGAGTCACTGCTCATAAGCGATTTTACATATTACATGATGTACAGATAATCTACAGGCCATATTACAAGATGTACAGATAATCTAAGGACAAAAAAGAAAACTAATATTAATATGATTTAATTAATTAGTACTAATTAAACTGTCCCATACACCAAACGCGTTCAGATAATCTAGTTTATCCAAATTTTGTCAGAACAAATAAATGTTTTATGACCCGCTAATCAAAATCAAAATCGTAAATTCTTCTAATAACTTGCTTCCCTTCAAAATTAAACTATGCCAATTTTTTAAATAACTGTTGACATAAAGTGTATAGGTAATTTGTAAATAAGTATACGTTTATACTTTTTAATGCATCAGGCAAATTATACATTTTTCTTGCATCCATTTCCCATTCCCCCCCTCCCCCCTTTTTAAATAGCGTAAAAACACTATTTTATTTTGTAATTTATTAGTAGGTATGTATTATTTTTTATGTTAATAATTTGTGTGTAATTTTTACTATATCTAGCTATGATGAAATTTCACTGGTCTAATTTGTACTAATTGTTTCTCATAAATAAATAAATATAAAATAATTTAATACGAAAATATCTTAGGAATCGTGCTTTGATTCGTCATTTGAGAAATACACGGTATTAATAGTGTTGGAAACAATCAAGAAAAACCAACATTTGACAGATGATAGTTTGTTTCTAAATAATAATTGTGCCGTGAAATATATTTTTTCTGAATCACAATATCGTTACAGAACAACCGTAAAAATTGATAAAAATTGTGGAATTTACAAGTATTTGAAAAAAATCGATTACATATTTTTTTGTCGCGGCCAGTTAGACATAAATTCAATTGCCAACAAATTTCTATAATTTTTTTTGGATACACATTACCGTTTTTCAAACTAAAAAATCTGAAGAGAGAAAAAAAAGCATCTTGATAGGCATCGCATGCTTCGACGTTATTCTTACCTTTAATTATATTTGATACAGCTAATATATAATATCTGAGCAAAAAAAAAAAAGCGAGCAAAACGAAGGCACCGCGTAAAAATAAAAATCGATTTGTTTCCCGTATTTGAAGACGACCTAATGATGATAGTGTGTTTTCACGGCGATGCTCCGTTGCTGGAATGGTTTGTTCGTGATTTCGGAACGGGCCATAATCTACGGGCCAAATGACTGCGATCAGGACCGATGATCCAAAGTAAAAAAAATCATTAAAAATCCATCAGCGAACAGCCCCAGGGCGAGGGGTACGCGGCGGGGGGAGGGTCATCTCCCGGGGCGGGAGGGGGTATCTGGATCGATTAGAGAGAAGGATCGATTAGGACAGGAGAGATGAACTAGAGGCTCGGATGTGGACGTGCACGATCGTGCGCACCTAGCGTAGGGGTGGTCACATCTATATACCTTCTCGAGACTGACATTAACCTCCCCATCGTGAAATCCTTCAAATTGTTAATAACTATTTTCAGTAGTGGTTAACTCCAAATTAATAGCCAAATTCTACGTCAATTTCACAATATGTTCTTAATAAATATATAAGTTGTATCAATATTCTAACATAATCATAATTCAATCCCTACACTAATAATTCACTACATTTTTTTTTTTAATCTCTATTTTTATTTCTGTCGAATCATTATTAAATAACACCACAACAGCACCAAAAAAAAACTGGCTACTTTAACACAGACTTCAGTCTGGTCTGTTCCATCCCACACAATAAACTACGAGTATTTAATTGCAATATAATTGTATCTTATGTTTATCATGTTATATTATAATATATTCACCTCTGTTACAACAAAAATATGTATGTCAATTAAGTCTAAATAAATAAATATCAATGTGTCCAAAATGGAATTATTAATTCTGGCGTTTCCTATCGGATTACTCAAAGGTATTTGAGATTCCGTAAAAATAAAAAAGATGGCTATCATATAATGGAACGATACATGTATCAATTTGAAAAGTGTGACATATTGGTTAGAAAATTTGTCGTCAATGCACTGTGTTGGTGTAACATAATCGGTTAATGCAATTCATCCCCGGACAGGAAGAAATCCAGGTTCGAATCCCGATAGCAACAACAATATTTTTCAAATACTAATTTAATGTATTAATTATAAATATATACACGAATCGTCCTCGCCATTCGTGCATAAAAACAAGATATATAATATATATAGATATATAATATGAATAGAATATGTAAGGTATTATATACAATTATTGTAGTGTAACTCCCTCTCCAAGCACAAGAGCTGGTCTCTTTTTTGGAGAGGTAAGCGAAAGAAAACCCATGTATGTATGTAACCATATATTTAGAAATTGAATTTATTTTGCCATTGTATTTTCGCTAAATTAAATAAATAAAAAATATTTATTTTCCTCACTAAAAAAATATCAGCAGAATTCATAAGAGAAATTGATGCAAATCAACATGAGCACGAACATCATACAAGAGGAAAAGGTAGACCGAGACTGAGACTGCCATTCAGGAAGAGGGCTAAATCTAAAGCTACGGTGCGATGAAGATGTGTAATGAAAGGAGGAGAAACTACAACATAGATTCAAATATATTAGAGCATATATAAATATACTTATTTCTGCATTAAGAATAAATATATTCTTATTGTGAAGTTGTAATTATTCAGAACATAGGTCTGTGATATTTTAAATATGAATTAAATATATTAATTATAAAGATATATCACAGACCTATGTTCTGAATAATTACAACTTCACAATAAGAATGTGTTCTCCTAAAAAAAATAATAAAGTTGTATCAATGTGTCCAAAATTTAATAAAAAAAATGAATTGATGATTCTGGCGTCTACTATCAGATTTACTTAAAGGTATTTTGAGATTCTGTAAAAATAAGGTAGATGGCTCTGTCAAATGATGGAACGATTAAATGTATTGATTTCAAAAAAAGGAAAAATTGTCGTTAAAAATAATGCCGCTGTAGCTTAGTTGAATAAAGCACCTCCCCCGGTTAGGGAAGAGATCCAGGTTCGAATTCCGGTGGCGCAACAACAATATTTTTCGATAAAATTGATTTTATATGTATATCTTTATAATTAATATATTTAATTCATATTTAGAATAAATATAAATGGTTATCGTTGCGAAAATGGTATCATTTAATTTGGTTTAATATTTTTAAGTTCGCGGATCGTCGGTTCCCCGCGCCGCCGTCATCAGGTGTCTCTCGAGGTGGTCATTAAAGCCGTGTGTGTGTGGTGACGCGTTTCAGAGCATTTTTTACAAAAAAAAAAAAAAATAGAGAATCATTTATTCCTCCTTGATGTCTTTCACGACTACCTAATAGGAACCTCGGATTCTTGACCCCTGAACGGGTATTAGTATTAATCTCCAGAATCGGTCGTGTCCGATTCGAGGATGAATTGATTCATTCATCAACCCCGATGCCCATTGTCCCTGGTACTTGAAACTCGAAGCTGAGATTCTCCCGGCTTTGAATTTTAAGACAAATTGAAATTTCAAATCGAAAGGTAAAATTAAAATGTACTTGCGACAGTAACGTAGATGAGTAGATCGATTTATAAAAAAATGTGTTAATTCAATGAATATCCCAGTTTTTGAAATTTGTCACGAAAATCGCGTCAGAAATAGTGCGTTAGAAAATTTAGATTTTTTATATTCACATTTGCACGGTACCGAGATCCATATCACTTATTGGTCTAATAGACTAAAGTGTCAAACTTAATGCCCTGTTTTACATTTTAAATACAATTAAAATTAATAAAATTAATAAAAAACGCGCATTATTCTGACAAATGTACGCAATTGATGTATCACTGCGTGGCATACATGTGTTGGAAACCTCGTTCCAATGTATTTTAGGGGTTTGGTACCTAATAAAGCCAATTTTTTATTTTCATTAAAAAGCTGAAATGGGTTGTGATTGGCTGATTTCATTTTAGATGGAATAGCAACTTATATTATGTCTGCTTTGGGGTATCCCTTTTTTTGAATATGCAATATCAATGGATTTAAAAGTGGCTTTTGTGAGAAACAATGTGTTCTGCATGTAAACTGACAAAAAATATAATTATCCTAAATCAGTTTTAGAGGGTTTTGTCGAATACACATACACGCAATGTTAATACATAGCTTGCAATGGCGGTCGGTGACTTTTTGTTGAAGGTATGCTGGATAATAAGTTTATACCTACTATCAAATATACACAAGATGCAACTACTGACAAAAATATACTGTCAAATTATCTCTATAAATCCTTTACGCTTCGCAGCATCAATTACAGATCCAAAATTTCATGTGTCATTCGTATATATGAAAAATAAATTTAAAAATCCGTGGCGTACCTGAGTTTCCATTCAAAAATGCGCCAAACAAACAAATTCCTCAAAACAATCCGCTCGCTTCGCAATCTGTATGCTATTCTGTGCATTATACCCGTAAGCATTACAGTCGTTTTTTGTATGTTGGATGCTGTTAACGAATGCGTATATTCGAAAACTTTGACAGGTGGAACCGAATGCACACGCGCGAAAGTCGAATACTTTCAAACATTTTGGATACGGAACGAATGATAGAGTCCACTGTTGCTGGCATCTGTGTGTTTACGCGATTCATAGATGTTTAAAAGTTGAGAATGCATATGTGCGCGCGCCGTGCCGTAGTATATGTTATGACTGGTATCTAAAGGACAGGACAAATTTACTTACAGCAGTGCTGTTTTCGGCTAGAACAAAAAGTCTAACACTTTTTGACTCTAGAACACAAGGGATGTGGAGCATCCAAAGCATCTATGAAGCTTACTAATTGTAATTACTCGATTTTTGCATTAGATATCAAAACATCACGTCCCGGACCACTACTGCGATTGTGGCGCGCGGAGCGGCTGTCGTGTTCGACATTACACATCTTTTTTATCGAATCTCTTTTTACCTCGACATCTGACTAACGAGTGGGGGGCGAACACCTTTTTGGCGATTTAATAATAATAAGGCACATTCCGGCCGTGACAGGTACAAATGCCATCTGTGGAAAAAAGTCAAAAGCGAACGAGGTGTTCTTTGAAGATGCTGATTGATCACTAAGCGCTGTGTCGAATCTGCCGACGAGTGGCCGGACTGTTTCGGTAACAATAATTGTTATTGAAATTAAGATAAAAAAATAATAAGATTAGATTAGATGTTACGACGTTACGGAGCTCGCGTGCACGAGGCGCTCTGTCAAAGAAAATTTAATTAAGGACATTAGGAGGCTGCGCTGATCTGTGAGCAGGCTGCGAGAGCCGAGACGGTAGGTACCGACTGCCTGTCTTGCAAAATTTACAAATTCGTAGTGTTTTTACAGGTGTGTGACGTGTACAAGAGAAACAGTGGCGGGTTCGTAGTCGAGAAAGTCGCCATTGTTTTCCAGGCGTTGAGAAAAGGAAGGTAATATTAGAAGTAATGGAGAATGTGACACAAAAATAACAAAAGTGCCGGTAGATTCGATTGTGCTCGGCTATTTATGACTTTGAAATTAAATTTTGAAGAAAATCGATCAACAGTGATGTGATGTGTGAGTTTGATATGAATTAGGTGGTATAACAAAGCAAACAAATCCATGACTTATTTAAATGATGACATCATTTTTACAGAAAATTTCCAATGAATGTACTATATTTAAAAAAAAAAAAATGTATTTTAGAAAATTATCATTAAATTAATTATACAGTTAGCTGAGATGGTTTGAGTAGGTGGAAAGAATGAGTGACGAGAAGACGTACATAAAATATACGAGTGTTGGAGACGGTAGAAATAGAGGACGATTGCGAAAGATCTGGCAATATCAGGTAGACCAGCAATCGACGAGTTTGTATGAAAGACAAATGAAGACGGAAAAAAGACAAAGTACCGACATGGTTCTCTATTATGACAAGGGCCTTAATAATGGTGGCGACTATGTTGAGAAATAGTTAAAGGGTGTGTAGCGTCCGAAGAAAGTAACGTCTTGTAAAAATAATGTTGTCTTTCTTTTTAAAAATAAATCCGATACTTACTCTTAAATTACTAGCTTACTCAACTTTTGTGTACACACCTAACCCACAGCGCTCGTCTCAATTGTAGCACTTTCCCTCGCCGGAGGAGGGACCTAATTTTGCAAGATAACCAAGATTGATGAAAAAATTTTAGATAATTTTTTTACACGAATTTTTAATCAGTTCCTAGACGCTGTTATCGATTATTACCCAGCCAAGCGCATTTTTTTGTGTGAATTTAATTTAAAATATTGAGTTTTACAATTCGTTCCGCTTCTGTGTGCGTGAGTTCCCGCGCACCTCCGGGGCCAGTCGATCAATCAAGTGGCATCATTAGAATCGAAATTCAATTATTATTAGCCATAGGTAAAAAAAAACAAACTGTAATGTTATTTTAATAATACTATACATGTAACAATATATTTTTTGATCGAAGCGATGGTGAAACAAGCATTCCGGCACTGGCCACAAGAATCTGGTGGATTTCGCCGTGTGCGGAAGTGTGTCTTTTACTTTTTTTCTCAAGATTCAATTTTTTTTAATGGTCATAGAGAATCAGGCTGGTTAACGAACTTATCTGGTATCTACGAAAGTGTAAATGAAATTTAATACTCTTTTGCAAAAAAAAAAAATACGAAAACTTGTTGATTAGAATCGTAATATGTTTACATAACCTGATCATCTTCTTCTCATCGTTACATTTCACGTGTCTAAACCACTGAAAAATGAAGATTTTCAAATAATTACTAGAATTGATGAGAATTAAATAAAAATTATGGCATCCAAAAAACAAAAAAGAGCAGCGGGAGTGACATGGCAAAGATAAGGATCGAAAAGAGTGACATAAATAGTTATCTTATAATATTTATTTATCGCATCGTTCAAAATTGAAAGAAAATGCAGTTTTTTAGAAATTTAAGACAAGCATGTTTCTCTTAAAATATATAGACTGCACGTCTCTGGCACTAACAGATTTTTTACACCGAAAGTTTGTTAACACAGCCCACCTAATTGCTCGTCGAAAACACAACGCGCTGTTCTCACAGCATAATAATTTTGTCTTTGCATTTCTTTAATAATAATATACACAGTGGTACAAATCGTTAATGGTAAAAAACAAATTATTTCATATTTTACCTCATCATTACAGAAGAAATAGGATTTATTCGAGACATCAAGGCGAACGGGGGGGCTTCAGCCATAATTAAATATAGATTTGTGTCGATTCTCATTTTTTGTACATTGCAACACTGTAATTGGCCGCCATTATCGGGGCCGTTCAATGAAGAAAACTTTACGATCTTCGTGTTGTTTCTATGGTTATTAGGGATCGTGATATATCTGGTCCGCGCGAAGGTGAAACACAACGCTGCAGCGCGTGAAATTCGACCACCGCGGAAAAAAATGCGAACGTTCTCCATTGCGCGTGTAATTGCGAGCGCAATGAATCACTTACTTTTGAAAATACTATTGTACAATTCCGGTGGTTGTTTGGCAAATGAGTCTATCGAAAAAATATATTTTTATTATTAGCATTATATGTTAAAATAGATGAATAGAAAACAACAGAAAAAACACGTTTTTTACAGGTACCATTGATTTAATAATGCAAAATTACCTCAGTGCAAACAGCAAATCTGTTGTGTCTTCTGTGTAGATATCTAGGATATTTTACGAATTCTCTAGCCAATAAGTAGGGCCATGAAATTCTAAGAACACTTATCTACTGTGATAAAGATAGATATTTCATCTATGACTCCTTTCATCGCTGTTAAGATGCGTTTATCTATGGTTTCCTAGCATCGTTAAATTGAAGTAGATTCTTGCACTTTTTGCGAGGAAACTTTCCGACTAAACCCGACTAATTTTTATTCATTATTTTCGCTCCTGGATAAAGTTTTCGTGTTTATCTGCAGTTTTCTAGAAACGTCGATCGACTTTTTTTTATAACCTGAAACTAATTTAGTGGAACCTCGGATACCACAGTGAGTATTATATATATATGTAAGTATATACATTGTTCTTGGACAGCTTTGACGAGGACCCGCATAATTCGTTGCTGGATACTCCCTACATTGTCAATCATCCGGAACAAAATTATCGAATTATAAATCAATTACGTACTAACGTTATTATATCTAATATATCTTATGACAAGATATGACATATGTACCATAATGGAAATAAAGCATTTATATTTTAAGTAAGATAGGTTTTATTCTGCCAAAGCTTAATAAATGTTATCTGGAAGAAGAATAGAGAGCAGTTGCGTAGATTTGAGCAGTCAAAAGTGGTGGTGGTCGTGTCTCCATCAGTAGTCTTGACCATGTCAATTTCTGATCCTAATTCCAAAATTAAACAAACTTTTTTTTGTTGGAATTTAAAACTTTTTATGAATGGCTGCATACTCTCCTAAATGCGTCTGGCCTGACACAGTTTGAGATATTTTTTTTACAATTTAGTGTAACACAATAAAGGCTACATTTAAAATGACACATACGAAATTGTTGTGATGTGATCGATTTAATAAAAACCGTTATCAACGTACTTAGGTTAATTATTAGATGAGATAAATACAGTATTGTAAACTGGTTAAAATAAATTTTAAAAAACTCAGGGCAAAAGTGGGAGGAGACGCCGCCGGCAAAGTGGCACGTAAAAGGCAACAAATCGCCGCGGAACGCGCCAATCGCGTAATCGTCCGATCAGATCGGTTGATCCGAAGCAAAATGTATTCGTATGCTTATTTGGTACACAGAGGAGTCAGAGCACCGAAACGACACGGTAGTTTAGCCAATCCACTCAACCGTGGTGTAGGCAATTACCTACCAACACCACCACACGCGCCCGCGATCCGTGCCCGAGCCACAACTACACAGAGAGAGCGGTCACATCACGTTAAGAATGCCATAAATAAAGATTCAGAAGATGCGGAAATGATCGCAAAATTGCTGATATTTGCAACAAAAAAACTGTATTTAAGAAAATCCTTTTTTGTGATGTTATCTATCTCTATATTTTTTATTATTATGTCCTCCTCACTAGCATGATCCTGTGTCAATTATTTAAAAAATATTTGAAGGTTTATTTATGTGTGCAAGAAAATTTTGTTATCGCTAGTTTCCTTTTTGTCGTCTCCTTGTCCAATTCTTTAATCTATTGTATAATTAGTTTTTTAAATATTGCTCCATTTGTTGTGTAATTTTGTGGAGTAATATTTTATGATTCTTTGCCTAAATGTAGTTTTCTATTTTTATAATCTAATAACTGAATAAAAATTGTTCATTTTGTATATATTATATATTAAAGAAGATCAGATGTCAAATAATTAAATGTTTTCGTTGTAGGAGTTCTAAAGTAATCGAAATATTAAACTGAAATATTTATTATTCTCTTTTGTCGCTGTAGTCCTCTCCATGATGCTTATCTGCGCCAGGTCTTTTGTTTTGATGGCTTCTGCATTTTCTCTAACTTTACAGAAACTCTTAAAATCTTCATATATGTTTTCTTTCATCACTGCGGTTCCTACTGTGTTTTACTATAGGATGCGACTCATAAATAAACAGATAAACATTTTTTAACAATTAAATACTAGTAATCCACTCTTACTTTCAATACTAATAAAAATATGTTGGAATAGATCACCTATCACCTATCACCAACCAGTGATTTTTTTATTTATGAAAAAAAATGTATTATTATATTTTCAATCAGCTCGAATTGAATCCAAATTTAATATTATTTCGCGAATGAAAAGCTCGATTTAATAAATCAGAAACATTTTCAATTGAATACTTAGTTAACTCCATGGTTACGAGTATTGTATACGATCAACTTATTATGGGCTATATATTCGATATCAAAGCAATCAGCCAGTTTTTACGTCTGGAGAGTAAAGGGGGTTGAACTATCGCCGGTAACGATCGGGTAGCATTTGACATTGCATGTAAGAGTTTTAATTGATCCAAGGTAGGTACTGGTCGGTAACTGGTGTTCCGAGCAACATACCAAACAAAAGAATTATTTCTTTAATCGATTCCTCGGGTATCTATCTATTCGTAATAGTTTTTTAAATTGTTCATTTATGGATAACCTTCAAATTTATTTTTAACGGGACATTAATAGGAGATATAGTAAGAAATATGAAGAATCATTACTCGATGGGAGCATTAAGGTCAATTAGGCTGGGTCTGAAAGAATTCTGACTTCTAGTTAGCTGATGATTTAGTGTAGTTATGGGTAATCGAATTCGATTTAGGCGATTGAATTATCTTTAAGTCAGTTAATTATGTCGAACTGGCGCGTTTGTGTATAGGTGGATTAAAAATAGATTACCAGTGAATTATAACAGTTTGAGAGAACGTTAAAGTGAAGTGTCTATTAATTCTGCTGTTGAATGAAAATGTGCATGATTTGACGTATCTAATTACAATAAATGTCGTGAAATGTGAAGGTGTGTTGTTGTTCAGCTCACCTGTTGCCAGAACTGCGCCAGCAGGTAGATCCTCTCCTTCTTGAAGAGCCAGTCCATGGAGTGCAGGGCGTGGGGTTCGAGGTCCTGCGCGGCAGGAAGCGCCGCCGCCCCCGTGGGGTGCATGCGGGCCGCAGCGTCAACCCGCTCTCCCACCGCCACCTGCTTCTTCGCTAGGAATGCCGTCTTGGAAACGTTCTAGACCCCGAAACACTTACTAACAAATCTTCCTCTATGAGCTTTAATTCTTCACCGAATTCAATGTTCTCAACTTCATTGTACGGACAACGGTCGGACACAAAAATTGAAGGGTTTATCTTTAACTTAACTTTTTAAAGGGAGGTTACTCTCGATTTAAGCCTGTTTTGAGGGTGCGTATTGCGGGATCGGGGATGAATTACTCACGGCCGTATCGAACTCCGCGATCTTTGTTCCCTCGGCCGTTCTTGACACAGTTCGCTTCCGTGACCGGAGTGTTCGTTCGGTGCTCGACCTGTGAAGAAAAGAAATGATGAAAAATTATACATGTATTCGTGTACGACGGTGAAATGTAGTAATGGCAATCAATAAGGGTGGAGGGGAGGGTTAAACGATGTCGGATAGATTGGTGCCTGGGGTGTAGCCGGGGGTGAGGTCGGGCTCTCGGAGGCACCGGGGTTAGGGCTCGCGTGCCATCGTGGGCTTGTCATCGGTCCCCCTCCGGGGCCCGGAGGCGGCCGTCCCGGCGCCGGAGGCGATACGCGATAATTCGGGTTCGATTATTAGCGTTTATGCTCGACAAAACACTTTACAATTATTGTTTCAATTCGTGTTCGACGAAAATTGGAAAATTCATATACACAGAGTTTATGGCGGTCAGTTGATCGCTTTTTGTGTTGTGTTTAGTTGTCGGTTCGCAGGCGATCACTAAATGAGGAATTTATTTATTTTCTTTGTTTTTCGAGCCATTTAACATTTATTACATTTAAGGTGGCTTCGACTCGAAATCACAAATACATAAACAATACATTTATTACGTTTATCTATGAAGAAACGTTAACAGGAACGCAGGAAGAAAAACATTTATAACGCTGGTCATGGTTCATGGACTGATGCACCTGCGAATCCTCGAGGAGCTAAAATTGACTAACTATACTCAATCGTGCACGTTTAAGGGTAATGTTATATCATAGAAAGACAGATTGTTGGATACGACTTACGCCAACAGTTCACTCAAAGAAAGTGCCAGAAATTCAACGTCGATAACACGTCTGCAGATGACTTAGACTGACAAAACATTTTTTTTTTCAAAATACCAAAAAGGCTTTCTGTTCATCCCGCACTCGAGCTAAATCACGCGCCCCACCCACAATAAATGTGCCTCTTCACCGCTGACGGGTTTCTTGTGTTTCGAACTAAAATAAGTCATAAATACACCCCTTCCGTAAACCCAATCAGCCCGCCCGCCCCTGCGCCGCGGCTTTGTGTATCGGAAAAATAAAATATAGAAAAAAAACTTCTCGACATTTATTGTGAAATGTCGTGTTTCGGGAACAGTTTTATAAGGGACTCACGTCAGAGTGTATCGCCGATATCCCGGTCACTACCTCTTACGTATTATTCAAATTCGAAGGCTGTAGGGGTGGCAAACACTACCCCGCGACATTTTTTTAACGTTCGCCTTTATTTGACGCCGATGGGGTTGTTCCTTTCCCGGCTACAGCTGTTGTTTCACCGATATACAAATTGCGTTGTAATGATTTGATCATTTTACGTGTACCAGATTTATTTTTATTAAGCTTATTTCTACGGTGTACGACTTTGATATAACTTATTTATTTTATCAGTTCTGATTTATATTTATCTTTCTAGTTGAGAAATTTTTGTAACTCCTTTTGTATAGGTACATACATTCTTATACATTCATCAATTGTGCATTTGTGCAACAGTTAACTAACTAACTTATCATCGAGCCGTTTCGCCAAGGATAGAACGCCACAGAAGATGGTGTCATGGACGGCGAGATGTATTCTACAAGAAATACATATCAAGCATTTGACTAAGTTGATTCTTCAATTATGTGGGTTACGTCGAAGGACGAAGAGGGAGAGGAAGATCCCCGAACCGTTGGACCGATCAAGTGGAAAAGGCGACAGACACTTCTCTGGTGACAGTCCTAAAATCTGCAGGATGCCGAGAAAATTGGAGGAGTATAGTCAATAGGGCGGAACGTCATGAAGGATCGAAGTGGAATAGAACGCCATACACCTTTTTATACACTATCGTCAAATGCTGAAGCTTCAGCAATCGGGCCGTCCTCCAATATCTGATCTACTTGAAACTGCCAAGTCTTTCGCATAAGTCTACCTTCAGTGTTACCTTCAGCACTCTCTATCTACCATACTCTCCTCGACAACTCCATGTTAAACATTGATTCAATTAATAAATCAAAATGAAGAAATCATCAAAAAATAATAATTTCTCCATTCACATATTAAAACGAATCTTTAATATGTTTTTTTTTAATTGTAAAAAATCCTGTTTCATAAGCAGATACCTGAAGAGTTAAAAATGTCAAGTTAAGTTTAGTATCTTGTAGAAATTATTAGTAATTAATATAGTTAATTATATAATAAGCTAGTCAAATACGTTGTTTTAATAAATTGTATATACGGTCTAAAAACATAGATATTTAGATAATCTAGTTGAATGGTGGGTGAGTCTAGTGAGTAAGATTAAGAAAGGATAACTCGGGTGATTTGGTCATATGGAACAGATGAATGAGGAAAGAATGATATGTGACGCAAGTGTTGATGGCACCAGAAACATGACCAGGTAAACCAGATGGTCCTGTTAGAAGCCTCAAAAATTGACGAGCTCGTATGAGAAAATGAGACGAGAATTGTGAGTCAGGGCAGACGAGTGGGGCGCTCTATCCTCTCTGCCCACCCTGCGGAGAAACGACGTGGTGGTAAGTTAGTTGGACGGTAATAGATTATTTAAATACTACAAGCTCTTTGTGCAAAAACTAGTTCATTATAGTGATGAGAAAAAATGCTAATCTTGACTCACTGGTGTGATTGTGATTGGTACTCGTAGTATCAGTGATTGAAAACGGTGAATGTGATCACAGTTTACTAATGATCACAGTTTCATTTTGCGCCGCACAATATTATAATACATGAAATAAATAATAGAACATCATCACAAAGAGAATGAAAACGCTTAAAAAAATATGAGTTAATTTTTCGGGTCAAATTCTCAGCGTTTCGGATCAAATACGTAAAACGTTTTGGCAGAATCTATTAGATGGCGCTGATCACGAATTATAATATCATTCGTTTGCCGAATCACGGTTCACTACCAAATATTAAATAAAATGAATCACGAATCACGATATTTATTCGCTGATAGTAAGTGTGACTCAAATATATTTGTGATTGACTCACAGTTCGTGATTTTGAGTTCATTATCATTAAATAATTTGAATGTTTTTCATCAAACTGCTTGAGGTTGCGTACGTACTCAAAATTATTGTTACAAACGTCTTTTCAATGTGTTTTAAGAAAAACCTCCCCTGTTATAGAATGTACAATTAATCCTGTTCTAAAACATTAATTCCTACCCGAGATAAGAAACTGACAACCTTTTTAAAAAAAGTATTACATTAAAAAAATTGAATTAATTAAAGATAAAATTATTTTCTTATTTTTACGTAATAATTAGTAATGTTGTGATCGGTATCGTCGGCCATCGGTTCACATATTTTGAATATTTTTTCGGGGCTGGCGTAGGCAGGGTTGAAAGCCTCACCTGCCCTCCCTACTATCGTGATCCCGATCGAAGATAGTTAGACAATATAAAATATATGTTTGGCAATTTATTACCACAGAAGTCTTGCCGGTGGGGTAGCCGAATTGGGGTTGATTGCATGTGACGATCTTGCTAATCAACAACGAGGTATGATTAATACAAATATTATTTCAAATTTGAATATTTTTGATGTTTTTAATTCTTGTCGATAACCATTTACATGTATATTTAATACAGCGTTATATAACATAGTGTGGGTATTAATGAAAGCCAGATATACTTTCTTACTTTGTAAGTATGTTCCTCTCGCGAGGTGGGGTTGAAAAATATCGAATGGTGGAGGATAGCAAGGGAAAAGTTATAGAATTCAATAATTGCCAGAATGCAATTGTCTTTTGATTAGCAATGAACAATTGTGTTCAAGTTCTGCAACAACAAGTTCTGGATGAATGAATGAAAGTACACTGAGCACTGAAGATTGAAAAAATTAGGAGTGAATGTAAAGCTGATTGTACTGTCATTAAGAAGATGATGAGGTTTGGACATGTGGAACAAATCGAAAAAGAGAGGAGCTAAGCGAAAGGCCCGGCACAGTTACAAGACATGACACTAATAATTGTTGAGTATTGGCGTTCTAACTGGCGAAAAGGTGATGGTAGATAAGTACGATTATTAGTGTGAATTATATTTTTTAGTCGTAAATAATATCTATGCTTAGTGACACAACTTTCATATCATTAACATAATTAAATAGTTATTGTTGGTTAAAT
The DNA here is from genome assembly GCA_031772225.1 of Eubasilissa splendida. NCBI lineage: Eukaryota > Metazoa > Arthropoda > Insecta > Trichoptera > Phryganeidae > Eubasilissa > Eubasilissa splendida. Next base: position 18,353,619 of record CM062868.1, read on the forward strand.
ATTTGAAATGGAGTTAACCAGAACTTGTGGTGGTAGAAAATGGTGATCATGAAATATAGCCTTGTCCCTTTAACGGACAAGGCTATATTTCAATGGCTATATTGGCTCAAAATATTGCGTCAGGTTTTTCAGCCATAATGTTATCCTTCTTCCAGGGCCCCGACTGTTTATGTTGTTATTGTGTTTAGTTTTATTTTTTAATTAAATTTTAATAAATATAAAAATGATTATATATATGATTCCAAATTTGCAGCCCATCTATTGAAAAAAAATCAAGTCCTGCTTGATAATAACGACCCAACACCTTTGCATACAAAAACGAAAGATTAAATTTGATTAAACAATTAGATATTAACAAAAGAACAAATGACGCAAATATAACTTTAATGAATAGTTAACAAAAAATAATCTTCTCGCCACTTTTTAATATGTTTAAAAAACCTAAAGTCAATCACAATCTCGGTAGTTAAAGTAAATAGAGACACTTAGAAAATATTTCAGCCAATCATTTACAGAAACGGGAAAATTGACTAAGGTTAACATAAAATTTTACAACAATAAAGGCATTAGTAAACATAGATATTATACACATAAACGGGGAATTATTAATGCCTCTGAGAAAATGAATATTAATATGCATCGGTTTCATCGAAACACCTAATTACCCTTAGAGGAAGGGGTAACCGCCGAAACTGCAACTAGCAGAACTCATTAATAAATTCTTTAAAAAAAAAAATCTTTCCCTCGTTACAGATATTTAACTTTTCGCATTTTCATTATTTCAAATAATTTTATTTTTATTTTTTATTTTAAAGAGAACACATTAATACGAATTGAATGCATCAATTAGAAATATATTTTAGCTACCATCGGGATTTGAACCAGGATCTCTTACTATCCGGGGAAGTGCATATATATATCCGATTGCACTACGTCAGTCTCGTAAAGAGTGGACAAGTATTTAAAATGATATGTTGCAGTTATTTAAAACTGATACATTTTACGTTTCGTTCCTACTTTGAGAAATAATCGCTAGGAGACGCCAGAGATCTTTCAATTTAATTATATTAAATTAAGTTTATCTGTATGTATATCTTTCTAATTGATGCATTTAATTTGTATTAAATATTTTTTTCATTCACACCATGACATCTTCATTCGTAACTCCATCCATCCAACTGATTTTAAGTATCTTCTATAAATTATTATCATTAATTACATACTTTTTAATTTGTATTTTCAAATCAACGAAAATCAGTAAATGTATATTATTTTACTATGTAAGAATTTTCTTTTCTGCTGTTTTGATTACTTTTGCTGTGCACACATTTATTTTATTAGAATTTTTAACACACACACAGCGAAAGTCTAAACATATTTTTGATATATTATTAAATTTAATTAAAAATATAGCCGATTCGAAAACCATTTTTTTTAAATGATGTAATTATAAAAACGTGTTAAAGTCGTCTCGGGGCGAACGTCGTATTTTCAAAGATTACGGTTACCGCCATCTACCGTTACAAATATAACACGGAGTTAATCCAAAACTGCTCCCCTAACATGCTGTTAGACAATTTATAGCGCCCCAAGAACATTTCCAATGTTCACCAATATCATAACTCAAGGAGATTTCTTAATAAGCATATTGAACAGGGAACGACGCAGTGAATAAATAAACTTGTATTTATAAACTCTACGGTAGATTTCGAACCACCCTAAACCGTGCCTAATACAGCACGCACGAAGTAACACTATTAATATATTTTTAAATTTGATTTAAATGTAAGATTTTTTTTATAATTAATTGTGTCGTATGGGGCGAATGAGTGACACGTCGGGGGTGAACGTGTGACGTATCACGTGGTCAAAAAAATATTTTTAAAGAGGGCAACGGGCGTGGGGGAGAATTATATCCGACAAAAGATGGCACATTTACGAAATTTCTATTGGTTGCTCGCGTACAGGTAATTTTTACCGAAATCTCATCTCATATATAAATGACAGTGTATAGTAACTTTTCTGAGTTTGGCAATCATCTTATCAAAATATTCATGTGTTCAAAAAAATGTAATATTGATATATTTTTAAATCTGTAAATGCACAAAACCTAAACATTAATAATACCGAAATTAGCATTACTTAATGTGTCCCCACTACTTTTAATGTTCCATGCAGTGATGGCAAACCGTTATTAAAACTGTTATTGTTAGTGGTGAGGTAAACCGTTATTGTGAAATTTGTGTTTGATTGTAACGATGATTAGTAACTGAGATTGATTTAAATATCGTTTAAGTAACATTTTAAACATCATTAGTCCCACGCCCTTTAGTGGTTAGTTTTTGGGCCACAAATCATCAAAACTCCCAACAACAATGCTGTTCAATTACACAAAAAAATAATACAATATATTTTTAACCCTTCCTAAACTATGCAGTAACACAGGTCTACCATCATAATTAAACTTGTAATATTTAGGTAAATACTTGCAACATAAAATTCATATTTTAGATAATCCTAAAGAAAATATTATCGCTTAGTAATAATTAGTGAAAAACCAATTATGAAAAGGGAATCGTACAAAAACAATTATTTTTTCCATTTAGTCCGTTGTAAAATAAATACGTTGGTAAAAATACCATTTGTCATAAGAAAGACAGAGATCACACACTATTTTCACAGTGAAAAGGACAACAAATATACAAATATAATTCTCTCTTTCTCACTAATTAAATGAAGAGAGATAAGAAGGAAAATAAGACATAATGAATGCTCTAAATTATGTAATTAATAATTTTTTAAAAATTGAATGCTCAATATTTAGAGTAAATTCGTGCTATTAAATCCATTCAAGCTAATAAAAATATTTTTTTAACTGTTATTTACGGTAACACGAGTTGACAGCGTAGCTGCGTTCGGGTATTTTATATCATGGTATGGTAAAGGTTAACTTGTGAAGCTAATCATCAGCATCAAATTGAATTATAGATCTCGCAACACAGCCGAGTCTGTTGCCTATACATTTTAAAGATTTATAGATACATGAGCACACAAACAGCACACGACCCTAAATTTCCTTTAATTTCTCAGGAGTCATCAATTTTTTTCCGCCATCATCCACCACGTGTGTCCTAACATTCACCGCGTTAGACACTCATTCATTCCACATGTGTTGCCAGTTATATTACAAAAAAAACTCCGCTTTTTTCAGACTCGTAAATTCAATAGGAGTCACTCATCCCCCTTAAATAACTTTAAATATGTTTTTTGTTAAGTTTGTCTCCTTGTTTTGCGATGTCTCTCCTTCGATTATTTCAAATGAGATTGTAAATGAAATTTTCGTGGATATATAAACCGCGATTGTGATTGTGATTGTTATTTGATTGTAATGTTGATTAGTAACTGTGATTAATCGACTCGAAGGACAAACTGAAGGAATTTTGGTAAGTACGTCAGAAACATCATCAGATCCATAAAAGTGAACTTTCTGTACCGGTCTGAGACATAGGCACTGATAGATGCATTAGAGATATATTGCGTATATTGCAAATCCCGTGGACAGCTCACAGGACAAATAACTCAAAAATGAATGGATACAAATAAAACAATGTTATAACTCTAGTTGAGTTTATTTGCACTATTCGAGTTTCGAGAGAAACGGTAACTCTCATCGACAGGCGAAGTATTAGATTAAATTAAAGAAAATCAACCTCATATAATAACAACAACTATTCAGAATTTTCTAATCATCTTTTTGAAACAAATCATTCTTTTGATGTTAACAAGGGTTTAGAAATTATACATACAAATACAAATACTATTTACAGTTGGATAAATTTGAAATTTTAGAAATAATTAAAAGTATTAATACTCGTAGTAAGCTAAATATTATAAATAACCAAATCCTCTTACAGACAAATAGTCACCTTTTAAATTCGTTTTCATGTTAGTTCTTACTTATTCACCATTTTATTTTTATCTATGCTTGTATTTTTAATTTCAGTATACATTCTTTCCCGAAGAAGACACCATGTAGTAGTTTAAACAAAAGTATTTTGTCCAATTATTGAAGAAAATCAACTTCGTTCGAATCCCGGTAGCAACCTAAATATATTTTTTTAATATTTTAAGTTTAAAAAACAGACGAATAGCATTTAATATGAATTAAATTAAATTGTATCAAATATTTATGATATTACTTACTTAAAATTAGTAGATATTTAAAAAAAAAATCTTAACCTATCCGGACCTGACCGATATTAATTAAGAGTGACGCCATATTGTTGTGACGCATAAACTAATTAAAACGGTTATATTTTAATGATATACATTAGAATAATTCAAAAACACGAATGTCGGAATCAATGGGTCCAGTTCAAACCTTTAAAAGTCAATAAGATAAATTAAACTTTCGGTAATTAAAAAACAATTAGCCGCGGTGGTGGCGCCCATGCTCCACGAGGTGAGTCTGTCCCGTTTGAAACGTTTGTTCCAAAATTAAATATCAAAATTTAGTATCTTGTTGTCTCCAGTATTGCCTGATTTTATAGTGTTAAAAAAAACTTTTTTGTTGTTAAATAATGTGAACGTCTCTTACTTATTTACTTACCATCACGCCGTTTCACCGCGGGGGTAGGTAGAGAAGAGAGGATAGAGCGCCACACTCTTCTGTACCGACACACAATTCTCGCCTCATCCACATTCATACATCTTTTAATACAAGCTCGCCAATTGTCGAGGCTTCTGACAGAACCATCCTCCATTATCATCTGGTTTACCTGGTCGTGCCAAGTCTTCCGCGGACGTCATCTTGAGTCATATATCTTTCTTACCATTCTCTCCTCATTCATCCGTTCCATATGACCAAACCACATAAGTGATCCTTTCTTAATCTTACTCACTATATTAACATCAGGTTAACATTTTTTCCTTATTTCTTCATTCTTTACTCTGTCATAAATAGATTTGCCACAAATACGCCTAAGTGATCTCATTTCCACTGCATTCAGTCTACGTTCGTTCCTTTACTGCCACCTCTAGGCCTCACTTCCATTCATCAGTGTCGGTACCAGGATTCCATTGTGCACCGCTAGTCTTGCCTCGGTTAACAAATTCCCGTTAGATATAATTCCATTCAAAGCGCTAATAAGTGTCTACAGACAATAAGTCTAAATCTTAGCACATTAGTGCCAGTTAATTAAATGTTACCAGTTAATTAAAATCAGTGGTAGTGTTATTCCTTTGAATTCATTCACAAAATTTTAAATTTGAAAATACTGAATATACATCGCAATAAAAACTCACCTAAATCATTCGTATCCTTTTCATAATTTTATCTATTCTCGGATGACATGGACCCCACCCTAACGGGCGGCTGAAGGGATCTTTTCTGCTCGCTCATGTTCGCGGTTAATCCAAAAAAGGGCTTTGTAATAAAAACGATAGCATTAATTGTCGAAGACTTCACCCCCTGGCGCCCGCCGCCGAAGCTCGCTGCGCCCTCGTTCCAATTTCAAAAAGTATTGGAATATTACGAATGTTTTTGTTCTAAATTCAAATGATCCCTTTGTGTCTGCGCAGGCGCTATCTCGTCCGGCCATCTCCTCTCCAGATCTCATTTCCACTCATCGCCAAGATCTCTTTGGGAGCTTCCAAACAGGAAGTGCGCTCTCGCCATTTTGTTTCGTCGGCCTTTTTTTACGTTCCAAATTTAAATATCGTTCGGTTCCACGTTTAAATTGAGCGGGAAGTTTGACAGCCGTTAACTCGGTGGGAGTTTAGGCGCGGTTTTTTGCTTTTTTTTTTCATCCACGTACGCGGATCGGGATTTTTATTATCGTTGTGTTGAAGGATCACGCAATTACCTTACTTAATTGAAAAACAAACATTAAATTCAAGTTCACTATGTGTAAAAATTATATACAATTTTAGCTTGAAGTCAGATTCTTATCGGATTACCATAAGTTAAAAATCAACATAGAATATATTTATTTCTAATTACAGATAGATTAAGAATAATTCACACATAACTGTCATTACCTATTGTAAAAACATTGGCAGGTATTTATTTTTTTGCGGACTCTTTTACTATTTTTTTAACTATGCTAATCGCTTGTAGTGCATAACAGACAACTGACTTGGTGGTCTGTCGGAACATTTAAACATCTCAAACAATGTTGTGATTAAAATCATTTCATGACTCTAAAATACTTAATATTAATTTTGTACTTTACTATCTTACTGTACCAACATTCACATACATGTGTATTGCAAATATTATCGATTATTTTAAATTCCTAACTTTGTTTCGTTAGCCACTTAATGTATTAAAAATTAAATTAATAGAATGAGACTTCTAAAATTTATTCTAGAGATTTTGTATCAAGTAGGTAACATTTTAAATTAGGTATTAAATTAATGTTTTAAATAATTCTAAAAATAGCTTGTGTTGAAGAAACAATATAATATATGTTTTTGATTAGTTAATGACGTCCTGAAGAAGAAAATGATATTTTTCGTCAATTCATTAAGTGGTTAATAAAACAAAGTTAACAATTTAAAATAATGGATTTTAACCACAAAGTTGATTGTGCTAATCTTAAAAATATTATTATCTATTATTTTAATTCTTATATTAATTAAAAGATAATTCAGTACCTTTATAAAAATAAATAATAAATAAATATCCATACTGATTATATCTGTGATTACTGAACCATTGAATCGTAAACAAAAACATATGAATTTGTCAACCTTCTTTAAACATTTAAAAGTCAAAATCAACCTGCTAATTTTCTTTAATAAACAATATTAATTAGTTATGAACATTTCTAATATACAATTAGTATTTTTTATATGTGATCTTTGTACTGAGTTATACATTTCAGCCCATTTCTATTGTCAGAAATTTGGAAATTGGAAAACTGTAATTATCTCAATTTTTGTGCCCGTCCCAGGACGAATTTTAAATAAATCAATTTTCTGCTACAATCTCATATTTAGTCAATGAATTTTTTTTTATCTACAACGAAAACGTTTAAAAATATTAATTCAAAATAATATTACCTACTTGTGATTATTAAATAAAAATTCATTGTTTTTCTTTTAATATATTTATTTATTTTCGATACGATTCGTTAGACCTCTACTGCCATCTGTCGGCGGGCCGGGAAAGCTCCGGCGCGTCTCGTGTCGGCCCGCCAGCCGATTCATTTGAAGATTTAATATTTATAATGCATGTACATATTATGAAATGGCGATATATGAGCGATGCACGTCCAAGCCGGCAAATGTGATTAGTCCCGATAATAACGAAAGCGTTTCGTCTCGAGGTCTGAGATGACGGTTTTGATCTGGCTCCCACGGATATGAGGCACCGAAACTGTTATTGTTTAATTAATTCGATATCAGTTATTCGAGTCTCATTCGATTGTTGCGACGGCCCTGGTCGCGATAATATCGGAGGAAACAGGGGACAAATGACAACTATTTAAAAAAAAAAAAAGTCAATGATATAAATTTTTCTGACAATTCAAGAAAAACATAATAAAGCTAGTGTAGACATAAAATGTTATACAACAGACCGTCACCATATCATATATCAGTGTTATAAAAAAATTAATTCTTCCATCGCAATTGCAACGAAATATGATCGGAAGATCATTATTTCTATCCACGACTGGATGAAGGGTTTCTCCGTCCATGTTATGCGCTGTTATGCGACAGTCTAGCGGGTTTTAGGGCGATGGTAGGATACCCCATTGAATTCATAATATTCAATTAATCAAAGCAAACCCATTTTTATGATTGATCTGAGATTAATTTTAACAAATCACAATTGATGAATTTAAACATGATTTGTTTTAGTAAGTTGAATAGGAACAAAATTGGTGTAGGTACATTCAATTATACATACTGGCAGAACCATCTGTTACAGAGTAAATAAGGAAATAATGTATAGATTAAGATAAATAAATAATTACTTTGATGGTTTGCTTATATGGAACGGACGAATGAAGAGAGATTGGTGACAAAGATATATGACGCAAGTGTTAATGGCATTAGAAATAGAGAACGACCAGGTAAACCAGATGGTCCTATCAGAAGCCACAATAATCGGCGAACCTGTATGAGAAGATGTATAAATGTTGAAGAGGCGAGAATTGTATGTCAGGACAGAGCTTTGCAAGACCACAACTCAAAAATAATACTGTCAACATGAATGAGGCCTGATTCTATGGTTATATTTAACGATGCCAGACTGTCAGAAAAATGCACAATTTGTGTTATATTTTAATACTTTTTTTTTGTGTCCCACTGTCAACGGTTTCCTCTCGGATTATTTGAGTCATAAATAGGCACTTATCGCGGATACCCGATATTCCGCCATCGGTTAATCTACGTACATAACATAAACAATTATAATGTTTAGCAACCAAGACCGTATCAATGACTTCATTCAACACGCTGTGAGAAAGACTAATCAAACCTCTCCATTGACTCGAATACACGACGGTTATTATATCAGAAATTAAAGACACTTAAACCGAATAATCTCATGTTATATTTGAAATTATTAGAAATGGGTTTTAGTTATTATTCACTTACTGAAACGTCTTTTATCCAACGCACATTTTACATATTTTTCCGTTATGTTGGATAATGAACTATGAGGTTTCATAACATAATACACATAACATAGACAAGTGGACCGTTTATTGATGAGACTTTTAATTTGCCTTATTCCTAATTTATGTAAATTTATCTACAAATTAAATGTATTAACTAGAAATATATACAGAAAAAAAAAAAAAATTCTACCGGGATTCGAATCCGGATCTTATCCTAACCTTATCTTAACCAACCGAGTAAGTTGACGACAAATTTTCGAACAGCAGCTCTTTTAATTTTTTCCAACTACATTTTGCCTACTTTGACACAGACGAAAGTCTAATAAAATAATTAGGATAAAGCTGAATTACTGTCACAGGTGACATTTATGTAAGGGCTATCTCGCAATACCTGGTCAACCTGACCATGTAAAGTCTTTTGCAGAAGTCATATGCTACATTTGCCGGCAATTGTTGCGTTTTGTTATGTTTTCAGTCATCTTAGCGACCCTTTCTTAATCATGCTGGTTTACAGGGGCGTGCAATGTATACAAGTAAAAATGCTGTGCATAACTAAAAATTCTGGGAAACAAATATAGATTAAATAATTGGATTAACATAAACGGAAACATTATTTTACAATTAACGCTATCTGTGTACCAGTAGAGACTTTAAACGCTTTGTTCTAAAAACTACCATGAAAATTCACCGCTATATCCATGGCGCTCTTGCACATTCGCCGCCTTGACCTATTCATATTACTCTATTCTATCTTTAAGCTAGTGAATTGCTCGAGTCATATAATTGGTTATTTACAGAATTGAAAATTTCTTTCGGTTGATTCGTTTTGTATGGAGTCGTTACCTATGATGTTTTTTTTTTTAACAGAATAACATTAGAAAGGTTTACAAATGCGTGCAAATCAGTGAAGTGTCTACTTCTTCTTTTATTAATTCGCGAATTTTACTAACTTACTGTTTTTAACGTGTTGATTTCACGGCCGTTCTTTGCGTTCGAGGTGCATTTAGTGCATACTTATTATTTCGTTTAGTTATTACGTGAATGATTTTCAAACAATAAAATAATCATGTTCAGTCATAAAAAGTATTATATTCTTAAAAAGTCCATGCATTTTTTATATTGATGTTTATATGAGTAAGAAGGTATTATTTTACGTTAAAATTTAAACGTTAAAAACACTATTAATAGTACTCTAAAATTACAAATATATACATTGTAGGGTCGTATAAGCGACGGATTTATTTTGTCTAAAGACGTTGCTTAAACGAAAGTACATATATTGTATTATATATGATTGTATAATATGATTGGTAACAGCATAATCTAAATCTATACCTACTGCTGGTTTACCCGACGTACGCTTTTACACAGTATTCGGTCTAATTTCATTCTTCACCATCACACATCAATTCTTAATACATACTTACTTACCATCACGTCGATTCCCCGCGGGAGTATGCATAGAGGATAGAGCGCCACACTCCTCTGTCCTGACACACAATTCTCGCCTCATCCACATTCATACAAGTTCGCCGATTGTTGAGGCTTCTAACAGAACCGTCCTCCGTTGTCTGGTTTACTTGGTCGTGCCAAGTCTTCCGCGTCTCTATTTCTGGTGCCACCAACACTTGCGTCATATATATTTCTTACCATTCTCTCCTCATTCATCCGTTCCATATAACCAAACCACCTTTTTTAATTTTACTCACTATACTAACACCAACTTTACACTCTTTCCATATTTCTTCATTCTTTACTCTTTCATATTTTCCACATATACGCCTAAGTGATCTATTTCCACTGCATTCAGTCTACTTTCGTTCCTCTTCTGTCAGATCTAGCCCTTATTTCCATACATCAGTGTCGGTACCAGGACTCCATTATGCACCATTTAACCGAGGCTAGACTAGCGGTATTAACATATTAGTTTAAAGTAATTTTTTATTTATCTATGGAACTCTTGTTAAAGTTAGTCTCATCAAATTTCACTACTAAACAAATAATAACTGTAAATAAATTCTTATATATTAAAAATAAAAATATTTTTTTTTATAGTAGGTATAATATATTTACAAGTATTTCAAAATTGCACAATCGTTGAAAAATAATATCTTTTTACGAGTCATTGGTATGGAAATAATGTCACAAAATTGATTTGATTACGTTCGATATATTTTATGGTGAAGTCGGCGCAATATCATTTCCTTGAATATGTATGAATAATTATTGATACTTTAAAAGCATTATCTAAAATTTACGTACATTTCAAGCTATTGTGTAATTAACAATATTGTTGAGGATGTAATTTTCAATCCAAATGCTAACAAATTACAAAAAAAATATCAGTATCTATCAAATATCTATGTCGATGGTTGTGGTGGCAAGATTGCTTCCAACACACCGACAAAAAGTTAAAAATATTGTTGGATCAAATACGCGAAATTGTTATTTACATATTAGAATTTATAATACTTTATCTAGACGGGAATCGAACCCGTAGTATCTGGTTCTATGTGTATACTATAAGGCCACAATATAAATAGATTTCGTAATAATTATCGTGTTATAAATAAGTTTACACTAATACATCTGATTAGTCTAATAAATCTACATAAATAATTACATGTTTAGATACCTATGGTATCTTATACAGGAAACAATTTATATTGAAATTAAAAAATATAAGCATATATAAAAAACAAAGCTATAAAGTAAGAGCTAATATGAAAACAAATTTAAAAGGTGACTTTTGTTACAACAACTATTCAGAATTTTCTTACCACCTTTTGGAAACAAACCATTCTTTTGATATTATCTTGGATGTACAGTTAGATAAATTTGAAATTTTTGAAATAAGTAAAAGTGTTAATAGCAAGCAAAATATTATAAATAACAAAATCATCTTTTCAAATAGTCACCTTTAATTTTTTTTTTCATATTAGTTTTGTTTATATTTAGGCTCGTATATTTTAATTTCAGTATACATTGTTACCTGAAGAAGATATCACAGGTATTGAAACATGTAGAACTATCAATAAATAGCGGTTCAAACAAAGTATTTTGTGTAATTATTTATATAAAATGAGGCCATAAAGTGATTTTTCAAATATTGAAGAAGTAATAAATCTACATTTATTTCGAGCGATACTCGACAGTAATCACAATAGTTAAATAAATATCCTACATAGATACAGATTAGAAATAGGTAATTAAATAAATATATATATATTTTTAGATATTATATTATTTTTATTACATGATGTAAAAAAATTGATACATCGATATGTCTCCAGTGACAAAAGCAAATATCACAACTATTTTTCGTATGGGTGGTATTTTTGTGTGTGGGCAGGTATCAGGTGGCTATTTATAAACCACCTGGAAAGATTGACTAGAAGCTATTGAAATAATTAATCAGATAAAAAAATCGACGGGAATAAATTGAAATTGCGCAGTCGATAGACACCACATTATCGAATTACAAACTGAGTGTGCAATTTATCCAATGGTCATATATTTCTGAGAACGGATTTATATCTGTGAATAGGCTCATCTTACAAATTCACTCTAATTTATTTTCTACTGTCCATATTTCTTCTATATTGGGAGGTATTGCGTTAAATACTAGAAAAAAACAATTGGATATTAAAAATTGTTGTTGCTAGACCACATAGCTGGGGGTTGTGGCCACTGCGCGGGCATATGGTGGCCATGACCATTGTATTTTAAATTAATACAATTTTTCATTATTATACACAATTATTAGGCTCACCGGGCTATGCCCGGTATGTGTGTGATAATTTATACATTAAAAAGCAACATAAATAAAAGCAGTAAAACTACTAGTCAATAATAAATTTTGGTTTTAAATATCTTTGTATTTGAATAAAATTAATTAAATCGGAATTACATGTGTGATATTTTTTATTTGCATTATAGACCCCTATATAAGAATAATCTAATGTAAATTATGGGGATGACTTAGTTGTAGACGTATGTAAAACATGATTCAAATCTACGCATATAGTGCGATATGAAATTTAGAATAAAAATGATTCTAGAGCATTGTAGAACTTATTTTTAACCAATATAAATTTATATTTGCATGTTTTTTTTTGGCAATTTATTATAAAATTTAGGAGTAATGCCTCTATTTTTATTATGTCATGGTTGATTTGAATTTTGTAGCATTTAAAAAAATGTAGGTATCATAATAATAACACTGTTTTTTTTTTTAAATACAGAGATTACAATGTTTATATTTAAAATACAAAAAAATATTAAAACTATATTGGTCGGGTAATCTATATCCCAAGAAATTTGAAATAATTGGTGTGCAGTTCTTTTACACGAGTTAAAAATATCATTGCAATCTGACCGAGGAGGAAAACGATATAGGTTATTACAAATATATAAATGAACATAATTTGAATTGTTGAACACTTCACACATTTACTTCGCATGCAAATTAATAACATTAACAGTGCGTCAATAAGATTCGTATTAATGCACGTAACAGGCAAAAAATTGTATACCATATATTAGAATCATGACAGGCGGTAAGACACATCGAGGTTATTCACATCCGACTAGAAAAAAAATGTAAAATCGAAAAAATATGTAAAAAAATTAATAATTACCGAAACAATTGAATTGCACATTTTTCGAGATGATTTATTGGTGTTGTGTTTAATACTTTTATGATTCAAACGAATTCTCTGAATCAACCGTCGATATGAAGCAATTTGCCAATTTGGATTCTCCACAATCCAAGGCTTTGAATTAAATATTTCGAATTATCAGACCACTTCCTGTATGGCGAAAGCGGATGTGCTTCAGATAAAAAAAAAACTGCATCACCGGCCGTGTTTATAGCACATGAATTCTGATAATTTATACAATATAATAAATATATCATTTATCTATTTTGTTTAACTAATTAAACAAAACCATTTGCTAACTAAAACGGGATTGTTTTCATATAAAATGAAATATGAAATATTTCTACGCATTAAAATCATTAAATGTTCAGTATTCACTTTCATTTAGGTATATATTTATTCAATAATCTTGTAAATTCAGATTTGAATGTCAATTAAATAGGTATACAAGTAAAAACATTTTTATTTAAGATGTATCCAACCTGCTGAGTTAGTCGCGGTAAAAAATACATTTAATATATTATATAAATTTAAATAGCTTTCTTATTCATAATAAAATAATATTGAATTCTCTAGTTGTTTTACATGGGAAATAATACATTCTAGTACCATAAGCGAGAACTAAATTTACAATTTAATTATGTATAGCCGTCGCAGATCTTAAATACAAAATGGCTTTACCACTGAAATCGATTTGTTTAGAGTTTAAAAAAAAAAACAAACTATGTCAAAAAATATACGCGTGACATTGAGACGAGGAAGTGATATTCGTCGGTATGTCATCAATAAGGAAGTTAATCGATTACCTTGACCAAATTATTGATATATTTATTTTATATTGACAGCGGATTGTCATCGTTATGAAATCAAAAAAAAAAAGTCAGCATTACTGTTTCACGCTGTATTTAAACGTCGTAAAGAATAAACATTATTAAGTTATATGTTAATTAATACGCAATATAAGAATCGATAAAATTAGCTGAATGCACTAGAATAATAATATTAATCATAGATATACGATTATTATATACGTTGATTAAAATACACAATCAAATTAAATGGGTATTTAAAATAATTTTTTAAATCAATTTATTATAATATTGCTTCGCTTATGATAAATTAAACGTGTTGATTTAAGCGTTCAGTTTAATATTATAACATAAAATACACAAAATTTACCAATCGTCGTATAGTATTAATAATCATATATTATATATGCAATAATTAAATTTGCTTTCAACGTGTAAATAGTACATTTTAAAATAAAAAATAAATATAGATCATTCGTGAATTTGACTCGGAGACTGATTTAATACAGGTAATTAAATCAATTGTCTATTAAATTAATTATCTAAATATTAAACATAATATAGAAATTTTTAATTAATTGGAGTCGTATAATAACGAAAATAAAACAGAAGTATAAAACATATTACCGAATAAATTAACAATGAGAAAAATAATAATAAAAAAAGTTTTATTAATATTTATTGTTAATTGTACAACGGTCGCCAAAATTATCTACTAATTATACGCATTAAATGAAAAGAGAAAAAATGTTTTTGTTAAAACAAATTTACCGATGGGTATTAATAGCTCGTAAAACTTTTAAGAACAAGTCCATTTCTGGATTTTATTTCGTTTTTAAAATAAGGGATCATAAAAAAAAGTTTCAATGAATGAGGGATGTAAAATAATATATATATATATATATATATATAAACCCTTTAAATTTGTTAAGACATGTAGATACGTAAGTATGTGGTTGTCCACCCCTAAATAATACTAAAAGATAGAAAATTTGTTTTCTTCTAATACGTATGTACTAATGTACATATTTACATAATATTAAGATTTATTTGGCAGTATAAAAATTTTATATTTATAATTGGTGTTGTGAATGAATTAGTAAGATTTTTGAATTATTATAGTTGATATTTATTGTATTGTCATTTTGTTGTATATAGTACAATATCAATAAACCTACAATTAAATTTTATGAAGAGTTTGATTATCTTTTTTAAATCAGGTAATTAACGATAAAAACACGAGTGTCTAGTATCAATTTTTTTTTTTAAACTTTGTAAACGTAATTTTCGTATCAACATCTCGTATTACGATGCAGTCAATAAAATGTTTGCAAAGTGCTGTCGAATTATTTTTTTGTATATTTTTAGAGACATCACAGCTGTTGTAAAACGCACAGATGTCATCACGGAGGAATCGGCGTGAATCTGGTAAGAAAGTTTAGGGGAACTAACCTGTCACAACTTGACCGTGTCAGGCAGTTTCGGAAACTCTCCCCTTCTTGAAGAGGGAAGGTTTCACCCCGAAACGTCCCTCGAAAACAACACAAACACGAAAATATTCCCACTCGACCTGTCAAAAAAATGAAACACAGGAATTTCGCAAAATTCTATTGTCACATAACACAGGTGATTCGTTTGTATAGTTCGGCACTGGACGTGGAAAACACAAAAAAATAAAACAATCGAAAATTAAACTTTTCGTTGCAAAAAAAAAAAAATGATGTCCCGCAGGACGTCGCCCGTCACACTGGGCAAAATGACGATTCGACAAAAGGGCGCACTTTTCGTAAATCGAACGTCCAGTCGCGCTGCAGCCTCCGCGGTATGTCACCAGAGGGCGAAGGATCGTGACCTCGCGGAAGAGGTCCTCGCAGGGCGGTGGGCCACGGCAGCGATGCTCGCGATGCGGCGGCAACCCCGCGACTGATCGGCGTCCCGAGCCGCCCCACCACCCTGCGGAGGCCCTCCTCCGGCCCCGCCCCCGGGCCCGCCGCCTAGCGCCGCCCGGCGGCCGCGCCCGCTACTAGCGCCGCCGCGCCGTCCCGCTCCGCCGCGCGGCCCGGCGCCGCTGTCCCGCTCCGGCGCGTGTGTCTCTTTTTTTCAAGGTGGACCGCTCCGTCTCTTTTGTATTCCACTTTTAAAAATGCGGCCTCCCGCTCGCGCGCGCGCCGCGCCGCCGTCGCGCCCTCTCGCTCGGACGGCCGGGTGGGGGGCGGGCCAATCGGGTGATTTTATTCGAGACACCGAACGCCGAGATGAGATATTAGTCCGGAGGCTCTGGCGAGGAATCGCCCGCGGTACGTGCGCCGAAAGTACCGCGGATCCCTGAACATTGAAGATGGACAGCTTTTCGCAGATGGACAATAGACCTCTTCGCACACATAGATCTCTCAGATCATCATTGATTAACCGGTAGATCTAATAACCAATAAAAATAATAATTCAAATTGTGAGAAAAAAAAAAGATCTACTGTAACAGCTCCGTTACTATTCCACATTACTCTAACCAATGCAAATTATGCGATTAAATTCCAATATATCCATTTAAAAAACTGACACAATTAACTTCTACCAACATTCAAAATCTCTCACCCACAAAATAATATCATATATATAATTAATAATATATATTTAATTTAATATAGATGTAGATAATTAACTAATTATTGTACAAGTATATAATCTAAATATAGCATGTTTTAGTACTTACCTATTCCAAATAAATAAAAATATAAGTGATACCTAATCATCTGTAATTGAAAAAACAATCTAAGAAAGGGCCCATTATCAACTAGTACCTAATATAAACCAATTTAACGAATCACCAAAAGAAATAAAATAAATTATGATGATAATTTGCCTAACGGAGCTAGTAACATTTTTTAAACATCTGTCAAAACGCTGTCGTACTAAAAATATTATTTTTTTCAAAAATATTCAAGTTGCTACCTACCTACCTATCTACGAATATATATATAGATATTAAAAATACTTTTAATTGTAGCCCTCACGAGATTTATTTAATCGGTAATCTATGATTGTAGATTGTTTGATTGAGATGTAGACGTATATTTATTTATTAAATATGTGAACCAGCAAAGCCAAAGCTACGACTATTATGTAAAATTTCAAAACTACTGTACAAAGTATGTTCAATTAAATATCTTAGAATTTTTACGCTTATCATCAATTGTACATTTTATTTGGGGTGAAGAAACAGATGTAGGTAACGTACCAGCTGTTAAATTATTTTTTGTCCTTGCATAATTTAAAATTGAGATTTGAAATAATAGTTTTCATTTCAATTTTAATAACAAAATACAAGATTGGTACGTATGATCGATACAGTAATGAGATAGCCAACCTAATTACTACGAAAAATCATGGTCTATTCAAAATAATGTACAGACATAAAATTAATAAACAAATAAATTCAATGTGTTTCGAAGAATTAGTGTTCGCGACTTCAGGTGTAGGCAATAAATAACACAACATAAAATAATGTTAAATTATTTTCTATCAAATCAAAACACTTGCAATTTTACGTACGACTCCAATTTTCCCACGCGAGCGGACAATCTTCCCTCCGCTAGATGGCAGTGGCGGTCGCTTTTCGAAGTTTTCCCCACCTAGGGGATGCGTTCGCTGAAGAAATGAATTAAACACATGTCTATAATATGTTATATTTGGTTTTGAGGTACATTTTTATACATAACAGTTAAATACATTTTATTTATATGTAAAAATATGTTAGGAGAATACATTCTTATTGTGAAGTTGTAAATAGCTAAAAATATTGTCGCTGTAGCATAGTTGGATAATGCACCTTCCCCGGTTAGGAAAGAGATCCAGGTTCGAATCCCGGTGGCGCAACAACAATATTTTTCGATAGAATTGATTTTATTAGTATATCTTTCTAATTAATATATTTAATTCATATTTATAAAAATATGTAGATAATCTATTTCAGATAATGCAGGAAAATAGCACTTTAAAATAGTAAATAATAAAAAATTTACAATATAATTACGCATATAGGTAAGCGTAGAAAATAATATATTTGATTACCATAGTAAGTGTAAGTACCTACCTATATCAATGTTTTTTTTAAATTACTATTAATTTCATATTTTTTTGTTTAATTTTATTTCAAACAATAGGGACTGTAATCATTGTGATTGAAAGTGGAAGATGTAACGTAATGATATTGTCCATTAAGACTTTCATCAGAATTACTTAATTTTAATACAGGGTACATCATTTAATATGTTATTGAAGAATATGTTCGGAACGAATGGACATTAAATTAAATATATATATACAAAACATCAAAAACGTTTGTTCGCATGTCTGTAAAATCGATGTCACCCTCTCTTCTTCTTTTTCTTTTCTTCTTCAAGAGTGATTTGCTCCATTAAACAAGTTAAAACATTATTTCATAGAAAGCAGTACAACAATATTATAGAATAGAAAATATTGCGTTACAAGTTAATACCATTGACGTTCGAGAAATTTGCTATTATATAGCTTAAATGTGGCGAGTTAAAGGAAAGAAGATGACAAGTTGATGAAGTTAACCGGGAGTTGAAAATTACCATTGACAAGATTATTGTAAGATGTCACCCTCTCATTCGCACGACAAATATATTTATATAGAATTTTTATTTTTATTTTTTAAACATGTTCACGTCACATCACAGTGCATACTATTTAATTCAAAATGACTAAGTATTTATACATATATTTACAGCTATAGTGTATGGTCATTTTTTATTTTGATAGTAGGTAGGTAGCACATAAAAAATGTAAAATATGTAGTGTGACTATGTGATTGCTATTTGACTGAAACGATGGAGTGATAAGTGAGATGTAACTATTTTGTGGTTTGACATATTATATTAAATAACACAACAATCACTTTGTATGAAACAACGAAATTTATTATACGTCAACCGGTTTTGCTTATTTCGAGCTTCATCAGGACGTATTTAAAACTGATCATAAATACAAAAAGAGTGCACTTATATATATACATAGAGAAGGAGATACAATATAAAATTACATGTAAAAGAGAGAGAAATAATACATATACAGACAGAGGGAACATTAAGGGAGGGGAAAATACAGTATTGATGGATATAACATACAAATTAGGTATGTTTCCTTTAGAATCAATTTAATATCCATCACCTAAAGGAAACGTACCTAATTAGTATGTTTCCTTTAAAATCAATTTAATATCCATCAATACTGTATTTCCACCTCCCTTAATGTTCCCTCTATTTGTATATGTATTCTGTCTCTCTTTCGCATATAATTTTATATTCTCTCCTTTCATGTTCTATTTAACTATATATGTATTATGTCTCTCTCTTTCACATGTAATTATATATTCTATCTCCCTCTTTATGTATATATAAGTGCACTCTTTTTGTATTTATGATCAGTTTTAAATACGTTCTGTTGAAGTTTGTGATGAACGAAACCGATTGACGTATAATAAATTTCATGGTTTCATACAAAGTGATTGTTATTTTATTTAATACGATATGTAACTGTTGGAGGTTGGTTTCTAATGTGATTGACCCGTGATTGCCTAAAGATTTACGAATATCCAGTCATTTACCAATTATAATTTTATACGGTCACAAGAACGGTTAAAATATTGTTTTAATAATCACCACATAAAATAAATATACAATTTATAAAATATGTAAAGGGCACAGGGTGAATATTATTCATGTTTATCATTTATCAATGTTTATGTATGGAGTATGACCTAGGTCAAGTGGCCCCCTCTGGCAGCGGAACAAATGCGTGCTCCTTTAACCATATTTTTTCATAACATTCTCGCACACTTGGCGTGTTATTACAGCAATGTCCTGTAGCATCGGAATTGTTGTTGGCTTATTGGCGTAGACCTCTTCTTTCAAGTACCCTCACAGAAAATAGTCGAGAGCCGTCAAATCAGGTGATCGTGGAGGCCAGTCGACATCTGCAAAATATCAAGCGTAGCTCAGGCTGTGCGTGAGGTGACACCGTCCTGTTGAAATCACATGTGTTGTTGGCCCGATCGACCAAATTCGGCCACCAAGAAGTTTTCCAACATGTGACGATAGCGATCACCATTAATGATTACAGCATTGCCATTATTATTTAGATTAAATGTTTTAATGACTTCAACACGTTGTTTATATGTTAGATGCTACGTAATAAATTGTAATTAACTATTCTCTACGACTATTAAATACGAGTTGACAAATATTTGCCAAACCAAAATAACGGCCAAACAAAATCGGCCTGGAACATAATATTCACCCAGTAGGTACGTTTCTCTAAATAAATGTTAAAAAAGTTGTTCGTTAGTTAGCCTTTTTCCAAGTCTGGCAGTAGTTTACGGCCACAACAGGTAATCTAATAACGCAGGCAGAGGAGTGTTTGGTCTTTCGGCCTTCCGAGCCAACCCTTCGGCAAGGGGGTGTATTAGCATATCGGAAAGATGCAAATTGGTTAACCCCGTTGCATTCCCACGGACGAGATGAAGATCAATACAGTACCTCGATCCAAGGAACCGGATTCGATTCCCGAACGCGATCGGAATAATTATACATGTTTTAATCGCAATCACAGGTACAACAGCTGTTGATGTGTGTCCTCGCTAGGCACCTACCTAATTTGATGACCGATTATTTATTTATGTATTTTGTGGGACCAGCTACGTTTAAAAATAAATTATAAGATGAATTTAATAATACACAGACCACCAATTATATATACATAAACTAATGCAAATTTCTTATCCCAATCGCAATGCTTTACGCAATCAAATAGCTCCGTGGCTTCTTTACACGAAATATGACTCGATTGGAATGAAAATTTAAACGCTGACAATATAATATGCATTAATTAAAAAAATATGTCTTGTTTACACAAAGATTTAATTTTCGAAAAGTAAATACTTTTACTGTTGCAAAAATATGTCATAAACTATCGGAATGTGTGTAGAATGCCTCTCGTCCTTAACTAATATTCCAAACCTATCTATTTATTTACTGGTCTGTGATTTAATACAATAAATTTAAAACTAAACATTTTAAACCATACACAAAAATATTTTGATGATATATGGAATAATTTTTAGTGTACTTAATATAGATTTATGAGACCGTCTCATTCTATTGATACAAGTTTAATAATTATGATGTATTAAGGTTACATTTCAAAAAAAATTAATCAACGTAGGCAGATAATGGATTAATATATAGGTTAATAAATATTTTTTCATGAGAGAGATTTTTTCTGTACCTATACCTAACTTTCTAATTGGTGAATTAAATTTATTATATACTATTATGTCCCTGATATCTTAACATATTTTTCATTGAAACTATCTATCAAAATCATTAACGACCTAAAAATAAAATAAAATAAATAAATAAAATTACAGAATTTATTATTATAAACATATTAAATATATAAGTTAGATACGAATAGGTCTGTTTGTAGCATATTCAACAAAATTAAGGAAGAGGCGTGTGAAACTAATGTTTCTTTTTTATTTTCATGACCATACCTATATTTAACTTAACCATATACTTAAAAAACCTCTATGTAAGGATTTTAACAGATTAAGTGTGTAAAAGAATTGTATTATAATTGAGTGTATAATGTACTTTTAGATACTTTATGTTTATTTGATGAAATGTTGGTATTACATATCGAAAAAAATTATGTTACATATCTACCTATTGAATATTTAATGAAACAAATTAAATTATAAAATACTTTTATATTTAAATAAATAATTAGACAAAATACTTTGTTTAAACCACTATTTATTTATTATTTTACATGTTTCGATACCTATGGTATCTTCTTCAGGAAACAATGTATACTGAATTTAAAAATACAAAAGCATAGATAATAACAAAACTATAAAGTGGTGGGTAACTAAGTATGAACTAATATGAAAATTAATTTAAAAGGTGGCTATTTGCAAAGAGGATTTAGTTATTTATAATATTTAGCTTATCGTTAACACTTTTTCTTATTTCTAAAATTTCAAATTTAACTAACTGTAAACCCCTAGTATTTGTATGTATAATTTCTTAACCCTTGTTAATATCAAAATAATGGTTTGTTTCCAAAAGGTGATTGGAAAATTCAGAATAGTTGTTATTATTTAGGCATCTCAAGTGCTTCTTAAATCTAACATCAAAATTTCTGCAAGTTTTACCTATATAAAAATAATTGCAATCATTGTATAATTTTGCTGATTTTGAAGAATTGACTTTTATATTTATTGTGTAAAATGATTTTATTATTTATTAAATTTTGTCGTGTTTATTGTTGTGGTCTACTGGTTACGATACTCGCCTAGTGATCTAGTGGTCGGGGGTTCGAGCCTCGTTCCAGGAGGCAATCAAGTTAGTCCTACTTTCATAGTACAAGCATTTAGCTTAGTTTGAAAATAGTAAGAATATTAACGTGACACCGTATTCCGTGTACGCATCTCTATTTAAAAATAAAAAAATTCTACATGTTAAGGTTCCAGAGTATTTAATATAATACACGCTGTTTAAGGTATATTATGTGTCGTATGTGATTTGGTATGTAAGCAACATTTAGTCCTGCGGGTCATCAGGTACAAAGTCGACGATAAAAAATTTTCTCCACGCATTCCTGTCTTCAACAATCGATCAACTTTTTTCATTTTTTGGCTACTTAGTGACCCACCCAGTGGGGACGTAATATGTTGAATAAATAATTTTATTTTGTGCCATTTGGTCTGGTTGGCACAACCGAAACGTACCTGCTGTAATGAAGTCAGATGATCGTGACTCGACTCGCTAGAAACATTCCTGCATCGTGTCGGGTGTGGAGCCTTCAATTACGTCAATTAAGATATTTATCGTAATAATTATCATCATATCAATAATGAGAGTTGGATTTAAAATATGAACAATAAGATTGTTTATAAGATGAATAATGTAAGAAATGAGGTGCAAAAAATTAAATTGTAAAATAAATATGTATTTCATTGGTTAGGTACCCACGGGGATGCATGACGATTAGATCCTCATTTTAATACTAAAAAAAAAACAATTTTGAATACATATATAAAACAAGTAAACTATTTTAGCAACCCTTACTCTCGTGGTGATGTCTAAACATCGCGAATGTGTGGGTGTGTGTGTGTGTGTATATGTGTACATTTCACTGGGAAAAAACCAAGGAAATAAATTTGATTGCATTTTTATTATAATTAATAATAATTATCATTTTAATCATATTATTTTTTGTAGGTACGAGTAAGTACTAGGTATTTTATGGGTGGATACTTGACTAAATTTCGAGACAAAAATGTTCAAGGAATATATGCCCAATCTCAATCATGTCAGAGATTATGCGATTATTTCGAATTATTGTTAATAATTAATAAATTTCGCAAATATTTATTTCAAAGTATGTAGACCTAATGCTTAACATGATTTTGTAATTTATTCGTAACGGTGCAAAATTTACACATATTTCTTGAACATTTTTGACTCAAAATTTATCCGTGAAATATTGTGGACTAGGTCTGTTACACTCTGTATTTTGAATTACGTGTCAAATAGTCATTCTGAGATATCAATTGAGTAGCAATTTTTCATTATTGTTCCCGACCGTGTTGTGTAGATAGCTATTCAAGGGAGAGATTTCAAAAGGTATACAGACAGGTTAATTTTTAGTTCCAAAAATTATAATTGATGCATTTTAATGTTTGATTTTTTTTAAAGCTTGCAAAATTTTTTATTCTCGTCGTGAAGCAACCCATTGATATTGCAGTGTGAATTTTTCAAAAAAAAATTTTAAAATTCCGATTCGGAATTTATGTAAAACGTTTCGAGGTTATTGTAAAGACATCAACTTCGCAGTTCATGGTCGAGTCGATGGAGCGGCGCGGGATTAGTAGCGATTTCATGGTCGTAAACCTGACCTCTGAAGGGGTGCATTATCATATCATTTAGGGTGAACTTCGTCGAAGGTTGTGATATATTTACGCTTGATACCAATACTAATAGTATGCTCGTACCTGTCTTAAAAAAACATATTATTTTATTTTTAAAATTTTAAAATGTTTTTATTTTATATAAATTAGTAAATGGCACGCTGGACGTCATTGATTTGATTGACATGATTTCGTACCGTGTACTCGAATTAGTCGTCCACTAGTGTTTCGAATTATTTTATCATCACATTTATATTTTTTCAATAGAGTTTTTCTGTGTATTTAAAGTGATATATCTAATTTTTGTTGAGATTCTTTGAACCCTCTTTTGAACAAAGATACAAACCTAAAATATTACTAACCATTAGTATACCGTGATAAAAAATACCCGTACGCAGCCATAATGTCAACTTGTGTTACCTTGAGGAATGTGTAATTTTTAAGCATGGCTGTAAAATAGTTGCCATCATATTTTTAATCTAATATTTGTATTTAATGTGAAATATTAATAATTAAATATTAAAGACGGTAGATTTGTGTTACTGCATGGCTATGGAAAGGCTAATATATTTTCAGTAGATACCACTCCTGTACTAAATGAATCAAAATATTATGTAGTGATTATTTTTATTAATTCTCAATATAATGCTTACATAAGAATATATAATATATTCATTAATATAAACAAGATCATAATTTCACTTTTTACTATAACTTATCTTGCACATGTTTGCTTAGTTTCATTTTAAATCTATGTAGTTTCTCCTCATTTTTTATATCATATAGTATTTCATTGAAAATTTTCATCACCGATTTATTAGCCTTCTTCCTGAATGGCAGTCTCAATCTATCTCTTCCTCTTGTATGATGTTCGTGGTCATATTGATTTGCATCAATTTTTCTCATAAAATCTGCCGATATTTTCCAAGTGAGAATTTGATAAATGAATAGCATAAAACTGTAATATATATTCTGTTTAAAGGTCATAATACAATGTAGGTAAAATCAGCTGATGATTTTTTAGTGAAGAAAATAAATATAAGAAAATTATAAATTATAATTTTTGTATTAATGCAAGTTTGGCAAGGATAATTTGCTACCTGTTACAGTCCGAGGTATTTCTCGTGGATTTCAAGAGAGCGCTCTGCAACGAAGTTTTAACTAGGCTGATGACATAACAATCACGTACATATTTAAAAAAATGTTCAATTAATTAACGATTTCATGAAAACACACATAACAACCGGATTATTGTCGTACAGAATTTACGTAGGCGATTCGATACCGCCCTGAAGGGTTGACGCATGTCTTGAGGGTCCATTCATACAACCCCTAGTGTCGAAGGTCCTCGCCCTGCGTCCCGCGACAGATGCCTAGCGCAAGGAGATATTATTGCATTCACGCGGACCGAGATAAATGCATCTCATTTGATTATGAAAGAGCATTAAATGAAACGAAGCGCACGGCATCTGAAATCTCAGGATTGTCACTTTTTGGGATTTATGGTATTTAATTCGACGTTCTATTGAATTGGTTTCGATTTTGTATGCAAATATTTCTGGGAGACATTTTTAACAGGGACCTGTTTAATAGAATAGGTACCCAGCGGTGAATATAATATATTACGACTACACACATCATGCAGAGGCTAAGATGCTGCGGCAGCTGTATGCTCAAAATCATCTTTAACTTCGATAGACATTCATGGACTTATATATTTATATACTTACGTATTTATATTTATTTTATAAATTATTGAACTACGCCATCATGATGTAAAATTAACTAACCAAAAATATATATGTCACGTTATTGTAATGTTAAAAAAAATTAATTAAAATAATAATAATAATAGAAATCGGTCTATGTTTAAAAATTACTCATTAACCTTTCCTCTCAGATGATGTAAACTGAGTTAACATTGCGTCTAATTATGTAAATATCTCTGTAAATGTACGTAATACAGAGTTATATAAGTATTTACCATACGCAACAATAAAAAATGTTTTGTCGAATAACCTGACGTGAATTTGTCAATACGTGTATATACGAGCGGAGTGATACCGTGCATTGTACCGGATACCGATAGTCACTTAGTGGCAGAGCGTGCACTGGCCGAGTTAGACGTGTCTTGCGCTGTCGTTTGTGATGATCAATGTTTTTTTCTCATTTTTAGAACTTTTAAACAATAATTGATATAAATATGATGATTAATATATAAGTAATAAATGTAAAATAAAATCTACATGTACACTGAGTTTACAACACCGGAACACCGGAAATATTGCATATTATAAATAAAAGCCTTGTATTATGGTTTGTTAATTTGAAATGAAACTCATACGTTACATTGGAATAAAGTGTCAATTTTCCTATATAAAAAATTTTTGAATAGAAAAAACAAACGATTTAATTTCTGAGAAATTAAACTTGTTAAAATTAAATTTGTTTCTGGATTTTACAGTATCATATTATTGTAGCCTTTGAACGTAATAGAAACTGAAATTTTAAGTATATTTTTTTTTTAAATATAATAATATAAACATTATTAACGATCAGTAGGCATGTCTGACAATGTGCGCGTGGATCGTCAAAAACTGTCGCGCGTCACGCGACGTGATTAGATTTCGTTGATTTTGCAACCCACGATCGTTTTTATATTCTGTTCATTCTTCTCAATTGTCAATTAATAGCATATCTTTTTTTTTACAGTGTTAACAATTAAAAAGTGCATTCTTTAACGTGTTATTCCCTTAATTTTTATTTTATTTATTTATTAGACACATATAATATATGCATATTGTATAGCTAAAAAAAACAGTTTGTTACATGTAGATTTTTTAAAATGCATTGCCCAACTAGGTAAGCCTATTTTAGGAGAACACATTCTTATTGTGAAGTTGTAATTATTCAGAACATAGGTCTGCGATGTTTTAAATATGAATTAAGTATATTAATTAGAAAAATATACATATAAAATCAATTTTATCGAAAAATATTATTTGTTGCGCCACCGGGATTCGAACCTGGATCATATCTTTCTAATGAATATATTTAATTCATATTTTAAATCAAATTAACTCAATGAATACTAATCAAAACACTATTTAAATAGGGAAAAGGAAAAAATAAAGTATAAGGTGAAAGCTAAGTGAAAATATAAACGATTTAAAATTATTTATATAATCATTACATAATATATAATAGTTAACTCTCAGTGTCTGCTCTATCTAATTTCAATAACCAATTTGGAATTTTGTGGAATTATCGGGAGATAGATAAAGGATGGGACTTACTTGTAAATCTCTATTGAGCTGGTTCTAGTTGTCTCCCTGGGTCCACCAATTCACTCGCGACGCAGAATTATGTAACAAAACACTTGTTAACACTCGCGTTAAAGGAATTCTTTGTTTTTTATTAGCGGGATTTAATTATAATTATTTTCTTAATTAATATAAGCGGTAGTAATGCGGATTTACAGCGACGGCAGAGCACCGTGTTCGGCTCCAATAAGCGCAACAGTCGTTCTGACGAATTAGACTGTAGAAATATCTTCTTTCTCACTCGTGCCTAGAGATAGATTAGGAAGGAGACAAGGAAAGGATATCTTTTTGATAATTTATCACAGTGTGCGTGTTTATGTGCGTGAGTACATTAAATGGCGCTAACATTGCCGCCCGGGCTGAAGCGATGCCTTTAGGAAACTCAATAGAAAATATAAATGTAGAATTTAAGCGAACGTAAGATAACGTTAAAGAACGATTAAGTTTAGTTTTTATAATAGATAGATTAGTGACAAAAAAAAATAAGTAAAGAACGGAAGAATTGAATTACTGAAGTGGCAGAGGGCAGAGTCGTACAACAGGTCTCACATAGCTACCCGTTTGTGTCTTAACTTTGACGGTACGTATAACTCCGTCTCTACCGGGGTAGAGTTCTTCGATAACTGCGAGAGGCCAACTAAGCGGCGGAGAATTGTCTTCTCGTATAATGACGATACAGCCTTTCTCGACAGGATTCGAAGGAGAGTTCCACTTCTGTCTACTTTGAAGAGATGTCAAGTATTCCTGACTCCATCTCTGCCAATAGGATTGGACAAGCTTGTTTAATAGCTCATAGCGATTGAGTCTATTTTCAGGAACATTCGAGATATCTTCAGCGGGTAAATATTTAAGAGGAGTGATGTTTAAAAAGTGCGATGGAGTTAAAGCGGTGAGTTCTGCAGGATCAGAACTTAGCACACATAAAGGACGGCTATTCATTAGACCTTCAATTTGAATTAAAACGGTATTAAATTCTTCATACGTTAGAATTTGATTTCCAATCACGCGTTTCAAATGATTTTTAACTGCTTTTATATTACTCTCCCATATTCCACCGAAATGTGGGGCATAAGGGGGGTTATGTTTAAATTGAATGCGTAAGTTTGTTAAATTTTGGTCTATGTATTTATTATGAGCGTCACTTTGTAGAAATGTGTAAAGTTCATCAAGCTTTCGTCTTGCACCGACGAAATTCGTACCACCATCACTTAAGATAAGTGACACTGGTCCGCGTCTACTAATAAAGCGCTTGAACGCGTTTAAAAATATTTCAGAACTAAGGTCTGATACTAGTTCCAAGTGTAACGCTTTAGTAGTTAAACAAATAAAGAGGCATAAATAAGCCTTTGTGGTTTTTACTCCACGGCGACGATATGGAGTTACGAAGAAAGGACCTCCGTAATCCACTCCTGTGAAAACAAAGCTTTTTACTTCGCTGACACGAAAGTGAGGTAAATCGCCCATCATAGGAAAAGTATTTGAGGGATTTGTTTTGAAACAAATATTACATTTTTGAATGCGTTTTCGAATCATGTTGCGCGCGGAAAGTATCCAAAAATGTTGTCTAATTAAAGCTAATAATAGGCTTGCGCCAGCGTGTAAGTTTTTAGTATGATAGCAATCGACTATTAAATGAACAATACGATCTTTCGAGGGTAGAACGATTGGATGCTTTTGCGTAGCACTGAGTTGCGATTGATTTAAGCGACCACCAACGCGAATGACATTAGCGGCATCCACATATGCATTTAATTTGCGTAAAGCGTTAGAGTTGGTATTCATAGAATGATGGCGTTGTATGTAACGAAAGATGAAATTTTCTGTAATTTCTAAATCATCGACCGAAATAGAACCACGTGATTTTACAATATTAGAAAAACGTAAAACATATACAGAAACGCGTAAGAATTTATTATAATTTGACATTCTATTTGCCACATCATATATCACGTCGGTTTGCGCGTCATCATTTGACTGAACGTGAAGAGACACGGCCTTTAATTCGGAAAGCTCATCGTTTGAGCTTACAGCAGCGTCGAAAAATTTGATAGGCCACTCTTGTATCGGACGAGTGAGCCATGATGGTCCGAAATAATAAAGGTCATTGTCAATTAGTTGACTTGGCATAATAGGACGCGAAATTATATCCGCGGGATTTTGCGCACCCGGAACGTGAAGCCAATGTTCCGCTGGTAAATTCTCATTTATTGCAGCAATGCGATTTGCAACGAAAGTTTTGAATTTATAAGGAGCTGCGCGGATCCATGAAAGAGTTACCGTAGAGTCTGTAAAAGCAATAATATTGCTTATTTTAACACGTTCGCGGATAGTGTCTCGGACGCACACTATCAAATTCGAGAGTAATAGCGCTGCACAAAGTTCGAGTCTGGCAAGGGACACATATTTCGGCGTAGCCACTCTCGACTTTGAACATAACAACGTAACATGACCTTCGTCATTGTCGTCATTACTAACTCGAATATACAGGACAGCGCCATAACATTTTTCACTGGCGTCAGCGAAACCGACTAGTGTTACATTCGGACGAGATCGTGAAATACCTACATGACGCGGTATTTTTAATTGTCCGAGTAAATGAAGTTCGCTTTTGAATTGCTGCCACTGTTTTTCGATGTAAGTGGGGACGTCGTCATCCCAGTCCAGGTTCTGTTTCCAGCACTCTTGGACCAATAGTTTCAGTAGAGCGGTGACCGGTCCTAATAATGAAAGAGGGTCGAATAATCTCGCGGTCACAGATAGAATTATTCGTTTTGTACATCGATCTGATTGACACAAGTCAGAGTTAATTTCAAACAGAAAAGCGTCATCGATAGGCTTCCATTGGAGGCCTACGATTTTTGTGTTAGCGTCTTCATCGAATTGAATGATGCTCGGTGACTTAAGGCTATCGGGAATTCGATTCATTAGTTCGGCACTATTCGACACCCATTTGACGAGATTAAAGCCACCAGATTCGAACAGCTGTAGAAGATCGCGATGAAGTTGGTAAGCTTCATCAATCGAATCAACAGATGAGACGTAGTCATCCATATAAAAATGACGTTCAGCAGCCCTGGCCGCTGCGGGCCAGCGTGACCGTTCGTCTTCTGCGAGTTGTCTAACTACACGCATTGCCAGATAGGGCGAACTTGAAATACCAAAGCAAACGCGATTGAACTCGTAAGTTGTAATCGAATCATTAGAGTCAAATCTGAATAAAATGCGTTGAAAACGGTGATGTTCAGGTATCAATTTAACCTGAAAATACATTTTTTCAATGTCTGCTGAAAGAGCAATTGGAAATAGTCTAAGATTAATTAAAAGTTCAAAAATGTTAGCTTGAAGATTCGGTCCAACGTATAAAATATCGTTAAGCGACTTGTTAGAACTTGTTTTGCAACTAGCGTTAACAACAACTCTGACTGGTGAAGTTACTTTCTCAGGCCTATAAACTGCGCGATGCGGCATATAATAGCATGGACCTGGAGCAGGGTCTTCAATCGGATTAAGATACCCTTTATCAATATAACTTTTTATAGTGTCATTGTACTGTTTCCGTAATTCTGGAGTAGAATCTAACTTCTTTTCTAACTGGAGTAAGCGTGCCTTGGCTCGTGTTTCTGAACGGCCAAGTTCAGTTGGATCAGATTTGAAAGGAAGCGTTACGGTGTAACGTCCGGTTGCGTCGCGTGCAAAAGTCTCTTCAAAAATGCGTTCAGATGATGCATCATCAGGACTTAAATGTTTTCTAATTGGAACGTTCTCTAACTCCCAGAAGCGTTGCGTTAGACTTTCTAAAGAAGGATTTTCACTCATAGCGTGAAGTGAGCGGTCATTGAAAATAGGCTGAGCATTGCATGCGGCTCTTCCCATAATGACATAACCTAATGAAGTTTCTACACCGACTACTGACGAGGTTGGTGACATAACTTTGCCATTTCCTAACAAGAACGGGAATAATTCGTTACTGATTAATAAATCGATATCAGCAGGCATATGGTACTCATCATCAGCTAAAGGTAAGCCGAGCAAGTGTTGTAATTCGTCAGTATTTATAATAGCGTTCGGTATTTTATTCGAAATTGTATCAATAACTCTTGCATTTATCGTATACCTACAGCGTGCGTCAAAGCGGGAATAAATTGTAAATTTAGCGAAGCCCAGCACAGACTTTTCTGTGTTTCCAATACCTCGTATTGTTGTAGGCGCGTCTACAATATTAACTTTGAGGCGATTACAACATGCTTTTGTAATAAAATGACTCGTTGAGCCACTGTCTAAGAACGCTCTAATTTTTAAACGCTCACCAGCGTCGTTATACGCGTAAACAATAGCACTTGGTAATAAAACAATTGAATTATTATAAATGTGCGGACGCGTAGCAGTAAAAGCAACATTGTTTTGCGTTGAAGGCGGGGAGTTCGAATTCACCGGTTTCAAAGCAGGTGATTCGCGCGGCAGCATTGCCGAGGGGTGAGGCGAGGAGTTAACGTTGTCAGATAAGACGCGTGCCTGTGTACTAGAAAGATCGGGTTCGATTCTCGGTGAATCTAAATGCAACTTTGTATGATGCATGCGTTGGCAAATTGCACATTTATTTTTAGACTTACAGGTTTTTATATTATGAAAGCCCAGGCAGTTGGTGCACAGGTTATGATTTCTCACAAAATTGTTCCTATGATAAGGATTCAAAAGAAGAAACGAATCGCATTTGTACAGGGGGTGAACGCTATCATTTTTGCAAAACGCACATTTTGGAAAATTATTATTGTTGTTGACAAAAAAAGATTGCGGTGTGAATTTTGGATTTTTATTTTGAGACTTATAAGAGGTATTATTTTGTGAAGCGTTGGACTGATTATAAGTTTTATTTTTATTGTAGTTTGAAGTATTAGCTTGTTGTTTAATTTGAGAAGACCCAGCATTACGAAGCGTGTAGATTTTATTTTGTTCCTTTACGAATTTAATCAAGGATCCAAAAGTAGGTATCTTCTCATCGCGTTGTGATTGTTCGAAAAGCGCTACGGTTTCTTTATCTAGTTTTGATAAGGCGAGATGAGTGAACATGAAATCAGCCAAGTCATCTATCTTGAGCTGATTCAAAGCGGCGTATGCAGTGTAGAACTGTTCGAGAAACGTATCTAAAGCGTCGAGCGTGGGAGATTGACTGCACTTAAAATTAAGAATTTGTTCTATATATAAAGTAGCGAGGGTACGTTTATCTTGGTACTTTTCTATTAGAGCATTCCAAAGTATATCGTAGTTGCTTGCAATTGGCGGTATGCCGGCGCATACTGAAAGTGCTTTTCCAGAAAGTTTACCAATTAAATACTGCACCTTTTCAGCATCCGACAGATGACGGTTTTTATGGATTAGGCTGTTAAAATTTTCATAGAACAAAACCCATTTATTAGGCGAACCATCAAAACTCATCAACTCCAGAGTAGGTAGTTTACGGTTAAAAGTATCGAAATGATTAGTTTCTGGTTTTTGAATCGCGGCAGCTGTGAGCCCTGTTTGGACGGCCTTTATATGACAGTATAGTTCGTCAAAAGCTATAAGAGACTTAAATTCTGGTTGGGCACTCGGGTCCCGGTCTAATATAGCAATATTCAAAACCTCTGTCACCTCGTTGAATTCTTTGCGAACATTTTCTAATGATTGTATGCGTATGAGAAATTGGTTTCTTTTCACTTCATCCTCTACTTGTTCACTTAAATCGTACAATGATTGAATAATCGCAAACAAACTTTGTTTTTTGTATGTCAATATTGAAACGCGATTCTTCAATTCCACATCTGCAGATGTATTCGATTTAGGCATTTTGATTATTTTGATAAAGTTTATTTTAAAATTATTATATTTTTTGGCGTTAGAGCCTTTTGTGATAGACTCGTAATGCAGTTAGCTGTCAATCAAACCTTAATAAGTACTTGAATGCGCCGAGCGGCAGCGTGCGACGTGTATTATTGGCACAATTTTGAGAATGTATTATTTATGTAAAAATATTTATTCTTAAATATGAGTATTACAATAGCGGCCTTAGAATGTGGTGAAATATATTGTGTCTGAATAGGACTTCAGGACTCCGGTATGAAGGACCATGGAATTTTGTGGAATTATCGGGAGATAGATAAAGGATGGGACTTACTTGTAAATCTCTATTGAGCTGGTTCTAGTTGTCTCCCTGGGTCCACCAATTCACTCGCGACGCAGAATTATGTTACAAACACTTGGTAACACTCGCGTTAAAGGAATTCTTTGTTTTTTATTAGCGGGATTTAATTATAATTATTTTCTTAATTAATATAAGCGGTAGTAATGCGGATTTACAGCGACGGCAGAGCACCGTGTTCGGCTCCAATAAGCGCAACAGTCGTTCTGGCGAATTAGACTGTAGAGATATCTTCTTTCTCACTCGTGCCTAGAGATAGGTTAGGAAGGAGACAAGGAAAGGATATCTTTTTGATAATTTATCACAGTGTGCGTGTTTATGTGC